>CM055879.1:30228829-31428829 GCA_029582165.1 Portulaca oleracea | reverse complement strand
TTGAGGCATATGTCAGAACTTGTCTTGTATGCAAACAAGACAAACTTGAGCAAGGAGTACCCGCAGGACTCCTCCATCCACTTCCCATTCCTGAGAGACCGTGAGAAAGCATTTCCATGGACTTCATCGTGGGGTTACCTACGAGTGAAGGATATAATTGGATCCTTGTGGTGGTGGACCGATATTCGAAGTATGCCACCTTTATTCCTGCCCCCAAGGAATGCACTGCTAAGCAAGCCGCCCAACTATTTTTCAAGCATGTTGTGAAGTATTGGGGCTTGCCTCGCTCGATCGTGAGTGATCGAGACACTCGCTTTATGGGGCGTTTTTGGACGGAGTTGTTCAAGCTCATGGGTTCCGAGCTTAACTTCTCCACCATCTTTCATCCTCAAAGTGATGGACAAACCGAGAGGGTGAATGCACTTTTGGAGTTGTACCTCCGGCACTTCGTGAGTGCCAATCAAAGGGATTGGGCAAAGTTACTTGACGTAGCCCAATTCTCCTACAACTTACAAAAGAGTGAGTCTACGGGCCAAAGTCCATTCGAGATTGTCATAGGACAACAACCGTTGACACCGAGCACTATTGCTACGGGCTATAAGGGCCCAAGTCCACCTGCATTTCAGTTTGCCAAGAATTGGAATGACCAACTAGGGGTGGCACGAGCTTACTTGGAAAAGGCTTCCGAGAAAATGAAGAAATGGACTGATAAGAAGAGGCGCCCGAGAGAATTTCAAGTTGGTGATCTTGTGCTCGTTAAGCTCTACAACCACGCAAGGTTAGAAGGGCGACATCGGGGCCTACTTCGAAGATATGAAGGACCCTTTCCCATTATCAAAAAAGTAGGAGCACAGGCTTATAAGGTGGAGTTGCCTCCCAAGATCAAGTATCATCCTGTCTTCCATGTAAGCTTACTTAAACCTTACCACGGGGACCAAGATGATCCGAGAAGAGGCATATCTCAACGGGCACCGATGGGTATCAAAGTCCAACATGATAAGCAAGCAGAGACGATTCTTGCCAACCGAGTGGTGTCCAACCAGGACAACCTCCGAGCACGGAGTTACTTGTCAAGTGGAAGGGCCTTCCTAATAGCGAATCAAGTTGGGAGCCTATCCAGAACTTATGGCAATTTAAGAAGCAGATCCAAGCATACGAGGACTTGAAGGCAACGAGGATGTCGCCGGATTAGGTGGGGGAGAATGTCACGGATTTTTCCGGAACCATCTGGAATGTCCCGGAATATTCTAGAAACATCCGGAATATTCCGTATCTTTCATGAGGTGTCTAGAATTCTCTAGACTATTCTAGAATTCCCTAGAATTCTCTAGAGTTCTCTAGACTAGTCATGAATGTCCTAGAATATTTTAGAGTACTCTATACTTATATAGATTAATTAGATACTTGTATAGAAGGTTCTAGAGGCACAATATGGACCGTTAGATCAAATCAATCTCCACCGTCCATTGAGGAGGTGGAAGTGTATAAATACCCCTTGGGGTCCCATTTGTAAGCATCCAACAATTGGAAGCAATACTCAAAGCATTCTCCCAAACACATTCTATTCTATCTTTTTTGTCTTCAAAGTTTTATTAGTCTCTCATAGTCTAAGTTAAGCTTGTGAAAGACTTACTAGCAAACTTCTAATATAAAATCGGGTTAAAGTTTGCTAGTGCCTCACGGGTGTTGTACAAATTAAAGTCACCTCGTGACATTAAGTGGCAGTTAAATATATATTTAAGTTGAAGTGTCTACCCATTGAATTAGCCGTATGAAATTTTCCTATACCACGCCAGCATAATGGGTCCCCTCTATCTTTAACAAATTGAAACCTTAAAGTCTAACATGGTATTTATAATCCATTTGCTTAATGGACCATCCCTAAGGCCCTGTTCGGTAAAAATAGTGGATTCAGTAGCGGATAACTGTTTGGATAGCGTATAGCTGTTGGTGCAGCGGATAGCTGTTGTATATTAGCGGATAGCGGATAGCTGTGTAAGTAGTTGATGATAGACAATATGTTCGGTAAAATTAGTGGTTGGATCAGCTGATACAATATAAATTGACCAAAATGGACATTATTATTATTATTGTTATTGTTATTATTATTATTATTATTATTATTATTATTATTATTATAAACAAAAAAAAACTTTTGCAAATCTTACATATTTTCAACACCATTCTATCATCTAATACACCGGGTACAGGGAGAAATCATAACAATGAGCTTTTGAATCATCAGAACATTGTGAGACTACACAAGCATGGCATACACCATAATTCAACACTCACAGTACTCAAAAAACAGAACTAACAGTATCAAAAGGGAACAGAGTAGATGAATTGCATACACCATAATTCATTCAACCCATATTTTAAATTTGTTCCCCACACACAACAACCAAAAGAACTTACTACCTTCTTCTCATATTATATGTCACTTTAACTAACTTTCTTTTTCCCATAATATCTGTCACTTTATAATTCCAATAACATATTAATTATAAATTTATCAAATTAACATTATTAATTACATCATTTTCTTCCATTTTTCTTTATTATTCACCTTTTTCCTTTTTTATTTATCATTTTATTCAACATTTTCATATTTCCAATGAGCTAAATTAATGTAAAGGGTGGTTTTTTTTGATTTTTGAAATTATGTCTAATATGACATATAATATGGGAAGGAGTGAGTATCTTTGAAGAAATCTACACTAAATTGAAGGTATAAATCTAGACATTCTCAAAGAAATTCACTAATAGCCCTTTAAGCTGCTTTTAATGTTCAATGGCTTTTTGGGAATTTGGAGGCTGGAGGAGAACTCAGGAGACTACAGGCTAGACGACAGAGAAAGGAAATTGGGGGTTTATCATGCTTTTATATTAATGGCAAGGGAAGTAAAATTGAACAATTTCAAATGTCATTTTGGGAATAAAAGTTCTTAAACGCTACTCAATCCTCTAGACGTTACTATCGAAATCTAGTATAAACGCTGTATACCGGTCGCAACCGCTGATTCACCGAACATTTAAAATATGATAAAATAGCGTATTACCTAGTCAAAACGCTAAAAACTACTATAAATACTGTTGCCGAATAGAGCCTAAATATCAAAAGGACCCTGCAATTTATCTATATTTCAAAATTTGTATGATACTCCTTGCATTTGCAACAATGTTTCGGAGATTTGTAAAACTCCATAATATCTCAAAACCTCATTAGAGTCAAAATTTGAAAATTCAACACTCATAGATGAGCCTCATACAATTCCCTTGGGCATATATAGAGGTCACAGGTTAATCTCTTCTAGTTAGATGTAGCACCCTCAATTGCATACAAATAAAACTAACAATTCGGTAGAGCTGGCAAAAATTTGTCCGACCCAGAAAAAACTAGGTCTGAACATAGATTTTCCGTCCGAATTTTGATGTTGACCAAATATTCGGACATAAAATTTCTCTTTTTTTATTGGCCGAACCCGATTTTAACGTCATGAGAATCGTCTGACCCGGTCCGACTCGAAATAAAACTGGGTCCGGATATAAATTTCTCATCCGAATTTTGACATTGTCTGAATTTGTCTAACCCGAATTTACCCGGACCCGATTTTTTGTCAGCGCTACAATTAGGTTCTATTTATAGTCAAAGCTAATACAATATTTAGAGTTTAATAAGAGCTCCTTGGCCAGAGAACAACTCCATAAATTCAACAATAAAATCAGAAATCAACTCAGATTAGGAAAATAGGATCATTGCAAAATTAGGAAACTGAAAACGACACCGGCTCAGGTCTGACACGGCCCGTGTCTGTCGTTAAGTTTCTCTCGTTTTCCTGCTCTCTGCCCATCTACACGACCCGTGTCAGCCTAGATTTTCACCCATGTTGCTCTAGTTCGTGCTTTAAACCTTCCTAAACTTATAATTTGGACTTCAAACGTCAAATCCAACACATTTTTCCAACCACTTATGGATTTTGACCAACTGAAAGAAAAAATGAACAATATGATACTATTGGTATGCTTAATATACTTGGAGAATTAGTTCATTTCTCATGTGGTGCCTTTACATAGGAGTGTAGCTTGCTTTAATTATACGAGTCTTTATAATCTGTATGCTGACAATCCAATTAAAAGGTTTATTTGGTGTATTAGCTAGATAAGACTACTTAAATTATGTGTTTGGTATATTGTGAGGTATAACTAGACCAGTTCAACAGTTGGGTTGTGTTGAGTTGTCCCACATCGGCCTTTGACACCCATATTGTGGTGTTTATAATGGCTTGGGTGCCTCAACCTCCTAAGCTAGCTTTTGGGGTTGAATTGGGCTCAAGTCCATTATTTCACATGGTATCAGAGCCAGGGTCATTGATGTTGGGGCGCCAGATTGTCTTCGCCTCGTGGTGAGGGGGGCGTGTTGAGTTGTCCCACATCGGCCTTTGACACCCATATTGTGGTGTTTATAATGGCTTGGGTGCCTCAACCTCCTAAGCTAGCTTTTGGGGTTGAATTGGGCTCAAGTCCATTATTTCACAGGTTGGATCGGGCAAGTCAGGTTGGAAGTTTCTGACCCGTCAGCCCAATTCTATCCCGGCATGAGCCCTGATTTTATGGGCCACGGAAGTTTCTGACCCGTCAGGTTGGAAGTTTCTGACCCGTCAGCCCAAAAATCTAAAAATTCACGCATTTAATTTATGTATTTAGTCGGGTCGAATTACAAAAAATTAGCGTCTAATCTGGGACTTTTTTTTAAAAATAATTATATATTTAGTCGGCTCGTTGGGTCTGCTCGAGTCACAGACTTTTTCGAGTCGGGTCAGATCACCTTTTAAAAGAACTTCCCTTTTAAAATTATGGCCTTGACTCGCATTTTTCCAAATCTTGTCGGGTTGGGCTGGCAGGTCTCGCCCTGTTGAACAGGTATATGGGTATAACGTTGAATTCTTAAAAATTCATTTGGAGCCTGAATAATCGAAAATAGTGCAATTATATTTTCTCTAGCATTAATAAATAATGATTGTTTGCAACAAAAGGAAAACGAAGGACGATTGTACATGAAAGCGAATATGAAGAACGAATCTCGTCTTATAATATTTTCTTTTGTGGGGTTTCAACAGAAACTCATTGAAAAGGGAACGCATGATCACCAATAACAGCAAGCAGACAAAAAGTACTTTAATTTCCTTTTTCTTTGTGAATATGTTGGAGAGTATATTTTGCTTATGATCATGGTTGGATGCTTGACTGACCGCGTAAAGCTAGTCATCTTGAATTTGTTGATGTTTTATTCAAATCTATTCTGTAAAATGAGATGAAATTCTCATCATTCAATTGTTAATGTCACGATTCTGATTTTCTCTTTATGACATAGGGCGTGTATCATAATATACCTCCTATGACGACTAAAAGTATACCAATGAATATGTGGAGGGCATTCAACATGACACATTCTTTTACTTTATTCCCTCTCACTCCAAAAGTTATATTTTATGACCCATACTAATATGCAAGATTAATTGATACGTGTGTTGAAGTATATTTTTTTTAATGGTTTATAATTTAATTTTTTTTATGATTTTAAACTTTTAGTAACTATGTATATTCATCAATCATTAATATATAATATTTTTCATATATAAATAATCGCAAAATTCTATAATTAGGTCGTCTTATATAAAATTATCATGAGCCGAATGTCTTATATATGTGTGACCTTGTCAATATTTTATTATAATTAATGAGTTTCATTTGAATGACATTTTGCTGAGAAGGTGACTAATAATTTATCATACAATGATTTTTATTAAAGTCGCCCCAAATAAATTATTAATCACACTCCTATATTTATAAAGAGGTCATTGGAAAATTATACATGTTATGATAAATTTATGGTAAAACAATCTCACATAAGATTTATTGATGAATAATACCCTTATCATATAAACTCTACCAAAAAATGCATATATATTTTACACGTATTCAAGTTTTGCAAAAATATAAATAAAAAAATAATTTAAATATAATTTGTGGGTGGTATAAACCTTAAACTAATAAAACATACATACCTTGTTAATGTTAACAATTTAGATATGGATGAACATTATTAATTTTCAAGTAGTTAAATATAATTCAAAATATTCAAGAAATTAAATGGACAATGATAAACATCTTGACTCAAGATTGAATTGTTCATATTTCACATTTTTGTAACATTTAATATAGTTCTCTAATAATTATATATATTCATCAACTACAAAAGTATAATACTTATTAACTAGGTCAAAAAATATAAATAATAGCCTAATTTTATCAATCATAGAAAAAAATGCATATTTTATGCATAGCTTTATATGTATGAAAAAATATCAATAAGTAATTACTTTTATATTGTTTAATTATAAGTTGTAATAACCCTAAAAGTAATGAAATATACGTTTATAATGATTTAAATATAGGAAAATTGGATTCTAATAATCCAGACTTTTACGAATTGGACAATAATAATCCCTACTCTCAATTTGGATTCTGGTGATCCAAAAATAAAATAAAATTGGATTGTAGTGGTACCAACTACCAAATCACCTCTACATTCTTTTTATTTTTTTTTATTCCTACCATATATTGTTTTTGTTTTTTTCGTTTTTGCCCCTAAAAAGGTAACGAATTGTAGTTAGTAAAAAAAATTTTAAATTTTTTTTGAGACTCTGAGCAATTATTATGATTTTTAAAATTAATAAAATTGAAAAAACGTAAAAATCGTAATAAAAATGAAAAAAATTGGGAGAAATGTCGTAAATTCATTAAAAATTATGTAAAGTGTTATACTAAGTTTTGAATCAAATGCAACACAAAATCTATGATATTTAAGGTATAGTCTCGATAATGTCCCACTACAATCTAATTTTATTTGTTTTTGGACCACCAGAATCCAGATTGATAGTAGGGATTATTATTGTCCAATTTGTAAAAGTCAGGTATTAAAATCCAATTTTCCTTAAATATGTATACATTTAACTTTATAAATGATTTAGGTGAAATGCAAAATGGTGATTAACCATCTTGCGTCAAGATATTTATCATTTTGCTTTAAAAAAATATGGACTTTGATTCAAGACATTTGTCATTTGCATACTAATATTCGTACATTCTTACATTGAGAAGTTCTGATTTGAACTCGTACATAAAAATAAGGCAAGACACAACTATTCAGTGGAAAGAAATGATAGTCACTTGAACATTTCATATTACATTTGCACCTAAGAAACTTAATTATTGCCCGATTGTAGATGAACAACAAGGAAATTGACGAAATAAAGAGCTTAAGGAAACTAAAATGTACATGAAATTAATCTCTAAATTAAACCATAGTTAGATCTACCTCCTCCTCCAACCCATTTTCTCCAACGGGTTTGTTCGAATTAAATTGTGCATCCTACTTCACACGTTAGAATCTCCATTAACAATGGTTTCGTCCTTCTTCTTCTGGGGTAGTTGCTCAGTAACTTCACCAGCAATGGCACCATTTTCACTGCGGTTATTATCTTGGTTTACTGGCTCATCAACAATGACGTCTATGACTTCATGCGGGTTGTTGATGTGTTGGAAGGTGGTGACCTCAGCAGATTCTATCTTCTCAATGTTGCTAAGCTTAACATCGACTGCTAGCTCTTGGAGTTTCTTCACATTGCCATCTTTGCAAAGGTCATCTTGGGGCTTCTTTGAGTCTTTGTAGATTATGTAGAGTGTCATCTGGGCTATTCCGAACAAGAATCCCAGGATGTTTGGTAACTGCAGCATTATTTTGCAACGAAAGTAGTTATTAGTATATCCCGAGGATTACTTTACTTAGATGTCATTAATACGTATAACGATTTTGAGTAACTCACAGCAATGTAGAAGTCTCTGATGAGGAATCCGTAGCCAAACCACATCACGGCGCATAGTGTGAGGAAGAAGGATAGCCAGAATGGCATGAACTCCACACTCTTTGTTCTTATCACCATCCTCTGTAATCCCATAACAAAATTCCATCAGAATAATGAAATGCTACGTTTATCAAAACACAAACTGGACACAATAAAATGCGTAATCAAGTGTACGTAGATCGTACCATAACACTAAGGGGAGCGGCAAATACAGAGACAGAGAAGACAGCACAGATCCAACCAACGACGGTCTCCCGGTTACCTCCTCGTGAGAGAAAGTTGTGGTGGTTTGCACCGCGTACAAACACCATAGTCACCAGTACAATTAGGGCGTAGAATCCCACATTGAAGAGGCCTAGCAGCTTGGCTGTGTAAACCCTGGCCTTTTTGGTTGCATATATCATGTAAACCACCAGATAAAATCCTTCAATGGCACAGCCAATGGAGTTGATGGTGATGATCATGGTAGCATTGTCTTCCTTAACAAATGCATAGTACAACAGAAGCATCGCACTAAAGAGTGCCACCGCATAGGGTATGGACTGAAACCCTTGCGTGGATTTGCTCCTGTATATCTTCCAAAACGTTGGCCTATTCAATTTCAAACAACAACATAGATTACCATGCATGTTATTTTCAATTTTCACCATTCAAATAATTCATTAATCTCTGTATATTTTTATCAACGGAGCTAACTTACAGAGGAGCCAAGTAGACACCGAAGGAAACGATGTTACCAAGAATACCAAAGATGAATGCAAATTCATGGAGTTGAAGTGCTGACAGTGCCATGATGTATGATGATCAGATCAGCTCAATCAAAGAGAAGAGAGAGAAAGAGAAGGCTGGCTCAAAAGAGCAGCTTCTTAGAGAGAGAAAGAGCTGATGATTGATTGTGAATGCAATGGCAACTGTGAGAAGCAAGGTTGGGGGGTTGGAGGGTATTTATAGGCAGGCGCTTTGTACTGGCGTCCCTTGTGGGCGGGAGGGATCAGTTTAATTAGTGGATCATTAATTTAATAATTTCTGGTTCTAATCTTTTCACTTCAGCTTTTTCCCATTCGCCTTTTAATTTAATATATGGGGATTAAGGACAGTGAGTATGTAAGTGATTAGCTGTATGCATGGATGGTGAACAATGAATATCACACAACTGGGGAAAGTACTTGTAGTACACTAGTACTTAATAGTTTTGTTTTGTTACTTAAGAGGTGGGTGGGAAAACGGTGAATGCTTATGTAGGACACTCTTTTCTTGGGAGATCAATTGCTCAAATATTGGTGTAGTTTGATCATTTGTGGGTTAGGTTGAGGACTTGAGGTATTATCAAGGAAAGTTGTGTTTGGGTGCAACTGATGATACGAGTCTTGTTTTAAGACATTTTTAAGTGTCGTATCCTTTACTAAATTATTATTATTTATTATTTTTGATACTAACTTTTTTCATAATGAGCATCAATTATTGATTATAAAAAGCGTAGGATGTATTGACTATGATAATGAGCATAAATTATATATACCCTAATCTAATCAACCCTATCTTTAGACATATTTTAGATTTTTTTGAAATTAAAAAAAATAATGGATAAAAAGTATGACTTTGTACAATTTATATGTGATATTATAGTTATAGAATTCAATCATATTGTTACAGTATTTCAATTTTGTATAATACTATAATTTTAATAATAGAGCAAGTCACTTAAAATATATGTCTTGTCCCAAGACTTATATCATGCATTTTCGTTAAATAAATTACTGAAATTATTACTTAAAAGTTTGCGGACGCAAAGAAAACAATTGAAAAATCTAAAGAAAGTAATTGAGATCCCAAACTAAAAGTTATTAGCAGAAATCCCTCAAATTCTTGTACTACAACATCTAACAATGTAAATATTATATTGTTCACATCAATAAGGGTTTTCTCTTTTCGCTTATCGTACACTTGAATGCACTCATCAACGGTGACGAGTTATGATTAATTAAAACTCATAAGTTATAATTAACACAAATGAATAGTAAAATCATAACTAGAAAATATATATAATAGTCTTGATGAGTCTTGATGGCTTCTAAATAATAATGACAAACGTTCAATTTTTGTTTTTTTGATAATTTGACAAACGTTCATTATAAGTTATAAACAAGTGTTAATCTTTTCCCTTATTTCAGTTCTAATTTATTTTTGAAGCTTGTCAATAAGGTTGCTAAGATCACCAATTATTTCAATTTTCATTCGGTTCTAAAGCAAACTAATTAGGCTGTCAAAGATCACAAATCGATCATATATACTGCTGACCCTTTTCAGTGAATTTCGCTTGCTTTAGTTTTAGTCCTTTCATTAGCTTCCTTTTTTTTTCCTTTATCAATTTGTTGGTTCTCCATGGTGCCTTTAATTCCCTAGCCATGTTCTGCTGAAATATATGGATATGAAATCATGAACCACACAGCTAATAATGTTCCTTAGTGGGTAAATTAACTGTGACAAAAAAGAAAAAAAAAAAGAACCAGCATGTAGAAAGGAAGCCACCTGGTAATTCAGGTTAGGCAATGAAGCAAAAGTTTAATGAATCATATCAAATCCTATTATCTCTCAATTTGATGTACTTGTAATAATTATAGTTCGTACCCTACCAAAATAAAAGGATACTTGTAATAATTATAGTTACTATATTTTTTATTTAGAACAATACGACGATTATAGGTGTCGGACAAGAAACTTTTAAGTATCCTTTTATTGTCAAATTAGTATTTATCAATACTCCTCAATTTGTTCTATATTAAGTGTCATTTTTTAAAATTGTATAGTCAAGTGTTGTAACTTTTTTTATCATAAATTTCTCCAAATATACAATGATTTGTTATATAAAATCATTATCATTAGATTCTTAACGGAAAAATATTATCCTAAAAGTATAATATTGTGATTGTCATTAAAATATTATATAAAAATTATCAATTAAAGAATAATATTGAAGATTATGATAGTCAATTAAAGTGACAATTAATATTAAATGTAAAGAGTATTCTTACACTAATTATTTTGATAATTACTAATAATCAATTATAAGGGGCTTATCCTTCGTAGGTTAAGCCAACAAATACACATAACACATACCCTAACCAAATTAACAATACCCATTAAGTATATTTTTGGGTTTTTACGTTGGCAACTTCCCCAAAACTTGTGTCATTTCCAAATATTTATTACTAAATCTACTAATATTTTTTAGACCAAGTTTTTAATTATCATGTTTGTTTTAAGTATATCAACATTTGAAACTTGCTATTAGTTCTCCCAACCTTATTATAGCCATTGGCGAATCCCCACTTAGTTTGGGGGTGGTCATGACCATTCTAGGAAATGAAAAAAAAAAGAAAAAAGATAGTAAAATTAAGGGCAAAAATTATAGATTTTATTTTATCATATAAATATAATAGAATAGTGATCACCTCTATTGTAAACGTTTAGATCCGTCACTGATTATAGCAAAATGATTTAGAAAATTCAACACATGAAAGTTATATATATTAGTTAGAATTATAACCATGCATGCAAAATATTGTAATAAAGCCCTGTTCGTTTATACGGTTAGTTATGGTGCGGTTAGCGCTGGCAAAATTTCGTCCAACCCGAATTGTCCGACCCGGAAAAACCAGGTCTGGACATAGATTTTTCGTCCGAATTTTGATATTGATCGAATTGACCGAAATTTCGGACATAAAATTTCTCCTTTTTCTATGGTCTAAACCCTATTTTTGCTTCGTCCAAATTGTCCGGCCCGGTTCGACCCGAAATAAACCGGGTCCGGACATGAATTTCTCGTCCGAATTTTGACATTGTCCGAATTTGTCCGACCCGAATTTACTCGTACCCGAATTTTTGCCAGCGCTAGGTGCGGTGTGGTGAAATTTGAAAAAAGTGTGGTGAGTTGTAGTGAAAATTGTGGTAGGTGGTGTAGGTTAAGAGAGAGAATGTGAAAAGTAGAAGAGAAAAGTGAGAAAAGATAACAATATAAATATATATTAGTAATGATTGTAGTGTGGTACGGTATGGTAAAGTGTGGTAAAAAATTAAAGAATACGGTGGAGTGTGATACTGCACCGCAATTTACCGCATTAAAGAAAGGGGCCTAACAATACCTAAATAGTTTAGAAAATTTTTGAACAGGGTATCGAACATAATAAGTGAACAATAAACTAATTTTTTTCTCAAATAAAAAACAAGAAAGTGCAATATATAGCTATTGCATGCGTATGGAGGAGGGTGAAAAGTGAGCATAATTATTGCTCCACACACAGGCTAAGCTTATGCTAAGACCTAGTGATAGTTGCATACTTGCAATGAAATTTCCCTTGTTAATTTGCTTAATTAGAATATAATCAAGCGCAAGTTAGGCCAATTGGGTGAACCAAAAACAAGAGGCGAGGGATGGATGAATCCAATGCTTAATTGTATAAAAATTCGACAAAGAAAGAAAAGCAAGTAAGTGGTTATTAGAGGCAAAATATAGTGTTGGGTCACAGTAGCCATTAACTTTCGGTCATACAACATGCCATGCAGTTTCAATTCAGAGTATCTTGTTTATTTTTATAATGGCCAACCAGAGAGAGAGAGAGAGAGAGAGAGAGGGAGGAATCTAGGTAAATTAGCATATATAGCTTAGGTTGAATGTAATTTGAAAATGGAGATGCTTTCAGCTTGCAGCTTCCAAGCCCTGAGGTAGTGGTGCCTTTTTTGTGAGATGGTGAGGGGAATATAATGGAGAATCTTCAATAGTTTGTAACCAGGGATGCTTCTTCAAACCCTCCAGGTTATAAGCTGCCTCAATGTCTCCTCCATTTTTCCTTTTATTTATATTATTATTATTATTATTTTTGTCCTAGTTATCGACTAATATAATACCCTATTAATTAGGGATTGTTGAGTTATATCTAGCATATAATTGATATTATTTTGATACTCCATCCGTTCCAAAATATTTGTTCCGTTTGATTTAACACGCATTTTAAAGAAAATCAACAAATTAATCTCAATTAGCAATAAAATACTAATAATACCCCTAATTTTAAATTCAAAACTACTATTTATACTTTTTCCCTCTCATATTTAAATACTTGTAAAATTCAAACTAAGGGTATTTTAGTAATTTCAATAAAATTAAAATTTCCATTTTAGGAAAGTAGACATAATTTTGGGACATCCAAAAATAGAATAATGGACAAATAATTTGGGACGGAGGGAGTATTAGACAAAAAGAATGAATTAATTATGATTAGACAAAAAGAATGAATTAATTATGATTAATTAATTTTGTCTAAGTTATTGATTAATATTGAGATAATTTGATATTATGATAATTAATTTGATCAAAGTTATCGATTATGATTGCCTCCTTTTATGCAAATTAATGTACTTGTTCTTTGATAATATATCATAATATCAAAAAGATACTTATTGATTAGATCCCCTTTTATGTCAATCACAAGGTTTATATAATATGGTTGACTTACCCTCATAACATATATCTTTATTTCCCTTAAGTATCATTCTTATTGCCAAGGAAAGTATAGAGGGAAAAGAGCAAGAATTGAAGAAGTGACAAGATATGGAGGATCAATGTACGTATGGCAATAATATCATAGAGCATCATATCATCATATTATACAATCTAGAGTTGCCGCAATCAAGAGCATCATATCACCGTAAACTCTTGTTATAAATATGTGGTGATTTGATCATTCAAGAAGAGAGAAAAAAGAGAAGATACAAGAGAAGAACACAAGACATAAGCATATATCACACTTGAGCGTTATTGTTTCTTACTATTGTTAAGCGTGAGATCAAAGAATTGTACTGAGCTATTATATTTTGAGTTGAGCTGCATGTAGAGATTATTATTAGGGAGAGGATTTAGGAGTTGAGAGGTCGACTCCGCCACACTTGATTGAGAGGCGATATCGAGTGGTGAGATCTTGAGAGTAGAGAAGGCTCTAAGATTGTGAAAAATTCATCCTAATAATAATTCGGGGTTAAATCCTAGAGTTGGAGAACTTTAGGCGGTGACATACTCCGAAATTGAGGTCGGAGGAACATCATAAACAACTACCAGGTTTTGTCTATCCTTTATTTTCCGCCATTTTATTTTCGCAATTTATTTAACTAGCTTAATTATCTTTCAGGGTTTTTTTTACATTTTGGACTTCGGAAGCTGGAATAATTAATTTTCTGTACTCTTGGTTTTCAATGTTAGTTTTTGTTACATTAAAGTTTGTGGGCAGAATAAAAAAAGCTCGTGTGCTGTTCTTCTTTATCCCATATTTGAATTTCTTTTCCGATTGACACCGAACTTTAGGGCTAAGCTTAAAACTAATATTGAGGTTATAATAATCTACCTCTCTTATTCATGTTAAAGCTACTTAGACTCATAAGTACCCTTGGGAGTTGGTCAAAACGTACTTTAAATCCAAGGGTCAAATACGGAGCAATTAGAAAGGGAATGATAGGTAAGATCACCATTACATAGTGTATTACTGTTTCAATATCAGTTATAAATCAGTCCTAAAGTTTGACACCAATCGGGAGAAAAATTCAAACATAGAAAAAAAAGAACGGGACATGTGCCTTTTCTATTCAACCTACAAACTTTAAGGTCAAAAAAAATAACACTGAAAACCAAGAGTCCAGAAATTAGTTACACTATCTTTCGAGGTCCAAAATGCAAAAAACCAATTAACTAGCTTTAATTAATCAAGTGAGCTTAGCTCAATCGGCTATGAAACTACCATCATTAGATCAGTTTCATAGCCAATACAATTTATGTTTGTTCAATGAAATCTAGCAACCAAGTTTTTATTAAATACCTCAACGAAAATCAATTGTGCAACCAAAAACACCATTTGGACAATCAACAAAATTGGTACCTTTTGTTGCCTTTTTACTACTGCAAAACCATTTTTGTTGCCTTTTTTAACTTTGGGGCGTAAAAAAAGTTAGGTCAACCATTTGGTTGCCTTGTTGTCAAACGTGTTGTGGAGATCTAAGGCGGGAACCCACTTCATCCAAGGCTCATGGTAAACAATTTAAGTAAAGTTTCATCTTAAAACCAATTGGTGTTAGGAAGAGTAGTCCACTTGACTTATATACTATGTCATTTCCCTTTGTATTTTCGATGTGGACATTTTACTCATGGGTGAATCCCAACAATTTTCCCCTTCACACATGAGTATCTCCCCCTTGATCAGAAGCCTCTTTTTGCCAAGGTTTCAAGTACTATTAGGAGCCCATCATAGCCGCATCTTACTCTACAGAACCACACCCTATTCCACCTGAGTCTCATGCTACCACTCTGCCTCAAGAGTCCCAACCGCACCTTACTCCACAGAGCTGCACCCTACTCTACCCGAGTCTCATGCCACCACTCTGCACCTTCAGGAGACCTAGCCGCTCGCGCGCCATGGTTCCTGTTCCTGTCCATAGTGATTGTAGGGGACTACCTTCTTGCACCTTGCACCTAGCCGAACGAACCATCGGCTCTAATACCACTTGTTGGGGAGATTCAAGGCGGGAGCCCACTTCATCCAAGGCCCATGGTACACAAGTTAAGTGAGGTTCCATGTTAAAACCAGTTGGCTTTAAGAGGAGTAGCCCACTTTACCTATATACCATGTCCTTTCCCTTTACATTTTCGATGTTGGACATTTTACTCTTGAGTGAATCCCAACAACACGTTAGGTGATCCGTAATCGAATAGCAAGCACAGAGATTCAAGTCCAATGATTAACAACTAACTTAGGGTTTAGGAAAATCTACCATTAGAACTCAAGAACGACACCAATATCAGGTTTTGATGCATCATCAGCAACAAATAACAATGAGAAGAATGAAGATATGAACGAAGATAAAGATTGTTCACGTACCGCTTTGAACTAAAGCCTTCCATGGATGCTTAAAGAAATACCAACTAATTCCTAAAAGAGCCATACCCAATCACCACTATCAATGGATAAAGATTACCTCACTCTTCACATGAAGAAGAACTAGAGTGTCATTCTCATGGTTAGTGAGGGAGTCACCTTCAAGGTGGTTTGGCTCCTCAATTGGTGGTAATGTAAAGATCAAAGGATTCTCCTCTTGGGCTTCTTTGATTTCTCCAATGGCCTCACGTAGCGCAAGAGGTTCTTCAAGAGAAGTCAACTCTTGGGAAGTGGGAGCTTTAAGGGTAGGAAGCATCTCAAGGAGACATGGGGGTTGCTTACACTTCTCCAAGCACTACTAAAAATGTGTGTATTACCAACCATTTTTTCCAATCAATTTAAAATGGTTGGAAAAACCAACCATTTTAGTAACAATTTTATATTTTTTTAAATTTTCAACTATTTTTCTAATTTTAGGTGCGAAAAGTGGTTAGAAATTCCAACCACTTTCACCAAAATGGTGGAAATTTTTTCTACCAACATTTTCCTACTGTTTGAAAACGATTGGAAAAACGGTTGGTGTATTTTTCCTACCAACCTCTTTGGTCTTGAATAGAGCCTATTCGATGCCCTTAGATAGAGTATTTTTGCTTGTTTTAACCGTTATATGGTAGTTATTTATTAAGTTTTTGTGTCCATTTGTAGATTTGATAGAGAATTGTTGGAGTTGAAGCTAAAAAGAGCGAAGCTGGGAACACATTGGTGCATTTTAAGTACCGAGACTCAAGTTGGAACCCCCTGAGTAATCTCGAGCGAGATCGAGAACATACCTAACGAGGGCAAAAACTAAGTCTAGGAAAGCAGAAGATAGTGACATGCCCATGCCAGAAGCTTGACACTTCCATGCCATGAAGCCGGCACTCCCGTGCGAACTACTACGCAAAGATTGACGAAGTGCCGCAAGTTGGCACTCCCATACCAAGAAGCTGGCACTCCCATGCCAGAACCTTGGCACTCCCATGCCAAATTGAGCTAAATTGAAAATCAAACGTTGTAGCTTGGCACTCCCCCATGTCGAATGTTGGCATGGCCATGCCAACACTTGGCACTACCGTGCCAAGTACGGGTTGGGCAGGCGCATTTGTTATTGTACACCGCATTTTGGGCTTGTAATTTTCCTTATATATACTCTATGTAAATGTAATTAAGAGGAGGAGTCATTAGGGTTTATTAATTTTGAGAATTCGATCTCTTTGGTCTTTTTTTAGTTCTTCCCTTGATTGTACTTTGATTAATTAGTGAACTTTTCTTTTCACTTGCAATTGTTGTTCCTCTTTTCTCGTTTACGTATTGTTGCTTAGCTTTCAGAAATTCATTACTTGCTAATTAGGTGAGACCCAAATCCTAATTTTTAGTGAAAGTGAAAGATTCTCTTGTCAAGTGAGGATTCGGACAGTCTTAAAAATTCGAATCATGATTTTCTTATTTGTTCGAAAAAAATTTGCGATGCTAATATTTGAGGAAGTAGAGTGATGAGAAGATAATAGGTATACTCATTTTATGTTAACATTGAAATTTGTGAAATATTGATGCATTTGGCAATAACATTGATAATTTTATCATGAATTTTATAATAAACACTGATAATTTTTTTTTAAGAATTAACACATTGATAAACATAGTTAAATACTCCAAAATATACCATGTAACAATTCTTCCCTTTTTAAGTTTCTAACTCAACTTTACTGAAAAGGCTGAACGCATGAGACCATCTCCAATGAAGAGTTTGAAATCAACTTATTGTTGATATGACATGGAATGAGAATAGAATGAGGTCGTGTAGGATATTCCAATGGTGAGAACGAGACTCATCTCGCCAGACTCTCGCCTTCAGTCTTGCGAGACGAGTTTGAAAACGAAATTAACACACTAATTTAATATTTTAATCATATTTTTTTCCTCTTTCCTCCTCCATCTCATTTTTATCAATATATATAACCAAATTAATTATATAATTAAGTAGAACTCATTTACTTTTTATATTAATATGAGTGAAACTGCACATCATCGAAAAGCTAAGTAGATAAAGGGATAAATCTTGACACTCTATCGATCCACAAATTTCACCTCATCTAATAAGCTAAACTCAAACTAACAGTTACGGATGCTCTAATCACTTTGAATTCCCAGCACACAAAAAGTGTTTTGCTTTTTTTTTTTTTTTTGTGCTTTAATGTAGAGAATAGAGCATATTTGCTTCAGACCATAGGATGATTGACTGACCACCAAGAGCAACAAGGTACGTACGTACCTTGATACTCTCTAACCAATCGATGCAGTGAATAATGGTGATTGGCGAACATTTGATATGATTCATAATTTCAATTTTACTATTAATTAATAATAATTTGATCCAACTAATTTATTTCCTAATCAAATCTTCAACAACAAGACGGAGATTAATGGCGAAACAAAGAACTCAAACTAAAAATGTACATGAAATGAAACTTACATAGCATCTACGTACCCTTCTACGTCCTCCTCTAATTAAATTTTCATTTTTCCAACATCATTAATAAACAACCATCTCCTGAGTACCTTCAACTCACACGATAGAATCACCATATGATGACTCAACAGTGACATTCTTATTCCCATTTACTTGCTCAGTAACTTCTCCTGTAACCACATTGTTTTCACTGCGGTTCATTTCATGATTTACAGACTCCTCCACAATGACTTGGATAGCTTGATTAGGGTTGTTAATGTGTTGGAATGTGGTCACTTCAGCAGATTCGATCTTCTCGATGTTGTTAAGCTTCATGTCCACAGCTAGCTCTTGCAGTTTCTTGACGTTGCCATCTTTGCAAAGGTCATCCTGGGGTTTCTTCGAGTCTTTGTAGATTATGTAGAGTATCATTTGGACTATTCCGAACAAGAATCCCAGGATGTTTGGCAACTGCAGTTACAATACAGTAATTAATTATTAATACAACTCAAGAGTTTGGGATTAATACCAAGACGATTTTGAATAACTCACAGCAATGTAGAAGTCTCTGATGAGGAATCCGTAGCCAAACCACATCACGGCGCATAGTGTGAGGAAGAAGGATAGCCAGAATGGCATGAACTCCACACTCTTTGTCCTTATTACCATCCTCTGTAAAACAGTCAAACATAAAATCATTACTACATTACATTTGTAGAAACACACCCCTTGAACATATATATACATAGATAGATAACTAAGATAAGTCTTTTACGTGTTGTATGAGCCTTTCTTTTCCAAGCTTCAAGTATTAAATACTCAACAACAAATAAAAATACAAAGCTAATTACAAGGGAATTGGATGGTATAGATCATACCATAACACTAAGGGGAGCGGCAAAGACAGAGACAGAGAAGACAGCGCAGATCCAACCAACCACGGTCTCACGGTTACCTCCTCGTGAGAGAAAGTTGTGGTGGTTTGAACCTCGTACAAACACCATAGTCACCAGTACAATTAGGGCGTAGAATCCCACATTGAAGAGGCCTAGCAGCTTTGCTGTGTAAACCCTGGCCTTTTTGGTTGCATATATCATGTAAACCACCAGATAAAATCCTTCAATGGCACAGCCAATGGAGTTGATGGTGATGATCATGGTAGCATTGTCTTCCTTAACAAATGCATAGTACAACAGAAGCATCGCACTAAAGAGTGCGACTGCATAGGGTATAGACTGGAACCCCTGTGTGGATTTGCTCTTGTATATCTTCCAAAATGTTGGCCTGTTCAATTTCAAACAACAACATAGATTACCATGCATGTTATTTTCAATTTTCACCATTCAAATAATTCTTTAATCTCTGTAGTTTTCATCGATGGATCGGAGCTAACTTACAGAGGAGCCAAGTAGACACCGAAGGAGACGATGTTACCAAGAATACCAAAGATGAATGCAAATTCATGGAGTTGAAGTGCTGACAGTGCCATGATGTATGATGATCAGATCAGCTCAATCAAAGAGAAGAGAGAGAAAGAGCTGATGATTGATTGTAAATGTGATGGCAACTGCGAGAAGCAAGGTGAGGGGTTGGAGGGTATTTATTGGGGGGGGGGGGGGGGGGGGGTTTGTTTAAAGAAGAAATCTAAAAGCACAAATGGCGTGCCTTGTGGGAGTTGAGTGATTAATTAATAATAAACCCTGGTTTTGATCTTGCGCTTTTTCCTTTTCTTGTTAGCTGTATGCATATTATGTTATGTTAACACGCAGCTGGGGATGGGGGCCCTAGCTAGTGGTTCTGGTTGGTGAGAGAATGCATATATGTATGCCATGCTTTTTCGGAGGTAAATTCATTCCCCCAACCTACAGTACAAAAAATATGTTATACGTGACACTCAAAATTTACCAAGAGATCGATGCTTCTCTATATGGTGACTTATAGGTATTGAAAATATAAGTTTCTTTCATTAGGATGATTATTAACCATTTTAAATTTTACTTGGCTATTTTAAAAGTTATATATAGAATTTGTGGATATTAATATATTGAATTTTTAAGGTATCGGATAATAATGTACAAAATTTTATCATTGGAGAATAACACATTATACTTTGAGGGGTGTTGCTGTGTTGGTAATGCATCCACAATGATTCCAACAGTGGTAGACTCACTGGCGATTCTATGTAGCAAACGATGGAGATGAATTAGCAAAAAAAATATTGAAATTTATCACATGAAAGCTAATCCACATAAGGAAAGAGAGTTAACTTTGAAAAGAGTTTTAAAAAAAAACATAAAATCATATATGCTTAAACATGTTTTCCTGAGAGATTGTTGTTGTTGCATATAATCACCTTTGCTTTTGTATTTTTTTAGCCAATTCATCTCCTCCGCTTGCCACGTAGGATTGTCACCGAGTCAGCCACCGCTGAAGTCATTCCAGGTGCAATATTTCCGAACACCCATCAATGTACAATATTATTATCCAAGGCCAAAGTTCAGCGAATTATTATCCAATACCCCAAAAATTCAGTATATATATTAACGTCCAAAAATTTTTATATATAAATACATTTAAATTATTACAACTATCCATTTTATAATTACTTTGACGGCTATTATCACTCATAGACTATATAAAAATAATTATGTGTTTATATATTTTCTATATAAATAGAACTATGCATAAAATATGTATTCTCTATTAATGTTGAGATGATAAAATCACATAATTACTAGAAAATATGTTATTTAAAATTATAAAAATATGAATTATAGTTGGATTGATATAAGGACTCATAATAATTTATCTAGAACTATTATAATAAAAGCTATCACTCAATAAATTACTGGCTCATTATCTTTGTATTTTTCAAACTCTATTTCTTTTTAGTCATACTACATCCTTCAAACAACTACCATTTTCTAAGAGAATTTGAGTCTCCATAATATTTTTATGAAACAATCCTATAGAAAAATGTAGACAGTCGTAGCATAAATTCTTTTAGTCAATCATATATAAATAATCAGTATTTTTATTTTATAATATGAATCACTTTATAATTATAATTTTATATGTTAAAGTACTAATTTACTAATTGATTATTAACATATGTCTTAGTTACCGAGGTATGTCTTAATTATTTGTTATTAGGGGTCAATTGATATGGAATTATGGTACAACTCTAAAACTATAACGATTGTAAAATGGAGTATTGTTTGAGAAGGTGCTATAAAAGTTGCTGACTTACAGATTCTACACTCTTAATTACCTTTTTTTTCGTTTTCTTTTTTATTACTTTTGAACAAATTATTAATTAGATTGTGAAGGATCGCCAATCATATGTAGGCATATTCTGCTGAAACATGAGCTTCAGCTTATGCAGTTCATATTTTATAGTAGCGCTTAATTGTTTTCGGAATTAATTTGTTGGGTAATTAACTATGGTCTGATTTCATTCCTTTATGTGTAAGTATGTCTTTTAATTTAAATTTTTTGTGATATAATACCAAAATATATATAAATATAAGAATAACCAAACAATAAAGGGCAATCTTTAACAGAACGAAGCTGGCCAGATACATCAAGCAAGCTTGTTTATGCTTTGAAGGCACCTCATTACTTCTTAACGATTAAACATAAAAGGGTAATAACATGGACAACGGTACGAATCTTAGCCCATTTTCGTAACAATATAGAGTAATGGTATATATGTGTTTTGGGATAATAAGACACTGTTTAAGTGTCTTGCTTTTCACAATATTAATATTTAGGTACCGTTCTTTTATGCGGCTGGTTGGTTAATTACGGTTCTACATCACACCACAATTTTCCATAATCCACCACAGCCCACCACAATCTACCAACCCACTTACAATTATTTACACCACAACATTCCATAGTCCACCACAACTTTTCCACATTCCACAACTTTCCCCAACCCACCATAATTTTCAAATTTCCACCACATTGCACTGCAACCAACCGTATAAAAGAACGGGGTCTAATTATGAGTTTTGGCATCAATTTTTTTATTAGATATTATTACTCATCTATTATAAGAAGCTTGGATGGCATTGGCTACGCCAACTTACAAATGGCACCGGTCCTAATATAGTGAACCTCATCCTGTAGGCATTTTTAGTTTGCATAATTTTTTTTATAAACAATATAACTTTATACAATTTATAATTATATGGGTACGTTTTTATAGTTATAGAAGTCAATCATATAATATTATTTTTTTCAATTTGATCTAAAACATATAGGTTTATATCAAAGTAAGATTATTAAGAGGTGCCTCATCTCAAAACTAATTATCATCTGACCATATTTTTATGTATTAAATTTAAATAAAAATGATATGATTAATTCTATAATTATAATATTACATATAAATTATATTGAGACCCCATCCTTCTCGGAGGTGGGAGCACCATCAAAGTGCTGGGGTGTAAACAAACCACTTTATACATTTATTCTGTTTTAGTTGGAATATTCTTTTGGTTATGTTCACTACAATAAATTAAGCAGGGTTAAAAATCTAATCCACAGAGTTAAAAGTTAATTGTAAATTGATGTTGAGCCTCGGTTTTACCACTTTTTACCTCGGTTTTTATTGCCTTGTTGAACTTATCTAAGTTATTTAGTTTAAGTTTAATAGTGTTTTTTGTCATCTTCGCTAATTGAGATTAATCTGTTTAATTGTCTTACTTTTAGGTAATTTTGAGATAAGTGACGATGACACATGAGGTAAAAGATTGGAATTAAGGAGCAAAGGAAGCCAACACACACTCGCGCCAGAAAATTAGAAGCGAAGTTGGGATTTCCAGTTTGGCACACCTAGGTGTGCCAATCGGCACAGGCACCCGTGCCAAATTGCAGTCTTTTATTTTAAGATGTTTTATTAATTAGAGACGGACAGTTTTTCATTCTACGTCCTTTCATACTTCTAGTTTCTCTAGGGCTTGAGGGGAGGTTTCCCTGAGCCTTTATGGTTCTAGGTTTAGATTTCCATTGAAGAATTTATGAATGCAAGAAGGAGATTGAATTTGGCTTTCAATTCAAGACTAAGTTCTTCTATCTCTTTCTCTCTATTTTCTTCTATGTTCATATACTTGTTAGATTGATTTTCGTTCTTTTTAATTGCATTGTTATGTTGTTTTATTGTTAGTTTTGTGTTGTTTGGGTAGTAATTGATGTGTTTGATGATGAAATAATCTTGTTTAGGCCTAATCTATCATAATTCGTGCTTGTAGTTAGACGTTTTCTCATGCCCACCATGTATTCGATGAAATGCTCGAGAGAGTATTCATCTATATTGCTTTAGGAAATTGATGTACGTCGAGAGATGAGATTGATTTGCTAGTGTAGTAGAGAAAATAGTTAGGGTTTTGGACATGAGAATAGTCGAATTCTAACTAAGTCTAGGGATACTATTCTTGTAGTTTAATTAGACTAACTCCATGAGAATAGGTAGTTAGAATAGTTAGGCTAGCCCTTGACCCTCGAGAGAGGGCCTTGGTGAGCTTTAATGGTGCAACCGATCGCTCTTAATTGCTTGTTTAGAATTGGTAGATTAGGTCGTTCAAATTGATTAGTTGTTGAATACCGATTTTGTTGCTTGAACATCCTTTTATTTGCTTTCGTAGTTTGTAGCTTTGTTCATCACTACCATCATTTTGATTAATCTACCTAGCTCGAAACACTTGAGTCCGCTCTGAGTGCTTAGAATACAACTCCCTGAGATCGACAACCGTACTCCCAAAAGTACGACAACAATTGATAAGGTGGTGGTTTAATTTTAAAACGAATTGAATAACATAAATCTTAGTGAATAAGTGCTAAAAATTATAATTTTATGTACATTTGAATTACTATGTAAAACTTCTATATATCAGAAAAGTACATGTAAAAAGTGTAAGTGTAAAATATTACGGAGTACTACAACTATGCAACTTCAGGGTTCTAAATTTCCTAATCTATGTCCTGGTCACAACTTATTCGTAACTTATTTTACCAGTCACTTTTAATCTAGATAAAGACATTGTTGCTATATAATAAAGTAAAATAATTCAGAGATCTCAAAAAATGTAAAATAATTTAGAAATATATATCAGTTTAAAACATAATATAACCAAAACTTCATATCAATGAGATAAAAAAAAAATGTATATATATTACAAATAAAAAAATTATTCGAAATTATAAAATATAAAATGCAACAGTACTGTTTACTGTTGTGCTCATACACCGTACCCAGTTGATTTTATTTTTAGCTAGTAATTTGTATGGTGGGCTAATCAAGTGCTATGCCAATTGCTTGCTCATGGGGGTGAAGGGAGAAATAAGAACATAATTACTCCACACTTTAACCTTTTTTGGGAGGGATTCCAGCCCACACTTGCTAATTAAGTTAAGCCACTACTCCTATACCTAGTGATAGTTGCAGGAATTAAAGCTTACTATTTGTTAATTAATCAAACTCAGCAATTTAACTAATTAATTAACAAATTACTGAAAATAAAGGAAGAAAGTAGTAATTAGGAAGCCAAAAATGCAGTGTTGGGGTACACTTAATTAACTTTCTGTCATTAAAACATGGCATGCAGTTCAGAGTGTCGATCCTCTTCTCTGTGGATTACTGTAAATACCTAACCAGACGGACAGATCGAGGAATCTTCACCAATATAATTTGTTTCCAAGGCTTCAAATTGTGGTGGCTTTTTGTGAGATATGAGAAAATAAATTAAGGGAGAATCTTCAGCAGTTTCTAACTGGGGATAGTTCTTCCAAACCTCCAGCTTAATTACTCCCATGCTCAAATTTTTTAAAAATTTTGACTATTAATTATATAATATATTGAATGATTCAAAATAAAAATTAACCATGTTAAATTTATTTAAAAAGTAATCATAGATGAATATGATTATGTAAATTTTGTAAATATATTATGAGATTAGAATACAAAGATTATCGCAATGTATTAGAGACCATCGAAAATCGTTTGTAACATGGATTTGATCGTAATTCGTACATATATCTTTACAGTTACTCCCTTCGTCTCAAATTAATTGACACTTTGATTAAATTTTGACCGTTAATCACTCATAAATTATTATAAGTCACAATATGAAATTACCCTCATTAGAAAGATACTTTACTAAAAATTACAATGGAGATAATTTCATGTTGTAGCTCATTGTAATTTGTAAATAATTAACGATCAAAATGTAGTCAAAATATCAATTAATTTGGGACAGAGGAAGTATTTCTTAATGCTATACTTTATTATACATTACTTAAGTGTTACTAAGTGGTCAAACCAATTTTACAAGATGAGAAAGCTAATTTACATGAACCACATATGCAATTATTGTGCCTGAGTAAACAAGCTTTTCAGTTCGAAAAGAACACTAAAACTAAAAGAAAGTCACTATGAGCAGGGTTCAAGCTTAAACTAACGTGTGCTATATTAAGGGGTAAAAATAACCAAAGATTTATAGTTGAAGTAAATTAACATATATACATGTGCCGATTGCTAATCCCCTCAACAGAATAGGTACTGCTAAAAATGTGTGTATTACCAACTATTTTTTCCAACCAATTTAAAATGATTGTGAAATAATCCTAGAGAGGGGTGAATAGGGTTGTATAAAAATTATGCACTTATGAATACAAAGATGTTAATAGCAACTGGTTAAACTGAATAATACTTCTTTATTTGATAAAATTGAGGTACAAAGAAATTAAGTTAAGGAGGTCACAGAACTCGGCAGTCTCCGGACAATGAAGTCCTTGATAACTGCTTACAAAGACAGAAGCTCCAATGTTGCTTCTGCAGAGAAACCTCACCAAGGAGGTTGAAGATGTTCACAACTCACTAAAAAAAGAAACTCTTTCACTTTATCTACATTGTAGATACACTTTTCTGATTACACAACTCACCGCTAAACACAATAGTGGCTACACTCAGAATTTTCTCTTAAAATTCCCACACTTCAATTTTCTCTTGCTTGGAATCGATGATCTGGTTCAGAAGGAGGAGGAGGGCATTTTATATGAGTTGATTTCCAGTAGCAACGGCTTTGTCCGATTCCTTCCTTGTGTCATTAATGCTTTCCATTTTGAGTCTGATTCTCTATCTTCAATCTTTTGGAAGTTTGGATCTTTTGAACTTTGATTCGAAATCTGCATAACAGTGGTTGATATTAGTGCAAGATAATTCAGAGAATTTTTTGAGAGATATGATAAGATATTTCGGATACTTCCCTGAAGATCTCTGCAATTTTTTCTCTTTCAATCAAAATCCATTGCTTGCAGCTGATGTCCTTAGGAGTGTCCTTATGGAGGACGTTGCAGTCTACGCTTGTTTCTTCAATTTCCCCTTTTTGTTTGAAAGACAAAAATTGCATAGATGGCAGATAGAGACATAGCATATATACACTTAGAGAATCATAGTAAAGTATAACATAATAACATAATGTGCTAAATACAGGCCTTCAGATCATTCTCCCCCTTTTTGTCTTTCGGACAAAAGGAATAGGAGAGTACAAAGTCTAGCAAAAAATGTTTGGCCAGAAAGGTTTGTTAAACCAAGTTCAAAGAAAAGATAGAGTTTAGTTTTGGGAAGGGGGATCAGGGAAGGGTTCCTTAGGAGCAGGTTCAATGACATGAGTAGAGGGTGGAGACCATGGTTTGATGAAGGCTTCAGCTTGATGGACCAAGCCTTTAAGCGCAGTGCAGATACTGGAGCTGACCGGGAGATTGGCTTTGAGAGTGGCGTTGAGGTCCTACATACTCTTGACTTCAGCCTGGAGGGAGTGCACTCCATGTGTGAGGTGGTCCACTTGAGCCTGCAGGACTGAGAGGCATCTTTGGAGGTCTGAACCGACGAGGTGGCGTTGATGACCTTGAGGTCATCAGAATGCATCCAGTGACCAGTGGGCTGAAGCTGAGATGTACTGAAAGGTGAATTAGAATACTCCGACTACCAATTTAATTTTCTACCTAGTTTTACGAAATTTGAGAAAAGACTAGTAAACTAGGGAATCACTTTGATAATCGGATAATTTGAGACCTTCAACTTTGATTAACTTGAATAGCATACGAAAGTTGTTTGTTAGGTTAATTAGAGTAATTCTATTCAGCATATAACGAGAGTAGAATTCTTGTGGTTATCAATTCTTGATTCAATTTTTTTTTCGATAAGTAGGGCAATCGACCAAATTTATTAACACCGAATGAGGACCACAGTGCTCAAGAGCACGTAAAAAGTGGCCTCACAGAGCAAGTACATCTCATCTCAAAAGGATTAAAGTAACAAGTTCTACTACACACAACGAAACCACTACAGACAACAGAACCACAAATATTTCTACTGACAAATTTCAAACGATTCTTGATTCGTTTGAAAGAATTATTGCTCAAACTAGGTTTTAATAGTCAAGCTCGTTGCTAAGAAAACAATTCCTTAGAAGTTTCATCCCCATTATTTAGACCTTAGTTTTAATTCCTTGTCTTTACTAGTCATAATTAGTCACTAAAATCTTCAAAAACCCAAAACCCGTTTAGCTTAGCAATCAAGGAGAGGGCTAGTTCACTGCGTCGCTATATTGAGTCCTTGTGAGATCGATCTTGACGTGCTATGTCGTACACGTGCGCTTGCGGGCGGTCCTATCAAGTTGGAAACATGAGAGCTTCTTCTAGAACAAGATCAATACCTTGCGACATTCCCTCAACCCTCAACTAGCCTTTCATGGAAACTATAGGTCAGAGCTAAAATCTTTAGTTATAGTTGATATAACTGAAAATATCCAAATTGACTTTTTGGTTGACATTGTATTATACTTTTAACATATTTACTGTCACAACATTTTTTTTCTATTTTTAACACTAAATTTTAGATTTTTGATTGCTAAAAATAGACTCAAAATGATGTCCAATATAATGATATATGTTTGTCACATTCGTGTCGAACATTCTTACGTTTATACATTCATATTGGCATATTTAAATTTTGAGATATGTCTATTACAAATTACATAAAATGTAAGCAAAGGAACAAATTACAAAATAATTTCAAACTGAAACCTTTGTGAGCCAGCTGAGTCCATGAATTGCAAGCTAATAATATTAAATATGAAGCTAAATTTTTCAATCGTTCATATAAAAATAAGTAGAATATATATTGATACATGTGACATGAGTATATAATCAAAATCTAAGAAATGAAGTTGAGGAAGAATCATCAAGTACTTGATTGAGCGAATATAATATAAGAGAAGGGCAATATATTTGGAGGAATGAAGAGCCACAAAAATTAAACAGCAGTGGATCTGTGGAACCCCAACAGATGTTAGACAAATATATTCTTTTTTTTTTGTTAGGAATTTGACGAAGGAAGACCATGTCATATGCAGAGACAGAGACAGTCCAGTCAAGATGCGAAGAATAATTCCAGTCTTTTAGGGAGAATAATCAATAATGACACCACAACCAGAGATTTCTGATGCAAACATCATATCTGGGCCTCTCCTCTTTAAGTCTTAACTACGAGTACTACTAGTCAATAATTTCCATAAAGCACTGTCCAGCTACCAAACTGTACGTCCTACATTAGCTTTTATTCCTCCCTCCTTTTTGTTAAATTAAAATATTTGTGCAAAATAAACTTCAAATTGCGGCCTTCATTTTATCTTTTTTATTCCCTGATACATAGATTCCATTATTTGTTGCAGTAAGCTTACACTTGTAATTATGACACAGTTTGTAGTGTTTGAGTTGTGTCATAAAATAATTTAAATACTACTCTTGAGTTATTATTTAGCAAGTTTCTCCAAAATTTGTTAGGGCTAATAGATGTTTCATAAAGTTATTTTTTCTAATTATTTTAGCTAATCTTTTAATTGTCATAGATTTCTCAAACCTAGTTGTAGTTGGAACATAAGTCAATGTAGATTATTTATAGAATATCTATCTTTATTATAAATAGAGGTTTTTATTCATTTTTGATATATGGTTAATATGAGTGTTTTACTCTGGGTGTTCTTACAACATATTCTACCATAATATTTATTAAAGAAAACTGTAAAGATATCATTGGAGTGACTTGTAATGCATTTGATATCTTCTAAAGACCTCAAAACCTTGATATCTTTTTATTCTCTTTTATAGCAAACATGAGTTTTGCTTGTGATTTTTTCCTATTAAATTTTTCAAACATTATGTCTCTTTAATATATTTTTGCACCATTATTACTCTTAATATATATAATAATCATCCTGTATTTATTTCTACTACATATCTACTGTAATTTTCACCTTATTAGAGCAAGATTTAATGGAATAAAAGCTTAATTTTCACCTTAAGTAGCATAAAAGCTTAATTTGATCCTAACAATAATAAAATGTAGAGAGTATATATATGGTCCAAACTAGTCAGCATATACCACATTCTTACAAATAGCAGCGATTCCCGTTGTATTATCACTAACATGCACTAATCTTAATTAATGGTATCGCTAACATTCTCTCACAAAAATAATCATTATTCAAACTTTTTGAAAAGACCATACCTACATATATAGTACCCAGTGCACTTCTAAGGCACCAATACTAGCTATATATAGAAGGTACGTCTTTTATTTTATGATAAAATAACTTTACGTATTAAATATGTACCAAAAGGTACTAGTATTTTTCGAAATTTTATTAGAATCCTCACTTTAAATGGTCCAAGATATTAATTAATAAACTTAATTATACACATGAAAGATCAAATTAATTAACAATCATAACATTTAATACAGAATCAAGAATAACTATCACACTTTTTTTTCCTTGAAAAATAAGGTCATGTTCTTTTGTGTGGTAAGATGTAAAAATGGTGCGGTGTGGTGAAATTGTGGAAAGTACAATGAGGTGTGGAATAATAAAGGTGAAATTTATGGAAAATGTGGTTGATGATGTGGATGACGAGAGAGAATGTGAAAAGTAAAGCAGAAAAGTAAGAAGAGAGAAAAGCGATGATTGTGATAATTAAAATGTGATATAATATGGTAAAATGTAGAAGAATATTAAATGATATGATAAGTTATGGTACCGCACCGCGCAAAAGAACGGGGCAGTGAACCAACAATGCATGTCGGTAGAAATCGAAATAAAAGGGGGTGGAAGGCACATGAGTATCACTTTGGTACTTGGTAGTAGCATTACATCCACCCATTTGCAAAAGGAAGGGAAAAGCAAATGCAAGTTAAAAAAGAAAGGGCATTAGTTCAACCAAGACTAACATGAACCGCTAATAAGTAGTAAAAAACATGCAATTGTATGCCAGGAATTTAAAGTACGGAATCATCCTTCAAAGCTGGAGCACTTCACTTTGCTTCCTTAGACCTCACATGCATCCATATCTCCCATATATTCAAACATATCTCATTATTAAACTAATCTAATCTAACTAAAAGTAATTAGCCTCCTAATTCTCTTCCATTTATTAATTCTTACGTTATGTACGTACATCTTATTTTGAGACTGTTTCGGTAGTTTAGGTTTTGTTGATTTAAGATAGTTATCAACTATTTTGAATTTCACTTAAATCGTTTTAAAAGGTACATTTATGCATATATAAATTATTACAAATATATATTTCATTATTTTAAGGATTGTAAACCTCATAAATTAAATTACATAAAGTAGATTATTGATTTATATTTCTTCCATAAATATAAAATTAGATACAGTATGTGCATTCTTCACAATAGTTGATATGATAAGCTTATCATTAATACTTTTTGACTGATGATTATAGTACTCTTATACTTGATAAATATGTGTATTTACTTAAAATAATGTTATTTAACATCATAGAAGTATAAAATTTAGTCAATTCAATATAATTAATTAGTCACCATCTTGTTTTGAGACACCTATAATATTCCTTTCAAAAATGAAAAACATACTAGCTATGCAATAGAGAATATTGTTTTAAATACTTAGTTAGAGTAGTTATTTTAATTACATTGGTGGAATTAAGCAGTATTTAAATTTTAGATATATAGCTGTTAGCCTAGCATGCTATGCATGATTCCATGGTTGTCCATCATGCGGGAAGGAAATACTATACCTTATATTGCTTATCAAGTGGCTGGGTTGAAGTCTTGTAGAGTATCTTGAACAAGAAAGACTATATAGACTATAATTATTCTGCTTTTGGCCTTTCTAATTCACAGAACCAGATTTGACCCATTAATTGCCTAATTAAATGAGGAATAAAGTTGTCTAATTACTCTTTCTCTTTCGTATTATTTATCACTTTAAAAGTTTTATCAGTTAAATCTTGAAAACTTTGATCGACCATTCATTTCTCAATATAAATAATAATTTATTATATAATATTACTATATACGATTAAATTCGTAATATCTTAAAAGTATAATACTATAATTGTTAATATAGAATATTACATTAATTTCTCATCAGTATATACAATCCAATAGAAAAATTATTGTTAATATAGAATATTATATTTTTAAAAAAATGATATAATGTGGTACAGTATGTGGTAAGTTGTGGTTAAATTCGTGCTAAGAATGGTGATGAAGAGAGAGAAAAATGAAAAGTAGTGAAAAAAGTGAGGACATAGAGAATTATGATCGTTATGGTAAAGTATGGTATGTTATGATAATATGTGATGATTTGTGGTTAGTGTAGTAAATTATGTTAGGTGCGTTACGATATATCACGCAAAAGAACATAGCCCCGATAGATATTCTAAGGAATCCTTTACTATAGGTAAAAGGGAATATATCCCTTGTTGTGAGGAGATTTTCTTTTGCAGCTTAGTTTTTTTTAAAAAAAAATTTTTTTATCGCCTATTGCAGCTTAGTTGTATGTGTTTGTTTGGGCCAACCCATTTTACTCATTAATTTTTATTTGATATTTAATTTTCATCCTTCTGTCAACCGTACCACTTAAACATTAATTTATAGGTTTCTATCCGTAAGTAATGTTTTTTTTATAACTGTTTTAATTTTTTTTAAAAAAAATCTAGATGGTTTAGATTTGAAAGTATGTTTGGATTTTTTTCAAGTTTAAACTAAATTAAGGCTCTATTCTTTAAATTGGTAGGATCAAGTTAGGTTTGATAAGAAAAGAAAATGTAAGGATAAAATGTATGATAGATAAGTTAGTGGTGAGGTAAACATATTTTATAACTCAAATTTTGACTTTAGTTTGAATTTTTTTAGGGAATTGTATAAGGTAAGGTAAGGTAAAATATAGTTGGGTAATGATAAATTTAACTTACCACTCTAAAGAACATGATCTAAATTTTACAAAATAATTTTTTGATAAATATATATAAATTTATGTAAAATTAATTTTAAATAATCTACTTTATAGTAAACTATAATATAAAACTATTGTTAAATTTATGACTAATATAGATTAATAAATTTAAAAAAATTTAAAATTTATCAAAGTAATTTAATTAACCCGTGCCTTGCACGGGCCTTCACAACTAGTACTATATAAAAATTTATTCAAGTAATATGAATTATGGAAAGGATGAAGTAGCCTTTTTTTTTCTTTTAGTATCTGACAAATCTTCCAAAATAACAATTATTTAGAGATGGGAAGAGTAGTGTTTGAATATTGTGAGGTTGTAGACTTCATCATTTGGTGGTTTTCTCTTGGGGCGCGTTTGGTATTTAATGGGAATGGAAATAGGAATGAGAATAAACAATGGGAATGAGAATTCATTAGTGGAATGAGAATAAGAATGAATTTATGAACTCCCAAACTTTTCGTTTGTTACATAGTAATTCAAAGTAGAGGTGGAATTGGGAATAAATGCACATTTACTAAAATATCCTTGATTAATTTGATTAGAGTAAGGTAATATTGATATTATTAATTAAGTGCGAGGATAATATTGGTATTTAAGATGATTTATGAATTCCCGGTATGAATTACCACCCCTCCCCCTAGTAATAGATTGGTGGGAGTTGAGGGTCCCTATTCTCATTCTCAATTCCTCATTTTTTTTTTTATTTCCATAAAACAAACATGGAAGTTGTATTACCTATTTATGTATTTTCATTCCCACCTCCCAACTCTCACGTACCAAACGCTTCCTTGTTGTAGTTCTCTACGCTTCCTCCTCGTCCGAATTAATGCGCCCGCGCCCTTTGATTATTTAATACCGAATATTGACTAATTAATGTCCGCCCCATCACACAATCACACCCAGCCAGATTTGATATGCACATAATGGTACCTAAAGAGTTGATTGTCAAATTGACATTTGCCAATCATCCATCTTCAAGCCTCCCAACATTTAGTACGAAAAGATTAATAATTATATATGATATTATTGATATATATGTGTGTGTGAAAACTGTGAAATTAAGATTACATTTTTCATCCACAATTTGATCTTTACTTTTAGGTTGAAGAATTATTTTGTGGGTACAGATTTACAGCGCTGCAAGTACAATCGATATGTAAAGATTAGGATCCACATGCCTCATTAAAAAAAAAAAAGGATATATGTGTTGATTTTGGTGATTAATGTGTTTTTGGTTTGATTCAAATGTAGTTCAGTTTATCTTATGTTTCTAGCCAAATGACAAATGCACTACTGTTTCATGAACGGTTGCTAATTTGCGACCATTTATGAGCGATCTCTAATTAGCGACCATTCATTCAACAGTCGCGCATTTGGCCAAGCAACCATTCAAAGATGACCCAAGTGAACGGTTGCTAATGAATGGCCCCGCGCGCCTGCTAGAGCGACCGTTCAGGAATTGTTTCGACTGTTGAAAAAAAATTACAAAAAATATCAAACAGAACATGTTAGTTTGTGAATTCACCGCTGACATAGCAAGACGATTCGTGTAGACCTTGACAAGAGCCGTGTTAGGCATAGTACATCCCGTGTTGGGCCTCTGCTTCGTTTTCCTATTCTCTAGCCCTCCACATAACCAATGTGAATTTGAAATATATGTGTGTTGCCTCCAAATTGTGTTTAAACTACCCAAATTAATTGCGATCTACATCGTACCCTAATAAATCTACATGTGCACCTGAAAGGCGGGATTGTGCAGACTACCCAAGCAGGTTGCAAGAAAATTCAGGTTGAAAGTGATAATTTGATTCTTATTCAGGTGATCCAAGGTGTCTTCAGAGCTCCGTGGTAAATTGATACGACTATTAGAGATATCAACATGTATTTACAGATGCTGGAGGATTATTCGATTAAACATATTTTTAGGGAAGCTAACATGGCGGCGGATTAGTTAGCTAATCAGGGGCACTCCACTGAAAATCTAGATGTTTCGAGTTTTAGCACTTCTTTTGATCTTTCACTTATTTTGTTTCATGATGACTTAGGTAGAAGCCTTGCGAGAAGGGTCTTCTAAATTCCATTGTACTTCTCCTTTACCCGGATTCAAAAAAAAAATTGTGATCTACATCGTACCCTAACAAATCTACATGTGCACCTGAATAACTATTGAATTTTTGTCATGAAAGGAAATTTTGGTGGGTAAAATCTACATGGATATTTAAAATTCATACGTTCAAACGAAAATTCCCATGAAAGTAAATTTTTAGTGGAAAATTAAGAGAATGGTCATGGGAAAAGAACCATTCATGGTCAGTTTGTCATGATAAAAAGATTTCGTGGTCAATTCTTCATAAGTTTCACTTAGTGGCCGGCAAATTCTACTTCATGTCCTGTAGAAAGAATATTTATATATCGACATTTACATTTACCCTGAATCTAGGGAATAGGGAGGGAAAATTTTATTAAAAGTTTAGGTTTTCTCCTCTATTAAAATTAAAAATTATGAATCTTTTATATATGATTTTGACTCTATTAGTAACCATTTAATGATAGATGTCCCAGTGGTTCACCTGCCAAATTCTTGTCGTTGCTATGTGTTTTGTGTGTTCGAGCCTAAATAGGAGCATCTTCAGCATATTTGATGGATGATAGTGTGGTTAATATAAACTGACGCCATTGAGTTGTTGGGTATGAATTATATAGTGGTTAATAAAGTCGGACTCTATGTTGTTTTTTTAAAAAAAAAAAAGAATAATGACCACTGTTTGAGTTGCAGCTAATAAACTTATAAGCTATAAGAGGCTCTGTGGCGAATATAAAAAATGACCCAAGTTGAACATTAGTTAACCACTAAAAGTTTCGTGGAAAATGTTATGACAAGTGGTCATCCCAAGATTTTTTTCATGATCATTGTATTAGACACGAGCTTATATATACGTCAGTACGTCAACACGGGTCATGAAAAATTTTTTATGACTAATTACATTGTTCACATAAATTTTTGTCAAATTCATGGATAACTTCAATTTACCAAAATTTACAAAAAATTATCAAAGTTAAAAAAATAAATAAAAATAAATTTTGATATATTAGTGTAAATTTGTCAAAAGTTATCAAAAATTACCTAAAATTATCAAAAAAATACAAAAAGTTGCTAAAATTTAACTTTTACCTAAGTACTTTTTATCTATGAATTTGATACACACTAAACATAATTACTTTTATATATGGTCCATATGAGTGTTTCTTGTATCTTCCAAACTTTTAAATCCTAATGCTTTCCGCCAAATGATTAGTTTGATTGGTTCAATAGTAGTAATGGCAGCTAGCTGTTTAATTAATTAATTTTCTCACATTGATTCTAACTTGTTCTAATGTTTGTCAAACCTTCAATTGCTCTTGATGTACCAAACACCAATGTCGTTCTAGCTAGATCAATACCAACAAGTTTTCCAATCAATGATTGAATACATTTTCTTTAATATATGCACTTTTGTCTTCGTGTCCCTACCTTTAGTTTCTGCATGCAGTTTTCCATAAATTGAGACCACAACGCAAAACTCATATGTTTAGGAATAGAGCCAATAAAATCAGAATAGATGCCACAAAAGGCTCCTGGTTCTAAGCAACAAAAACCGTGTAAACACGTCCTGGATCGTTTGAATTTCTGTCAAAGCAAAACAACAAGCATTTGCGTGGTGTAATTGCCTAAAATTTTCACATTAGGTTTGAGTTTAATGGCAGGAAAGTTTTATGTCGAGCCTATATTCCACACTCAAATTCAATAAAAAAAAAAAAATCAATCAATGCGTGGAGGTAGAGATTTTGTTTTTGGAAAAAAATTTCCCCTTGGAATATTTTCAAGATATTCTATACATCAAACACTCCCATTATAATATTTTAAGCATAATTTTATTTCATTTTTTTAACACTAAAATTTGTATCAAAGAAGCTATACAGATTTACAAAACATAAAAAAAACTGCAATATAAAACCACACCCCTCCCTTTTGGGCTCATAGGCCTACTGACATCTCCCTGAAATAGGGGACTCAGTCTGACCCAACTTACCCACATAAAAAATAAAAAAATAAAAAGTTAGCCTTAGAAAAACCAATAAATCCCAAAAATAAATAGTACTTAACAATAGCTAAAAGAGGTAAACATCTAATCAAACCACTCCAAAAAGTCTTCAATTCTTCTTAGCTGATATAAACTTCAAATCACAAATCTTTTTCACCAATGTCCTCTTACGTGCAAGCACTGCTTCAATATCTTTGAAATCTTTTGAATTGAAAGGAACTTTTATTGGTAGTCGACTTCCCCTTTTGAGTCGCTTTCACAACCAACCTCTACTTATATTTCATCACGACCTTTTGTTTGTGCATTATTTGTCTGTCGGACCCGAGTGAAAGCTATTCCCATTGGTTCAGATCTAACCGGCAAATTGGACTTAGTGGTGGACAAGTTTAGTGACCAAATTTTATGTACTGATCGATAAAGTTTTTTTTGACAAAGATAAGTACAGATTATTCAAATTAGGCATCTATTTTAGAGATATATCAATTGGACTTAGTAATCTAGCTATGAGGAGGGGGAAACCTAAATTGAAACTCAAAAAATTAGGATTGAAATTGTAAATGTTATAAACGTAAAGGGGTATGTGTAAATTTTCCTTTCAAAAATAGTAATAAACTTACATGATCAAGATTTCTTTCCTAGGGGTAATTATATACTCGAATAATAGGAAGAAATAAAGTAGCCAGTGAAGTGCTTTCATGGTCACTCATCATCAACCATTTTTACTTGCATCTCAAAATTTCCCAAGTGAAATGGTTGCACTCAAAACAAACTCATCTCATTGAGTCCATAGCGACAATCACGTACGTAACGAAACATATTCTACGTAATTGATTCATAGTCGATCAAGAAAATAACTATTTAAGATAATACAAATGAGTAAAGACAATTTCTTTCAGGAAGATTCTACCATAGTTGTTTTATTTGTCGTTTGGATTTATTTGTCGTTTGCCTCCCAATAGTTCAATAGTTGTGAGCGATGTAATAAAAGATATTTTGTGAAACTATGGAAGAGTTTATTGAAGAAAATTGTATTGTATCATTACATTCGAATACAATGAAAAAAATAGAAGGTGAAACTAAGACTATATATAGAAAAAGAATGAAGACTAAACAAAATGAATTAGTTATAACTAATTCTTGTAAAGAAGCTACTTCTTGATATCTTGATATTTGATGAACTGGATGATGACTACTGTGATGTAACTGCTGTGGAAGCTATAATTAGAAGCAAGAAATGTATGTAATACTTCACATCCCCCCCCCCCCTAAAGGCTGATTGGGGGGATTATCAATCAACCCAAGCCTTGATACAAGCAAGTTATGTTGATATTCTCCCAAAGGTTTTGTCATTACATTTGCAAGCTGTTTGTCAGTGGAAATATATGCTGTTTGAATTAACCCATCTTGAATCTTGTCACGGATGTAATGGCAATCAATACAAATGTGCTTTGTACACTCATGAAAAACTAGGTTAGCAGCTATATGTCGTGCTGCTTTGTTATCACAAAACAAAGTAATGGGTCTTTGTGCTGGGATATAAAAATCTTCAAGTAACTGGGTCACCCATTCTATTTCTGACACTGTTGCTGAATCGATCTATACGCGGCTTCTACAGAGGATTTGGATACTGTTTTTTGTTTCTTTGTTTTCCAGGAGATCAAAGAATCCCCAAGAAAAATACAATACCCAGTTAAGGACCTTGCAGAAAATTGGCAGCTTCCCCAATCAGCATCTGAATAAGCAGTGACTTCTAGATTATTTTTGCTAGAATAAAACAAACCTTTATTTATAGAACCTTTGAGATATCTCAATATGTGTTGTGCAGCAGCAAGATGTATATATGTAGGCTTTTGTAGGAACTGACTAAGGTGCTGAACAGCATAGCTTATGTCAGGTCTTGTAAGAGTAAGATACAACAACCTCCCAATAAGTCTTCTGTAAGGTGTTGCATCTTCAAGAGGTGTACCACTATCTAAAGACAGCTTCATGCCTCTGGGAAGAGGAAATCTTGCTGGTTTTGATGCTGTGAGATCTGCATCAATAAGAACATCATATATAAATTTTCTTTGGTTCAAAAAGTTCCTTGAGAAGATCTAGCAATCTCTATTCCAAGAAAATATCTAGCAAATCCCAAGTTTTTTATAGTAAAGGTTGTATGAAGATCCTTTTTAAGCTTAAGAATTTCATCATAATTATCTCCAGTGATGAGGAGATCATCAACATAAACCAACACATAAATTGATCCAGCATCTGAAATGTTAGAAAACAAAGAATAATCTGAGTGAGATTGTGTAAACCCTTTTTGCTTGAGAAACTTAGTAAGCTCTAGATTCCACTGTCTGTGTAACAACCCACCCCAAAATCATGTTTAATTATTTATAAAGCACAGTAATTATCCAAATCGCGTTATAAATTTTTCGCGTTTACCTTTATTTATTTATTGATTTACTTATTTATTTATTTATTGTTATCGGTGTCGTGTCTCGTGCAGGAGATGGCTAAGGTGTCGAGTTATCGGCTTAAAAATTTTACTTTACATGTTCATATATTGGGTTAAAGTATTTCAGGTTATACAATTTATGTTATAAAATTATTTACACATTACGTTAATTTGTATCGGGTTTTACCGTTTACGCGGTTTGCTTAACCGAAAAGGGTCTAATTATTCGACCCCGTAACATTTATATTTTATTACCCAAACCTTAATTTATTTGGGTTATATTTATTTCATTTAAAGTACAAGTAATATTTATGTTTCATTTATTTGGATTTTCTACATCCAAGGTTTATTTTATTTTACCCGATTATTATCAATTGATTTTATTTTAGTACAAGTAAATTATTTAAGTTTACTACATTGCAATTGTTGTTTTTAATTACAAATTCAGCTTTTGATTAAATGTTAGAGGGAGTATATGGGATTATATTAGCTAAGTCAAGAGGGGGTTAGTCATTTTATTACTCACCAAACTAAATCACACTCAAGGAGCACTCCCTCATTCCCCTTCTTCTCCAATCGGCCGACCACCACACACAGCCACTCCTGGGTTTTCCGGCCATTTTCCGGCCAGCCGCCGCCAGCCACGGCCACCGTGCACCACCCTCTCCCTTCTCTACAAGTTTTCATCCATTTTCACCTTGAAGGGTAATGTCTAAAACCCCCAATTTCAATTCCTATGAACCCTAATCTGAAAATTTATGTTTTATATATGTTTCCTTTGTAATTTCTACTTCTTTTACTCTCTTTTATCTTGAATTCAAGTATATAATTGTATTGGTTAAGTTAGGGTTAAGTTGAGTATATGCATGTATGTTTTCTAAGTGTTTATGTGGGGTTAGAGTTGAATCCATGGTTGCATGTGGGTTTTGAGGCCTTGGATGAATGGATTTTTATGGGTTATATTCTGGAAATGTGATGGATTAAAGTTATTTGGGATTTGGTTGTGTTTGAATATGTTTAAGGGTGGAAAAAAACCGAGTTAAAAACTGGGGTTTCGGTGAATAACGGATCTGGTTCAATTCTGGAAATTTATAGTACCATAAAAGTGGGATTTTTGCCCAGATTTCCACTCCTTCTGATAGCCTAAAGTGTTAGCAAACCATAGGCTTTGGAATTTCGATTTTCCGACATGTATAGCCCGAGTTACGACCAAAACCGTAACCTCACGTTTTTATATACGATTTCTGAGTCAGTGTTTTGAGGACTGATTTTCGGACCTTTAGAGACTTCCTTGTCTTTGTGGTAAACATGAAAGTTTTAGCTAACGTTCTGAGCTTTCCGGAAATGTATCATATGCGTCCATACGATGTCTGGATTAAAAGATATAGAGTTTCCCGTGAAGGGTTGCAATCTGACCTCTGCCCAGAATTCTTAAGTGCATGTCTGATTTGTTGGCCATTTTTCGTCCCTTTGGAGACTTTATTGGTTTTAGTGATAAACATAAGAGTTTTAGGTTACTCTTTGAGCTTTCCAGAAACATAAAGTATGTGGTCATCGGATATCGGGAGTGTGAGTTACAAGCCCGGGAAGCAGGGCTGTCCGGGATAACATTCTGCCCAATTTGGTTTATGTAAATGTATGTCTTTTGGGCTTTAAATCAACCCAATAAGGGGGTTCTAGGCATAAATGGGTCATGGTTATAAGTTGTCATTTTAGAGTTATATGTTTAAAGCTAAGAGTACCATTATGGAATCTCAAGTGAATCTTAAGGATAGTTCTAAAAGCTAATGAGTTTAGTAAAGTATTTTCACCTCCCCATCTTCCTATAGAATAATATTCCAAGTCTTGAGCTAGCTAAGAGTTCTTCTAGCTTGGTAGCTTCCAAGTTCAAAGTCAAGTCCATCTTTATTGCCTAAATCATTGATCCCAAGCTTGTTCTTATCGTATTCGAATATGTTCATCGTACTTCGTTTATCGTTCATTTGTCATCGTATTATCGAGTCATGTTGAACTCCACCGTGCTTACCCTAGCTTTCAAGTTATAATTACCCATTCACCATCGATTCAAGCTTGTTTTATTGGATTCAAGCCCTTCCATTTGGATCATATCCTACGTCATTATTCTCATGCTTTCCGACCCGGAAATTTCTAAAGTTATATGTGTACTGCTTCTGTCCGGGCCATTTTTCGGGCCCTTCCTTTCATTTCTAGCCTTCGGGCCAGTTGACAAAGTTAAAGATCATAATTTTCCCTATTCCGGGATGTACTTTTTTACTCCGTTTCGATTTTCCTAACTCAAGTTATGCTACAAACTCTATTTTGATACAACCTGAAATTTTATTTCTAAAGTATTTTATTTATATTTACTAAGTTTCTAAACTTATGATTCTAATTCAGAACCTTATTCGGTTCTTCTTTTTTTATGTATGCTTACATTGGTTGACAAAGTTTCAAAGGCCATCTCCAAGCCGAGCCGAGCCGCCAAGGTCTTTAGTGTCTTAAGGTACGCAAATTGTCCAGCTTTTATGATCTAAGCTATGTTCATGGTTCATTCAATTTCTGCCATGTCAAGTTTTATGGTTTACAATGTCTTTATGTTTAATAGTGGACCCGCATTCTATGCTTATATCTACAGTTATGTTTTTAGCACTCCTGATCAGAGTGCCTTGACTGCCGATGTCATCGCTTATGATCAATCATTCCAAGTTTAGATCAACTTGGGCATACGCGTGTGTGAGGTGCTTGCACCGATCGTAAGGGTTCCACCTACTTTCTATCTTTATTGGTTTATGTTTATGCATATGTTTATGATCATGTCACTCAAGTCCTATTTTAACCCCTTCCCCGTTTTCAAAATGAATTTAAATGCCGGCACTACAAACCGTTTTCGAACGGTTTGACGTGTTGGAGGTTTACGTACTGAGTGTTTCCCCACTCACTTTGCGAATGTTTTTAATGTTTTGTTTTAGGCGATCCGAGCTCCCGTGATAAAGCGAGGTTAAGCGGAGTAAGTCGTCATGCAGGTGGTTCTCTAAAAGCGATCGATGATCGGTAATCAAGGTTACTCAAGGGCACTAAAGGCCACTTGATTGTGGAAAGTTTATATGATATGTTTAATTAAAGGTTGTATAATGTAGTGGTACTTCAAGTTTAGCAGTTGTGTTGTATGGAGTTAAGTACGGTTTTTTTTGTGGTTTTGTGTTCTTGCCTTGTCCCGAGTGGGGGCGGTAATGCCTCGACCTAGGGTGTTCATTGCGCTAATCACAGTTTGGGATTTTAAAGTATAGTCTTAATCTTGTGATTAAGGTTGGGGCGTTACAGTTGTGGTATCAGAGCGGAGTTATAAGGAGGATTCGAGGATATAAAAATTTCCACGCAATTGTGATATACATTTGTGAAGTATGGGTGCTAAGTGTGGAGACATATGTGTCCCTTATAGGTGTATGGGTCCTTTATGGATTGAGTTGGAAATATGTGAAATTTTTGGGATGGATGTTGAGCTTGAAGCTCTAGATGAGTATATGAAATGTAAGAGTTTCCCTTGCAGTTTGCGGACTATGTAAAATTTGGGATGGTCCAATTTATAGGGGAAGTGCTGCCGAAATTTCTGTAGAAATTTGAAAGTTTAGTAGCAAGTTTAAGAAAACCTAATTATAGGTTGTGTCTAACTTAAAAGTTTGGTATGAATGAAGCATGTTATGTGTATAGGTGACGTTGTGGACACGAAGCATGTTGAAGCAGTCCTTAAAAGAGATTTTAGTCATCCAAATAAGAATTTATAAGTCCCAATTCCAAGTGGAATCGATGTAAAGCTCAAATTAGGGGCTAAAAGCCTTGCCAAGGTGTAGAGTGAAATGATTAAAGATGTGTATATGATACAAATGTTTAGTATGATTTAAAGATAGTAAGTAAGGTCACAGTAATCATGAGATGGAACAAGAGTTCCTTTTTAAGGTAAGTAAGGTTCAAGTTGGTTGAGTCTCGGACCTAGCCTTAATTTTCATTTGTTTAATTCTTTCAACAAAGTCTATCAATGTCAAAGTTATTAAAACTTTTTACCGATGTCACATGGAACATAGAGCATAGATGGGTCACAATCGTGGCCCTTTGTCCAACCTCTTCACGATGTTACGGGAGCCCAAGATCAACGTCCAAGTTCATCTCAAGAAGTTGCAAACCGCCTTTGATCTCCAAGGTGCGGCTAACCCGCAAGTTGAGTATCGCAATGATGAGTGCCGAGTTGGTGCTTATGGCCACCCTTCCCCACAAGAGTCTGTGGGACGATGTAAGAAGTTACTTCCGCCAATTGCTCTGTCAGGAAGAACCGGTCGATACGCCTGGTCCTTCAACTACGACTACATTGAGCACAGAATCACACCGCATTGGAAGTAGTCACCATTCAAGTTGCTTCGCTTAGGCAATTACGTGTGTACGAGTTAGGGCTTTGCCTACACGAGAGGTTATCGTTGCCTGCTCCCCCCAAACGCGAGACTAACCCTTCCACACGTTTCCCTCCCCACGACGTGGGTTATCACCGTTAGAGCACGAACCCGCGGAAGAAGAAAGATTCTAATATGGATCCCGACAAGCAGGAAGGTAACCAAGAGCCTAAGAGCACTAATGATTATGGTTAAGGGGCATCTCATCATGAGAATTTACGCTGATTGACTCTTGGACAGGGTTAACTAGAAGCTAACCTCCGCTAAGTTAAATGACTGTATGGACCTACGTGGTGGACCGATTCTTTTATCCCAAGGTCATCTCTCGTAACTAGTTAATCTACGCTAAGTTTATGGGACCTCCCCATGCCTTTGGGTAAAAGGAGGCATCGGAAATAATTTGGGGACCTTAGAATTTGTTTAGTGTTAAAATGTATTTGGATATGGTTGAAAAGGGGTACCCTAAGGACAAATTGAAGGGCATCCTCATATTCTAGGATGGTTACATTGGTATTATACGTTGAAGGTTTCTAACTAGCAAGTGCTTGCATAGCCCTTTAGGGCGGTGAGTTTTATGTCATTATAGGTGGGAAATTAATTGGAGTTTCCTTACTATACGAACATGCTTGGGGATTTTATAGCCAAGTGAGCGAGGAAGGCCTTATGAGAATGCATTTGGCTACAAACTAAGGACATATCTGACAAGTTATAAAGTGGTGATGACAAAAGTTATGTTGAATAAGGGTATTTTCCGTGGTAATGTTGGAATATGTTTCAAAGATCGGAAATCAATTTGAACTACAAGGTCCTCAAGATAACACAGGAATAGCTACTACGCCTGTGCACATACTCATTCGCGACTAGGATAGGAGAAGATGCTTTTGGAGGATAGCTAGTAACGAACAACCATTGCGGGAATCAAATTTCTTGGTATGACTTTTATACTTCAAGTTCATCGCTCAAGTTCAACTTTTATTCCTGTCCTCATTGTACATCCTCCTAATAAAGTTTACCCTCTTATCGCAATATTAAAGTCCAAGCTTTTCGTTTCCTATCCTTGTTTATTCTCAAGAATCTTTATCAGATCCTATCGTTGTTATCAGTTCAGTGTGTTAAAACATTCAATGACCTGCCTTTGATGGCTCGTTGCCAATCCATGAATCAATTCGTCAGGACCATTACCTACTCTCGTCTGTTGGTGACTCGTTATGTCTCCAAAGATAAAACTTCATTAGACTCATATGACCCTTCTTATTCGTTAAGATTCATCTTTTCCAGGTGATGGTCACGTTCTATCATGAATTTGAATATTCTTTCCAAAGCTTGGCTTCCACCAACGTCATATTTTGTTTAGGATTAATCGCTTATGCCCTATTATTCCAGAAAGTTATCACAAAGCATTCATACTTTCCAAACTTTAATTGTTTTAATTCGGGAATCAGAAGATCGATCCTGATAGCTTTCTTCTCCAATTCAAGCTCATCTCGATGTACTTATGAACTTCCTTATTCATGAAATCATTGTAATCATCATCTTTGGCAAATATGCTATCTTTTGTTGATCCCAGTTTTCTTAATCGATATACATGCGTAGTTGGGTTAAAGACTACCTTTATTTCTCCACGTCGTCCTAAAGCCTTAAGTCTACCAATGTAAACCTTTGCTTTGTTGTTGATTTCCAAAATTCATGTTCTTACCTCTTAATTGATGGCATCTCCCTGTTATCGTGTTTTTCCTCTGTGACTGTTGGTGCCTTTTATAAGAAATAGATATCTGAAGGGAAGTTAATAAAGGGAGGAATAGCAAAGTGGAAAAATGTTAGTTTGTATGGAATTATATGATACCTGAGGTAAAATGGGAAAGAAAGAGAAATCGCTGTTCAAGGAAATACTAGGGACCTTCGGGTCAAGACTTCTTACGAGTGGATGTCTATGAAATCAAGAATATAGAACGCTTGAAGAAAGATCAGACCTTCTTCCAAAGGATATAAGAGCCATATGGATATATTTGACAAATAAAATGTTCTTGCCATATAATTTATGATGGGAAGAGAGTGCTCAGCTAATTAACAGAGATGAAAACCCAGTGTTTTGGGACTCGTCTTAGAAAGTGATGCCAACAGAAATGAGTTCAAGGTTGTATAAATAATCAGCGTAAGGTGCTCGTCACGATGATGACCGTAACCTTAAGATGAGATACGATATCATGGGGACATATGGAAGGAATGAACAGACAACGTGCCTATGCCAGACGAATACAATGACAAAGTCTTACGGGCATGATAAAGAAGACTATACTTGGACTACCAAAGGTTGAGCACGAACAAGAAGAAGTACCTCTCAAGTATCGAAGGATCGCTCGACTCACCCAAGGGGCAAGAGTGTCATCTGAGATTGGTTAAGGTTAAGGTACCAACCACTCAGAGTTAGGGTTGAGAATACTCCTAAAACTGCCTTTAAAACAAATTATGGGCAATATTAGTTGCGGTAATGCCTTTTTGGACTTACGAATGCCCAACAGTATTTATGGATCGGATGAACCGTGTGTTCAAACCTTAGGTGGTTAAGTTGTAGTGGTGTTTAACGACGATGTTTTGGTATACTCGAAAAGCCGAAAGAAACATGTGCATCGCTTGCGGTGGCGTTTCAATCATTAAGGAGCAAAGGCGTATGTGAAAAATTTTCAAAATGTGAACTCGGGTTCAGAAAAATAGGATTTTTGGGAACATATAGTGATCCACGAAAAGATCTGATTGGACTCTGACAAAGTATGCGCCATTAAAAGTTTGGCAAACCCACTGTAGTTACCAAAGTTCGAAGTTTCTTAGTTATGGCTGAATGCTATAGGAGATTGTTCCGAATCTTTCTAAAATAGTTCTTCCAAAGACCAACCTCCTCAAGAGATCAACACGGTTGAATGGACCGGCAAGTGTAAAGAAACCTTTTAAGTGTTCAAAGAAAAACTAACAACCGCCCCAATGTTACCCCTTCCCGAGGAAGGAAAGAAGTATGTGGTATATAGCAACGATTCATTAAATTTGAGACATGTGTTAATAGGGAGCGACAAGGTAGCGACCTATACGTCCACGAATTAAAGTCACCACGAGGATTACCCATACATGACCTAAAGCTCGCAACAATGGTGCGTATGAAATTTGAAGGCTTTACATTTATGGGGTCTCTAATGCCATCGTTACGGATCACGGAGTCACAAAGGTATGTACACTCGAGAGAGAGTTGAATCTAAGGCAACGAAGGCGATTGAACTCATTAAGGATCATGACTTGGATTCCAACGTCACTCCAATAAAGCAATTTCGATAGCTAATGCTTCGAGTAGAAAGGCTTAGCGTAAGGTGTTGACTCGTCTTGTAATACGTCCATAAATGCGGCAAGAATTCAATAGAGAGAGAGATTGTCCCTACAATCGTCCGTCTTGGAGGACCAAGATAGAATGAATAAATGCCCGGGACCCAAGAGGATTATGATAATCTAGCTACGAAAGGAATATCTGGATTTTTAGGCCATGAAAGCAAAACCCTAAGGTTTCAAAATAAACTATGTATACTGATAAGGGAAGCTTAAGGCTTAAGCTTTTGAAAGGAGGCCACAAATCGTTGTACTCTGTGTATCCTGGAGGTACAAAAATGTATAATGGTCTAAAAGAGCACCTTTGGTGACCTAACGTAAAGGGAGGTATAGACCATGGGGATCAATGTTTGCCATGACAAAAAGTCGGCGAGCGTTAAAGAGCATCGGGTAACTCTAGACCCTTAGAAAGTCCCACGTGGGAATGGGAATCAATTTCTATGGATGCTATCGAGTACCCTCACGACTTCTAGAAGGAAAAAAAACATTTGAGTAATTACGGAACGCCTTACCAAGTTGGCACAGTTCGCTCCTATCTATGAAGGAGGAAAGGTAGAGAGATTGGCCTATAATTGCGTCTGAAGTTGTAAGGTTACATAGGATTCCAAAAGGACATAGTATCCGAATGTGATACGCGATTTCAATCACGATTTTGGTGCTAAGACTAATGGTAATAGCTTCTACCATCTAGAAAGCGTGACGGACAGAGTAAAACAAATTGTAAAGATATGTTACGCGCATGCATTTTAGGTTTCCAAGGAAATCAGGATGAAATTCCCTCGTTCATAGAGGTTTCTTATAGTAGTAAGTAGTAGATATTAGTCTACCATTCGAATGGCTCCTTTTAAAGCGTCTTATAACAGGAAATGTCACACCCGCGATGTTAGGGTGGATTAGTTAAAGCTGTAGTCACAGTCGGAGTTAATCCAGGACGCATCACATAAGATCAGAGTCATCCGACCACATGTCAAGATCGACCAAAGAAGGCGGAGACCGCTTGATCTTCAAATTGGAAATCGTGTTTTCTTTAAAATGATTCAACTCAAGGAGATTCGAAGTTTCAATATCTAGGGGAAGTTAAGCCCTTGCCATAGTAGGGTCTTACTCCGTTGTGGAGGAGATCAATCCAATGACATATCGTTTAGAGGTACCTTTTAATCTAAGGCAATTACGTAACGTTTCACGTCTCTCCAACCCCAGAAATATGTATCGGGCTCGACCCGCAATCTTGAAGAAGAACCTCTACTGAAAATGGAACACAGAATCAAATGACTTCACTCACAGGAAAGTCCCTTAGTCGAAGTACTTTGGGCAAATCAAGACACCTCGGAAACCTCTGGGGAAACCGAGGAAGGAAACGAAGGAAAGTTACCCACACGTCTTATAAGGAATATCAAACGCAATGGAACCAACAGCAAGTTTCGGGGACGAAACTTCTTTTAAGGGGGGGAGGATGTAACAACCCACCCCAAAATCATGTTTAATTATTTATAAAGCACAGTAATTATCCAAATCGCGTTATAAATTTTTCGCGTTTACCTTTATTTATTTATTGATTTACTTATTTATTTATTGTTATCGGTGTCGTGTCTCGTGCAGGAGATGGCTAAGGTGCCGAGTTATCGGCTTAAAAATTTTACTTTACATGTTCATATATTGGGTTAAAGTATTTCAGGTTATACAATTTATGTTATAAAATTATTTACACATTACGTTAATTTGTATCGGGTTTTACCGTTTACGCGGTTTGCTTAACCGAAAAGGGTCTAATTATTCGACCCCGTAACATTTATATTTTATTACCCAAACCTTAATTTATTTGGGTTATATTTATTTCATTTAAAGTACAAGTAATATTTATGTTTCATTTATTTGGATTTTCTACATCCAAGGTTTATTTTATTTTACCCGATTATTATCAATTGATTTTATTTTAGTACAAGTAAATTATTTAAGTTTACTACATTGCAATTGTTGTTTTTAATTACAAATTCAGCTTTGGATTAAATGTTAGAGGGAGTATATGGGATTATATTAGCTAAGTCAAGAGGGGGTTAGTCATTTTATTACTCACCAAACTAAATCACACTCAAGGAGCACTCCCTCATTCCCCTTCTTCTCCAATCGGCCGACCACCACACACAGCCACTCCTGGGTTTTCCGGCCATTTTCCGGCCAGCCGCCGCCAGCCACGGCCACCGTGCACCACCCTCTCCCTTCTCTACAAGTTTTCATCCATTTTCACCTTGAAGGGTAATGTCTAAAACCCCCAATTTCAATTCCTATGAACCCTAATCTGAAAATTTATGTTTTATATATGTTTCCTTTGTAATTTCTACTTCTTTTACTCTCTTTTATCTTGAATTCAAGTATATAATTGTATTGGTTAAGTTAGGGTTAAGTTGAGTATATGCATGTATGTTTTCTAAGTGTTTATGTGGGGTTAGAGTTGAATCCATGGTTGCATGTGAGTTTTGAGGCCTTGGATGAATGGATTTTTATGGGTTATATTCTGGAAATGTGATGGATTAAAGTTATTTGGGATTTGGTTGTGTTTGAATATGTTTAAGGGTGGAAAAAAACCGAGTTAAAAACTGGGGTTTCGGTGAATAACGGATCTGGTTCAATTCTGGAAATTTACAGTACCATAAAAGTGGGATTTTTGCCCAGATTTCCACTCCTTCTGATAGCCTAAAGTGTTAGCAAACCATAGGCTTTGGAATTTCGATTTTCCGACATGTATAGCCCGAGTTACGACCAAAACCGTAACCTCACGTTTTTATATACGATTTCTGAGTCAGTGTTTTGAGGACTGATTTTCGGACCTTTAGAGACTTCCTTAGTCTTTGTGGTAAACATGAAAGTTTTAGCTAACGTTCTGAGCTTTCCGGAAATGTATCATATGCGTCCATACGATGTCTGGATTAAAAGATATAGAGTTTCCCGTGAAGGGTTGCAATCTGACCTCTGCCCAGAATTCTTAAGTGCATGTCTGATTTGTTGGCCATTTTTCGTCCCTTTGGAGACTTTATTGGTTTTAGTGATAAACATAAGAGTTTTAGGTTACTCTTTGAGCTTTCCAGAAACATAAAGTATGTGGTCATCGGATATCGGGAGTGTGAGTTACAAGCCCGGGAAGCAGGGCTGTCCGGGATAACATTCTGCCCAATTTGGTTTATGTAAATGTATGTCTTTTAGGCTTTAAATCAACCCAATAAGGGGGTTCTAGGCATAAATGGGTCATGGTTATAAGTTGTCATTTTAGAGTTATATGTTTAAAGCTAAGAGTACCATTATGGAATCTCAAGTGAATCTTAAGGATAGTTCTAAAAGCTAATGAGTTTAGTAAAGTATTTTCACCTCCCCATCTTCCTATAGAATAATATTCCAAGTCTTGAGCTAGCTAAGAGTTCTTCTAGCTTGGTAGCTTCCAAGTTCAAAGTCAAGTCCATCTTTATTGCCTAAATCATTGATCCCAAGCTTGTTCTTATCGTATTCGAATATGTTCATCGATTTCGTTTATCGTTCATTTGTCATCGTATTATCGAGTCATGTTGAACTCCACCGTGCTTACCCTAGCTTTCAAGTTATAATTACCCATTCACCATCGATTCAAGCTTGTTTTATTGGATTCAAGCCCTTCCATTTGGATCATATCCTACGTCATTATTCTCATGCTTTCCGACCGGAAATTTCTAAAGTTATATGTGTACTGCTTCTGTCCGGGCCATTTTTCGGCCCTTCCTTTCATTTCTAGCCTTGGGCCAGCTGACAAAGTTAAAGATCATAATTTTCCTATTCCGGGATGTACTTTTTACTCCGTTCGATTTTCCTAACTCAAGTTATGCTACAAACTCTATTTTGATACAACCTGAAATTTTATTTCTAAAGTATTTTATTTATATTTACTAAGTTTCTAAACTTATGATTCTAATTCGTAACCTTATTCGGTTCTTCTTTTTTTATGTATGCTTACATTGGTTGACAAAGTTTCAAAGGCCATCTCCAAGCCGAGCCGCCAAGGTCTTTAGTGTCTTAAGGTACGCAAATTGTCCAGCCTTTTATGATCTAAGCTATGTTCATGGTTCATTCAATTTCGCCATGTCAAGTTTTATGGTTTACAATGTCTTTATGTTTAATAGTGGACCCGCATTCTATGCTTATATCTCTGATTATGTTTTTAGCACTCGATCGAGTGCCTTGACGACTGATGTCGATCGCTTAGCGATCAATCATTCCAAGTTTAGATCAACTTGGGCATACGCGTGTGTGAGGTGCTTGCACCGATCGTAAGGGTTCCACCTACTTTCTATCTTTATTGGTTTATGTTTATGCATATGTTTATGATCATGTCACTCAAGTCCTATTTTAACCCCTTCCCCGTTTTCAAAATGAATTTAAATGCCGACACTACAAACCGTTTTCGAACGGTTTGACGTGTTGGAGGTTTACGTACTGAGTGTTTCCCCACTCACTTTGCGAATGTTTTTAATGTTTTGTTTTAGGCGGTCCGAGCTCCCAGGATAAAGGCGAGGTTAAGCAGGAGTAAGTCGTCTGTACAGGGTGGTTCTCTAAAGGCGATTGATGATCGGTAATCAAGGTTACTCAAGGGCACTAAAGGCCACTTGATTGTGGAAAGTTTATATGATATGTTTAATTAAAGGTTGTATAATGTAGTGGTACTTCAAGTTTAGCAGTTGTGTTGTATGGAGTTAAGTACGGTTTTTTTTGTGGTTTTGTGTTCTTGCCTTGTCCCGAGTGGGGACGGCGGTAATGCCTCGACCTAGGGTGTTCCGCTGCGCTAATCACAGGTTTGGGATTTTAAAGTATAGTCTTAATCTTGTGATTAAGGTTGGGGCGTTACAGTCTGGATGCTTGTTTTAATCCATAAAGTGATCAGATCAATTTGCGAACTTGCCCAGGCTATGCTTTATTGTAATCTTTTGGAGGAAGCATATAAACCTCTTCATCAATATATCCATGTAAGAATGCATTATTTATATCTAATTGGTGTAAGTCCCAATTTTTAGCAGTAACAAATGCAATAAAAAACCTCATAGTTCCTAGTTTAGCAACTCGTGAAAAAGTGTGTTAGTAATCTTTGTCTTTTACTTGCAAAAAACCTCTAATTACCAGCCTAGCTTTGTATCTTTCCACTGTTCCATCAGGTTTAAACTTGACTTTGTATACCCATTTTGAAGTTAGTGCTTATTTTCCTTCAGGTAAGGTTGTCAATTCCCAAGTGTCATTTGACTCTAAAGCTTGAAGCTCTTTGTCCATTGCAGCAACCCACTCCGGATGCTTTTGTGCTTGAGCAAAAGAGGATGGCTCAGGTGTGTGAAGAACTGCAGAAAGAGAAGTAACATAAGCTTGAGACAGATGAGAAAAATCAACAGAATTGAATAAAGGATGCTGCACAGAAGTTAAGCTTTGAGATAGAGTCTGTAAGGATTTGTCTGTATTTTGTTGTCTCTTAACAGGTTGAGCATAATCCTGTAACCAAAAAGGAGGGTGTTTGTCTCTAGTAGATTTTCTGATAGGAACTGAGGTGCTAGGAACATTATGTTCAGAAGAAACAACAACATCTTGTTGTTGTTCTATTGCTGAATGTTCTGCAATAACAGGATTAACATCAAAAGAATTATGTGTGTCAAGATGATCAAAAGAATGATGAATGATAGGTGCTGAAGGACTATTACTATTGACCAAATTGAGAGGAGAAGATTCAGCCTTGTTAATGATATATGTTCTGCTGCCAACAATATAAGATCTAGGAATGTCAGAATTTATTATGCAAGATCTCAAAAAATCATCATACCAAGATGAATTATTACTATTATCAACACAAACTTCATTAGATTCCTTAAAAGGGAACTTGTCCTCAAAAAATAGAACATCTCTACTATGAAATACTTTATGAGAATCAAGATTATACAGTTTGTATCCTTTTAGACCAAAAGTATATCCAAGGAGAATGCACTTTGAAGCCCTGGAATCAAATTTATCTTTATGAGTAGGGTTGACAGCATAACATAAACAGCCAATTACCTTTAAAAAAGAAACATCAGGAACACAACCAAAGAATCTTTCATGAGGACTTTTCCAATCAAAGCTGGCCATAGGCAATCTGTTAATAATAAAAGTAGCAGCAAGAATGTATTCTCCCCAAAACTTCTTTGGTAATCCAGCATGAACGCACAAGGCTCTGGCAATGTCAAGCAAATGTCTATGCTTCCTTTCAACAATGTCGTTCTGTTGAGGAGTATAAACCATGGATCTTTGATGTACAATCCCTTTTTCAGCAAACAATTTAGAACAAGCATTATTCAAGAATTCAGTGTCATTATAACTTCTCACTATACAGATCTTTTCATTGTATTGTGTATCAACCATATTAAAGAATTGTGCAAGAACAGAACAAACAAAAGACTTTGAAGCAATCAAATGAGTCCAAGTTACTCTGTATGATCATCTACAATAGTAAGAAAATAGGTAGAACAATCAACATTAGCAACTCTATATGGCCCCCAAAGATCAACATGTATTAGCTGAAAACGTTTGATAGAACTAGAAACACTTCTGTCAAAAGGTAATCTGTGAGCTTTAGCTAGAATATAAGATTCACAGAAAAAATCTTTGAAAGATACATCTTTGCAACTAGGAACATGAACCATTTTTCATACAGAAGAATGTCCTAACCGAGCATGCAAGATTTGCATATCTTTATTTTCTTGACTTTGATGTTGAACTGTAGAAGAACTTGCAGCCAAAGTTGCTTCAGAAGCATTGAAATGTAGTAAGCCAGAAGCAGGAACAATAGATGCCAATACTTCTTTACTGGAAAGGTCCCGAAAAACACATATGTCAGGATAAATGTGTATACAAAGTTGTTGATCATTAACTAACTTTAAAATTGATAAAAGATTGTATTTAAATTCAGGTTTATATAGAACTCCCTGAAGAATAATTCTATCAGTCAATTGCACTTTTCCAACTGTAGAAACTTGTTTAATAGAACCATCTGGTAACACTACTTGAATGGATTTATCAAGAGAAATAATATCATGCATTAAAGAAATATTAAAACACATGTGATCACTTGCTCCTGTATCAATAATCTAAGTACTAGACATCTGAACATTGCAACAAATGCTATTTTGAACAATGTTGCCTAGAAATTGCTAAGATCCAGCAAAATGAGCAAAAGCCTTATCCATAGTGTTTTTCCCTTTGTTGATTTTTGCTACTTCTTATGCCAAAGCTTGCAAAAAAAGTGTTGTCAAATTGATTTGTTGAATGGATTGATTATCTTGAAAATCCAAAGGAATCTCTTATTCAACAGCAATATTTGCAGCCACTCTTGAACAGTTTGACTAAGGCTTGGCATCTCTAGGACCTTTATACCAATCTGGATACCCATGAAGGAGAAAACATTGATCTTGAACATGTCCGGTCTTTTGACAGTAATCACAAAACTTCTTGGCTTTTGATTCCTTAGACTACTTTTTACCCTTGAAATTCTTTGCAAAAAAAGCTTGTGAAGCCATTTCCTGATCAGAATTTGATGAAGATATTGCAACATTTCCAGCAAACTCCTTTGAAATAACCAGATTTCCAGTAATCTGCCTTTGTCTTTCTACTCTTTGTATCATGTTAAAAACTTTATTAAGAGTAGGAAGAGGCTCAAGAGACAATATTTGACATCTGACAGATCCATAATCATCATTCAAATGCATAAGAAAATGCATCAATTTGTCCCTTTGTTCATTATCAACAATCTGCTTAATAGAAGGACATGTTTTCACACAAGTGCAAGTAGGAATATCTGACATATCCAACATTTCATCCCAAATCTTCTTGAGTTTAGTGGAATATACAGCAACAGAATCAGTATTCTGATGTAAATCATTCAATTCTTTCTTTAACTCATCCCAAAGATCTTTAGTAGATGCAACATATAAGAAAGCATCAGAAATCTCAGGAATCATAGCATATAAAAGCCAACTTACAACCATACTATCAACTTTGATCCATTGATTGTAAGTAACATCTGTTTCTGCTGGCTTGACACATTTTCTAGTGATAAAATCCATCTTCTCTTTTGTCTTCAATCCTATCTTGACAGACCTGCTCCACTTCTGAAAGTTGGAGCCTATAAATTTCAAATTGGTTATTGGCAATGCTGGATGATCAGACGGGTGAAGATGCAGCGATCATTGTTGTAACTCTCAACCCTAAAATCTCCAGAACCAGAAGTACTTTCAGCCATTGCAAGACTAAAAGCTATCTAACTTTGTTGTGAATCAGAAAAATGTCCTTAGGCTCTGATACCATGTGAAACTATGGAAGAGTTTATTGAACAAAATTGTATTGTATCATTATATTCGAATACAATGAAAAAAAAACAGAAGGTGAAACTAAGACTATATATAGAAGAAGAATGAAGACTAAACAGAATGAATTAGTTATAACTAATTCTTGTAAAGAAGCTACTTCTTGATATCTTGATATTTGATGAACTGGATGATGAATACTGTGATGTAACTGCTGGGGAAGCTGTAATTAGAAGCAAGAATGTATGTAATACTTCACATATTTTTTAGGTGCCTTCCTTACTATCAAATTAATGTTTATAATACTTTTAATATATGTTGATTTATAGTTATAATTAATCCTCAATTATAAAGGATTGAAGAATTGTTAGCTACGCAATAAATCTAAATGATTGTAATTGAATCAATATTATACATTAAGCATATGTTATACCAGCATTTATACATTAGAAAAATATGGATAAAACACGGCATAATATAATTTATGTATAGTATTATACTAACATAATTGAATTAAGTCTTGTTTAAAATTGAATGTGCTATAACAATTTTTTTTTTTTTATAAACTTTAATGTCCAATTAGGTATGTTATTGAATTTTGCCAATATGATAGCGAGCTTGTGTCTATTATTTATTAGAGTTCATACAAGGGGACACACTTCACTAAGGGGAACTAAAAAAGCAAATAATTAATCACTTGGCAAAGAAGCAAAATAAAGGGCATAGGATTCAAAAGCAAGGTGATGAAGCAAACAGAACAAGACAAGGGTAGATATTGATTATTAATTACTTTATTAGCAAGCCAATTAAGCAAGCTTGTGACTATTAGGCATATATAGTACCATATTAGCTGTAGTGAAGTTGATTAATACATGAACACAAGTTATAGTTATGTGACAAATAATGTTGATCTTTTTCTTACTGTAGGTTATGAATATATATATACACTACAAAACTTTGAAGTATGGTGCAAGACAAGCAACTGAACGTGACTTATTTTAGCCTAAACAGTATATGTTGCTAAAAACAGAATTTCGATAAACAATATTGGCCAGACATTTTCTATGTCTAATGGTACAGTGACAAAATGTTTATCATTTTGCTATCACCTGATAAAGGATCTTATCAAGTTTAGTTGGTATCTATTTATATATCTAGGATTGTAATTAAAACACGTCTTGTGTGTTGCTACTGAAAATTTGTTATAGTAAAACACATCTAATAATTAAACTAGCTATCCTAATTAGTAGAATTATGTTACTACATATTATTTAAGGTTTTCATTGTAGCTCTAGCATGGGTGATCCACCTTAAGGGGGCAATGATACCAACGTCAATGCTTTGGTGGAAAAACTTAGCTAGAAAAAGAAAATTGTGAACTATTGTATTAGCGGAAGAGATCAAAGAGAAAACAATAGAGTAAAAATTCTGATTGTATTGAATTGAATAGAATAGAAAGCCTAGATCCTCTATTTATACAGGAAAAGAAATAAGAATATCAAGAATAACAAAATCAATTCTGTTATAATAGGAATATGAATTATTGGGGCCTCAAAACTCTCAATCAGATTCTTTCAGATCAGTTAGTCCAGTTGGTCCTCAAAATTAAACTATGTTTCTAATGAACATGATGAGTTTTGTTGAGGCCTGATTGGTAGTGGTGAATTCTCAACCAAGTCTGTTACTTGGTTGGTTCAAGAGTTAGAGTCTAGAGCAGAATGAGAAGGTCAATGGTTTGCTTCATTGGGGTATTAGTCTTAGTCTTCCTGCCCAATTTGTCTCCGACCTTTCGAGACTGATAGTCAGCTATTACATTAGTGCCATTTCGCGCAAAAAAAATAACCTAGGATACTTCCAAATCCTACATATGGTTGGCTACATCTTTCACGTGGTCATTAGATAGCAAGGGTGGTATTGTCCTACAAACTCTTAAAAACTCACTTCCTCTTAATGAGTTGTTAAAAGCTTCCTATTTAATTGGAGCATTTGGAAGGAATGTAACAACTAAGTCTTCACAACTCGATCTTCAATGTCACGAGCGAGAGTCATCATCCCATGACATAAGAAGCATTGTAAAATGACGAGCTAAGAGCAAGTTTTCTTCTCAAGATCAACCTCACCTCAAGGTCCATAGTCTTCAAAGTCATCATCTCTGCAACCACATTCAGGTTTCATTGAAAGTGAGTACTATGCCAGTTACTTTTGAGTCGTCCATCTTGATGACGGAGGCTTTGACTCTTGTTTTGGTCTTCAACATAATTCAGGTTGGCTTTTGAAATGTTCATTTGAAAGGAACAACACTATTATCATACAGGCTATCCAAGATCAATTTATTTCCCTCGTCAAATTGACATGAAAGTCATAGATATTAAAAAACTTATCAAGTAGTTTGAAGATTTCTCTTATGCCACATCTACCGAGAATCAAACTTTGCGACATAATGATAGCTAATCAATGTCATTCTTTAAAAACTCCCTTCGTAATCTTTTGTGTTTTCTTTCTTCTATTTTATATATAGACAACTTGGAGATCAGATGACTTAATCTAATGGTCTCCTAAATTTTGATATATCCTTGTTTATAAGGTTAAAAAAAATTGATCAAATAAAATATACAAAAAATTATATATATGCTTAATTATCTTTTAAAATACAAATCAATTTAATTTTTAAGGCCATGTTCTTTGGATAGGTCACACTAACCTACCCAATCCAATCCAAACTTATCCAAACCTTACACAATTTCAAAAAAAAAAAAAAAACATCCTCTCTAAAAACAGAATTCCCCAGAAAAGCATCATAACTTATCCAATCTAATCCATCTAAACTTGATTTTAACCAATTCAAAGAACAGGGTATCTTCATCATATATTATCAAAAAGGACAATATATAGGTAAATAATATTTTGCAAATGATATAAAGTGGATTTTAAATAAAAACGTGGGAAACAATTTACTTGAATTCCATTTGAAATAAAATGTAGAAAAAAATATAAGGTTAAATTACGTTATGTTGAAGAATTTTCACATCATAAGCACCCACTTCTCACAATATTGATGTTTGTTAATATATTAAAATATTTTTAATTTAAATATTCACAAGAATATTTAATTTTTGTAGACTATGTAAATTTATTGAGATAAAAATTGATAAAATTTACAAATGAATACATATTAATAAAACTAAATTTTAAGACTAAACATAAATAACTTTTTTAAATACATATAAGTGCAATTATGCGCCTTAATAATGCCCTAATAGTGCAATGGTCAACTATGAAATCAAAACAATTAGCATAATTTTTTGTCAACGCAGTGGCTAAATCTGGTCATTCAAATTTCAATGATGGTTGGCACCTGGTCATTCAAGGTTCAATGATTGATGTTGTATCCCAAAATACGAATTATTAAATTAAACAAATGTTAATAAGAAAGCGTGCATCACAAGTAAGCACAAGAAAGACTGCAATTGCACATCACACGTTTATCACGTTTTACGCATACTGTCCGAGTTTTTGCCACTCATCATATTATACCATTAATCTATGCATTTTTTAATATGCACGAATGATGAACCTAATTACTCCTCTAGTTCCAAAATAATTTGAAAGAACCCTAAATTAGAGTGAATAAGGTTATGAAAATTTCTGCACAAATACTCAATGATAAAGGACGTTAGGGTTTCTTAATCTTTTCAGATTAAGATTCAACTTAAGATAAACCAAGGTAAGCTGAAATAAAGGACAATAAGAGATAACTGAATAACCTCCTTTATTTCGTTGGAACAATACATGCTTGAATGTGACAACTGCCAAAGGTGAACGTCCTTAGGGTTGCAACGAACAGCGAACAGCGAAGCTTCGAACAAAGTTTCTGGGAAACACCCACCAACCACAAATTTGGTGTAAACACTAATCGATCCTAAGTCCCTCTAGGAATCAATTACAAGAGTATCAATCAAATCCTAGTTTCGTTAAGGAATCGATTACACTCAAACACAAATTTCTCACCGAATACAACTTTTCTACACGAAGAAAAGAACTCAAAACAGAGCACCTTCTAGTTTGGTAACACCCGATTACTTCACTTGGAATCGTTAATTTCTTCGGTCTTCAATTCATCTATTTATGGGCGCAACTTGTAGGTAGTAGTCGTTGGGGATCTATTCTTTCCTTCTACGCATCTTGCTTGTCTTTCCAGAATTGATGATGATTTTTTCCTTCTTTGCACTTTGCTTGTCTTTCCGAAATTGACGATTTTTCTTTCCTTCTTTTGGAAGATTTCTCCGTAAATCACGATCCCTGTTCCTTCTAATTTCTTCACGATTGTTTCCTATACAACAAGGTTTACAATCGGTTAGTTTGGTTAGAAATAAGAATGGAGGGATCGAGTAACTGGTTTCCAGAAATACTTCCCTGTTCCTTTTATCTTTCGTGCTTGACATGAACGTCCTTGAGATGCTTGACGTAAATGTCTTTCAGCCTCTTGACGTAAATGTCCTTCAGCCTCTTTCGTATCACAGTTTTTCTAGCTAAATGAATTTTGGCTTTTATTCAAAATTGATCCAGTTGCCAAGGCAACATCCTTGAGGGGTTCTAACATAATTATTTTTAATTCAACTGTTATAGTCTTCAGTATTTTTTTCTTATTGACAATTTTTTACATAGTACTTTTTTAACAATTTCAATAGTACACTTTTATAATAATATTTTTCGTTAAAAATCTAATGGTAGTAATTTTATACAAGTTATTGTCTATATACAGAAATTTATGGTCAAAATTTTTTAAATTAACCGCACAATTTTCAAAAACAATAATTACTATGAAATGAAGGGAACAATTAATTTACCAAATGGTAAATATGTTTTACTCTATTTCTTTTATATAATAATTTTCCCCCATTTTTTATTACTGAATTAATTGAGGAACATATATTTTACTGTGGGGACCGCATAACTACTATTGATTGTCTTCTGTAAGACATTCTCAACCCGCTTACCGAGAGTCACACTAGTTTCTCACTTTCACATTCTAGGGCGTATTCAGCGCATGCATTGACAAGGACTATTTGTGGTATGATTCATGCATAGTGTGTCGAGAGAAATCTTTGAATTCTCCATGTGTCCATTGCGGCTTTATTTTTCGTACGCCTAACCTATTCGAAGGTAATCATTTCTTCAGTCACTCTCTACTACGGTAACATACATTTGTCGTATGATGTGCTCGCTAACGATCATTTTAATTTTAACAAGTATAGGGTATCCATTACCATCGCCATCACACGAGGCGGATGAAGGTAACAACGTTTGATAAACAAGGTGAAGCCATTTTTGGTGTAACTGCAAATGAGCCTAAAAGGAGTACCTTAAGGTGATTGATTTTATTATCTTAATAGTGTATATGACATATATTGTTGTTTAATTTTCAACCACGTAACCTTTTATTCCCCTTATACTATTCGTATTCATGTATTTTTTAGGATGTACGAGATGACACGAGTAAGCCGTTTGGTCAGATACTCTGTGTAGTTACCATTGGTTTCATATTCGTTGTGCAAGTTCCTACTATACCTAGAGTCGATGTCAATCGTGTGCTCGACATCGTGGGAGAAGGAATACTACTATAGGGCCAACTGTCTGAGATACAACAACGATGTTGGCTTAGACTCTTCTTATCGATTCAAAATAATAGTTCACTAATATTACATTACATTGTACGAGACTTTTTCTTAGGTTTTCTCTTAACTAAAATATCGCTCCATTGTCGCTATTATCCCACTAATTTATGTTTTCCATCGTTGCTATTTCCCTTTTTTTTTGTCACACTATCTATCGCTGCAATATGTTATCTTCCATTATACTTTGTACAATTTTTTGAATAATATATTATATTTATCTTTCCATTACAATTTTTTCTTCAGATTTTCCTCAATTTCTATTGACATATTCGTTCCCTAAATTGGCACTCGTTTGAAAAAATGGCCAAAAAATTACTAAATTAGTATATAAATAAATGAAAGGGGGAGAGGCGGAGAGCATTACATGTTGCTCCTTGAAGTCTCAATAATAAATATTTGGGAGATTCTACAATAGTTGAATTTATTTTCAACCATGGTAGTTGAAATGTATAATTGTCCTTAATTTTGTCATTAAAAATTAAAATTAATATATATATTCACCATAGGACTTGTTACAATAAGTAAATCTATATGTTAAGTTATAATTTTTTACAAAATTAAATATTTTAAAGGAATTTCTACCATAGTTGACTTTTTTCCAACTATCGTAGTTGAAAAGTGAAAAGACCATTAATTTTATCATAAAAATTCAAAATCAATGTAGGTTGATCAAAGTAACTTGATACAATAATTAACCATGTTTAAGAGGATATAAATCTTTTTAAAAAATATGATTTATTTTTAATAAATGAATGGTATAAAATTTTCAACTACCATAGTTGAAAATAAATTCAACTATGGTAGAATTTTCATAAATATTTTGGTGGGTTTAAAAAAAATGCTAAATATGACACCTATCATCACGTATTACTGATTAAAATTATCATGAGACATTTTGTTACGGCCGGTCATCATATGAATTAGTTGAAAGTGGGTTTGGTCACGTTACATTGTTATATCAAAAGCAAGTCATTTTTTATTGTTTTAACCATGTTACGCTTCGAATTTTAACGAGTTAATAAAGTGGTCATTTTATGCTGGGTAGCTTACATCTCCCATGGTTGATTGTTAGATGACATGAATACTATTATTTCCTTCCTTTGCACTGGTATACAATCGATTGTATTACTTCCAAATAACTAATAATAAACTTACTGACGTTTGGCTCCGATATTTTTGATGACTCTGCATCTCTCTTCGATGACTCTGCATCTTTATCATTAATGGAGAACCTCACAACCCGTGCTATAGCAATTTGAAAATCAATCTTCATCCAACGTATTAGACCACACCAACTAAACAAAAACTCTAGAAAGAGACTAAAAACCCTAAATAAGAGTACAAAAAAACTCTTACAAAAGAAGAGACTAACTTTGATAATATTAGTTTGGCCAGCTATGAATGTTATAAGGGTTAAGCATTGAATTTTCATTTTTAATATACTTACATATAAATAATATACTGCATCTGATCTGTCCTATAATACTTGTCTTTTGACTAATTTTTTTTCTATCTCATAATACTTGTTACTATATAATTTCAATGTAACTTTTTCAACTGACTACTTTTTTTATTAATTAGTTTTAATTTTCTAATACAAAGATAGAAAAAGTGGGAGAGAAAAAGATATAAATACAATTTAATACTAATATTTCACAAATTTCCATATAATATAATACTCAACTAACTCATTTTATTGAGTTTCTAAATTGTGTCTTAATGGCAAATAATATGAGACAGAGGTAATATTATTTTTTTTCTTTTCTATTATCAAAGCATGGTAGATAGATTTATATTAAAAATAATGTTTTATTATTCTTCATGTCATCAATTATTAATTATGAAGTTTGTTTGATAAAATGTACTAATTACGACATATTTAACTAAAAAAATTAGTATATAAGAAATTTTCAGTTAAAAAAGGATTTTGAAAAGTATAACATTGATCAAAGTATGGTAAACTAAAAAATTTGAATATAAATTTTCTAATACCTACAAATTAGTGGGATCAAAGCAAAAACTATTGTTCAATCCTTTTAATAGAATTCCACTTACATATATTGGGTCCATTCTTTAGTATTTGTTACTTTTGACTTTTGTTGCTTTAGTGTAAGGCTTTGATTATCATTTTTTAACAATATATTTTTAAAAAAATATATAAAATTATACATTTATTTAATTGTTTGTCATTATAAGTCTAATGATTGTAGTTTTATATGATACACCGTTACATACATTGAAAAATTTATGATCAAAGTTTTCAAAAGTCGATTGCATAACTCTCACAACGGTGAATTTAAAAACGAAGGTGGTACCAATTTTTGCAGGCGCTATCTTTCTTTTTCTTTTTTTCGATTGTTCAATGCCCAACTAAACTGAATAGTTTACAACAAAAGTTGCATACAACTGCCAAAAATACAGGCAAAACAACATAAAGTAAAATCCTCCACTTTTTCTTTTTCTTTTTGAAAAAGAAGCCCTCCTCCTTCCAATGATATAACGAGTAACGACCTTGAGCATGGAAAAATTGTCAATTGGAAGAAATGCATGTATGATGAATCTTTTTGAAGAGTGGAAGAACCTTGATTGGTTTCCGTAAGCGTACAAATTAAAGCAAAAGTGTTGTTGCTGTTATTTATGGGGTTGACGTGGTGGACTCCTTCAGGGTCTCTCAACTTGTCAGGGCTACTTTTCAACGGCAGCCATCCTATTACTTGAAACAATTTTCCTACAAATAATTGCCAAAAGAACTATTGTTGCAATTAGACAATACTCATAATTTGATTCATTTTTTTAAATTTCTTTATATTTAGACCCCGTTCTTCCATACGGCTGGTTGCAGTGCGGTACGGTGTGGAGGAAATGTGGTGAATTGTGATGGTCGGATTGGGAAAAGTTATGATAGATTGTGGTGGGCTAGAGAAAGTTGTGGTGGTTGTGGAAAGTTTAACTTTTAATAAAAAGATAAATAAATTAGAAAAAGTTTATTGTGGTGGGTTGTAGTAGATTGTGGTGGATTGGGGTGAGTTGTAGTGGTATATAGAAAGTTGCGGTGCGGTGTGCCATCGCAACCTGTCTGCTGCATAAAAGAACGGAGCCTTAATTATTACATTCTTGAATCTACTTCTTTGATTAAAAATTTCTTATAAGTTAAATTTTTAGTAAAATATGTTTAGGATGACTAGGCATGTAAATATGTTGGAAGATGACAATCGTAACAATATTGAAGATGAGATAGATTGAATGGTTATGATTATTGGCAATGTTATTGGCATGCGGGTCCTCGATGACGTACCAAACTGAAGATATTGATCTTACGTCGTATTTGAGATGTGAAGGTTTCTTTTGGTTGTTGTGGGTGTGAAAGTCCTTGTGTTTTTTTGTGTAGTAGTTTGGTTGTAACCTTTGTTTTTCTTTTGAAAGTGGTTGTTTGCTGTTTTGTATACGGTTTGATTTGCTGTTTTTTTAAATCTTTAAGCCTTTTGACTCTTAATAATCGAAAAAATAATACATATGTTATAATTAGTGTATATTTCGGCCTTGTTCTTTGGTTGAGTCATTTTCATGTTTGGATGGATGAATTAGGATAATTTGGGATAAGTTATGATTTTTTTTGGAGAATTATGTTTTTAGAATGGATGTTTTTTTGGGGAATTGCATTAGGTTTGAATAAGTTAGGATAGGTTGAGAGAGTTTGGGGAATTGCGTTAGGTTTGAATAAGTTAGGATAGGTTGAGAGAGTTATATCAATCTAACCAAAGAACAAAGCCTTCATTTAGGCCCCGTTCTTTTATGCGATACTGCATCGCGCGGTACCACACCACACCGCACTACTCAATATTCTAAACAATTCACCACACTCCACTACATTTTACCACAAATCATTACCAAAATATCTTTTTACTTTTCTCTCTCCTCACTTTTCTCATCTACTTTTTACATTCTCTCTCCTCACCTACCCCACCTACCACAACTCCCACCACAACTCATCACAAACCCACCGCACTTCACCACACTTTTTCAAATTCCACCACACCACACCGCAACCAACCGCACCGCAACCGCAATCGCGCCACATAAAAGAATGGGGCCTTAAAAACTGTGCAGCTAATAATTGATGATGTGAATTATAAAACATTACTACCGGCCAAGGATGCAAAGGAAGAAAGTAATCATGTCACTTAACAATCAACCAAGGGAGATGTAAGCTACCCCAACGTAAAATGAGCACTTTATTAACACGTTAAAATTCGAAGTGAAACATGGTTGAAACAAAAAATTAAATATTTAAATTGCTTTCGTAGTCTAAGTTCAATTGTTGGACATTGATGCAGAACTTTAGGCCCAAAATAATATAATGTGTTGCTTTCATAGATCAGAAGGACCAAAGTGGAGAAAACAAGCTATTTAAAGGTCTCATATGCTAATTTAATTAAGTGCCTAAGTAGAAGATTAAAAATACATGAGATGAGACCCACATTCCGAAAAATGCCAGGAAAAATGAAAAGCAGCAGGGAAAAAAAACGAAAACAGAAATGCAGTAGTGTTGCTGAGCCGCCCAAATGTAAGATTAATAAATACATACCACATCACGTGCAAACTCACGTGCCTGGATCCCCCACCTCTTTCTTTTGGAAAATTAGATTGTTAATACCAAATTCACCACCATATTCTTTTTATTTTTTTCATTCATATTTCATTTTTTTTTTATTTTTTTCGTTCCTGCCTCTAGAAAGGTAATGAAATACAATTACTAAAACAACTTTTAAATTAATTTTTGAGACTCCGAACAATTATTTTTTAAAACGAATAAAAGTGAAAAAGATAGTAAGAAATAGTAAAAAAAAAATTGGGAGAAACCCGTAAATTTATTAAAAATCGTAGTAAAGTGTTATACCAAATGCAACACAAAATCTATGACATTTAGGGTATACTCTCGATGATGTGCCACTATAATCCAATTTTACATTATTTTTTTTGGGACTACTAGAATCCAAATTGATAAATTATTGTTGTCCAATTCGTTAAAGTATGAATTATTAGAATCCATTTTTTTTTTTGCCAAAATGCCTGGATCCCTTTTGTGGTTGATTTAACTAAGGCGCAATAATTCTCACATTATTTATCAAATTGGTTCGCGAGTTTGTGAAAATTTGCATTGTCGATCTGTTCTTGATTTTTCAAAATTATTTAACTTTTTCACTCTATCTATTTCTAAAATTACTTAATTTTTATAATTTTAATAATTATAATACTCATTCTATTTCTAATAAATTAATTGTTCATCATATTTCAAAGATATTTCTAAAGATATTTTTGGTAATGTACAAAATTTTTATTCGAAAGATGTGGTAGTTGGGTGGCAATTGTCTTCAACTTCCATTCTTTCAATCAAGGTTTGATATTTGGAAGAAGCAAAATATTTCTCATAAAAAAAATCTGGGAAGTAGCTTCTAGCATAATTGCAACGTAATGTTTGCCTATATTACAATTTTATGGTGGGACCTTTCTCATACTCCACTTGTAGGAACACTTTGTACATCGAAGTAGTCTGCAAAATTATTATTAAATTTTTTATATTTACAATTTGTTTTGTAAAAATAATTTTGGTGATAAATATCTAAGAACAAAGGTAGCGGTCTATTGGATTTAAAAGGCTCAACCGATAAGGTAATAATTATTAATATATATTGGAAAAATATTAAAGACTAGTTAAAGAAGTGGCATGAATTCTTTGCCATCCCTCATAATTAATTTTTACTAATTTAGGTAATTTTATAATTTTTCTCGCTAATATCTATATGGTGCATTGATTACATGAGTACGTGAGTAATTTTATAATTTTTCCCGCTAATATTGTTAAGTTTAGATATCTACTATTTACTGTTGAACTTTAGAGGCTTTTGAAATTTTAGAGTTTAGGGTTTAGAGTTTAAGGTTAAGGTTTGGACTTCCCAAGTTTGGGGATGAATGACCCTTGCAAAACATTTACCAACATTTATCGAAATTTACTGAAATTTATGGAAAGTTGACGAAATTTAACGAAAGATACAAAAATTTACCAAAATACAAAATTTTAATTTAGGAATTTTATTTATATATTATTTATTTATTATTTTATTTTCTATTTATTATTTTTAACTTTTAAATTTTTAAATTTTAAATTTTAACTTTTAAATTTTTAAGTTTGAAACTTTTGATTTTCAATTGTTTAATTTTTTTTAATTTTTAATTTTTCACTTTTTCACTTTTATATTTTTAAATTTTCTAATTTATCAATTTAATATTTGAGTAATTTAACTTTTAATGTTTCATTATTTACTTTGTAACTTTTTAAATTTGTAATTTTTAAATTACAAAATTTTAGATTTTTAAATTTATTGAAATTTTATAGCTCTCCTTTTTTAAATTCTTTGTTTTTGTTATTTTGAGTTTTTCTTTTTTTAATTTTACTATTAATTTGTTTATATTTTTCTTAAAATTAAAGTATAATAATTAGAAATTAAAAATGAAAATAAAAATAAAACCCGTAAAGAAGTCATAAAGTTATAAAAATAATAAAAATCAAAAGATCAAAATTCAAAAATTCAAAACATAAAATTCAAAAAATTAAAATTTTAAAAAGTTGAAAATTATAAAATTGAAATATTAAGGCTTTTGGGTATAAAATTTGACTTAACGAATGTGGAACTGTACTTGGAGGTTCCGTATGAAATTTGACTCTAAAACATAGGCCCCGTTCTTTTATGTGGTAGATTGCGGTGTTGTACCACACCGTACTGCAACTCTTTAATTTCTACCACACTTCACCACACTTCACTACACCACACCACAATCATTACCAATATATCTCTTCACGTTTCTCTTTCCTCACTTTTTCTCATCTACTTTTCATATTTTTCTCGTCACTTGTCTTACTTACCATAATTCTCACCACAATTCACCACACTTTATCAAATGCCACTGCACCGCATCATTACCACATCACAACCGATCGTATAAAAGAACGGGTCTTAAGGCATTTGGAAAGGGATGCAATGAAATTACGAGTATGGTTGGGTCTTAGCTAGCTAGCGACCACTTTATTCCTTACATGCCCACTCCTCAAAACATGCATCAGTCATAATAGTTTTACCTACTTTCTAAAAATATGTTTAGTTTGATTAATTTTAGGGTTATTGGATGCTAATATACTGAACTTTTGGGGTATTGGACAATAATGCAATGAATTTTGATCTTGGACAATAATGTACTGAACTTTAAGGGGTGTTGGACAATAATGCACCCAGAACAATTTTGATGGTGATTGACTTGGTGGTGATTTTATGGGGCTGGTCGAGAAGATAAATTGGCCAAATAATATCTAAATTTATGACATGTCTACTAATCTACACAAGCAAAAGTGATTTTATACAATTACAACAACAATCTCTCAGCGAAAACACGTTTAAGCAAATGTGATTTTATGTTTTTTTACTCTTTTCAAAGTTCATTCCCTTTGTTTATGTGTGGATTAGCTAATATATCACAAATTTAAATATTTTTAGGTCAATTCATCTCCTCCACCTATTAAGTAGGATTTCCATCGAGTCAGCCACTGCAGGAATCGTTTTGGGTGCATTATTGTTGAACACCCCCCAAAGTCCAGTGTATTATTGTCCAAGGTTAAAGTTCAGTGTATTATTGTCCAACACCCCAAAAGTTCAGTATATTAGCATCCAATAACCTTTAATTTTAAAAGATACTGGATGACAATATATTAACCTTTGAGGGTATTGGATTGTAATATGCCGACCTTTATTATTGGACAACAATATCCTTGACCTTTATACTTAGGTGAGATTATTATACTAGCAGTGACTATGGGGGTGATGACTGGTAGTGGTCTCGATTCTGACGTGACAGACAGAGGGAAAATAATCGATCCTTGCCCAATAACCTCGTTAACCCCTCCGTTTTTCTCATTAACCCACGTTAAAAAAAAATTGGCCCTAACACAGTGACTAACGGGGTGGTGAACCGGTTTTCGTATTGACGTGAAACATAACCAACCAATGTCTTGTAATGTGGGTTAATGAAAAAAACTAAGGGGTTAATGAGGTTATTGGCTTGGGATAATTTTTTCCCTTCGCCAGTCACGTTAGCGTGCATGGAGACCGGTTCACCACCCCCTTAGTTACTGTTGGTATAATAATGTCACTCAGGTATAAAGGTCAGGGATATTGCTGTCCAATAATAAAGGTTGGTATATTACAATCCAACACCCCAAAAAGTTGGTATATTATCATCCGAAAACCCAATTTTAAATGTGAATATCTATTAACTAATACGAAATAATGTAACGTTGTAATGTTGGTAATTTCACCTTTATATGTCTCTGTAGCTTGTAATTATTTAAGGCACGGTTTAAATTTGTTAATGAACAAGATTGAGATAGAGGATGTGTTATTTACCATTATACATATTTAAGTATATCACATTCTATATAACGAATTTAGAATTTAGTAAATGAGCATACATATGATCATTTCTCTTGTTTTTTCCCCACAATGAACACTTAAATATTTAACGCCCCTGTTCTTATACGGTTAGTTGCGGTGTGGTAATGGTGCGATGCGGTAGAATTTAAAAAAGTGTGGTGAATTGTGGTGAGAATTATGGTAAGTGGTCGGAGTAGATGAGGAGAGAGAATATGAAAAGTAAAAGAAAAAAGTGATGAGAGAGAAAAATGAAAAAATATATTGATAATAATTGTGGTGTGGTGTGGTGTGGTGAAATGTGATAGAAATTAAAAAGTTGCGGTACGGTGTAGTACTGCACCACAATCCATCGCATAAAAGAACGAAACCTTAAACAGGTACGATCGAGTTTGTAAATTGTGAGTTCGTGAATCGTGATGTATGGTTTCCCCAACTATCGTTGATCTTGTTGAATTAATTAATTCTCCTAATTTGTTGAATCATTACATATTTACGTTGGTATGTTCCTCATAAATTTCTATATTGGTTGTTCTTTTCTGCTAATTACTTCCTCCGTTCTTTTTTATTTGTCATTTACGGTTTTCAGTGTCAATTTTTAATTAATAATTTCTAATATAAATGTTTTGCAAAAAAATATAATATTATACTTTTTTAATAGTATTTTTTATTATAAATCTAATGACATCAATTTTGTATGATAAATCATTGTATAAATTAAAATATTAACAATCAAAGTTTTGACACAATTTCCAAGGACGACTAATAAAACCAAAGAGAGGGAGTAAGTTCCAACCAAACTTAATGTCGTGAAAATGAATTTTGCTGTTTCTTTTCTTTGCAGTTGGCATAATTAATTATTAATTATTTTTTGGATAAAAAGTAATTATTGCATTTGTATAAATGAAATTATATGAGAACTCAAATTTCCGTAAGATTAAAACTAAAATATGCCATGCAAGACCCACTCGGATATTGCGATTAAGTGATTTGCCTATCTATAATAAGAAAGAATGAGATAAATCTGAAGAATATCATCATCAACAACATACACAAGCGCCCCGACACACACATATATATATATATGGAATATATCTGGTAGGAAGAGAGTTTAGCTATGCAGGTACGAAGAAGCGATCTCCAGCGTTCAATCCGAATTCGATGGATGAGATTAAAACTGTGACATGTGGTGTTTTAACGAAAAATCACTTTACACCCTTTAAAATAGCTAGTGGGTTTTCTATTTTAAAAAAAGAGAAAACAGTTAGTTAGAGGTAATTAAGGGAAATAATTCAATGGAATAAAACTATGATTATTCTTACCTAAAAAATAAAATCTATTTTTCCAGATATGATTGCCAGAATCATGCATCAATTACAACTTTTATCTATATCTATTTTGGAGAAGAAACCCGGGGGGGTAGTCATTGATGTGATAGTAATCGTGATTTAGATACATTGTCATCCATTAACATAAATTTTATTCACAATAACCTGTAGTGCAAACATACAATTTATACTTAAAAGTAAGTTTTATATTGTTGTGGTCATATGCATTGAGTATTATGGTCGTACAATGCAAAGGGTCGGACACTGTGGAGTTAAATAAAAGGTAAATGTTACAGTGGTCACATATTCCTTGTAGTGTGGACATATATTTTGTACTTACCTCACAATACTGAATTGCTCACTATAACTCTTTAATGAACATTGTACAAATACTTCCTCACATAAGTTACTGTGGTCATGTGCACAAACTATTGTGGTCAGACAATGTCAAGATTTACGCCAATTGACCACATTGTATAAAATCTTTGTCTAGACTTTGATATACCAAACATGACCACACACTACATAAATTTTTCCACACTTCGATATACCCAACATGACAAACTTTGAGTGGTGTGGTCAGACATGAATTTTACTGTTTTTATATTCAATGGGTAGTGAGAACTGACAATTTATACTTAGATATATCCAACATGATCACACAACACAAATTTGCCAACACTCTGAGCCTATCGTCTACAACACCCAACCCCCTTGCTTCAATGGAGTTTTTTAGAGGTCTTCAATGGTGTTCTTCTGAGTTTCTCCCTGGGAATTTGCCCTAGTTTGAAAGCAAATACTATATACCAACAACCAATTTCTCACATCATTACTCCAATGGAGTCTTCACGAACCAATTTCTCAAATCCTTGCTTCAATGGAGTCTTTGAGTGGTCTTGAATGCTATTCTTCTGAGTTTCTACATGAAAACCTTAAATCAGTAGAAAGTTCGTGTTGAACAATGCCCAAAAGTTCTCTCTCCAATTCACTCAAACACTCCTTTCATTTTGGTTGCTGCAAATGTTCAAGGAAAAAGCGAAAAAAAAATCCTTAAAATCACGCAAGGGAAATGATTCAATTGCCTTTTTTTTCACACGTGAGGTGGTGTTTTGGGTGTAGAATAGTGGTTTTGATGTCAACCATCATATTTGGAATGGACATCGAAGATGCCTTCTTCCCACCTTACTACCTAAATTCTCTTCCTACCAGATTCGTTCTCATATATATTGTTAGATCCAGCTCTGATACCACTTGTTAGGATCCAGATTCGGATATGAGACATCTTGTTAATTGGGAATTAAATCCAGACTGAATTGGATCTAATATTGCAGCGGAATCGAACAAGATAATAAATTTAGGGATGTAAGTAATGAGAAAAAAATAAACAAGATCAATGTAATGGTAATGAAGACAAGATTTTTACGTGGAAATCCAAATCGGGAAAAAACCACGGGAGGCAAGATAAAATCCACTATAATGGAGAGATTACAAAGGGTATCCCAAAGGGCTGTATAACATGAGTTCAATAAAGAAATATCTCAAACAATTATAGTACAACGGGAGTAGATTACGAAGGGTATCCCAAACGACTGTATAACACAACGAGATCAAGAAGGAAAGATCTCAAACGGTTATAACACAACGATAATAGATATACCTTAAAGGAAGGGTAACGAGATATAAAAAAAATTACAATTTCATAATAAAAACTCTCAAAGTGGAATAGAAAAAATAGATCTCGTAAGGGTGCCTAAGTGGCACATAATTTGGTTACACCAAACTAGGTTGAAGAGCCTAGTATTTATTGTAAACCCAAGTAGACATAGAATAGTCTTCTAGTCGAACTCAACTACTTGGAGCCCAAACAATATCAATAAGACAAATAATTATTTACTTCCAAACTTGAGTCTGAATCGAAATGGGACACTGCCCAACATATATATATATATATATATATATATATATATATATATATACATACATTGGAAGCAGATCCGGTAGAAAGAGAGTTTAGGTAGGAAGGTGTATAGAGCAAATGACAACTCTTGATTTTGTATCTGACGGTGTGTTGTCATAGACATAAGAGAAATGTAGTCACGAATTTTAGTGAGTGTAATCATGAATTTCAAGAAATGTGATCATGAAATCCACTTCTTGTTAAAAAGCATTTTAGTACTAATTACCTCATTTTCCGATACCCACTTCTTGTTAAAAAACATTTTAAAAAAAAACAATGGTAGTGCGTAAGTCCAAATACATGAAATTAGTTACATTTTCATAATAAATGTTGAGAATCTATATTTTTGTCAGAGATAAAATGGCTGTGATATTGTTTAAATCCCAGGAAAAAAAATCCCCCAAGTCCTGAAAATTGATTTTTTATGATGAACAATTTAAAATAGTTAAGCATGAAATGCATTCATCATTAATAAGAAAAGTAGGTCAATTTTGTGGGGTGGGTATAAATTGAATGACCTTGGTGCATGTTAGCTAGCTATGTATGGTCCAACCTGAAATCTCCTCTCCAAATGGCGGTAGTAGTGATACACATATCAGTACTGCCACTACTACGAAGTATCCATGCGACAGCAGAAAAACAAAATGGGAAAACGAAAAAAAAGGTAAAAAAGGTAAATAGAAAGGCAAACAAATCAAGGGACTAAAATTAAAGCTAGTACTGTATAATTTTCTACAGGGACCAAAAAAAAAGAAAAGGAAGATCGGACAAAAAGCGACACGCCCCTTTGGATGGTCCTAGATCGCCTGATAGTAATGATTTGACAGCCAGCTAACAATCTACCAGTAATCCAGCAGTAATTGCATTCCCCAATAATATTGGAGGCTAAATCAAAAATATTAATTATGAAAATAGTAATGATTTTTGTTGTTTCAGAAATTAAAAAAATGAAAGAGTATAGTCGTTAATAACAAATAATGAACATGAATATTTTAATTAGCATTTTATTTATAAGTGTTTCAACATCGTCCTGCTTTTTCTGATATATTAATAGACTTTGTATTTGGTCCTTAAAGGAAAAATATCATTTAAAAATTTAACCTTGAAATTATTTATATTTTTCTACGCTAATTTATATTAATGATCTAATTCGACAACTAATTTTTCTGGGCACGTTATTTTGAAGTGCTTGTCAATCTGCACAATTAATAGGCCGTGTTCTTTTATGCGGTATTTTGTGGAATGGTGTGGTGAGGTGTGGTGGAATTGTGGTGGGGTGTGGTGGAATTGTGGGAGGTTATTGGTATGTGGGGTAGGTGAGGAGAGAGAATATAAAAAGTAGAGGATAAATGTGAGGAGAGAGAAAAGTAATGATTTGCGGTAAAATGCAGTGGGTTGTGGCAAATTGCGGTAGGCTGTGGCACCGCAGTTTGCCAACCGCATAAAAGAACAGGGCCTATATGTTACTCCCACCGCCTCAGAGCATCTGCAATGGTGAGTTTTAATTCGACTCACTGCTGACGTGGCATGAAACGAGAACGGAATGACGTTATATAGGACATTTCAGTGGTGAGAATGAAACTCGTCTCACGAGAATCTCGCTTTCAAACTCGTCTCGCGAGTTTGAAAGCGAGTTTAAAATATTAATATTTTAATCATATATTTTTCTCTTTCCTCCTCCACCTCATTTTTTATCAATATAACCAAATTAATTATATTCTTAAGTGGGACCGATTTACTTTTTTAATTAATATGAGTCAAACTCATTCTCACCATTGGAAAACTAGCTAAATAAAATGTTAAATTTTGACTCTTCCACAGATTCCACGTCATACAATTAGTCAAACTCAAACTCACCGTTGCGGGTGCTCTCATTTTATGTGAAGTAAGAAAATGTGCAAAAAGCAATATCACCCAAAAAAAAAATATGGGATAGTAAGAAAATTATTTAAAATTTTAAATTAAAATCAACTTTGAGTCTTTTATTTAACAGATCTTTTTTGTAAAATAAATAAGTAACAAGTAATGTCACTATTTTGAAATTTTATTTAAAAGTTTACATAAAAAAGAAGGAAAAAGTAATAGCTAAGTTACAATAACTATTTAGAACTCAATTGGCAATTAAATTTGTGAACGTGACCGATATTTATAGTCCACATTTTCTTTATTGGAATTTTAAAATCATTATTCATTATGTTATTACTACCTCCGTCCCATATTGTTTGTCCATTCAACTATATTTAAAAATCCAATGATCATGAGAAATTGGGTGAAAAATGTGTAATGTATCAGAATTGCCCTTACTTTTCTCATGTGAAGAAAAATAAAAAAGAAACAAAAGAGTATTTATTAGGGGTATAATAGGAATTACAATCATTGGAATTATAAAATGGACAAACATTTTGGGACAAGGGAGTTAGGTAGATGAACAAACAATTTAGGACGGAGGTAGTAATTTTTTTTCAAAAAATAACATAAACTACTGCACTAAATGATTTTGTTTTTAAAAAAAATAAAAATTTCAAAAATTATAAATATGAAAATTAAGGGAGTAGTCCTCAATTTAATAGATTAATTAATAGGAGAATTGATTAAGCAACAATAATTATTACCCCTAAAAGCATGCACAAATCTACCACCAACCTTGAGACTTGGCACCAATACTAGAACTACTTCTACCTGTGCCAATATTAATGCACTACAGCTAGCTTGCTAGCTCCCCAAAAAAATCAGGAGCAAAAATTGAAAAAGATAATCAATTATTTAATTGAACTTCCCTAAGGCACGGCATCCTGGCCCTGGGGGCTGGGCTATATATACCCTCCAACCCTCACCCCTTTCTTCTCACAGTTGCCATTAATTACATTTCTAATTAATCACCTCTTCTCTCTCTCTAGCTTTCTCTCTCTCTCTAGAGAAAGAGCTGAGCTGATCATCATACATCATGGCACTGTCAACACTTCAACTCCATGAATTCGCCTTCATCTTTGGCATTCTTGGTAACATCGTCTCCTTCGGCGTCTACTTGGCCCCTTTGTAAGCCTCCCCCTTTTTTACCATCATCATCATCATCATTATTGTTGTTATTATTATGATGGCATAAAAATGACATGCATGGTGATATTTGTGTGAATATAAACAGGCCAACATTTTGGAGGATATACAAGAAGAAATCGACGCAAGAGTTCCAAGCCATACCCTATTCAGTGGCGCTTTTTAGTGCCATGCTTCTGCTATACTACGCCTTTCTTAAGGAAGACGATGCTACCATGATCATAACAATCAACACCATAGGATGTGCCATTGAAGGCTTCTATCTCATCGTCTACTTGATCTATGCTCCTAAGAAAGCCAGGGTATGTCCTCAAGACTCTACATGTATACATACACAAGGGACAATCAACAAACATGAATCTAATTAAGAGGATATATTTTTGGTGTTGTGTACATGTGAGCAGGTTAAAACTGCAAAGCTGCTAGGGCTGTTCAATGTGGCCGCCTTGGGAGCTATCGTAGTAGTGACCATGCTGTTTGTACGAGGGACAGACCACCACCACATCCTCTCCCGAGGCGGAAACCGTGAGAAGGCCGTTGGATGGATCTGTGCTGTCTTCTCCGTCTGTGTCTTTGCCGCTCCCCTTAGCGTTATGGTCCGTATATTTGAACTTTATGTAATTTATATATAATAATATAGTTTTAATAATAAGACAAGACACTTAAAATATGTCTGTTTTGATTGAATGATAACAGAGGATGGTAATAAGAACTAAGAGCGTGGAGTTCATGCCATTCTGGCTGTCCTTCTCATTGACACTCTGCGCGGTTATGTGGTTCTTTTACGGCTTTCTCATTCGAGACTTCTACATTGCTGTAAGTAATCATTAATCACTCTATTTTAAACCGGTCTTTATTACTTCTCTAGCGCGCTAATCTTGTTATTAATGCGATATGATAGATTAATTTCTTGACGTTGGAAGTTAACTAATGAGTGATTATATGATGATAATTGCAGCTGCCAAATATCCTTGGATTTTTGTTCGGAATAACCCAGATGATACTCTACATAATCTACAAGGACTCGAAGAAACCCGAAGCCGACCTCGGCTTGAAACAAGCCGACCTCAAGCAGCTTCAGGAGCTAGCCGTTGACATCAAGCTTGGCAACATTGAGATGATTGGAGCCGCTGACGTCACCACCTTCGACCACACCACCAATGCCGCTGCTCCTCAGGTGATCGAAGTCATTCTTGATGACGCCATAACCCAAGAGAATGACCGCGGTGAAAACGATGTTACTGAAGAGGGTAATGGGAAGTTACCTAAGGAGAAAGTTACCGTGGGAAATGAAGAGCTGCCACGTGGAGTATACAATGTGTGAAGGTGCATGGTATAAGGTGGGGAATGCGTATGGACATTGATTGATTGTTATTTGATGATAATAATCTCCTGTGGGGCCCATTCGTAACAGTGGAAAAAAGGAAATGAGAATGGAGGTGGCGTAGATATTTTTCCATATGAAGAATTGAAAGAACGGAGGACAACTACAATTGAGCGATGACTAGCTAGCTATTTATCAATCATTTTTTTTTTCTGTACATTTTATTTCTCTAGACTAGATTTTAATCTTTTCGTGAATTTGCTTCTTAAATCAGTAGTTAGACTAGCTTGGGCAATAAAATCAAAGGGAAGAGAAAGACAGATGGGAAAATAGAGAGAGAGAAGTACAAATAGTCTATGTTGTAGCATTCATTAATTGTACATCCTCTTACTTTGATGTCAATTGGAACCATCATTGCCCTATTTTTTTGTTTTCTTATATTTAGTTTTCTTTTTTCCAATCATACAATTATTATTATTATTATTATAAATTCTCTAATCGTTATTTACTTTTTTTATTTTTCATAGTTTTAATTACTATTGCTTTAACCATCATTTCTATCATTATATATTTATAAGAATGTTTATAAAAACGGCAAATCTTGCTAGTGTTCAAAAGTTAGTACCTCCCATTTTTATTTGTCAAATTACTTAATTTTTTTCGTCTCTTTTATTTGTTAAATTACTTAATTTTTATGATATTTTTAACAACAATAATATTGATTTTATTCCTACTAATAAATAAATCTTTTACCACGTCCTAAAGATATTTTCAAGGGTCTTTCTTGGCGATGTGCATATATTTTACTCCATTCCCAATATTTATTGGTTTTATAAAAGTAATTATGACCATAAAATTAGAGACGAATGTAATACTACCTTCACCCCTTTTTAGTTGTTAAATCGCCTAACTTCTTCGTTCCTTTTTTATTTGACAAATTACCCGATGTTACAATTTCAGTAACTATATAGTATCCATTACATCTCGAATACATGAACTTTTTATCCCATTTTAAGGGTATTTTCAAGGTTATTTTAATTTTAACCATGTGCAATTTTTTTTTTAGTTCATTCCGGAATTTTTTAAAAAAAGGTAAGGATGTCTTTAAAAATTAATTGTGCTATTAATTGTGCCATTATTTTAATAGCACAATTAAAAAAAGGTAAAAAAAGGTTGTCTTCCGGAATGAACATTATTTTTTTTGAAATTTTTAAAGTAATTTTTTTAATAAGACAAACAATCAGGGACAAAGGTTGTAATTTTTTTTTAAAAAGGATGTATATATATATATATATATATATATATATATATATATATATATATATGATAACTTATTACATGTGCATAAGTCGTTAAAGTTTTTAATAGCACAATATATGAACAATAACTACTACTAATGTGCACTAAAGCCTCAATTGTTTTTAAAAAATTATGATATGTATGAAGACGCTATGGTCTGTTAATTTCAAAACAAGGTTTTACAAGCATTTACGTACGTATTTTCCCTAAAACTTTTTACGTATTCAAACAATTTTTTTTTTTTATAAGATGTTGCATCTTATAAACATATTTCTAGGCTTCTAGCTTATCTTGTGTAAATTCTTATTGCGGATACATTTACTTATTCAAATACCTTGTTTTACTTTTTACAAATTTCTCATGAAACTTTAACACCAAAGAGTTTTTGTTATGTTGCCAACTTGCAATTAATGGACACTATTTTGTTGTATGTATGATAAAAATTATTACTCTTTGTATCCCATTTTATTTGTCACACTAATCACTTTTACAAGATTAAGAAATAATGGTAATGGGTTAATAAGGTAAAGGTACCCAAATTGCCTCCACAACATGTTAGCATAAAAGAACAATATAAGTAGGAACGAAAATTATTTATTGCCGCAAACAAATTGCAACAGAGGGAATATATTGTTTTTATAATGAGTGATTAAAAAATTACAGAATACAGATACAATCTCTGTAATTCTTTTAATGTAAATTAAAAATTCACAAATATAATTATCCTTTTATTCATAAAATTTTTGCATTGACTGTAAATTTCATCAACCATAAAATTATCTTATGGTAGTACCGTTTATATACTTAATATTGTAAATTTCTACTCAATGTATAGACTGGCGATGTTGTTAATTAATATTTTTTAAAATTTTTTTTTAAAAAAAAAAACTCGCTAATCAATAATTAAGACATAGTCGTTCTCATTTCAAGCCTTGAGCACCACTATTTCCCAGCTTTCTCCCATACCTATGTTTCTTGATTTTTCTTTTTGTTTGAAAGTAGAATGGCTTCAAGCTGGCAAAAGGAATTAGTGGAATTGAAATTTACAAAAATTCAAGAAAATTGAAAAAGAAAAGGCCATATAGTTTGCCTAGCATCTTGTACGTAACTCCCTATCTAGGTGTAGTGGTGGCCAATTGGCCATTGTTAAGTGAGCAGTGAGCACACATCGCACTACTAATTATCACTTTTAAATTAACTTAAATAATTTGAATCCTTTATTTCTTCTTCACACTTGTCCTTTTGAAGTACGTCACGCCGCCTATGGCCGTATATATGTTTCTTCCATATTTCAACACTAAATTTCTATCACAATGAAACCCTATTACTCCCTCCGTCCCAAATTAATTGACGGAATTGAAATTTTCACACATATCAATATATAACTATAATAACTACCAAATTTTAATTATATTTGACTTTTCTCTCTCTAATAAATAATATAAAATAATTGAATTAGATATTGGGAATAGGAAAATGACAATTATTTTGGGACAAAATAAATTAGTTAAAGTGTCAATTAATATGGGACGGAGGGAGTAATATATTACTTAAATTAATTTTTTTAAAAAAATTTATCAATATTCACTATAAAATTCATCATAATATTTATTAATATTATTACATAATTCATCAATATTTTGTGAAAATTATCAAATATTTATGAAAATTCAACACATAGAAAATTGATATATTTCAATATATGTCATGTATCCTAGTAAGTATACCACAGTGGACCTAATAATTTGAACAATGTTGCCCCCTTAAAAAAAAAAACACCACACGTACACAAGAGGCTTATATATATATATATATATATATATATATATATATATATATATATATATATATATATATATATATATATATATATATATATTCATTTTAATTTTATCTCAAGTTAATGATTACGAAAAAGGATATTTCAAGGTATGTATATATATTTTAAAATTTTAATTCATGTACTTTTACAACCATATAATTCAAATTAGTTTAAAAAATATTAATATCAAAAAATATAAGTAATGATAGTACAAACTTTTTTCAATCATATTGATGTTTAAATATAAATTGATAATTATTATAATTTAATTCTAAAAATATTTTTTGATAAATTAATAAAATACTATCTTGTGCATCGCATGGGTCATAAAATACTGTTATAAAAGTATTATGTGAGAAATTATCAATTAAAAAGTAATATTAAAGACCGTAACAGTTAACAAAAGAACAAATAATAGGTTTCGGAAGGGGTACATTCCATAAAAATTTTTGAACATTGATTTTCATCTACCCTTCTAAAAGTTGATTAAAAGAGAATTGAGGCATTAGTAATAATTTGCGTGGAAATCATATATCATTAAAATCTTGGGTTAGAGCATATACGATGCGGAACATAATCAGTGGAACTTTGATATTCTTTTTCCCAGTTGACACCCTCTCTCAGAAAAAAGAGGGTGTCAATTGGGAGAAAAAATATCAAAATTCCACTGATTGTGTTCCACATTGTATATGCTCTAAGCGATAATGGGATTTGCTGTAAAAAAGGAAACAGATGGCAACATAGAATAGGGCAATGGGTGACATTAATTAACGTCAACCACACCCAATTGAAGTCAAACCTTCACAAATCACAGGCCACACGTTACAACTCTTGACTCACTTACCTAACACCACACATACCTTACATTTCATTTCTCTGTGTGAATTTTAGTTGCCATGCATACTCATCATCATATACCTCAGCTCATCACTTTGAGTTAGTATTTCCCCTTTTCGTGACTGTAAACTTATATTTCCTTCCCTCCCTTTTGTTTGTCATTCTGGAAAAAAAAAAAGAAAAATCAGTGAAACACAAAAATTTAGATTGAAATAAATCAAATGAAAAAAGTATCGATCTTTAATTATTGTCAATTAGTTATTGGTACAACGTCATTTATTAAGGGTAAAACTAGTAAAATTGTTGTTAAAAATGTAAATGAGACAAATAATAAAGGATAAAAAAAATTAGTGAAGTGGACAAATAAAAAGGGACGGAAGGACCCTGTTCTTTTCTATGGTAATATCTGCAATCCAGAGTTATCCACACCACTATTCTTTTGTCAAGTTAGGTTAGTTAAGTTAGTATAGGAAAAGATATAATAGGTTTGAGTTAAGTTAGTTGTTGGGTGTAAATATTTTATTAATAAAATTTGAATATTTTGGGGAGAATAAATGAAAAAATTATAGGTATTGGAAAAGGTGGATTGATTTGAGATTAAAACGATATTATTGAATTTCTTTTTGATTTAAAAAGTTATTTAAGGATAAGTTAAGTTAAGTTAGTTTGGGTTAGGTTAGTTCGATTTAACCCAACTAAAGAACATGGCGATTAAGCCAATGATAATTTTATACTCTAATATTTATATTTCTATTTATGAATTTATATTGATAGAAAATTATATTCAAAATATTGTACTAAAGATTGTGCATGCAAATAATATAGAATGGAAGGAGTTCACATGATTTATTCATAAAGTTACTACTTAATTAATAGATCTTTGCAGATTAAATGGAGAATTAGTTTTTATGAGAAATTAAAGTAATTTTTGAAAAATGAATGTTGAGTACATTTATTCTGGAATGAGATGCTCCAATAATAAAGATTGGAGCTTAGTAACTCTGTTGCACTTTTATGTGGTGGCTAACTAGCAATCTCAAGTTGGTCAAAGGTACATGCATACTTGAGTTGAAAAATGGAGGGGTAGGTCCAAAAGTACTACTACAACTCAAACCCAATACTAAGAAAAGACTGTTTCTATTATTTATGGCTGATATTTTGCCCAATGTAACATATTTTAAATTTTGCCTTTCCATGATTTAACACTAACCAGCCCCTCCAAAAAGCTAGGGTTCACATTTACAATGCCAATCATTTAACAAAAATAAATCAAATGGGGTCTAGTAATTATTTTATGATGTGAAGATAATATAAACATGGTTAAGTACTTTTGCTATTAGTCAAACATGGTAGACCCATATTATTAAATATGAAGACTTGGCTTCATGATTCTTCTTAATTTGTTTTCATGCACCTTGCCAAGACCATGGCCTACATGCTTGATTCTTGTTGTTTTTGTACCTTTTACTTGTACATCTCCAAGCTGTCCAAAGTAAACACAATCATATATAATGTCAAAAGTATGTTTCTTGGGTGAATTTTACACCTATATTTTTTGTGGATTTTTTTTTTGTTACTTCACAAATTAGAAGTGACAAGCCTTAGTGTGGATTAAGTTTGGAACAAGTGATCAATTTAAGTTGATTGGTTTCATCTAAATTTTTTCAAAGTATTTTTGTGCTTCATAAGCTTGGGGCATTACTTATCTCTTTTCTTTTCTTTTCTTTTCTGAGGTAAGTTCAGGGTCATCCAAAACTTTATCTGTGATTAGATTGATGGCACTACGGAGAGGGAGGAAATCTAATCCCAAACTTAAAAACTTGGTTCATGACCTTGCTCATTTCCACATAAAGAGGCTTGCAAGCCATGGGAATCGACCCCATTACCTTCAAAATAGGAGGTCATATTGATGCCAAGTGAGCTACTAACTCATTGGTTGGACATTACTTATCTGCCCAAGGATTACTTAATTATATTCATGAGGCAGTAAAAACTAAAGCTAGACAAAAGGGAAGGGAATATGCATTGTTTAAATTTATGCATAATTATCAACAATATATAAATAGAAATCAAATAAGGCTACAAAATGGACATTGATTTAGGAAACTATACATAAATTCGAATGATCACAAACTTATGAAAGAAGAGGAAACTGTATTGCGTACGTACTAGACACGTAAATCCAAAAGATATAAAGAGGCCATGCTATACATGCCAAGGTTGTTTGTGGAAATGTTGTTTTGAAATTGAAAAAGTGGCAGAATGCGCCCACAAAAAGGCAAAATGAACTTGAGTGGAAGTTATGCTAAATGATAAACCTTCCCCATATCAATACTAGCTAGATCGATGGCTTTCTTCATTCATTCCCTTGTTTTTTTCCTGTTAAATTGTGGCTCTTTTTTTGGTGAGAAACTTGTCTTGAAAAATTGCGTCATAGGTGGTGTAAGCCTGTAACTCAATTTGGTGGTGCTCGTCCAAATGGCTACCTCTTGCGTCACACCATTAATTGTGCACAACTATAAAGTGCACTGCTATGGGACTAAAAGTGCATATGCCTGACGATGATATGTGTCCCATGATTTTTGACATTATTTTTATGGTAATTTTTATTATATTATGATTTTTGATATTGAAATTTTTAATAGTTAAAATTAATTATTAATTATAATAAATGTATTCATCATCCATATGCCAATAAATATAAATAACACAAATCAAATCAATTTTATTTGTAATTTTATTTAGCCCCCTTTTTGTAACTTTGAAAAATAATGTACAAAAGCATAATTCTATACATAATTTATATGTGATAGTATAGTTTATAATTTAATTATATATCCTTCTTTTATTTAATAATATAGTAGTCAAGGTATACTACATAAACAAAAAATGATTATATATATATATATATATATATATATATATATATATATATATATATAAATATATATATACATATATATGATAAACTATAATTTTACGGGTTTTTAGCATTCTTTACTTGACTTATTTTTTTACCTTCCAAAATCCTTTTACCTATATTCAATTTTTAATTTTGCTCACTTTGTACATTAGTGATTAAAGTGTGAAAATTTCTACGTTTGTAGGTTAACTCACCCTTTATGATGAAAAATACATGGATCTGCAACGCTAAGGAAAAGTGCAGGAATCAATTGAAGGTTAGAAAGTGAAGATAGAAATTCAAGCCAAGTGAGCACAAGCTGTGCCAGATTCCAGCACAGGCTATGTTAAACTGTTGAAATCCAGGAGTTCAGCACAGGTTGTGCCAAATTCGGCACTACTACTAATACAGTTTGCCCTACTACTAATCTTATTTTTAAAGGGAAGGTCTGTGGTAGTCAACTTTTTTTTAACTACCGTAGTTAAATTAAAGATTAGCCGCTGATTATGGATAGAAGAATCATAACCGTTGATCTGAATAAATTATTTTATTATGATTATATATTAATTTTGTTAGGAAATCTTAAACCAATATTTTCTTTTCCTAACTAATTTTTAAGAATATTTCCAAATCAAAAGATTATATACGTTTTATGTTTGTTAGGATTCTCAGGGCGTACTTAACAGACAAACAATAATAAGGGCGAAAAATAAATAAAGATTCGACACAAGGAATTAACGGGGAAAAACCCAAACCGGGAAAAAACCACGAACGATGCAGTATCAGAGGATTACAACAGTGTTTCAGAGATTCCCAGACCTCCACAATCTCTCACAACCTCCCTAGAGTTACAACCAGAGAACTCAACACTCACAGATGAGCCTCACACAACTCACCCAGGAACACAGAGATTACAGGTCAATCTCTTGTGGTATAAGATGAAACACTCTCAATTGCCGTACAAATAAACCTAGCACCTAGGTTCTATTTATAGTACAAGGCTGACACAATTTTAGGATTAATAGAGTCCCTACAGCAAAGGAATTACAAAAAAGAAGTGGAACAAATCAATAATCTGATTCCCACTCAAACTCTTCTACCTTGCTCCCCAAGAGATAGAGACCAACCCAAAATTGGTCTCCACATTCAACCCAACAATCTCCCACTTGGAGACCAATTGTAAACGCAGCCTTCGTCGATTATCATCAATCACCACTTGAACACCTTCTCGAATCCTTTAGTGCATCCATCTCGATCTTGTTCAGCAAAGATCAACAGAGGTCCCAGTTGACCTCCCATCAACTCCTCTTTTAGCAACAGGCTCCCAGGCGATCACGCCCGCAACTTCGACATACGCATCATCACAACAACTTAGGGAATTTTGGATTGGGATTTTACCTCGTGTTGAACTTGTCGAATTCCCATGCGAGTTAGATGCGTTCCTCGGTGATCATCCGTTCCGTAGCCTCGACACGAAACCTCCTCGTTTCGGTTCCTTCTCTCATCGAGAAGCTAACACGCCTTTGGCGAGCATGAACCGCATGTTAGAGTTAACAATGACGTAATATAGCTTCCTCTTTCCTGCCATTTGCGATTATCGAGATCCTTTCGTTACCCTCCAATGACCATCTTCAAATCTCGTCGTGAACCCCTCCTCATCCAGTTGACTCACAGATACAAGGTTCTTGGTCAGACCCGGGACATATCGAACATTCTTCAACCTCCAAGTTCCACCCTTAGAAGTTTTAATGTTCACATCACCTCTTCCTAGCACCTTTAGGTTGTGACCGTTTGCAAGCCTAACCCTACCAAACCTCCCACTCACAAAATTGCTAAAGGCCTCCTTGCTAGACCAAGAGTGAAACGAAGCACCCGAATCTATCACCCAACCCCCTTCTAACTTGTCAACACAAACAGTTAGGACATCACCAAAATCCTCAACAGAATATACAGAGTCCTGGTCATTATGGCTGCTCTTCTTAGGTTTGGGACAATCCCTACGAAAATGACCTCTATCACCACAGTTCCAACACAACACTTGCTCCATGTTTCGACCTCTAGATTTTGATCGACCCCGACCCGAATCCCACTATTCCTCCTACCCCTGACAGTCAAAGCATCCCCCGATGACTCAGACACATCGGAATCTTTCCTGCGAATACTTTCATTCAGGACCAGGTCTCTAATTTCCCTAAACTTCAGTTTCTCATCCTTCCTAGTTGAAGAAGTTACAGAAGTCACGAAATTTTCCCAAGACTTAGGTAGGGTAGCCAATAGTATATTAGCATTCATCTCATCGTCGAACTTAAATCCCACAGAGGTTAATTTTGATAGTATCATATTCAACTCATTCATACTCTCATGCATATCACCAGACTCTTGCATCTTAAATTCAAACAAACGACGTAACACATATACCTTGTTCACCGCCGAAGGTTTCTCATATGTGTTTTGCAAGGCCTCGGCGAGTCTTTCGTCGTTTCGATCTTCGACGTTGAAAGCCACGTTAGAGCTCGTCACTGGCCGTCTTGAATGCACGACCATCAAGCTCTTCCCAATCCTTTTGTTCCATCTCTTTTGGCTTATCACCCATCGCGAAGATGCAACTTTTCTTGGCGAGCACATCCTCAACGCGCATCCTCCACCATGCGTAGTCTTTCCCATCAGTCGGAATCTTCACAATAGCGCCCGCCATTGCTTCTCAATCTGCAGATCCACCACGCTCCAATCTGGCTCTGATACCACTTGTCAGGATTCTCAGGGCGTAGTTAGCAGACAAACAATAATAAGGGCGAAAAATAAATAAAGATTCGACACAAGGAATTAACGGGGAAAAACCCAAACCGGGAAAAAACCACGAACGATGCGATCGTGAGGATTACAACAGTGTTTCAGAGATTCCCAGACCTCCACAATCTCTCACAACCTCCCTAGAGTTACAACCAGAGAACTCAACACTCACAGATGAGCCTCACACAACTCACCCAGGAACACAGAGATTACAGGTCAATCTCTTGTGGTATAAGATGAAACACTCTCAATTGCCGTACAAATAAACCTAGCACCTAGGTTCTATTTATAGTCTGGTGACACAATTTTAGGATTAATAGAGTCCCTACAAGAAAGGAATTACAAAAAGAAGTGGAACAAATCAATAACTGATTCCCACTCAAACTCTTCTACCTTGCTCCCCAAGAGATAAAGACCAACCCAAAATTGGTCTCCACATTCAACCCAACAATCTCCCACTTGGAGACCAATTGTAAACGCAGCCTTCGTCGATTATCATCAATCACCACTTCAACACCTTCTCGAATCCTTTAGTGCATCCATCTCGATCTTGTTCAGTAAAGAACAACAGAGGTCCCAGTTGACCTCCCATCAACTCCTCTTTTAGCAACAGGCTCCACTTGAACTGATCATGCCCCTGCAACTTCGACATACGCATCATCGTCAACAACTTAGGGGAATTTTGGATTGGGATTTTACCTCGTGTTGAACTTGTCGAATTCCCATGCAGGTTAGATGCGTTCCTCGGCTGATCATCCGTTCCCGTAGCCTCGACCTGAAACCTCCTCGTTTCTGGTTCCCTTCTCTCATCAGAGAAGCTAACACGCCTTTGACGAGCATGAACCGGCATGTTAGAGTTAACAATGACAGAATATAGCTTCCCCTCTTTCCTGCCATTTGCAATTATCAGAGATCCTTTCGTTACCCTCCAATGACCATCTTCAAATCTCGTCGTGAACCCCTCCTCATCCAGTTGACTCACAGATACAAGGTTCTTGGTCAGACCCGGGACATATCGAACATTCTTCAACCTCCAAGTTCCACCCTTAGAAGTTTTAATGTTCACATCACCTCTTCTTAGCACCTTTAGGTTGTGACCGTTTGCAAGCCTAACCCTACCAAACCTCCCACTCACAAAATTGCTAAAGGCCTCCTTGCTAGACCAAGAGTGAAACGAAGCACCCGAATCTATCACCCAACCCCCTTCTAACTTGTCAACACAAACAGTTAGGACATCACCAAAATCCTCAGCGGAATATCTGAGTCACGGTCATTATGGCCGCTCTTCTTAGGTTTGGGACAATCCCTACGAAAATGACCTCTATCACCGCCCAACACAACACTTGCTCCATGTTTCGACCTCTAGATTTTGATCGACCCCGACCCGAATCCCACTATTCCTCCTACCCCTGACAGTCAAAGCATCCCCCGATGACTCAGACACATCGGAATCTTTCCTGCGAATACTTTCATTCAGACTGAGTCTCTAATTTCCTAAACTTGATTTCATCCTTCCTAGTTGAAGAAGTTCTGAAGTCACGAAATTTTCCCAAGACTTAGGTAGGGTAGCCAATAGTATATTAGCATTCATCTCATCGTCGAACTTAAATCCCACAGAGGTTAATTTTGATAGTATCATATTCAACTCATTCATACTCTCATGCATATCACCAGACTCTTGCATCTTAAATTCAAACAAACGACGTAACACATATACCTTGTTCACCGCCGAAGGTTTCTCATATGTGTTTTGCAAGGCCTCGGCGAGTCTTTCGTCGTTTTCTGATCTTTGACGTTGAAAGCCACGTTCCGAGCTACCGTCAGCCTGACCGTACTGAATGCCTGACCATCAAGCTCTTCCCAATCCTTTTGTTCCATCTCTTTTGGCTTATCACCCATCGCAAGATGCAACTTTTGCTGGCGGAGCACATCCTCAACGCGCATCCTCCACCATGCGTAGTCTTTCCCATCGAATCTTCACAATAGCGCCCGCCATTGCTTCTCAATCTGCAGATCCACCACGCTCCAATCGCTCGATACCACTTGTCGATTCTCGGGCGTAGTTAGCGACAAACAATAATAAGGCGAAAAATAAATAAAGATTCGACACAAGGAATTAACGGAAAACCCAAACCGGAAAAAACCACGATGCACGAGATCGTGAGGATTACAACGGTGTTTGAGAGATTCCTGCACCTCCACAATCTCTCACAACCTCCCTAGAGTTACAACCAGAACTCAACACTCACGGATGAGCCTCACACAACTCACTCAGAACACAGAGACAGGTCAATCTCTTGTGGTATAAGATGAAACACTCTCAATTGTCTGACAAATAAACCTAGCACCTAGGTTCTATTTATAGTACAAGGTGACACAATTTTAGGATTAATAGAGTCCCTACAAAGAAAGGAATTACAAAAAGAAGTGGAACAAATCAATAACTGATTCCCACTCAAACTCTTCTACCTTGCTCCCCAAGAGATGAGACCAACCCAAAATTGGTCTCCACATTCAACCCAACAATCTCCCACTGAGACCAATTGTAAACGACCTTTTCGTCGATTATCATCAATCACCACTTGAACACCTTCTCGAATCCTTTAGTGCATCCATCTCGATCTTGTTCAAAGAAAGATCAACAGAGGTCCCATTGACCTCCCATCAACTCCTCTTTTAGCAACAGCTCCCCTGAATCGATCACGCCCGCGCAACTTCGACATACGCATCATCGTCAACAACTTAGGGAATTTTGGATTGGGATTTTACCTCGTGTTGAACTTGTCGAATTCCCATGCAGTTAGATGCCTCTACCGATCATCCGTTCCGTAGCCTCGACACGAAACCTCCTCGTTTCGGTTCCCTTCTCTCATCGAGAAGCTAACACGCCTAGCGAGCATGAACCGGCATGTTAGAGTTAACAATGACGAATATAGCTTCCTCTTTCCCGCCATTTGCAATTATCGAGATCCTTTCGTTACCCTCCAATGACCATCTTCAAATCTGCCGTGAACCCTCCTCATCCAGTTGACTCACAGATACAAGGTTCTTGGTCAGACCCGGGACATATCGAACATTCTTCAACCTCCAAGTTCCACCCTTAGAAGTTTTAATGTTCACATCACCTCTTCCTAGCACCTTTAGGTTGTGACCGTCATGCCTAACCCTACCAAACCTCCCACTCACAAAATTGCTAAAGGCCTCCTTGCTAGACCAAGAGTGAAACAAGCACCGAATCTATCACCCAACCCCTTCTAACTTGTCAACACAAACAGTTAGGACATCACCAAAATCCTCACAGAATATCTGAGTCCTGGTCATTATGGTGCTCTTCTTAGGTTTGGGACAATCCCTACGAAAATGACCTCTATCACCACAGCCCAACACAACACTTGCTCCATGTTTCGACCTCTAGATTTTGATCGACCCACCGAATCCCACTATTCCTCCTACCCACGACAAATAAAGCATCCCCGATGACTCGACACATCGGAATCTTTCTGCGAATACTTTCATTCAGACTGTGTCTCTAATTTCCTAAACTTGAGTTTCTCATCCTTCCTAGTTGAAGAAGTTACGAAGTCACGAAATTTTCCCAAGACTTAGGTAGCCAATAGTATATTAGCATTCATCTCATCGTCGAACTTAAATCCCACAGAGGTTAATTTTGATAGTATCATATTCAACTCATTCATACTCTCATGCATATCACAAGACTCTTGCTTCTTAAATTCAAAAAAACGACGTAACACATATACCATGTTCACCGAGAAGGTTTCATATGTGTTTTGCAAGGCCTCGAGCAGGTCTTTCGTCGTTTTCTGATCTTTGACGTTGAAAGCCACGTTCCGAGCTACCGTCAGCCTGACCGTACTGAATGCCTGACCATCAAGCTCTTCCCAATCCTTTTGTTCCATCTCTTTTGGCTTATCACCCATCGCAAGATGCAACTTTTGCTGGCGGAGCACATCCTCAACGCGCATCCTCCACCATGCGTAGTCTTTCCCATCGAATTCCGGAATCTTCACAATAGCGCCCGCCATTGCTTCTCAATCTGCAGATCCACCACGCTCCAATCTGGCTCTGATACCACTTGTCAGGATTCTCGTATAGTTAGCAGACAAACAATAATAAGGGCGAAAAATAAATAAAGATTCGACACAAGGAATTAACGGGGAAAAACCCAAACCGGGAAAAAACCACGAACGATGCAGTATCAGAGGATTACAACAGTGTTTCAGAGATTCCCAGACCTCCACAATCTCTCACAACCTCCCTAGAGTTACAACCAGAGAACTCAACACTCACAGATGAGCCTCACACAACTCACCCAGGAACACAGAGATTACAGGTCAATCTCTTGTGGTATAAGATGAAACACTCTCAATTGCCGTACAAATAAACCTAGCACCTAGGTTCTATTTATAGTACAAGGTGACACAATTTTAGGATTAATAGAGTCCCTACAAGAAAGGAATTACAAAAAAGAAGTGGAACAAATCAATAATCTGATTCCCACTCAAACTCTTCTACCTTGCTCCCCAAGAGATAGAGACCAACCCAAAATTGGTCTCCACATTCAACCCAACAATCTCCCACTTGGAGACCAATTGTAAACGCAGCCTTCGTCGATTATCATCAATTACCACTTGAACACCTTCTCGAATCCTTTAGTGCATCCATCTCGATCTTGTTCAGCAAAGATCAACAGAGGTCCCAGTTGACCTCCCATCAACTCCTCTTTTAGCAACAGGCTCCCACTTGAACTGATCACGCCCCTGCAACCGGCATACGCATCATCGTCAACAACTTAGGGGAATTTTGGATTGGGATTTTACCTCGTGTTGAACTTGTCGAATTCCCATGCAGGTTAGATGCGTTCCTCGGCTGATCATCCGTTCCCGTAGCCTCGACCTGAAACCTCCTCGTTTCTGGTTCCCTTCTCTCATCAGAGAAGCTAACACGCCTTTGACGAGCATGAACCGGCATGTTAGAGTTAACAATGACAGAATATAGCTTCCCCTCTTTCCTGCCATTTGCAATTATCAGAGATCCTTTCGTTACCCTCCAATGACCATCTTCAAATCTCGTCGTGAACCCCTCCTCATCCAGTTGACTCACAGATACAAGGTTCTTGGTCAGACCCGGGACATATCGAACATTCTTCAACCTCCAAGTTCCACCCTTAGAAGTTTTAATGTTCACATCACCTCTTCCTAGCACCTTTAGGTTGTGACCGTTTGCAAGCCTAACCCTACCAAACCTCCCACTCACAAAATTGCTAAAGGCCTCCTTGCTAGACCAAGAGTGAAACGCACCGAATCTATCACCCAACCCCCTTCTAACTTGTCAACACAAACAGTTAGGACATCACCAAAATCCTCAACAGAATATACAGAGTCCTGGTCATTATGGCTGCTCTTCTTAGGTTTGGGACAATCCCTACGAAAATGACCTCTATCACCACAGTTCCAACACAACACTTGCTCCATGTTTCGACCTCTAGATTTTGATCGACCAGGCCGAATCCCACTATTCCTCCTACCTCGACAACAAAGCATCCCCGATGACTCGCACACATCGGAATCTTTCCTGCGAATACTTTCATTCAGACTGTGTCTCTAATTTCCCTAAACTTCAGTTTCTCATCCTTCCTAGTTGAAGAAGTTACAGAAGTCACGAAATTTTCCCAAGACTTAGGTAGGGTAGCCAATAGTATATTAGCATTCATCTCATCGTCGAACTTAAATCCCACAGAGGTTAATTTTGATAGTATCATATTCAACTCATTCATACTCTCATGCATATCACCAGACTCTTGCATCTTAAATTCAAACAAACGACGTAACACATATACCTTGTTCACCGCCGAAGGTTTCTCATATGTGTTTTGCAAGGCCTCGAGCAGGTCTTTCGTCGTTTTCTGATCTTTGACGTTGAAAGCCACGTTCCGAGCTACCGTCAGCCTGACCGTACTGAATGCCTGACCATCAAGCTCTTCCCAATCCTTTTGTTCCATCTCTTTTGGCTTATCACCCATCGCAAGATGCAACTTTTGCTGGCGGAGCACATCCTCAACGCGCATCCTCCACCATGCGTAGTCTTTCCCATCGAATTCCGGAATCTTCACAATAGCGCCCGCCATTGCTTCTCAATCTGCAGATCCACCACGCTCCAATCTGGCTCTGATACCACTTGTCAGGATTCTCAGGGCGTAGTTAGCAGACAAACAATAATAAGGGCGAAAAATAAATAAAGATTCGACACAAGGAATTAACGGGGAAAAACCCAAACCGGGAAAAAACCACGAACGATGCAGTATCAGAGGATTACAACAGTGTTTCAGAGATTCCCAGACCTCCACAATCTCTCACAACCTCCCTAGAGTTACAACCAGAGAACTCAACACTCAGCATGAGCCTCACACAACTCACCCAGAACAGAGATTACAGTCAATCTCTTGTGGTATAAGATGAAACACTCTCAATTGCGTACAAATAAACCTAGCACCTAGGTTCTATTTATAGTACAAGGTGATACAATTTTAGGATTAATAGAGTCCCTACAAAGAAAGGAATTACAAAAAGAAGTGGAACAAATCAATAACTGATTCCCACTCAAACTCTTCTACCTTGCTCCCAAGAGATAGAGACCAACCCAAAATTGGTCTCCACATTCAACCCAACAATCTCCCACTGAGACCAATTGTAAACGCACCTTCGTCGATTATCATCAATCACCACTTGAACACCTTCTCGAATCCTTTAGTGCATCCATCTCGATCTTGTTCAAAGAAAGATCAACAGAGGTCCCATTGACCTCCCATCAACTCCTCTTTAGCAACAGTTCCCACTGAATCGATCACGCCCGCAACTTCGACATACGCATCATCGCCAACAACTTAGGGAATTTTGGATTGGGATTTTACCGTGTTGAACTTGTCGAATTCCCATGCAGTTAGATGCCTCTACCGATCATCCGTTCCGTAGCCTCGACCAAACCTCCTCGTTTCGGTTCCCTCTCATCGAGAAGCTAACACGCCTTTGACGAGCATGAACCAAGATGTTAGAGTTATCAATGACGTAATATAGCTTCCTCTTCCGCCATTTGCAATTATCGAGATCCTTTCGTTACCCTCCAATGACCATCTTCAAATCTCGTGAACCCTCCTCATCCGGTTGACTCACGATACAAGGTTCTTGGTCGACCGACATATCGAACATTCTTCAACCTCCAAGTTCCACCCTTAGAAGTTTTAATGTTCACATCACCTCTTCCTAGCACCTTTAGGTTGTGACGTCATAAGCCTAACCCTACCAAACCTCCCACTCACAAAATTGCTAAAGGCCTCCTTGCTAGACCAAGAGTGAAACGAAGCACCCGAATCTATCACCCAACCCCCTTCTAACTTGTCAACACAAACAGTTAGGACATCACCAAAATCCTCAACAGAATATACAGAGTCCTGGTCATTATGGTCGCTTCTTAGGTTTGGGACAATCCCTACGAAAATGACCTCTATCACCACAGTTCCAACACAACACTTGCTCCATGTTTCGACCTCTAGATTTTGATCGACCCCGACCCGAATCCCACTATTCCTCCTACCCCTGACAGTCAAAGCATCCCCCGAAGACTCAGACACATCGGAATCTTTCCTGCGAATACTTTCATTCAGGACCAGGTCTCTAATTTCCCTAAACTTCAGTTTCTCATCCTTCCTAGTTGAAGAAGTTACAGAAGTCACGAAATTTTCCCAAGACTTAGGTAGGGTAGCCAATAGTATATTAGCATTCATCTCATCGTCGAACTTAAATCCCACAGAGGTTAATTTTGATAGTATCATATTCAACTCATTCATACTATCATGCATATCACCAGACTCTTGCATCTTAAATTCAAACAAACGACGTAACACATATACCTTGTTCACCGCCGAAGGTTTCTCATATGTGTTTTGCAAGGCCTCGAGCAGGTCTTTCGTCGTTTTCTGATCTTTGACGTTGAAAGCCACGTTCCGAGCTACCGTCAGCCTGACCGTACTGAATGCCTGACCATCAAGCTCTTCCCAATCCTTTTGTTCCATCTCTTTTGGCTTATCACCCATCGCAAGATGCAACTTTTGCTGGCGGAGCACATCCTCAACGCGCATCCTCCACCATGCGTAGTCTTTCCCATCGAATTCGGAATCTTCACAATAGCGCCCGCCATTGCTTCTCAATCTGCAGATCCACCACGCTCCAACTGCTCGATACCACTTGTCGATTCTCGCATGAGTTAGCGACAAACAATAATAAGGGCGAAAAATAAATAAAGATTCGACACAAGGAATTAACGGGAAAACCCAAACCGGAAAAAACCACGAACGATGCAAGATCGAGGATTACAACGGTTTCGAGATTCCTGCACTCCACAATCTCTCACAACCTCCCTAGAGTTACAACCAGAGAACTCAACACTCATGGATGAGCCTCACACAACTCACCCAGAGAACAGAGATTACAGGTCAATCTCTTGTGGTATAAGATGAAACACTCTCAATTGCCGTACAAATAAACCTAGCACCTAGGTTCTATTTATAGTACAAGGCTGACACAATTTTAGGATTAATAGAGTCCCTACAGCAAAGGAATTACAAAAAAGAAGTGGAACAAATCAATAATCTGATTCCCACTCAAACTCTTCTACCTTGCTCCCCAAGAGATAGAGACCAACCCAAAATTGGTCTCCACATTCAACCCAACAATCTCCCACTTGGAGACCAATTGTAAACGCAGCCTTCGTCGATTATCATCAATCACCACTTGAACACCTTCTCGAATCCTTTAGTGCATCCATCTCGATCTTGTTCAGCAAAGATCAACAGAGGTCCCAGTTGACCTCCCATCAACTCCTCTTTTAGCAACAGGCTCCCACTTGAACTGATCACGCCCCTGCAACTTCGACATACGCATCATCGTCAACAACTTAGGGGAATTTTGGATTGGGATTTTACCTCGTGTTGAACTTGTCGAATTCCCATGCAGGTTAGATGCGTTCCTCGGCTGATCATCCGTTCCCGTAGCCTCGACCTGAAACCTCCTCGTTTCTGGTTCCCTTCTCTCATCAGAGAAGCTAACACGCCTTTGACGAGCATGAACCGGCATGTTAGAGTTATCAATGATGTAATATAGCTTCCTCTTTCCCGCCATTTGCAATTATCGAGATCCTTTCGTTACCCTCCAATGACCATCTTCAAATCTCGTCGAACCCTCCTCATCCAGTTGACTCACAGATACAAGGTTCTTGGTCAGACCCGGGACATATCGAACATTCTTCAACCTCCAAGTTCCACCCTTAGAAGTTTTAATGTTCACATCACCTCTTCCTAGCACCTTTAGGTTGTGACCGTTTGCAAGCCTAACCCTACCAAACCTCCCACTCACAAAATTGCTAAAGGCCTCCTTGCTAGACCAAGAGTGAAACGAAGCACCCGAATCTATCACCCAACCCCCTTCTAACTTGTCAACACAAACAGTTAGGACATCACCAAAATCCTCAACAGAATATACAGAGTCCTGGTCATTATGGCTGCTCTTCTTAGGTTTGGGACAATCCCTACGAAAATGACCTCTATCACCACAGTTCCAACACAACACTTGCTCCATGTTTCGACCTCTAGATTTTGATCGACCCCGACCCGAATCCCACTATTCCTCCTACCTCGACACCAAAGCATCCCCAAGACTCGGACATCTAATCTTTCCTGCGAATACTTTCATTCAGGACCAGGTCTCTAATTTCCCTAAACTTCAGTTTCTCATCCTTCTTAGTGAAGAAGTTACAGAAGTCACGAAATTTTCCCAAGACTTAGGTAGGGTAGCCAATAGTATATTAGCATTCATCTCATCGTCGAACTTAAATCCCACAGAGGTTAATTTTGATAGTATCATATTCAACTCATTCATACTATCATGCATATCACCAGACTCTTGCATCTTAAATTCAAACAAACGACGTAACACATATACCTTGTTCACCGCTGAAGGTTTCTCATATGTGTTTTGCAAGGCCTCGAGCAGGTCTTTCGTCGTTTTCTGATCTTTGACGTTGAAAGCCACGTTCCGAGCTACCGTCAGCCTGACCGCACTGAATGCGTGACCATCAAGCTCTTCCCAATCCTTTTGTTCCATCTCTTTTGGCTTATCACCCATCGCAAGATGCAACTTTTGCTGGCGGAGCACATCCTCAACGCGCATCCTCCACCATGCGTAGTCTTTCCCATCGACCCGAATCTTCACAATAGCGCCCGCCATTGCTTCTCAATCGCAGATCAACCACGCTCCAACTGCTCGATACCACTTGTCGATTCTCGTATGTAGTTAGCGACAAACAATAATAAGGGCGAAAAATAAATAAAGATTCGACACAAGGAATTAATGGAAAACCCAAACCGAAAAAACAACGAACGATGCAAGATCGTGAGGATTACAACGGTTTCGTAGATTCCTGCACCTCCACAATCTCTCACAACCTCCCTATAGTTACAATCAGAGAACTCAACACTCACAGATGAGCCTCACACAACTCACCCAGGAACACAGAGATTACAGGTCAATCTCTTGTGGTATAAGATGAAACACTCTCAATTGCCGTACAAATAAACCTAGCACCTAGGTTCTATTTATAGTACAAGGCTGACACAATTTTAGGATTAATAGAGTCCCTACAGCAAAGGAATTACAAAAAAGAAGTGGAACAAATCAATAATCTGATTCCCACTCAAACTCTTCTACCTTGCTCCCCAAGAGATAGAGACCAACCCAAAATTGGTCTCCACATTCAACCCAACAATCTCCCACTTGGAGACCAATTGTAAACGCAGCCTTCGTCGATTATCATCAATTACCACTTGAACACCTTCTCGAATCCTTTAGTGCATCCATCTCGATCTTGTTCAAAGAAAGATCAACAGAGGTCCCATGACTCCCATCAACTCCTCTTTAGCAACAGGCTCCCACTGAATCGATCACGCCGCAACTTCGACATACGCATCATCACAACAACTTAGGGAATTTTGATTGGGATTTTACCGTGTTGAACTTGTCGAATTCCCATGCAGTTAGATGCCTCTACCGATCATCCGCTCTCGTAGCCTCGACCGAAACCTCCTCGCTTCGGTTCCTTCTCTCATCGTGAGAAGCTAACACGCCTTTGACGAGCATGAACCGCATGTTAGAGTTAACAATGACGTAATATAGCTTCCTCTTTCCCGCCATTTGCAATTATCGAGATCCTTTCGTTACCCTCCAATGACCATCTTCAAATCTCGCCGAACCCTCCTCATCCAGTTGACTCACAGATACAAGGTTCTTGGTCAGACCCGGGACATATCGAACATTCTTCAACCTCCAAGTTCCACCCTTAGAAGTTTTAATGTTCACATCACCTCTTCCTAGCACCTTTAGGTTGTGACCGTCATAAGCCTAACCCTACCAAACCTCCCACTCACAAAATTGCTAAAGGCCTCCTTGCTAGACCAAGAGTGAAACGAAGCACCCGAATCTATCACCCAACCCCCTTCTAACTTGTCAACACAAACAGTTAGGACATCACCAAAATCCTCAACAGAATATACAGAGTCCTGGTCATTATGGCTGCTCTTCCTAGGTTTGGGACAATCCCTACGAAAATGACCTCTATCACCACGGCCCAACACAACACTTGCTCCATGTTTCGACCTCTAGATTTTGATCGACCCGACCGAATCCCACTATTCCTCCTACTCGATACCAAAGCATCCCCGAAGACTCGGACATCGGAATCTTTCCTGCGAATACTTTCATTCAGACTGTGTCTAATTTCCCTAAACTTCAGTTTCTCATCCTTCTTAGTTGAAGAAGTTAAAGAAGTCACGAAATTTTCCCAAGACTTAGGTAGGGTAGCCAATAGTATATTAGCATTCATCTCATCGTCGAACTTAAATCCCACAGAGGTTAATTTTGATAGTATCATATTCAACTCATTCATACTATCATGCATATCATCAGACTCTTGCATCTTAAATTCAAACAAACGACGTAACACATATACCTTGTTCACCGCCGAAGGTTTCTCATATGTGTTTTGCAAGGCCTCGAGCAGGTCTTTCGTCGTTTTCTGATCTTTGACGTTGAAAGCCACGTTCCGAGCTACTGTCAGCCTGACCGTACTGAATGCCTGACCATCAAGCTCTTCCCAATCCTTTTGTTCCATCTCTTTTGGCTTATCACCCATCGCAAGATGCAACTTTTGCTGGCGGAGCACATCCTCAACGCGCATCCTCCACCATGCGTAGTCTTTCCCATCGAATTCCGGAATCTTCACAATAGCGCCCGCCATTGCTTCTCAATCTGCAGATCAACCACGCTCCAATCTGGCTCTGATACCACTTGTCAGGATTCTCAGGGCGTAGTTAGCAGACAAACAATAATAAGGGCGAAAAATAAATAAAGATTCGACACAAGGAATTAACGTGGAAAACCCAAACCGGAAAAACCACGAACGATGCAAGATCGAGGATTACAAATGGTTTCGTAGATTCCCAGACCTCCACAATCTCTCACAACCTCCCTAGAGTTACAACCTGAGAACTCAACACTCACAGATGAGCCTCACACAACTCCCTCAGGAACACAGAGATTACAGGTCAATCTCTTGTGGTATAAGATGAAACACTATCAATTGCCGTACAAACAAACCTAGCACCTAGGTTCTATTTATAGTACAAGGCTGACACAATTTTAGGATTAATAGAGTCCCTACAGCAAAGGAATTACAAAAAAGAAGTGGAACAAATCAACAATCTGATTCCCACTCAAACTCTTCTACCTTGCTCCCCAAGAGATAGAGACCAACCCAAAATTGGTCTCCACATTCAACTAACCAATCTCCCACTTGGAGACCAATTGTAAACGCAGCCTTCGTCGATTATCATCAATCACCACTTGAACACCTTCTCGAATCCTTTAGTGCATCCATCTCGATCTTGTTCAGCAATGATCAACAGAGGTCCCAGTTGACCTCCCATTAACTCCTCTTTTAGCAACAGGCTCCCACTTGAACTGATCACGCCCCTGCAACTTCGACATACGCATCATCGTCAACAACTTAGGGGAATTTTGGATTGGGATTTTACCTCGTGTTGAACTTGTCGAATTCCCATGCAGGTTCGATGCGTTCCTCGGCTGATCATCCGTTCCCGTAGCCTCGACCTGAAACCTCCTCATTTCTGGTTCCCTTCTCTCATCAAAGAAGCTAACACGCCTTTGACGAGCATGAACCGGCATGTTAGAGTTATCAATGACAGAATATAGCTTCCCCTCTTTCCTGCCATTTGCAATTATCAAAGATCCTTTCGTTACCCTCCAATGACCATCTTCAAATCTCGTCGTGAACCCCTCCTCATCCAGTTGACTCACAGATACAAGGTTCTTGGTCAGACCCGGGACATATCGAACATTCTTCAACCTCCAAGTTCCACCCTTAGAAGTTTTAATGTTCACATCACCTCTTCCTAGCACCTTTAGGTTGTGACCGTTTGCAAGCCTAACCCTACCAAACCTCCCACTCACAAAATTGCTAAAGGCCTCTTTGCTAGACCAAGAGTGAAACGAAGCACCCGAATCTATCACCCAACCCCCTTCTAACTTGTCAACACAAACAGTTAGGACATCACCAAAATCCTCAACAGAATATACAGAGTCCTGGTCATTATGGCTGCTCTTCCTAGGTTTGGGACAATCCCTACGAAAATGACCTCTATCACCACAGTTCCAACACAACACTTGCTCCATGTTTCGACCTCTAGATTTTGATCGACCCCGACCCGAATCCCACTATTCCTCCTACCTCGATACCAAAGCATCCCCAAGACTCGCACACGCCGGAATCTTTCCTGCGAATACTTTCATTCAGGACCAGGTCTCTAATTTCCCTAAACTTCAGTTTCTCATCCTTCTTAGTTGAAGAAGTTACAGAAGTCACGAAATTTTCCCAAGACTTAGGTAGGGTAGCCAATAGTATATTAGCATTCATCTCATCGTCGAACTTAAATCCCACAGAGGTTAATTTTGATAGTATCATATTCAACTCATTCATACTATCATGCATATCATCAGACTCTTGCATCTTAAATTCAAACAAACGACGTAACACATATACCTTGTTCACCGCCGAAGGTTTCTCATATGTGTTTTGCAAGGCCTCGAGCAGGTCTTTCGTCGTTTTCTGATCTTTGACGTTGAAAGCCACGCTAGAGCCATCACACCGACTGCATCAATGCCTGACCATCAAGCTCTTCCCAATCCTTTTGTTCCATCTCTTTTGGCTTATCACCCATCGCAAGATGCAACTTTTGCTGGCGGAGCACATCCTCAACGTGCATCCTCCACCATGCGTAGTCTTTCCCATCGGAATCTTCACAATAGCGCCCGCCATTGCTTCTCAATCTGCAGATCAACCACGCTCCAATCTGGCTCTGATACCACTTGTCAGGATTCTCAGGGCGTAGTTAGCAGACAAACAATAATAAGGGCGAAAAATAAATAAAGATTCGACACAAGGAATTAACGTGGAAAAACCCAAACCGGGAAAAAACCACGAACGATGCAATGATCGAGGATTACAACGGTGTTTGTAGATTCCCAAACCTCTACAATCTCTCACAACCTCCCTAGAGTTACAACTGAGAACTCAACACTCATGCATGAGCCTCACACAACTCCTCAGAACACAGATTACAGTCAATCTCTTGTGGTATAAGATGAAACACTCCCAATTGCTGTATAAATAAACCTAGCACCTAGGTTCTATTTATAGTACAAGGCTGACACAATTTTAGGATTAATAGAGTCCCTACAGCAAAGGAATTACAAAAAAGAAGTGGAACAAATCAACAATCTGATTCCCACTCAAACTCTTCTACCTTGCTCCCCAAGAGATAGAGACCAACCCAAAATTGGTCTCCACATTCAACCCAACAATCTCCCACTTGGAGACCAATTGTAAACGCAGCCTTCGTCGATTATCATCAATTACCACTTGAACACCTTCGAATCCTTTAGTGCATCCATCTCGATCTTGTTCAAAGAAAGATCAACAGAGGTCCCATTGACCTCCCATCAACTCCTCTTTAGCAACAGCTCCCACTTGAACCGATCACGCCCGCAACTTCGACATACGCATCATCACAACAACTTAGGGAATTTTGGATTGGGATTTTACCTCGTGTTGAACTTGTCGAATTCCATGCAGTTAGATGCCTCTACCGATCATCCGCTTCGTAGCCTCGACTGAAACCTCCTCGTTTCGGTTCCCTTCTCTCATCAGAGAAGCTAACACGCCTTTGACGAGCATGAACCGGCATGTTAGAGTTAACAATGACAGAATATAGCTTCCCCTCTTTCCTGCCATTTGCAATTATCAGAGATCCTTTCGTTACCCTCCAATGACCATCTTCAAATCTCGTCGTGAACCCCTCCTCATCCAGTTGACTCACAGATACAAGGTTCTTGGTCAGACCCGGGACATATCGAACATTCTTCAACCTCCAAGTTCCACCCTTAGAAGTTTTAATGTTCACATCACCTCTTCCTAGCACCTTTAGGTTGTGACCGTTTGCAAGCCTAACCCTACCAAACCTCCCACTCACAAAATTGCTAAAGGCCTCCTTGCTAGACCAAGAGTGAAACGAAGCACCCGAATCTATCACCCAACCCCCTTCTAACTTGTCAACACAAACAGTTAGGACATCACCAAAATCCTCAACAGAATATACAGAGTCCTGGTCATTATGGCTGCTCTTCTTAGGTTTGGGACAATCCCTACGAAAATGACCTCTATCACCACAGTTCCAACACAACACTTGCTCCATGTTTCGACCTATAGATTTTGATCGACCCCGACCCGAATCCCACTATTCCTCCTACCTCGATACCAAAGCATCCCCAAGACTCGGACACATCGGAATCTTTCCGCGAATACTTTCATTCAGACTGTGTCTCTAATTTCCTAAACTTGCTTTCATCCTTCTTAGTCGAAGAAGTTATAGAAGTCACGAAATTTTCCCAAGACTTAGGTAGGGTAGCCAATAGTATATTAGCATTCATCTCATCGTCGAACTTAAATCCCACAGAGGTTAATTTTGATAGTATCATATTCAACTCATTCATACTATCATGCATATCACCAGACTCTTGCATCTTAAATTCAAACAAACGACGTAACACATATACCTTGTTCACCGCTGAAGGTTTCTCATATGTGTTTTGCAAGGCCTCGAGCAGGTCTTTCGTCGTTTTCTTATCTTTGACGTTGAAAGCCACGTTCCGAGCTACCGTCAGCCTGACCGTACTGAATGCCTGACCATCAAGCTCTTCCCAATCCTTTTGTTCCATCTCTTTTGGCTTATCACCCATCGCAAGATGCAACTTTTGCTGGCGGAGCACATCCTCAACGCGCATCCTCCACCATGCGTAGTCTTTCCCATCGAATTCCGGAATCTTCACAATAGCGCCCGCCATTGCTTCTCAATCTGCAGATCAACCACGCTCCAATCTGGCTCTGATACCACTTGTTAGGATTCTCAGGGCGTAGTTAGCAGACAAACAATAATAAGGGCGAAAAATAAATAAAGATTCGACACAAGGAATTAACGTGGAAAAACCCAAACCGGGAAAAAACCACGAACGATGCAAGATCGTGAGGATTACAACAGTGTTTCAGAGATTCCCAGACCTCCACAATCTCTCACAACCTCCCTAGAGTTACAACCTGAGAACTCAACACTCACAGATGAGCCTCACACAACTCCCTCAGGAACACAGAGATTACAGGTCAATCTCTTGTGGTATAAGATGAAACACTCTCAACTGTCAGACAAATAAACCTAGCACCTAGGTTCTATTTATAGTACAAGGTGACACAATTTTAGGATTAATAGAGTCCCTACAAGAAAGGAATTACAAAAAGAAGTGGAACAAATCAACAACTGATTCCCACTCAAACTCTTCTACCTTGCTCCCAAGAGATAGAGACCAACCCAAAATTGGTCTCCACATTCAACCCAACAATCTCCCACTGAGACCAATTGTAAACGCAGCCTTCTGCCGATTATCATCAATCACCACTTGAACACCTTCTCGAATCCTTTAGTGCATCCATCTCGATCTTGTTCAAGAAAGATCAACAGAGGTCCCATTGACCTCCCATCAACTCCTCTTTAGCAACAGCTCCCACTTGAATCGATCACGCCCGCAACTTCGACATACGCATCATCGCCAACAACTTAGGGAATTTTGGATTGGGATTTTACCTCTTGTTGAACTTGTCGAATTCCATGCGAGTTAGATGTTCTCTACCGATCATCCGTTCCCGTAGCCTCGACACGAAACCTCCTCGTTTCGGTTCCCTTCTCATCGAGAAGCTAACACGCCTTTGACGAGCATGAACCGCATGTTAGAGTTATCAATGACGAATATAGCTTCCTCTTTCCCGCCATTTGCAATTATCTGAGATCCTTTCGTTACCCTCCAATGACCATCTTCAAATCTCGTCGTGAACCCCTCCTCATCCAGTTGACTCACAGATACAAGGTTCTTGGTCAGACCCGGGACATATCGAACATTCTTCAACCTCCAAGTTCCACCCTTAGAAGTTTTAATGTTCACATCACCTCTTCCTAGCACCTTTAGGTTATGACCGTTTGCAAGCCTAACCCTACCAAACCTCCCACTCACAAAATTGCTAAAGGCCTCCTTGCTAGACCAAGAGTGAAACGAAGCACCCGAATCTATCACCCAACCCCCTTCTAACTTGTCAACACAAACAGTTAGGACATCACCAAAATCCTCAACAGAATATACAGAGTCCTGGTCATTATGGCTGCTCTTCCTAGGTTTGGGACAATCCCTACGAAAATGACCTCTATCACCACAGTTCCAACACAACACTTGCTCCATGTTTCGACCTCTAGATTTTGATCGACCCCGACCCGAATCCCACTATTCCTCCTACCCCTGACAGTCAAAGCATCCCCCGAAGACTCAGACACATCGGAATCTTTCCTGCGAATACTTTCATTCAGGACCAGGTCTCTAATTTCCCTAAACTTCAGTTTCTCATCCTTCTTAGTTGAAGAAGTTAAAGAAGTCACGAAATTTTCCCAAGACTTAGGTAGGGTAGCCAATAGTATATTAGCATTCATCTCATCGTCGAACTTAAATCCCACAGAGGTTAATTTTGATAGTATCATATTCAACTCATTCATACTATCATGCATATCATCAGACTCTTGCATCTTAAATTCAAACAAACGACGTAACACATATACCTTGTTCACCGCCGAAGGTTTCTCATATGTGTTTTGCAAGGCCTCGAGCAGGTCTTTCGTCGTTTTCTGATCTTTGACGTTGAAAGCCACGTTAGAGCTCATTGTCACCGACTGCATCAATGCCTAACCATCAAGCTCTTCCCAATCCTTTTGTTCCATCTCTTTTGGCTTATCACCCATCGCAAGATGCAACTTTTGCTGGCGGAGCACATCCTCAACGCGCATCCTCCACCATGCGTAGTCTTTCCCATCGAATTCCGGAATCTTCACAATAGCGCCCGCCATTGCTTCTCAATCTGCAGATCAACCACGCTCCAATCTGGCTCTGATACCACTTGTCAGGATTCTCAGGGCGTAGTTAGCAGACAAACAATAATAAGGGCGAAAAATAAATAAAGATTCGACACAAGGAATTAACGTGGAAAAACCCAAACCGGGAAAAAACCACGAACGATGCAGTATCAGAGGATTACAACAGTGTTTCAGAGATTCCTAGACCTCCACAATCTCTCACAACCTCCCTAGAGTTACAACCTGAGAACTCAACACTCACAGATGAGCCTCACACAACTCCCTCAGGAACACAGAGATTACAGGTCAATCTCTTGTGGTATAAGATGAAACACTATCAATTGCCGTACAAACAAACCTAGCACCTAGGTTCTATTTATAGTACAAGGCTGACACAATTTTAGGATTAATAGAGTCCCTACAGCAAAGGAATTACAAAAAAGAAGTGGAACAAATCAACAATCTGATTCCCACTCAAACTCTTCTACCTTGCTCCCCAAGAGATAGAGACCAACCCAAAATTGGTCTCCACATTCAACTAACCAATCTCCCACTTGGAGACCAATTGTAAACGCAGCCTTCGTCGATTATCATCAATCACCACTTGAACACCTTCTCGAATCCTTTAGTGCATCCATCTCGATCTTGTTCAGCAAAGATCAACAGAGGTCCCAGTTGACCTCCCATTAACTCCTCTTTTAGCAACAGGCTCCCACTTGAACTGATCACGCCCCTGCAACTTCGACATACGCATCATCGTCAACAACTTAGGGGAATTTTGGATTGGGATTTTACCTCGTGTTGAACTTGTCGAATTCCCATGCAGGTTCGATGCGTTCCTCGGCTGATCATCCGTTCCCGTAGCCTCGACCTGAAACCTCCTCGTTTCTGGTTCCCTTCTCTCATCAAAGAAGCTAACACGCCTTTGACGAGCATGAACCGGCATGTTAGAGTTATCAATGACAGAATATAGCTTCCCCTCTTTCCTGCCATTTGCAATTATCTGAGATCCTTTCGTTACCCTCCAATGACCATCTTCAAATCTCGTCGTGAACCCCTCCTCATCCAGTTGACTCACAGATACAAGGTTCTTGGTCAGACCCGGGACATATCGAACATTCTTCAACCTCCAAGTTCCACCCTTAGAAGTTTTAATGTTCACATCACCTCTTCCTAGCACCTTTAGGTTGTGACCGTTTGCAAGCCTAACCCTACCAAACCTCCCACTCACAAAATTGCTAAAGGCCTCCTTGCTAGACCAAGAGTGAAACGAAGCACCCGAATCTATCACCCAACCCCCTTCTAACTTGTCAACACAAACAGTTAGGACATCACCAAAATCCTCAACAGAATATACAGAGTCCTGGTCATTATGGCTGCTCTTCCTAGGTTTGGGACAATCCCTACGAAAATGACCTCTATCACCACAGTTCCAACACAACACTTGCTCCATGTTTCGACCTCTAGATTTTGATCGACCCCGACCCGAATCCCACTATTCCTCCTACCCACGATACCAAAGCATCCCCCGAAGACTCAGACACATCGGAATCTTTCCTGCGAATACTTTCATTCAGGACCAGGTCTCTAATTTCCCTAAACTTCAGTTTCTCATCCTTCTTAGTTGAAGAAGTTACAGAAGTCACGAAATTTTCCCAAGACTTAGGTAGGGTAGCCAATAGTATATTAGCATTCATCTCATCGTCGAACTTAAATCCCACAGAGGTTAATTTTGATAGTATCATATTCAACTCATTCATACTATCATGCATATCACCAGACTCTTGCATCTTAAATTCAAACAAACGACGTAACACATATACCTTGTTCACCGCCGAAGGTTTCTCATATGTGTTTTGCAAGGCCTCGGCGAGTCTTTCGTCGTTTCGATCTTCGACGCGTTGAAAGCCACGTTAGAAGCTCACCGACTGCATCTTGAATGCCTGACCATCAAGCTCTTCCCAATCCTTTTGTTCCATCTCTTTTGGCTTATCACCCATCGCAAGATGCAACTTTTGCTGGCGGAGCACATCCTCAACGCGCATCCTCCACCATGCGTAGTCTTTCCCATCGAATTCCGGAATCTTCACAATAGCGCCCGCCATTGCTTCTCAATCTGCAGATCAACCACGCTCCAATCTGGCTCTGATACCACTTGTCAGGATTCTCAGGGCGTAGTTAGCAGACAAACAATAATAAGGGCGAAAAATAAATAAAGATTCGACACAAGGAATTAACGTGGAAAAACCCAAACCGGGAAAAAACCACGAACGATGCAGTATCAGAGGATTACAACAGTGTTTCAGAGATTCCCAAACCTCTACAATCTCTCACAACCTCCCTAGAGTTACAACCAGAGAACTCAACACTCACAGATGAGCCTCACACAACTCCCTCAGGAACACAGAGATTATAGGTCAATCTCTTGTGGTATAAGATGAAACACTCTCAATTGCCGTACAAATAAACCTAGCACCTAGGTTCTATTTATATTACAAGGCTGACACAATTTTAGGATTAATAGAGTCCCTACAGCAAAGGAATTACAAAAAAGAAGTGGAACAAATCAACAATCTGATTCCCACTCAAACTCTTCTACCTTGCTCCCCAAGAGATAGAGACCAACCCAAAATTGGTCTCCACATTCAACCCAACAATGTTAGTCAAATCCAAAAATGTAGTTATTTAATTTGGGAAGATGAGTAGTAACATATAAATGTGTCTTGGTCTATTGGTTATAGTAGAGCTGGCTAATAGGTCAGGTCGAGTCGGGTTCGTGTTCGTGTCAAACTTAAACAGGTTCAAAATCTTTCGACCTGAACCTGACCAATTTATTAAACGGGTTCGAAATTGAAACCGTTTACTGTTTATATTTTAAACGGGTTGACCTTATTTTGACCTATTTACCCATTTAAGTAAACGTGTTAGAATAAAGTTACCAATTTACCCATTTAACCATTAACTCACTTATACAAAACAATTCATTGTGGGACCGAAATAATGACATCTCATACCCAATAATTTCCGTGGTAATATAATTCGAATTATATATCAGGAGATGTGTTTTAATTAATAATCAACGATAAATATAAGTTAAAATTATAAGTTCTACATCCGTGGTAATGTGACATGCCTAATTAAACGGGTTAAGTAGTTACTTTTCCGTGTCGAAAATCCTAACCTGAACCTAACCCATTTAATTAAACGGGTTTACCGTGTCAACCCATTTAATTAAACGGGTTGAAAATTTCTACCTAAACCCATTTAATATCGTGTTAGGTTCAGGTCAGTAATCGTGTCGGGTCAGCTTTTCCTAGCTCTAGGTTATAGCATGGCTGCACTGGTATGTTTAGAGCTGTACAATATAATCAAGTACGGGGTTTGATTCTTAGGAAAGGTGTTTTTACTAAGTACATTTTTTAAATGTGAAATTGGATTCTAATAATCCCTACTTTTGCAAATTGGATGACAATAATCCCTACTTTCAATTTGTATTCTAGTGGTCCAAAAAAAATAAAATTGTATTGTAGTGGTACCAAATCCATCACCACATTCTTTTTATTTTTCTCATGCCTAACCCATATTGTTTTTGTTTTTTTCGTTCCTGCCCCCAGATAGATAATGAAGTGTAGTTGCTAAAACATTTTTTAAATTATTTTTTTGAGATTCTGAGTAATTATTATGATTTTTTAAAAATAATAAAATTGAAAAAATCATAAAAAATAGAAAAAAAATTCAAAAAAATTGGGAGAAGTGCTGTAAATTCATTAAAAATCGTGGTAAAGTGTTATACAAAGTTTTGAATCAAATGCAACACAAAATCTATGATATTTAGGGTATACTCTCGATTATGTCCTACTACAATACAATTTTATTTTTTTTTGGACCACCAGAATACAAATTTAAAGTAGGGATTATTGCCATCCAATTTGCAAAAGTAGGGATTATTAGAATCCAATTTCCCTTTTTTAAATTGTTTAGTTTGCTTTAATTTTTCAATTTTCTTACTTTAAGTGAAAACATTAAAATTTAGATATCATTAGAAATGATAAGAGCAAAATAAATACTTATAATTAAATAATTACTGATATATATATATATATATATATATATATATATATATATATATATATATATATATATATTATGTATGAGTGATAAAAATGGTCAAGCAACCAGTAGAATATATCTTTTATATTGTAAGTGTCAAAAATATATATTTATTTAAATTTTAATAAGTTTAACACACATATTCTATTAAAAAGAAAATTAACACACATAATTCTCGATAATTTAATAGTTGGCAATCTTCACATATATACGGGGGATACCATTAGTTTCAGCATTACAACCACATGTTATTTTGAATGTATTGACTTCTTTAGTAATTTATTATGCGTCTCGTTCAATTACGTTATCTTCCAAACATGTTCATTTTAATTTTTTTAATCTAAATATATACATGTGATATGTACGGCTAGTTTCATCTTTGGTTTTCTTAATCTAAATATATTCAAATGGGTTATCTTTGGAACATGTTCATTTTAGTTTTTTTAGTTACTTAGTTTGTCCTTTATGATCGAATTGAAGCGATTCAAAGTATGATTCTATGGAATTGTTTAGTTAGTCTAAGCATACATCAAATTCACTTTTAGTTCACTACTTCACATGTCTTAATACATTCAAAAAGAGTTTGACTTGGACATATATCTTGTTGGTCGAAATTTGCATTCGCCTCTAATATTTAAGGCAAAAAATTGATCCAATTTGAATAGTTCAATTAATTAACTAACTAAAGTACAAATCAAACTAACTAAAGTAAAAATCAAACTAAATGTGAATTAGTCCAAACATACCCCAATCAGCATCATCGAAGTTCCATCGACCTTGACCCAATTTGATCCTAAGGCAACCCAGTTACTTAAACGAGGAGCACTCAAATTCAACATAAATCCTATCTGATTAGGTGACCCTAATGAATTCAGTTAGGGTTGTAATGAACTGAATTAACTTGAATTCGACCTTAATATGACCAGTCCTAATTCAACTCATATCAAACATAGTCTATACTGCTTTTTGACACATATTAGGTAGACGTTAGACTCAAACAAAGTCAACTTGAAGCCAATTAAGAGGCATCAAAAAGCTATTTGCATAGCAAATTTTCTGTGAATAGCTTCATATGAGTTATTAATATACACTATTTCCATCGAATACTTCCAACAATCACCTCAACGCTTTAAATGACAACTATTCGTTTTTATCATACAATTCCCAGGATTCTAGCCCAATTCAATCAAATACGAGCTAGGTTGTTTTATTTTTCACCCTAGTTTCATACTTTTTCCAATTAATTGCGATATTTTATACCTTAATTGCAATAACACAATTAATCTAAATTTATCTCGACCCAAATTATTAAGTATGAACCAATTTCAAGTACTTTGTATTTTTATAATTACATTCATAATGACACATGATATGTTAACGCATAGATTTAATAATACATAAAATCACATGTTAAGTAAATACATAAGAGAAAAAAGTTAAGTTTAATAATTAAAATAACGTGTAGTGCCTTTTTTTTAAAAAAAAAGAAATTGTATTCTTGATATAACAAAAAGTACTTTAATGTATAGTAAATAGGTCACGATCAAATTTATATGACAAAAAATACGCATAATTTATGATATGACTAGGTGATAAACCTAAATTGATATTTTTCATAAAAAAAAGAAGTTAATAATAACATGCCTATAATGCAATACAAGACGCAAATTTGTGACCTTAACCTACTTGTTTAACCAAATAAGTAATTTCGTGTTTGTTATACTCGATCATTGGATTTTTAAATAATATACATGTTACAACAATAGTTATCTTCCAGATTTCCTAAAAAAAAAAAAAACCAGTTATCTTCCAGACTCTATCCTTCATTCATTGTTAGGCAACATCGTGATGTAAAACAACCTTTTGCATCAAGTTTTTAACATACGTTTCCAACGTCGAAAGTGAGGTGGACCTACCATGGAGCTCTCGATCCATGCTACAATAATAGTTAAAACCAAGGTGATACTTTTTATAAAAAAGAAAAAACCAATGTAATACAATATTTGTGATAAAGGAAAAAACAATACAATATTTTTGACAAAAACAACTTAACATTTTTGTGAGGGAGGCAAAGAAAAAAAAAAAGCATCAGGCATAACTTGAACCACGACCTCAAAAAAAAAAGCATCAGGTATATTATCCCTGTAATTGCGTTTCGACGGGGAAGTTGTAAACCCAATGCTTTGCAATTACAATGAATTATCAGTATAGTATATTGATAATCAAGCTTTTGACGGTCATGATGAACGGGCGTCAATGGCAAACTGGCGTCAATAGCTTCGACAGTAAATAGGTTATTACAACACTTTTTTGGTGCTTAAATAGAAAAAAAAATTATTTTAAATTTATCCTTTATTTCTTATTTTAAATTTATCATCAGTATAGAAAGAATATATAAAATATTCTACAATGATTTTATTATATGTGGCTTCCTAAAATAAATTAATGGTCCAGATTAATTCTTAATTGATCAACGGTTTACATTGTTTGACTACCGTAGTCGAAAAAAATTTTAACTACCTTAGAATTTTTCATTTTGAAAATAGATATAAACCAATAAAAGAGAGAAAGAGAGCTATATGGTATATATTTTGGAGTATTTACCTAGATTCTCCTGAGAATTAAATTTTAAACGTATATTATATTCATTATTTTATATTATAAAAGTTGTCATTAATTTATTAATATTACTGCATAATTTATCGATATATACAAATTTATCAAATTATTATAAAAATTCATCATCTAATAAATTTATGTATTTAAATTACATGAGAGGACCTTATATAGATCATCTACTATATATATATATATATATATATATATATATATATATATATATATATATATATATATATATATAGTGTAATTTGTAAATTTTGTTCTTAATTTGGATAGCAATTACTATGTATGAAATAGTCTTGCGATAACTTACCTTGATAGGTTTCTCACAATATTTTTTAAAAGTAATGTCTCACAAAAGATTTGCTATTATATCTAACAAAGGTCATGTTTCCAAAATAGCATTTAAACTAGAGGTATATATCTATTTTGCAAAGCAGTGTTAATAAGCTAAGCTAGCATTATATATTGAAATAGTTGCAAAGCAGTTTATGTTGGTATTCGGCGAAATAAAGAACATTCATTTTATAATTTTTAGATTTTTTAAAAAGAAACATCTTCGCATACAGGCAAGGATAAAAGTAAAGAGGAAGACAAAATAATAAAATAAAAAGGCTTACATAAAAGTATCACTTCATTTCAACTAAGGGAGTGACGCTAGCTCCTTGACAATGGTGTCATTTTTTTTGACATATTGTAGGGGGTGTGATTGTCGTATTCACAAGGAGCTAAGTCTCGTGCATGGTCTAATGAAATTAGATAAAGTAAATTCCGTGTAACGGTTTACCACAATATCATGCCATCAATCACATTCAAATACTTCTAATTAGACATTGCTCACACATACATTGGGCTAGGAAATCAACTGATTAATACCTCCTATGCCTTCTCTTGAAGATTATTAAGAGAGCGTTTGGTAGAAACCTAAGGGAAATTTTTCGGGAAAGTCTTCCATGGGAAAGATTTCCCCGGGAAAAATTTCCCTTAGGCCCCCCTAAGGGAAATTTTCCCTAGGAAATCGTATGAAATGGTGGGCTCGCCGTAAAATTTTTCCCATAGTCAACCTATTTCCAAACATGGGGAAATTAAGTCATCCAGAAAAATTGACCATTTCCCTGGGGTTCTTGACCAACCAAACGCACCCTAAGTTAATTCTATTGTAATAATTGTTATCCTCACATAATTAGGAACAGTGAATTACTAGGTAACCGATTACCTCCTTCAAAGCAAGCTAGATTATTCTCATATCTAAGTCACAACTATTCATCACATTTATGGTAGATTTAGGAATCTTATCTCAAAATCCACCTAAACCCTGATAATAATGGATATTGAAGTCTCTCAAGTGTCACATCACATTTTACAGTAGGACCAAGCACATAGACATTTGATTTCACTACATTCGAAAATTTGGTTACAAGTGAACAAGTTGTTTTGAATTATTGTAACACAAATTGGCTGATTGCTAATGTTAGGACTTATGACGAAGTCGCTGCCATATGTCAAGCACGACTACTTCATGTTTCAGATGGGAGTAACAAGCTTTGAGGGGTGGGCGGGTGATAAAGTTGCTTCACGTAAGAGCCTTACACCTCGCAACCGCCTCTACAAGAGTTATTTTCATTGAAAAATTTAAATCAAATATAAATTCAAAAAAATTTCATATAACTTTCGTTTCACTATTATCAATGCTTCTCGATTTCTCCCTACTTTCAAAACATCCCTTCCCAATATTTGCCTCTCTATTTTCATTCGAACTCTTCCTTTTCACTAGTTGCTCTAACCTTGCATCTGTCAGTCAAGTCATAATGTTTCAGTTACTTATCCTTCTTCTACTCCCTCACTCTCTACTTCATCCACCATTGATTTTTCTCCCTATCTGTCCTTCATTCATAATTGGTGTTGATTAATTAAGTTTTCTTCTATATAATTCATTGATGATGATGATTTTGGGATTATAGCATTTGCCATTGCATTAACCCATGTTAAGTTTACAAATTACACTGCTAAACCAAACCATTCACACTCGAATTATGCTGGTTCACGTGCACATACGCACTGTATCGACACGTACGTAACTTGAGTTTTGCCTCTATTATTAATCTAACAAGAATAGACCCAACATAGAGGTCATAATCTTTTCTTCTCTTTTAGTCGAAAGATGTCATAAGCTGTTACTCCTTTTTCATTAATAAAAAATATCTTTCACCTTTACTGCAAAAATAAAAAAGAAAAAGAAGAGTTATCCCAGCTTTTAGACCAAGAACCATAAAATTCCTCTAATTATTATTATAGCTAGATCTTTGGAAAAGCGTCAGTGCAGTGGCACATCATCAATTATGTCACACACTCATGATCTGTTTTTTATTTGGATTCACTGCTTAATTCTTTCTTTTTCAAAACGTGCTTGCACAACAGAAGCTAGTACATATTCAATCAATGATTCAATGTTTTTATACTCTTTTTAGAGTGCTTGCACTAGGTACATATTCAATCAATGTTTTTATAGTAATAGCTCCATCCCTGATTAATTGTCTTTACAACTACTTTTATGAGACCAAGAAATATAGGAAATTGGACAAAAATTTTATACATTGTCCAAAATGTCCTTGAAAATATCTTTGGAAAGGTGCAAAAAATATATTTATAAGGGATAGAATGAGAATTATAGTTATTGAAAATGTAAATGTTAGGTAATTGGACAAATAAAAAGGACAGAAGAATTAGTTAATTGGACAAAAAGGGACAAAGATAGTATATTTTAGAGTTGCTTAAAATTTTGCAGGATTTTATTTAGCGGAGAGCTCTTTAATCTTATTTATAGTATAGGCTCTGTTTTTTTTTTTTAATTTAGTAGGATTATCTTTGTCTAATTTAACAAGAGAGATTTTTTTTACAATCTATAAGCTAGTGGTATTACACTTTATTATACTTGTACAATTTCAGTCATGCCCTTTTTATATTGAAAAAGTTGATATATGTTAACTTATATAAATTTTATTTAATTACTGATTCAAAACTTGTTTTATTAATTATTGTTGGAATTTACTCATTAGTAAAATGTCCCATATCGGAAAAGCGCACAAAGGGAAATGAACATGGTATATAAGTCAAGTATGATATTCCTCTTAATACTAATTGGTTTTAAGATGAAACTTCACTTAACTTGCGTGTATTATGGGCCTTGGTTGAAGTGAGCTCCCACCATAGATCTCCCCAACAAATGGTATCAGAGCCGATGGTTCGCTCGGCTGGGCGCAAGGTGCGAGAAGGTGGTCCCGTAAAAATCACCATGGACAGAAGCAGAGACCATGACACGTGCGCAACTGGGTCTCATAAAGGTGTAGAGTGGTGGCATGAGACTCAGGTGGAGTAAGGTGTGGCTCTGTAGAGTAAGGTGCAACTATGATGGGCTCTTGATGGTGAATTGAAACATTGGCTAAAAGGAGCTTTCGATCGAGGGGGAGCACTCATATGTGAAGGGGGAGATTGTTGGGATTCACCCATGAATAAAAGAAGCTTCCGATTAAAGGATTATTATCTCTTAATTGTCAAAAATTGAGAATATTATAATCTAATTTTTCTAACTTTAATTGGAAAACTTTTGGCCGCAATATATATATATATCAAAAAGAAAAAAATAAAAGAAAGAAAGAAACATATCATTTTATTCCCCAAGGAAAGATCCCTGAAAGCTCATACATGACCAAAAGCACATACAACATTACAAAAAAATAATTTCTATAACAGTGGCTTTAATTTCACTATTAGTGGCACCTGATTGTTTGTGCAATTGGTTAGCAATATTTTTAAACATTCTAAATGATTAATTTTTGGAGTCATCCCCAAGTCAACCCTTCCCCCCATGAAGTTGTTCATCTCCCTCAAATAGGGTTAGCTCCTAGTGGCGCCACTTTTTACTTAACGTTAATTAAAAAAATTATCACTAATTTACTTTTCATAATATCATAATCCTGATATTTCTATTTTGCTTGGAAAGTTCAAAGATAGATCCCCACAATTAACTTCACCAATCAGAGAGCCCTAATTAATTAAAGTTCATTGCTTTATTTGAGTAATTTGATTCAATATTGTTAATTGGTAGAAGAAAACAATCTTGAATGTAGTATATCATTATCATTGCAAAACTAAAGCAAATACAATGATTTGAACATGTGAGAAAATTGGGTGAATTTGATTTGTAGACAGTGTATGAGATTTAAGTTTTTGTAAAAAGGAGCGTGTGGGGTTAATTAGCACTAAGATTGCCGCCATGGCATTAGAATAATAATCACTCCGTCCATTCTTAATATGAATCAAAATTTAATTTATAGTCCAAAATTTCACCACATGATGATGTGTGAAGAGCTTAGATATAACACTCTGTCTGTAAATTTTTTAATTTAAAGATATTGATTTCAATTGAACCAAAATTTAAAATTTTTTTACTACTTATTACCATATTCCTTGAAAAACAAGCATAACAAGTTTGATAAAGTATTTTACTTTGGTACACTACTATTTAAGTTGCAAAAAATAATATGTCCCTTCAACTATTCATATTATTGACATTCTGAACTATGTTGCTTTAGTTAAGTTTTCATTTTTCATCATATTATGGCGCAATATTGATGATCATCTATAAACATAAAGATGAATATATAAAGATGATTTTAACACAATACTAATGATTATTTTATATATCTATTCTTACTTTTATCATTCTTATCAGTAAAATTATCTCTAATCAATTCAAATAAGGATATTTTATCAAATGCTTATCAATTATTACTGTTTATAATATATTTTTAAATATTAAAAATAAGATATATATATATATATGTATATATATATATATATATATCTTACGGGACGGGAGTAAAATAGTTCATGATTGCTTTCATTTGTCTTTTTTTAAATTTAATCTATAGTGAAATAAAAAAACTTTCATAAAAGGGTCCTAATTTGTTGGCCAATCAGGGCCCCTAATTGTGAATCCAAAAAGTTGATTTGTACATTTCGTGAAAGTAATCTTGTTCAAAAGTAATCATACTATTTCCTCTGTATTACTCTCTCCATTTTAATTTTACTGTTTACAATAATATTTCGTGAAAGATACTATACTGTTTACAATATTATTTTTTAATGAAAAATCAAAAATTTTTTATAGCATATTTTATAAAAAAATTAAAAATTTATATTTTATGATAATATTTTCATTATGAACTTAATATAATATATATATTTTCATACAATAGGAATATTGTATTTCTTGAGAAATTAATCTTCAACATTTTTTTAATTTTGACTGATGCATAGATCAATATAACAATTAATATATAAACACACAAAACATTTACATGTTATTGGTCAGTTTGCTAAGGTTCTAGCCCCTTATGATGATACATTTAAACTGCTAACCTCTTCTATTTTTGTGAGAGATTACTTATTGATGTTGATAATGTGGGATTAAAAGAATTGTTTATTGAATTTGGTTCTATTGTTGATGTTTATATTCCCCCCACCCCCCGCCCCTAGTTGATAGGCATGTATTGAAAGTTGGTTTAGTGAGGTTTCGCTCTAAACTGGGGTGATAGAGCAATTACCGCCATGAACAATAGAATTATAGGTGGTCACAGCTAAATATCTCCTCTAAGTCTACAGGTTAGAAGTGCAAGGTTTAAGAGTGTGGAGATGGAGCACAAAGGCTAAGCAAAATATGTGCATTCTTTTCCTCCCCCTTGATTCAAATGGTGTGGTTGTTGTTGACTGAATAGGGTTGTTGCTAATAGCTTTATGAATATGATATCTATTGATGACCCTAAAAAGATTGCAGATGGTGTTGAGGTGGTTGAAAACTCTCTTGATGCTCAGATGGTATAGTTCAATGCCAGCATAACAATTACGAATCCTATTATTGCTAATAATGTTTGCTTGATCTTAGTCTGCATGCATATGCGAGGTCTTAGAAAGATTGTCTTACCAGAGGGAATCAGCCCGACTGTGAAGATGTTAGTGTGATGATGGCAAATTCTAATATTGACCACACTCTCAGTTTGTGGATGGTTCCCACTCTATTGACTCCGACTCTAACTCGCCTATAGATTTTGGGAGATTCTCCCCGAGTTTGGAAAAGCTACTGCTAGGCGGAAAAGAAATGAGAATATGTAATATTGAAATCTAAGTGGCGTTTGATAAAGTAAGTAGTTTGCAAGGCTACTCCTTTAAGGAATGTCAGTCTTAACAGGAAAAATAAAAAGCAAGCTGTAAGAAGTATTGTCAACCGAGAAGATATGATGATGATTAATCCAGTTGAATCTGATGAGAGCAATCATTCTATCAATGACATCATTGTTCGCTTAACTGTGGAGATTGGTACTGATTTGGAGTTTTTGGAGATGGATAACAAAGATGAATAAGTTAGAGAGTTTAAGAAGATGATATGCAAAAGGAAAGAATGGCTCGTCCAAAGGAGTAACTTAGGTGTGTTGTAATTGTTAGAGTTTGGCAAGCAACTGATGTCTTGTGGGTTGTTTCTTTTGCTTTATTGATGCTCTCATATTGCTTATTTTGTTGTTTCGCTGTTTATGGAGTTGTTTGGTTGTTTTCTATTCACTATTATGTAGTCGTTTATTTTGTAGTTATTTGCATCTTTGATGCAAACTTTAAGCATTTCTTAGCCCCTTCCCACATTTTACATTATATATAAATGCCCCTTATATTCTCTGTAATAGTTAGTTGAGTTCAAAATTTATAATGAGAAAACCCCAATTGCTTTATTCTCTCTCTTCGGTTTTACATTTTAAAGCGAATAATCTTCCTTTAATTGAAGGGGGAAAAAACTTACTAATAAGCTACCCAAAAAGTACAAGTACTCGATCATTACGACTAAACTACTTCAATGCCAAAGTCCAGGCCGGTTATTACAAGTAAAAGGACAACTAAACTACTTCAATGCCAAAGTACTCGATCATTACAAGTAAAAGGATAAATACTAATGATTAGTGCTAATTAGTAGCTCTATTAGAAGCTGATAAATACTAACAATTAATTAGTGCATTACGTTTAACTTAGTGTAAATTGTTACCAAAGATTCAATGATTGAGAGAGCTAGAGTGTGAGAATGGATGAAAGTGTTTATTGCTACTGTCAGGAGTGGGTGGTTATCGTTATTCTATTAATGCGCAAAATTATTGATGAGATTATAATTACGAACTTTACAATTTATTTTAGACTTTAGACTTTAAAGAACTGTTGAGTACTAATTAAGATTAATAGCTTCTATCAAAAAAAAAAATTAAGATTATAGCTAACATTAATGAAGAGTGTTCATGTTTGGCTAAACTTTAAAACAATGTTGGCTAGGAACTCATGGATTTGTTTGGGTACTTGACCAATTAATCAAGCCTACTCATCAACCACCAGCTAGGTAGCTCATTAGTAAGTATAGTGATCTGTATAGATAATTATATTCAACATATATCCTAGCAATGTTTTTTCAGTAATCATAGAAACAGAATATATAAATATATGCATATACTAAACAGTTACGTAGCATTTGGTTCTCATGCATTGCCTACCAATATAATCTACCATTTATCCTTGTCATCGATCATGCCAACCAAATTCCATAGGCTTCCCGTGAGGCACATTTTACCCCTTTTTTTTTTTCCTTTCACATTTTGACTATTCATTGTCATCTCTTCTACTTCTACCCATAAATCCTTGCGAATCTTTCTTTTTCTTAACCCACGTACGTGTAATCTACCTCTACATTCACACGGTAACTTCACAGTGAACTTTCTATTAAAGGATCTTTACCCTCACTCCTTTTGAGTTGCGCCTTATTCACATTGTGTAGGCAATTTTAATTGATTGCTCCTATTTGTTTATTTTGTATTTTGTTCAAATAAGTCAAAAACTTAAAAATATCAAGTTTCATAATGTGGAATCATCTCAACCAAAAGCTTAAATTGATGGTTGAAGCCCCGAGAATGGTTTTATACTTTAACACGCTCACTCACGCGAATGTCCTTTGGGCTTGAGGCGTGGATGCTGCAAAGTCCCCATTTACCTCTTACTCAGGTCTAACTCTGATACCATGTGGAACCATCTCAACCAAAAGCGTAAGCTAATGAATGAAGCCCCGGGAATGGTTTTATACTCTAACACATGAACTACATTAAAATTTATAAAATTTATTATATATAATATAATATTAGATAAATAGATATACTTATATTCAGTGGACACCATAAAAATTAATTGTTGATAGTTGCTTCTTATAAATTATCATTTGTAAAGGTTAAAGGAATGGCTTATAAATTATCATTTGTAAAGGTTAAACATTTATGGATGTGTCGCTGAATATATGAGTCTTAGTTGTTAGAATAGTTTAACCCTAGCCTCCTCTCCCTGTTTCTCCTCTCTTTCACTGTGGTGAAAATCCTAATCTTCTTTGTGAAAGGACTAATCCTTGGCAGTTTTGTGAATGGGGAAACTCTAATGTTTTCATGTACGAGATTGAGCTTATAATCGCCAGCTTGAGAGGTAAAAGGCATTTACACAGATAGATCACTCATCAGCAATCACATTTCTATGTGTATTGGGTCCCAAGCGTGAGATATTTGGGTTATGTTGGGGCCTCTTTGTCACTTCGAATGGTCCACTCCATTTAGCGATGGCTTGTCTCACCTTGACTATTACTCTATTAGCCCAAAGTAGATGGCCCCAAACAAATACAAAGGTTGCTCAAGCTCTTTTTTTTTTTTATAATTCATCAAAGCTTCCCTTAATTTGGATGTAACTATTAGTAAAACTTGTATTCTGGAACATGTTCATGTAACTATTAGTAAAACTTGTATTTTGGAACATGCTCATGGATCAATATGTTCATGCATCAATATTCCGATTGTTCAACTGTTGGCCGCAATCGGGGTTCATTGAGTTGAGTTGTGATTGTTCGGTCTAGTTAGGGACCGGCTTGGGTGGTCTATGTTTATGCCTATGTCCAACGACTACCATAAGGATGAACCTAGTTGTTAGTCTCAAGGACCCAAAGGTCCCAATGTTCTTTTGAAAGATTTCTCGAAAAGTTTACCAAAAATTTACGAGTAATATGTATATCCAAATCCAATTGCCCGATAGTCATCTGCCCAACCTAGATGCAAATTGTCAACCTGAACCCAACCCAAATTCCAATTTGGACATGAAAGATTTTCCAAATTTTACATTCAGGATGCGTTTGATTGGTCAATAATCCCGGGGAAATGGTCAATTTTTCCGAGCTGACTTATTTTCTCTAGTTTGGATGTGGGTTGACTTCGGAAAAGTTTTCACAATAGGCCACCATTTTCTTCATTTTCCTAGGGAAAATTTCCCTCAGGGGAGGCTAAGAGAAATTTTTCCTAAGGAAATCTTTCCCATGAAAAACTTCCCTGGAGTTCTTACCAAACACTCCCTCAAATAAAAGTATGGTGCCCAAACCCACCCAGTTTTTTTTCAGTTCAGGCAAATCTAGATCATCGTGTCCAACACACGGTTTAGTTTCCTAGTAACTCATCCTACATACAATTTCATTATTCAGAAATCGAACAAGAAGAAGATAAAAAATGAGCAATCCCAACCCAAATATCTCATTTATACGTAAGATGAGCCAAACATAGCAGCATATACAATTTACATCACAGATTCTAGCGAACAAACTGAATTTCAACTGAGGTTTCAAACTAGAACTCAACTACAAATGACCCTCCATCTGCACTACTAAATTAGTCTACATACAAAAATACATGTGGCATCGACTTTGACAGACCACGATAAGGTAGTTGCCTCTTTCCGAGGCTTCCCTGGTTTTATTGCAGCTACTGACATTTGCCAGTCTGGGTCCAAGACCTACTGACCCCATGCCATCTACACTACATCCTTGCATACAAATACAAAATGAAGCAATGACCTGTACTAAATTGCCCTGTGCCTGCTGTACCTTGTTTGATTTGTAACCCGTGTGCTTGATGTCATGCCTGATTCACTCTGTGATCGATCTTTGCAAATCGACCTTTGATTCTTACCCGATGCTCTGCTTGAACCTTCCTTGATTCATATCTTATGTGCTTGTCATAGCTGTTTCCACAGAAAATGTCGTGTTATGGACAAGATGACTTCTTTGACTTACAACTAGCAAAACATAAATAATGAGAACCCAATCCCACACATACACTTGGGGATTTAAGCAAGAAATGGAAGTAAATACCTCCTAGTTCTCTTCTTTTCTTTGTATCGTGACAAAGCAGAGTCCCGAATAGCAGCGTTAAACTCATGCGTGGCAACCTTTGGAGGGCATGCCTGTGGTTCCGTTCCAACATGATTATGTGAGTCACATCTTGTCGTGGTAAGTTTGGCACTGCTACATATACTTGAATGCTTATCAGACATTAAACCACTTTCTTCAACATAACCCCCCGACAAAGGGGATTCATGTACTGCCTCACTAGCATCATTGCCCAGAGTGTTTGATCTACCCTGCAATAGAGGGTTACTAAAGAATCATTCACCACATTTTGAGATTTCCTATGCGGCATCTCCCACAATTATCTATGGCAGGGACCAATTATCAGTAAGGTGTTAATTAAAGTGTTCAACAACAAATCATGATGAAGAATGGATGCCTAGCTTTTTGCCTTCATCGCCATCCACATCAATCGTCTAATCGTCGATATTAGTATTTTTAACCCTACTCTCTTGCTCATGCTCCGCAAGATCAAGTACTTCATAGATTTTCTTTGTATCACTTTCTAGAAAAATTCTGATCAACAGTAACTAAGGCTTACATTGGCTGAAGAGTAGAGACAAGGAAATTAAAGCATCATACATAGACACTTCCAAATGACTGTGGTCGATCCATAAATAGAAAGTGTAAAGCCCAAATCCTTCCCTGAAACGCTATATTTGACATTGTAACATGGGTGACAGAAAAGAAAGGAGCTGAGGTAGCGATTTGAACTGTAGGCAAATCAACTCATACAGATTGACACCAATCCGGCCCTCGAAAGTAACAGGCTAAATGTGACTTCAAGTTCAAGGTTTCACTTTGCTACAAGTTTTATGGCATCCCATATGCTCACATAAATGGGCCTGAGATGCAATGAGGAAAATATAGCCTTAGGGCTGTCAAAAAACAGAGTTCAGTTCATTTTGGGTGAGGATGAAAATTTGATGCCTAATACCTAGCTTTCTTCAGGTTTACTACACGTCAGACAATTTAGACGAGCGTAAATTCAGGTTTGAACAACAAAAACAAGAAAAATACTGCATCCGTAGCCATGGTAAAAGTCAAAATTCAGAGGAAACATCTATATGACTCGACCCTGCTATTCCCGGGTAGGTCAGTTTTTTGACAGTCCTACATATATTGTACCCAGCTCTGCTGCTCTTCAACCATTCAAATTCTCTTTGAAATCATCTTCTCCTTCTGCCAACCCCCCCAACCCCACCCTACCCATATACCCACCCACCCAAAAAAAATTTTTAAAAAAAAAATGAATCTCGGATTAGCCATATTAGATGAAACTAACTCATCGACGACAGAGTGATAGACCCGTGATAGACCCGTTATAGACCCGTAACCATTCTGTAAGAGCTAACACAAATAACACAATCGCCATGGAAAGACCAACATTAACTCCGCTCCTTACCTCAAAAGTATCCAACATTTATCAGGACATGAGGCACCACATTGAAGAAAATCTAGTGCTCAAGTTAAAAACCCATTAATAGAAACATAAAAATAACTAAGACGCATGAGAAAGAAACCATGCCAGAATCAGCTAATACCTCAGGCCCTCTACAAGCATATTGATCCTCATCACGTCGGTAAGCTCCAAGTAGATGCTGGACCCTAGACTCCTCGACGTTCTTAACAGCCACATTACGTAGCCTGGCAAGGGGATCAGAATCCTGTTTTATAGCAGGCTGTGCTTTGGCTAATCCACAAAGTTGATTAAGTATCTCTTCTTTGTGTTGCCCACAAGATAAATTCCTGTCCTGATAGAACAAAGGACTAAGCAAGTTAGCACAACTGTAAATGTGAACAATTGCTGCAAAGACAAGTAAAATTTGGTGCTAATATATGACAATGAATAGCAGCAATGCCTTCTTCATCAAAGTTAAACCACCAACCAAGATATCTGCCAATCATAGGAGCTACATAGCCAAAAGGAAGATCAATGTCTACAACTCAAGAACATGATAAGGTTTTGTCCTCAAACTAGCAGGACTCATACAATAAATCAGTCACATAGTAAGATTACTCTAGACCTTATCAAGAGGCTTGCCAAAGGATAATCTATTTGTTGCATACTTTAATCCTGCTATGACAGAGATGATATTCCTAGTACTAGGCCTGAAAACCTCATATGAGAATTCTAACAAATCAAACATAATCAACAAGCAGAGAGAGAGAGATGGGTTGTAACCTTAGGCAAGAGAGGCACCATCATGGCCAGAAAGTTGTGGGTTTTATCAGTAGAATCAATCAACTCATCAATACTAACAACAGCAGGATTTTCCCAGAAAAGGTCTGAAAACCCATCACTCTCATCATCCACCACACTCAAGAACCCTCCCTCAAAACCCTTTCCAGCATCCCCCAATCCCAAACACTTGTTAGCATCGAAACCCTCGAGGCCAACAATCGCAGCCAACTCTGGGGCAGAAGGGCACCCAGAAAACCCCTCAAGAGGCCTCCTGTCATGAGCAGTTGAGTTGGGTCGGAGATTATGAATCTCAAAGTCACAATTCTGACACAAAACAGAGTGTTCAGTGACACACAAGATTGAAGCAGAGGCAGAATCACAGACATCACAAAGCAGGAACCTTGTGTGCTTTGTGAATAGTGGGTTAGTAGAGTGAACTTCACGATCACAAGCAAGACATAGCTTTGCGGAATCAGCTCTGCAGTGGATAAGGGCGGAAGATTCACTGCAAAAATCGCAAATGCGTTTCTGGGTATTGCGATTCTCAGGGTTTTGCGGGTCTGAAGGAGGGTTTATGGGAGAATCAGGCATGATTAATGGGTATTAGGAAATTTAGAGTCAGGGATTATCTCTGCAATTTGGGGAAATAAATCAGATGGTGTCGGCGAAATGAAAGAATGTTGTTGGCAGTTGACACTTGTCAGAGGTTAACTTTAATCCAGATCATGGTGAGATAAGATGAGGGAAGAGACGATGGTGGTAAAGGAAGATTAGGAGAGAAGTCCACGGAATCACGTATAAGGACTTCACAAGCGTTATTCGCTGGTTATTTTTTTTTCTTTCTCATGGATTAAGCACATTACTCTTTCTTTCTCATTGGTTTTAAGATTTCTACCTTTCCCCGATCCAATATGGGTTATAAAATTTTAGAAAGAAAAATAATGAATGCATTGTGGAAGATACATATTAATAATATATATATTTGTAAATTAAATTGGAAAAAAGTTACATGATTAACTTCTATAACTATAATAATATATATAAATTGTATAAAATCACACATTTATCGATATTTTTTAAAATTTACAAAAAAAACGTCTAAAATATGCCCAACGGATGGGGTTCATTCGTTAGGGTGTCAATTTTAATTGTTGGCGTAACCAACATATTTCAAGCTTTTTATAATTGATAATTAATAGTATTTGTCAAAAAAAATGGGATTAAAAACGATAATAAGTATTGATTTCATTATGGAGAAAGACATTTAAACAGTGTTTTGGGGCAAGACACTTATCATCACCCAGAAAAAATATGGGTAAGGGTAAGGTAACGGTACTCATCTCTACTTGACGATCAAGTACCCGACGCGACTCGACCCGAATATCTGGAAAAAAAAAGGGGGGGTTACTCATTACTAGGTACCGGACATATGTTAATGTTTGGGTTACTACCTAATATGTTGAGTTTTGGGGATTAAACTTCGTTTGCTTAAGTAAAAGAAACACGCAGATACAGTTGTGGTTCTTATTTGTTAAAATGAACTGAAATTTGTAGTTGCTTTAATGCTTCTGAAGTTTATTAATTTGTTGAGCTTTGTAACTAGGGTATCTATAATTTTTTTTTTTTTGAAAGAACTGTGGCCCACTTTTACTCTTTCTAATAGGAATCATCATGTGAGCTTTCCTTTGATGGCTAATCTTATTATACCCGAAAATAATCTATTAGTTTGTACATACTGGTATGAAATGAACTATATAATTTAATCTTCAATTATATCTGAATTATACTTGTTATACTAGCAAGTAGCAATACCCGACGGGTAAGGGTAAGGGTACTCATATTTATATCCGCTAAATATGGGTATAAAACAGGTTGAAAAGTCTAGTGCCAAACTAAAAAGTTCAGTAGTTTTGTCCGAAAAAAAAAAAAAGAAGTTCAGCAACAATATTTTGCCATTGTTTCACTATTTCACCATCAAAGATAGAGTACTCGAATGAAATTGCCACTATACTATGCAAAAAATCGTAAACATATCACCATAAAATAAACCCTAAACTCGTAACTGTTACCTAGAAATGATCTTAAAAATGTCACTTTACCTATTAGAAAAGGTAAAGTACGATTTCCAGCAGGTTATAAGAATAAAAGAAAAATTCCTAAACTCTAAAACTCACTTATTAATATTTTCTTTGAAAATAACCCTAAATTATTAATCTTCCTCCGTTAAAGCTCTTGCTCTTCTTGCTCATCAAATATCACTCCCCTCTAATTTCATCAGCCCCTTTAATATATACAATGACTTATTATATAAAATTACTATCATAATATTCGTAAAAAATATTGTTATAAAATTATAATTGTTGAAGACAGGGTCAAGATCCTTCACCTGGCATCCACGAAGGACCTTAGGTTTTAATGAAAGCTAAAATCCAGAAAAGGGAAATTTCCTTATATTATATATTCTGATGATATATTCTGATTATATAATATATATATATTCTGATATATTATGATTGTGTGATTTATTTGCAGATACAACTCATAAGGAAAGCATAAGGAAAATAAATCAAAAGGATTGTGCAATCAAATTCAAGACCAAAAGGAAAGAATCTGTTGATGATTGATGATTGAGGAAGTATTAACACAAAAGGGAAGAATCAACAATGAAGGCAAGTTACTGTTGGAATGATTCAAGTTCTAGCATCCAAAGCCCTCTATAAAAAGGACGATTGAAGAACTAAGAGCTTAGGCGATTCCACGGAAGTAATCGATGAGTAAGAAATCCGGGGGATTTCTGAGTGTGTAGCCAATGGTTCCAAAGCGAAGGTAGCCAGTAAAGAACCTCTGGTGAAGGTATAGCTGAGGACCTTGGTGAGTGCTTATTGTATCCATATGTGATGGTAAGAGATGATGTGTAGCAGAGTCTTAATGGACTAAGACTGTGTGAGTTTGTGCTTCAATGTGATCCATCATGTTTCAAATCGTCGCTAGGGTTTTTTCTACGACGATCCTTATCTGTAGCTGTCTTAAAGACCTTCGGCCTTGGTCAGTGAACCTATCAGTAGCTGCCTTCAGGCTGTTACTATAATGAGGTATTTCAGTTACACTGTGTTTTGATTTTTGGTTTGAAACCAAGGAAGTTTGCTCTAACGTTTTACCTAGTGTATAGAGTTTATTTGTCAAATTCATCCCCCTTGGGTTCCTACATTGCAATTGATAATAAAATATTAATAAGAAATTAATGTTGGTGCTTCCTGAAAAGATTTCAAATATATTTTCAAGGGGCATTTTTTGTGTGTCCTAATATGTCACCACACTCAAGGATCATAAAAAGATTGAGGTCTCTTTTCTTTCTCATGAGAATTGGTCTTCTTAGCACTATGATCTTATTTTCTAGGAAAATTGGAATTAAATAAACCAACCTTTGGGTTTGTTTTGATATAACAAACCAACCTTGAACATTAATATTAGACAAACTGAACTTAATATGTTGTTTTTTCCAGCAAACCGCCACCGAGTCAAACTCGTCGGAAGTGTGAAGTGGTGGTGGCGGAAGCTTACATGGAGGATGTTTTAGCCAAAAAAAAAAGGAATATTAATATTAGTCACTATGAGAAGCTCCCGCCGCTAAGTTTCTGCCACCGCCACGTCACACCTCCGACGAGCTTGACTTGGTGACGGTTTGTTGGAAAAAACAACCTATTAAGGTTAGTTTATCTAATATTAATGTTCAAGGTTAGTTCGTTATATCAAAGTACCCCTAAAAATTGGTTTATTTAATTCCAATTTCCCTATTTTCTACGGTGACACTCAATTGCGAGTTGCAACACATAAAACAAATGAGTTATTTTCATCATTTAATGCAATCATATAGTCCCTATATATTATATGGGTACCAACATGGCGAGCTGTAGCACTAACAACTAATTTGAAAGAATACAAGTTTCGTGTTAGTACTTTTCTTTGGGTGCAATTCATATGTATTTAATTAGATTGTGATACTAAAATTAGTAAATTACGGTTTTTGGAATTTTTTTATTTGTGTATGTTATAACATATTTTTGTCCCCTTGTAGCTTATCTACAAGACTAGTACATGTAATGTAATTATCATCTTTTCAAAACCGTTTTGTTAGTAATTTTGGTGGGGAAAATGGAGGCCACCTCAACCAATTATCTTTTGTTTTAAAAGTCACTACAAATAGTGGAATTTTTCTTTTTCTTTGTGTTTCAATTTATGTTAGCTGTACTCATCGATTTTTTTTTCATGATCAAACTTTCTTCTCAAACAAATCAGGATTAATATACGGGATTTCGTATTTGTCTTTGATTTAATATTCACAATTAAAGTAGTGTAAGAATATATTAATTTACTGGGAAAAAAAGATTCACAATCAACCCAACATATTATGTGTAAACACTACTAAAAATGTGTGTATTACCAGTCATTTTTTCCAACTAATTTAATCATTTTAGTAATCATTTCATATTTTTTTTAATTTTCCAACTATTTTTCTAATTTTAGGTGCGGAAAATGATTGGAAATTCCAACCGTTTTCGCCAAAAAAATTTCCTACCAACATTTTCCTTACTGTTTGAAAATGGTTGAAAAAACGGTTGGTGTATTTTTCCTACCAATCATGAATAATCTTTAAGTTCCATAAATCACGTATTACCTCTGTCCCTAAATAATTGTCCATTTGACTAAACTTTGACTGTTTATTACTCACACATCACAATGAGTTATAATATAAAATTAATATTATTGTAATTTTTAGTATTATATCTTTCTAATGGTGATAATTTCATATTGTAACTCATTGCAATTTGTGAATAATCAACGGCTAAAATTTAGTCAAATGGATAATTATTTAGGGACAGAAGTAGTAATGTTTTGATGTACTATGTATTTGTGTAATGTTTATATTCGTCCATGAGCTATGAAGTATAAACTTGTATTTTTCTAACGAGGTGAAATAAAGAATTGGATAGTTTTGATCTTTTCAGTTTTAAGAGTCATGCCACAAGAACAAAATTGAAGTAGTGGCTTTGTTACACAGTATTACTCATTCTGATCTGCATGCAATTTAAAAGATTTTATTACAAATTTCCCAATATACATAATTATCTATTTCATAAAACTATTATCCTTAGATTCGTAATAAAAAATCTATTGGAAAAGTACATTGTTGCAATTTTTTACGAAATATTACATTTAAATCTTATAATTAAAATGCATTAGAGATGGGGAAAAATTCTAAATGCGTAATATCTCAAAAAATATAGGGAGTAACTTAAGGCACGTGAAAACGTCTAAATGCTTGATATCCCAAAAAATATAGGGAGTAAGGCTTATGTATTCCCCACGTCATGGCTGACGAATGTAATGGTCACTTTCCATTTAAATTATAGATGGTAGAAAATGAAATGTGATGTTGAAATTGTATGCGACGCTATAAATTTTAGGGTAAAATGTCTCCTTTTTTGGTTCAAATTGTCTCATTCCAGAGTTATTATAAGATGAATTAGTTAGGACCAATTTATTAAGAATTAAATTTTGATCGTAATCTTTATGCTAATTCAGTTCAAGCTTTTAGTTGAGATAATCTCATGCACATAATACCAGAGTTCGACTGATTTACTTTCTTCAAAGTATAATTTTTTAATTTTTTTAAATTACAGTCAAGGTGTTATATTGAAGAGCATGAAAAATGAGAAGTGACAAATATTCATAAATGGAGGAAGTACTATATATATATATCCTTGAAGTTATCATTGGCCTTTTTCCATAAATGGAGGAAGTACTGAGTTCTTATCAGATGATAATGAACAATAAGTTTTACAAGCTACAGGTAAGAACATTTCCAATAGAGGGGGAAGATACTAAATATTACTAGGAGTATATATTGTGAAAAATATGGAGAAATTGTGACTGTTTCACAGCATAGTGCAAGAACATGCACTAGGGCTCATTGCGGGTCATATTTATTTCGCTCTTACTTTAAGCTCTCCTCTTTTCTCTCGTCTTTCTCACTCTCTCTTTCTTTCTCTCGCTAACAAAAAAAATATGGTTGTTAAAGCCACGTTCACTTGTCGAACGAGCCACACAGTGTGTGATTATCCTATTTGCGTTACTTACATGTTGATGCAGACATTTCCTCCTTTTTTCCTTACCATGTGACATGAAAATGGGTAAGGGGTACCATACTACCTAAGACAAGCATATCCATCGACATCACAATATATACTTAACAGAATTTTTTCACCAGTTTCGCCAATATTTAAACTTTCATGAAGAGTTTAGAAGATAGGAATATCACCAACTATAAGTTACTGCAACTTGGTTCACATGATTTAGATCAACATTCATAGCAATAAATCAAATCAAATAAAACAAATAAAACGTAATACAAAATAACCTAAGAGAACATTTTATCAAGGTGGTGTCTTCCTAAATTGTCGTCCAATAAAATTAAAAAAAATATTAAAAAAAACACTATGTAGGAGAAGTCCAAATAGCTAATTGTAAGGTACCTCTAATTTGCCAACCAATCTACTGTTATGTTTACTTCACAAAAAAATTTGTTCAACTAAATAATCATCCAATTGAGTAATGAGTTTTTAATATCCCTAAGACAATTAAATGTTGGTAATTACGTTGATTCCCATCGTGCTTGAATTTTGTTGCCAACATGTTCCTATTCAAGGGTTTTGGGTATTATGAAGATTCAATCATTACGCGCACTCGAATATATTTGGACTTTAATGACATTTATCTAGTGGCATTTATGATAAATACCAGCCAAACATAAGATAGGATACTGCTAAGCTTGTATTTGTTGTAGTGGCACTTGTGACAAATGTCCCCTTAGCTTTGAAATGATGATCCTATTGATGTTGAAGATGCACTGATTTCGCTCCTTTCAAATACACCAAATGAGATAGGATACCCTTAAAAACCCAATTTGTAAGGCCAATTTTAACCATGATCCATATTGGATCGCTCGCTGACGTGGCGAGCGATCTTTGTGTGATCCACCCACTTTAATGGTGATCCAAAGGAGATTGGATCATGTTGAAGAAAAATTGGGTGAGATGGATCGGTAAACCGAGCAAGCAAAGAATGGATTGCTCAATTTATTTTTTCTTTTTTTATTTTCCATGTCATTAATTATTTACCATTTCCCTTTTTTTCTTCTAATTTTGCCATTATTTCTTTCCAACTCCCAACTTCCCATGCCCAATTAATATTTTCCATGTCAGTAATATTTTTTTCTCTAGTTGCAATGTTTATTGTCAACTTCAGATATATTGTATTTTTTTGTTAATTTGTAATATTTTTTTTAGTTACAATACTCAATTATTCTACTATTATTTTTAATATATCATTTTGTTGTAGTATATTTTTTTGTTTTCATTTGTCATATTTTTTGTTTTCCGTTGCCATATTCTTTTCTAAAATAAATAACATAAATAAATACTCCACAAATACTAAAATAATTAAAAGTGGGGACCACAATATAATTTTTAAATAAAATATTGTCAAGTGATCCTTACAATTAGATTGCCTTTATTTGGAGTTGGATCACTACTAATGGATTACACCACTTTAAAAGGGTGGACCCCCACCAATCCAATCCAAACATGGATCACTGTTGCTTATGACCTAAGTGGTAACCATGGAAGCTTAAGAATTCAGAGAATTAAGCTTCCTTTTACCATCTAAGACCGGTTGATATTAGTAGTAAATTAATTATGAGATTTGAACCTTCTCCATTCCTTATTGACAAATAAGGTGGTAGTCAGTCTCCACATGGTCTAGATATATAATGCAATATAAATTTATTATCTGTTCATGGAGTGTGTGCTTTAAATAAATTATTATTTATTTGTATATATTTGATTATTCATTCTCAATAATATCATTATTCACTTACATGTAATATATGTTAGTGTACATGAGGGATCAAATATTAACCCCTCTCCCAACTGAATTTCCTTTTAACAGGATGTTGTGATAAATTTATCACAGAAGAATTTAATTTTCGATTGAATTACGTAAATTCAAGTGCGATAATAGCAAGTGTACTACTTGGCTAAAAACAAGATAGATGGGATGCATGCATTTTCCGGACAATATTGAGAGAGACAGACAGTCAAAGCTATGCCAATTATGCCACGTTGGTGTTGGCTACAGAAGCTGCTGGAAATCAGCCATTTTTTCAAGGCCTACTCAATTCATTAATTAAGTATGAATATATAACGTAATCATCCGAAAACATTGGTTGGTATTTATGGTCATTTTCTGACGTGAATAGGACAACAAATTTGATTCCATTCACACCTTGTATGTATACACTTCTATATCACAAGTTCACAACCCTTATTAAAGCTAACTTGGGTTATTTCTTCCATGTCAATGTTTTAAAGATACAAAGGTGGCTTACAATAGACAGCGTAATTGGACCACCTGCCCACCTCTACACAGAATAGGTGATGTCATATTTAATTCCTGGCCAAGACCTGGACAATCTAATATGCTTGTGCCTTGTCAGAATTAATCCTGATATGTATCTCAAACTAAGTCATTGCATGGTTGAATATTGTGATAGAATAGGACTCTTTTTTATTGGATTAGGGCCAAGGACATTATCTCTATATTTATTAAAGAACTCATATGGAACCTTGATAAGGACCTCAAACGAAGTTTTGATATGAAAGACAATATTACAAAAGTAAGAAAGGGAAGTATCTCAAGCCTTTTACTATCTAAAATTTTGAATATATGATTGAACAATTAATTATGAACCAGAATATGTTTGCAGGATATTCCTCAAGAAGAAATCTGGAAACCTCACAAATTCGGCAGCAATCAGAGCATCAAAGAAGGAAATAATCCGGCTGATTTCAATCAAACAAGGAAGGATAACAAATCAAGCTATTATAGACCAGAATATGATTGCAAGATATTCCTCAAGACAAAATCTGGAAACCCCACAAATACGGAAGAAATCAAATTGTCAAGAAGGGAAAAATCTGGAGGATTGCCTATCAAGAACTAGAGGACAACAAATCAAGCAAATCAAGCCCTATAGCCATTGACCACCAACAAGAAAGGAAATCCGCAAGAAGCTATAAATCATCTCATGACCTCAAGTAGAAAGAGTCATTCGATTCCAAGTGAAGAAATCGTGAGAAAAGTTGTAGGAAATCAGTGAATGATTTCTGAGTGTGTAACCAATTGATATTGGTAAGAGTGTAACCAGTAGAAGACCTCCGGTAGATTGTAGCCGTGGACCTCGGCGAGTAGTATAACAAAAACTAAGTGTTGTACGTAGTTTCTGTGAGTGATAATCACCAATGTGGTTAGTGGACTCTTTCGTCTAAAATCGCTGCTAGGACAACTTAGTTGAGATACTAGCCAACTTAGTTGGGACACTAGCTCCACTGTAATTGTCCTGAGGACATCAGCTCTAGGACAATAAGACTGTTTGTAACCACCTCAATGTAACACTTTCTAGTTTGCATTCAATAATATAAGTATTTTTGTTACACTATGCTTAAAGTCTTAACGGTAAGTTAAGGTTTGTTACTAATGTCCTCATTGACTGTGCAGAATTTCAATAACGCTATTCAATCCCTCTAGGATTCGTTCATTTTTCAACACAGTTGAGCTACGCTAAAGTAACTATATACATATACATACATATATATATATATATATATATATATATATATATATATATATATATATATATGGAACAGATAATATGATAAAGACATTTTGGTGAGAAGGGATGGACATCAAGTATTGCAGGGATGGGCATCATATATCGCAGAGATAGACATTAAGTTTGTATGGATAGTTGATGTCTCCCTGATGTTCCCCATGCAAACGTGATGTCCCCTATGCAAACTTGATGTCCATCTCTGCGATATATGATGTCCATCTCTGCGATACTTGATGTCCATCCCTTCTCACCTTCTCACCAAAATGTCATTCTCATATTATCTGTTCTCATATATATATATATATATATATATATATGGGTGATTCTAGTTTTTCAAGCGAATACCTGGGTTTTGTCCAAATTACGTCTTTGAATAACATTCTAAACAGTATCTAGCTCAACATAAAAAGACTTATCCCATCTACCATGTTTTCAAGGGTGGGGTTTGAAACTTATTCAAGAATATTGGGAAGCAAAACTTTTGATTTGGTCGAAAAAAGGTTTATCTGATAAACTTTCATCTCAATGTTTGAAGACAGACAGGGAGGGGAGTATAGGTCTTTTTTTGCTCTGAGGTTGCCAGCTAAGGCGTAGGAAAAGGGTAGGATTCCATCTGTTTCTTGTGATCCCAAAGGCATAAAGTGGCCTACATTCCCCATTTTGGACGATCTATGCATATGCATTATGCTGCTCTTGTCATCATTTTTAATTGTCAACTAGAGCAGAAGATACAAAAACGTAAACGTCACCCACCAAAAGCTAAAAGGTTTTTGGCCATAAAATCAGATCGGCGCGCATGATCGAGAATAATTCAAAGAAGCTTTTTGCCAGATTCTATACTTATTCATTATTTTCTCGTAACCGAGTATGTGTCCTTTTAATTAAAAGCATGTCACATCAATTTTTTTAATTCTATTTTATCACTTTAATGATAAAATAGAATTAAAAAAAATTGTTGTGGCATGCTTTTAACTCATTGCTAACGTTTTTCCCCCATAATGTAAGTGCAAGGTGAATAATGTAAGTTAAACGCTAAAATAGAATTATAAAAAAAAATTGACGTGACATGCTTTTAATTAAAAGGGCACGTGCTCCGGTTGCCACATCAGCATTCCGGTGCAGAAATTTCACTCTGGGATGCTACGAGAAAATAATGAATAAGTATAAACTGCCACCAGCCAAAAAGTCACTTTGGATTATTCTAAATCATAAGGCCCTCAGTACGGATTTTTCTCAGCCAAAAACCCAAAGCTAAATGCTACTCCTTTTATTTCATATTAATTGTCCATTAACGTCATTAATTTCTCAATATATACAACGTTCTAATATATAAAAGTACTATTGTTAAATTTATAATGAAAATATTATCACAATAACATAATGTTATAATTTTTTAATAAAATATATTATAAGAAATTTTTAGTTAAAGATGACATTTTGGACAATCAATATGGAACGGAGAGTATCTTATTCTCAAAGTTAAAGATTTATCTATTTTCATTATGATTCGAATATTATCACACAATTTCTTTTTTTTTTTTGGATATTGTAGTACTCCTGGAAATTTCTTGTAAGTGTTTTTAGGGTTAGATTTCTAGTGGACCTAGTTTCATGTTGTCACCTCACTTTTACTTATTAGCCTATTAAGTTTTACTCTTGTAAAATAATTTTTTTATGTAAAAGTTTTTGGGGTGGGGTTGAGTTATTTTTTCATGGATACTTGGATGTTTGTCCCTTATGGCCTTATCCTCAATGTACCAGCGGCTTGTAAGACCTCGGTTTTTTCGTTCTCTCTCAGGGAGCTGGCGGCCTTGGTCAAAGGAACTAGGTCAATGGTCGGGTTGAGATTGCTAAGGTAAGGATATTGGTCTGAAAGATCACAAAGCAAGAAATAAAACTAAGGTCGGTCAAGGAATGGAAAAGGTTCGGGGTTTTTAGACACTTAACGGAACTTTTGATCAAGAAGTTTTCATGATTAAAATGCATAAAGTTAGATTCATCTATGGAACAACGCGGGAAAAAGGCCACGATGAATCCCCTCCCTCGAGGAAGATTCAAATTAACTACCCTATGTCCACCATGGACCATCGGGGTTGAAAATCGCGTTAATTCCTAGTTAAGCCTATACTTACCCTCGTAAGTGTGGGCTTAATTATCCCACTCTAGACTTCCCGTTGAGTGTATAACGATTCAAAGAGCTCTCGGACCTTGAACCGCCACCCCCAATGAGAAGACACTAGGTGGAAATAGACTCCTCCAACTAAAACACACTTTAATCAATAAACACCTTAGCCAAAATCCATTAAAGCCTTAATCACCCCCTCACCTCAAGAAAGATTAGCCTCTAGACATGATGAAGAAATCAACAACCATAGACAAACAAGAACAATGAAATAGCAAGTAAGGAAATTAAGAACAAGCAAAGTAATTAAATAAAGAGTTAAGGGAAGAGAATACTTATCAAAATGTTGTAGATGAACAATGGAAAGCAATAACAAGATGATCCAACAATCTCTCAATTGATTGAATCCCCAAATCTTCAATAATAAACTCAAATCTCCAAAACCCTAGATTAATCTCTCACTAATCTTCCTCTAAAATCTACTAATTACAAACTGAAAATAAAATCTAAGTCTAAACCTAGATGCCCTAGCTACTCCTAGATATCTCCCTAGATTAGATAATAATCCTTTTCTTCATGCCCCAAGACGGGCTATTTAAACAAAAGGGGAAGAAGGGCCAAAACACAGTCGTTTTGGCCTAAAATTATGCAGGAAATAAGGACGCCGAACGCTACGGACATCGTAGCGCTCGCTACGACCCCAAAGCAGCGAACATTTCAGCTCCAAGGCGCCCGCTATGCCCGATCGCGACTCAATGATCCGTAGCGAACGCCACGAAGGCGAGCTAACGCTATGACCGTCGGAAAATCGGGAAATTGGGCTTTATCGTAGCGTTGCTCGCACCCTTCGTAGCGACCGCTACGGTCTTGGCGTAACCTTCGCTCGGGCTCAGAAGGCGTTCACACGGCCGGCGTAAGGAACGCTACGGTCTTCAATTGATCTTCCAGCCAAGTAAAGGGGCGAGCCGCAGTCGTTGTAGCGAACGCTACGAACATGGATGCCCCCATACTTAGCCTTTTGGCCCGAACTCCCTCTCTTTTAGGCACGATTGGTCTCCCATGCTTCCCGGGTCTTCACCACGGCATCAAATCAGCTCCAAAGGTCTCGGGATGACCGAGTTATCGCCCTTTTTCGCAACTTCGCCCCCCTTTTATTATTCTCCGAACTTAATACCTAAAAATCACAAAACACGTAATAAATAACCATTTTATTAGGGAACGGCAATAGACTTGGGCGTAAACGAGTGGTATTTAGCCCCTAAAATGGGACTAAACACCCCCCCACACTTAGACTTTTGCTCGTCCCGAGCAAAACTAACCGAAAGAAACCTAAGAAACTAGAAAACATAAACACCTAACTCACTTTCGCAGGAATCGCGGATGCATTTAGCATATGCATCAAGCCCTTTAAACCCCCCGGTAGCCCGGGTGGACGAGGTGGACTCGTGAGGGTTTGTAGCGGCTGTGCCCACAAAAGCCAAAGAGAAAGGAAAAAGGGGAAAGAAAGAGAAGTGAAAACCGAAAAACAAAGCCAAACAAAAACAAAGAAAATACTCCCGTCCCCAATCATACACCTAGTTCCCCAACCCGCCTCAACAATCAATTGGAAGAAACAAGTACAAACAAATTAAGACACGAAGGTTGGAAAACTGCCAATCTTTGAGATTTTGAACCAAAACACTTCCTGCTGAGCAAGACACCTCGTGAATATGTGCAAGTGGGCTCTAGTCGGTCTTTCCTATCCTAAACCAGACAATCGGAGTTGTTCTCATGCTCAAGCTCGGAATTATCTATCCTACTTCACTCTTGGTTTTTTTTTCAACCTCTTTTTTTCTTGCTTTTTCTTACACCACTCTATTCTTTCCCTTTTTTTTTCCTTTCCTTTTCTTGCTTTTTCTTGCTCTTTCTTACGATTCTTTTGCTCAACTCTTTTTTCTTTTTCTTGCTTCGCTCTTTTCTTTCATTGCAAAAACTACACTCTTTTCTTTCCACTCAATCCGCTTTGTGTCTTTTAGAGTGTTTGTGTCGGGTTTTGCGGGATTTAAGTACCGGCCTTCGCAAAGGGCTACCCTCCCTGCTGGGTTTCTCCATACGTGAGTCATTGCACTTAAGGGGCATAGGGTGCCGATCCACCCAAACCAACCCATGACGGTAGGCCCGACAGTTATTTGATTAATGTATTAATTAAGAGCTTAAGCAATTGAACAACTAAACCGTCTAACTTAGGTAAGAAGACACAGTCAAAGCGTGTAAGATTTGAGGATTATGCTTTCCCATTCCATGTAGAGGTCTAAAAGAGATAAGTCATGGCAAAAATCCTTCCTAAGGTCTCTATTTATTCATACCGCCGCCTAACTAATCGAATCGTGAATTAGACAACTATCTACAAAACTGTGAATGGAAGTATCTTCAAAAAGAAAAAGAAACTTTCGGGGTTTTCACAACATTTCTCCCCTTTTTACTCTTTCACACAAAAACTTTTCGATTTTTTTTTTTTACATTTCATCTTTTAGCACTTTTTCACTTTTTTTTCGAACTTTTCTAAGAAAGAAAAAGAAACAAAAAGGACTCAAAAAGACTAGGTGCTCTACCCAAAACATAATGATCTCCTCCCCACACTTAAAATCCACAATGTCCTCATTGTGGGAAGGGTGTCTCATGAAGGGTAGAAAAACTAGGAAAAACAAACATATGTACAAACACCTAAAGGAAACAAGCAAACATATATACAAACATCTAACACATAGAAAATGGGTGGCGCCCCGAGCCCACACGGCTCCAACAACAAGAAAACCCAACATATAGCATACTAGGGGTGCGCCACCAAAAAGAAAATCAAGCATGCAGCATGGATCATAGGATATTCAACTCAAAAAGAGAAGAGCGGAGAGATATTACCTCGAGTTCTTCAAAATAAATGATTACTCAATCCGCGATCCGTGATAATCGAGCAAAGGGTTAGGATATTCAAGTAAAAACAAGCAAGGCTCGTAAGATCCGCATGTAGGATTAGAAATAAGAAAAAGAAACAAAAGAAAAGAAATTAATCAAAACGGAAGTATGGGTTACCTCCCATGTAGTGCTTGTTTTAGGTCCCTAGCTTGACCTAAATACCCGTTTGATTCTTGAAAGACGGGGTGAACAAGATAGGAACATTTTCCATCTCTTCCACCATTTTCTTTTCCTCCCTTTCCAACAATTCCACACTTTGCAAGTATAAAGGTCAAGATGATCTAACCAGTTTGTAGTTGGCCTCGGGGCGAAGAAAGGCAGTGGCTTCTTATGTTTCTTCCACCTTCTTTTTCTCATCTTCTTCCAACATCTCCCAACTACCATAGTGAACCAAGAAAGTTGCTCCTCCGGCGGTCGAATAGAGTGGAATAGATAAAGAGGCAATTTAAACTCCACTTTACTTGTTTCCCGGAGTTTTGGAGCCTTGGGAGCAAGCATGAGTTGATGACAGTCATCTTCCTTCGAGAATTCTTCTTCCTTCTCAACCCCTTCTTTGAATTCTTCTTCAATGAAATAATTCGAAGTGATCGGGAAGTACTCAAACTCTACTTGAGGAAGGGGAAACTCCAAAGATGCTTCATCATTGATAATAAAATCATGGACCTCCATACGCTCAAATAAAGGTTCCTCCAAGGGAACATCCTCCACCTCTCGAGTATATGCCCCATCAGTAAGATTAGTGAGGAACACGACCTCACTACCATCGGGCTCAACGTGGATAGGCTCAAGAAGGATCTCCTCCAAAGGACGCTCACATGAAAGCTCAAAGGTATAAGGTTCTATCAAGCACCCACCTATTTCCTCATTGAATTCTTCTTCCTCACTCAACTTCTCCTCATTCTCACTTTCAGCTTCTTCAAGAAACACCTCCCTTTCTTCATTCATCTCCAACTCACTCGCTTTTTCTTCTTCTCTCAAACATCCCTCTTCCGCAAAATTTGGTACTATCGCTTCCCCTTTACTCAGGAGGGTAATAAGATTCACCGGCACCATTGGAGTAGGTTGAGGTTGTATGGGACATTTGAGGGATGTAGTCTATATGAGCCGTTTGGGCCCATTGATTTTCAATGTTCTCGAGGCGAGCCCTATCATTCTCTTGATTTTCAACAATTTGCTTCAGCAACTTCTCTATGTTGGACCCTTGAGATGGTTGGGGTTCTTGAAGACGAGGAGTAGGTTGGTGATAAGTGGGCTGCCAAACTTCTTGGTTTTGGTGGTTGGGTGAGAAATATTGGATGTTTTGGGTGGAGGGTTGGGTCTCCTGCACGACTCCCAATTGGTTGGCTGTTCCATTAGATACCATCTTCTGTTGCATCTCTTGGACGACGCCCAGAAGGAATTTGATAGTAGGTTTGCGCTCCAAGGAATAGACTCTACTTCCTAAACTCCGACGGCTTCCCCAAGAAGGAGAATGTTGAAATAGCTCGTGAAGGAAAACATTTGCTTGATGCTCGGTCTTCATAAGGAACATTCCTCCTGATGCAATATCAATTGAGTCTTTAAGATCGTCTTGAAGCCCATGGTAAAACTGATGTAACAATAACCAATCCGGAAGATTGTGATGTGGACATCGCCTTTGAAGAAGTTTAAACCTTGCCCATGAATCGAAAAGAGTTTCTCCCGGCTCTTGCTTGAAATTCAAGATAGCCTGTCGAAGCCTATGCGTCTCATCAGCCGGAAAGAAATGGTGAAGAAAATCCCGGCTCAATGCATCCCAAGTAGTATATGTACCGGGTGGACAAATGTCGAGCCACATCTTAGCTTTTCCTCCCAAGGTGAGAGGGAAAAGCTTCAATTTCAAAAACTCCGAAGATACCTCTGGCATATGCACAAAACCAATCCGTCCTTCAAATCTTCTAATATGATCAATAGGGTCCTCGAAGCCATCTCCATAGAATTGGTTTCTCTCAAAAGCGTCCAGCAGGCATGGTTTGAACTCGAATGTTGCGGTGGGTGGTAGTGGCGGTAGGATGATAGGATTGCCTCCCGTACCCGATGATGGAAAGGAATATGATAGAAGGGTACGGGGTGAATCAGCTTGGACTTCACCCATTAGGACTTGAAACCTCCTACGATGCTCGGTAGAACATTAGGGCGTACCTACATGCATCAACAAGAACCGATAGAAGCATCAAATTCATTTGGATTGGCACAAACTAATTTCTAGCGTGAAAGCAAACTCAATTAACCAAAGACCAAGAAACTAAAACTAGGGGCGCTGGCTCCCCGGCAACGGCGCCATTTTGTGTACCAGCGGCTTGTAAGACCTCGGTTTTGTCGTTCTCTCTCAGGGAGCTGGCGGCCTTGGTCAAAGGAACTAGGTCAATGGTCGGGTTGAGATTGCTAAGGTAAGGATATTGGTCTGAAAGATCACAAAGCAAGAAATAAAACTAAGGTCGGTCAAGGAATGGAAAAGGTTCGGGGTTTTTAGACACTTAACGGAACTTTTGATCAAGAAGTTTTCATGATTAAAATGCATAAAGTTAGATTCATCTATGGAACAACGCGGGAAAAAGGCCACGATGAATCCCCTCCCTCGAGGAAGATTCAAATTAACTACCCTATGTCCACCATGGACCATCGGGGTTGAAAATCGCGTTAATTCCTAGTTAAGCCTACACTTACCCTCGTAAGTGTGGGCTTAACTATCCCACTCTAGACTTCCCATTGAGTGTATAACGATTCAAAGAGCTCTCGGACCTTGAACCGCCACCCCCAATGAGAAGACACTAGGGAAATAGACTCCTCCAACTAAAACACACTTTAATCAATAAACACCTTAGCCAAAATCCATTAAAGCCTTAATCACCCCCTCACCTCAAGAAAGATTAGCCTCTAGACATGATGAAGAAATCAACAACCATAGACAAACAAGAACAATGAAATAACAAGTAAGGAAATTAAGAACAAGCAAAGTAATTAGCAAAGTAATTAAATAAAGAGTTAAGGGAAGAGAATACTTATCAAAATGTTGTAGATGAACAATGGAAAGCAATAACAAGATGATCCAACAATCTCTCAATTGATTGAATCCCCAAATCTTCAATAATAAACTCAAATCTCCAAAACCCTAGATTAATTTCTCACTAATCTTCCTCTAAAATCTACTAATTACAAACTGAAAATAAAATCTAAGTCTAAACCTAGATGCCCTAGCTACTCCTAGATATCTCCCTAGATTAGATAATAATCCTTTTCTTCATGCCCCAAGACGGGCTATTTAAACAAAAGGGGAAGAAGGGCCAAAACACAGTCGTTTTGGCCTAAAATTATGCAGGAAATAAGGACGTCGCGAACGCTACGGACATCGTAGCGTTCGCTACGACCCAAAGCAGGCGAACATTTCAGTTCCAAGGCGTCCGTTATGCCCAGCGTCGCGACCCAGTCAATGATCCGTAGCGAACGCCACGGCGGGCGAGCTAACGCTATGACCGTCACCGGGAAATTGGGAAATCAGGCTTTATCGTAGCGTTCGCTACACCCTTCGTAGCGACCGCCACGTTCTGGGCGTAACCTTCGGGCTCGTAGCGCAGAAGCTCACACCGGCGTAGGGAACGCTACGGTCGTAGCGAACGCTACAACCGGCGTAGGGAACGCTACGGTCTTCAATTGATCTTCCAGCCAAGTAAAGGGGCGTAGCGGTCGCTGCAGTCGTTGTAGCGAACGCTACGAACATGGATGCCCCCATATTTAGCCTTTTGGCCCGAACTCCCTCTCTTTTAGGCACGATTGGTCTCCCATGCTTCCCGGGTCTTCACCACGGCATCAAATCAGCTCCAAAGGTCTCGGGATGACCGAGTTATCGCCCTTTTTCGCAACTTCGCCCCCCTTTTATTATTCTCCGAACTTAATACCTAAAAATCACAAAACACGTAATAAATAACCATTTTATTAGGGAACGGCAATAGACTTGGGCGTAAACGAGTGGTATTTAGCCCCTAAAATGGGACTAAACAGTCAACTTATAAAATTTGCTGTGACCATACTTATCCTTCATAAATAAAAATGCAGTTCAAGGCGTAGAAATAATATGTCTAAAATTAATTTTCCTATTTTGTGCCAACGAGGTAGTTGTGCAATATTTAATACTAAGGCTCCAAATATATTAGACCTTACGTTCATTTCCCCTATGGATTTATAATTGACGTAAGAAAGTTCTATTGGATTACTTATTGACAATTAAAGTCTTGTTTGGTGTGCGTTGCTTTTACTGTAACGTGGGCTTATTACTTCGTGGTGGTTGTAAATGTTAGCTACCGTGCATAAGCTCACATGACCATGTTACACCGATTCAGATTCTCCGGAGGAAAGGGAAAGATTTTTTTTTAGTATATTGAATAGGAGTGCTTGAATAAAATTGCCCTTCAACTTTTTAATTTGAGTAAAAATGTCACCGAACTTCTAAATTGATCAAAATTGCCACTGTAATTTCCAATTTGATCAAACATAGCCCTCAAGACTTCTTTTTACTGGTACCAACCGGTTACCGTTTTAAAATCATTTTGAAAAAAATTTGAAACAGAAAATAGGAAAAGGGAAAAGACATTTTCATTGTCATCCCTTACTTCTTGCTTCCCACCATTCTCCACTCTCAACTTCCACCCTGTAGAGTCATGAGATGGTTTTGTCCAGAACAAGAGGAAAAAATGGCAAGGTTATAAAAAAAAACGATAGAGCAAAAAGGCACAAGTATGGGAGAGGTGGTTTTGAAGAAGGTAAGCCAAGGAATTATGGGAGCAGAGATGCAAGTGACAGACATAGGTATGGCAGGAGGGATCAGCACATGAATCCAAAAGGAAAAGAAATTCGACTGTTCTTCTTCGACTGTGTCTTGGAGCTAATAGAGAACACAGAAAATGATATTTAAAAAGGGGAGGAAAACGAACTGCATTCCAGATATAGCTAGCTATTCAGACTTCAGAGGGAAACTAAGTTGCAGTGTTGGACATAATAGTTCATCCAGAAATTCACATGCATAATGTTGTAATTTGCAAACACTTTTCAACAAAGAATGCACCAAATAAACCTCTGCTTAAGGACTCAACATGAATCCCCAGATAGCTTAGAGAAGAGCCACCAAGCAGTTTACAAATGTTCGGTGGCATCTGGGGGGTGCGTCAGCTAGAGTGAAGAAGATGAGGGGGTAGTGGCTTCCTGGAGAAGCTTTAAGTTTTTCTTTTTTTGGAAAATAATGGAAACCTGGATAAAAGTGGAGAAACCTGTGATAGCAGGTTATTTTTTTTTCAAGGATATTTTTGATCAAATTGAAAATTACAGTGGCAATTTTGATCAGTTCAAAAGTTCGGTGACATTTTTGATCAAATTGGAAAGTTGAAGGGCAATTTTATCTAAGTACTCTATTGAACAGCAATAATACAAACTTTGGAGGTACTGGCTAATAATAATATCAACAATGTTGTTGGACACTAGCAGTATCAACTATGAACCTACTTTTCAACAATAATACGCTATCGAATTACTCCCTCCGTCTCAAATTATTTATCCACTATTCCATTTTTGGATGTCCCAAAATTATGTCCACTTTCCTAAACTCGAAACTTTTATTTTATTGAAATTACTAAAATACCTTAAATTGAATTTTTGAAGTATTTATGGTGTGTTTGGCCAAGCTCGTACTTCTTCAAAATGACTTTTTAGAAACTGTTTTGCAGAAACTGTTTCTCTCAAAACTTTTAGGTGTTTGGTAATGCATATTATAGAAGTGCTTCTTAAAAGTAGAAACTATTAATTAGTGTTTGATTATTTATAGATATTTATTTTTGCTACTTTAAGACCCCATAGAATAAGTATTAGATTCTTTTTTTTTAATTCAATTTTCACAATTTACAATACACATTTAATTTTCCTCATTATATGATTTTACTTTCTATTTTTTTAAAACAAAAATACTTATAGTGGTTCTCCTCCAAAAAAATTATTTAATTGATGTAAAATAATTAAACTTAATTATATGTGGGTAATAAAATCTTATTATAAACAATTACCTATTTTTTATTGATAAACATGAAATTTTAAAATCAATTATTACAAGAAAATAGAGCTTCTTCAAGAAAATTAAAAATATCTTAAAAATAAAAACATGGAAATATAATTTCATTGATAAGAAAGTTCAAAGATATTTGTGGAAATTTTTTTTTGTTCCCTTAATTCCTAATAGCTCCCAAGAAACCAAAAGTTAGAAGCTACAAAATGTAGCTTCAACTTCTAGGGGACTTGGGAGCTAATTTTAGCTTCTATAAAGTTGGAAACTATTTTAGATAATATCTTTGTTTGGCATAATTTCTACTTTTTCTACTAAAAAGTTACTAAAGAGCTTGGCCAAACACACACTTAAATATGAGAGGGAAAATTATAAATAGTAGTTTTGAATTCGAAACTAAGGGTATTATTAGTATTTTATTGCTAATTGAGATTAATTTGTTGATTTTTCTTAAAATGCGTGCTAAATCAAAGGGGACAAATATTTTGGGACGGAGGGAGTAGTAGATATTTGACTCGATGAAAAGACGATGTGTCATCTTATTGTCTAAGCTAGAGGCTGGAGTAAGTGAAAAGCGTGTTGATTGTCACTTTTTTTGTAAACTAAGCAACATTAACCAATTTAGCAAAAAAAACAATTAAAGTTTTATTTGTACATTATTGTTTAGATAAGTTTGTTAATGTTGCTTAGTTGGTAAAAAAATGTGTTCGTTAGAAAAACATACTCTAGCCTCCAACTCAAACCATTAGGCATCTCATCGTCTTTTTACTTAGTCAAACACCTATCAACTCGATGGTGTACTATTATTGGTAAATAGATCTATAATTGATACTGTTAGTGCCCAACAAAATTATAGACATTATTATCTCCCAATACCCTAAATTTCATATTGTTGTTGTTTAATAGTCCTAAAATAAAGGAAAGGGAAAGATTGAAATCATAGAACTTCACATCCACAAGTAGAGTTCTGGACTAAATTTTTTCCAACAGTTCTGTTGTTTCTTTGTCCTCTCTTTTTTAAACATTTTATTAACTAACTATATAGTCATCACAAATCACGTTTTAAGTTACGTTGTGATAACTAGCATGAAATACATTGTTGCAAAAACTGAAGGAAGTTCGGGAACTTATTATGTTACAAGATTTGCCAGCCTAAGGCCCCAAACACGTAATGTACAAATTAGGGCTATAACACCACTAGCCTGTAGCCATTACATATCGTCACACACCCTAACAGAGTGTGCAAAGGTCAGGATATATCAAAACACACCTGTTAATATGCCATCAGATAGAAGATGCCATCGGATGGAAGAATTTACAAACATCCAACAGGGACCAAAGCAAGCTACGACTACAAACAAGGGATAAATCCTTGACATTTCTCATCTGAGGCCCAAAAGAGGACTGTGTTACAGAAAGAAACAAGCAAACCGAGTTTAGCTGTCTGAAGATGATTGTGGCTCAGAGTCTAATTTTTGGGTTACACGAGTATTGTAAGAATTGCAGTCACTGCATTTGTGCCCAAAGATGTGAAATTTCACTCTGCTTGTATTGCTGCAATCATTGCAGAGGATTAACACCTGCCAGATATGTTTTGCAAATTAGGATCAATATCTCAATTAACTGATACAAAAGACGACCTTTTAACTACCAATCGCGTCATGAGCCACAAAGCAGTGGCAATTGAACAAATTCCACCATGTAAGGGTTTAGGGAATTTTTTTTTTTTCTCAATTGGTAGTAGCCAACAAATGGCAGAAGTTGCAATACACACAACAACAAGAGGCATAATCAAGTCCCCCCAGATCAAAACCAGGCAGCAGCTGCAACAACTACTCCCCTCCATTCCATATTATTTGCCACTTAGGCCCTGTTCTTTTATGCGGTATTTTGCGGAATGGTGTGGTGAGGTGTGGTGGAATTTTGTGGTGGGTGTGGTGGAATTGTGGTAGGTTATTGGAATTGTGAGAGAGAAAAGTAATGATTTGCGGTAAAATGTGGTGGGTTGTGGCAGACTGCGGTAGGCTGTAGCACCATGTATTAATTGACTGTTAGGGTCTCCAATGTCACTCTTTGATTGATAAGTTTCTTGTACAATATTTTACTAACAATTGCAATATTATACTTCTAGGATAATATTTTTCGTTACCAATGTAATGGTAGTAACTTTATATAACAAGTCATTGTATATATTGAGAAATTTATAGTCAAAATTTTTCAAGTTTGATAGTACATTTACAAAGATGACAAATAATATGGAATAGAGGCAAATTATGAAGCAAAATACGAGCAGAAAATAGCAACAGCAGGAGTTAAACGCAACCAGAACAGAAGTCAAGCATCATGTATGCTGCAGTTTCATCTAGGGATCGAAATAGCCTTGGAATACAGTTGAATGCTCTCAGGAGTATGGAACATGTTCCTTCCTAAGGGTTTCTGGTAACTGTTAGAGGAGACAGCAAATTAGAAGCAGAGAACCCCCCCCCCCCCCCTCCCCCCAACACACACAAAAACCAAGTCTTCCCGACCAAGACTGTAATCACAAACTTGGGAGACCCATGCTCCTGACTATTCTCTTAACAATAGGAGAAAAAAAGAGCAGAAGTTGAAGAAATGTTTGCACTAATTTCAGAACCGTTGCAGATGCAGATAAGCCACCAGCTTGGTCGATCAGAATTAAGGAGTATGGTGATAAGGTCAGAGGTAGAGAGAGAGGTGACCTAAGACTTGATGTATCTCCCTCCTTCCTTCTAACACATTCTCTTAGGCTACTTTTTTTTTTTTGGGGGGGGGGGGGTGATGTAGGTCCCTAGGGTGGTTGGTGGGGTGTGTGTGTGTGTCACCAATGCAGCTGACAGCATTGGTTCTTGAATTATTTGCACTGAATAGTGGAAGGGTCATACAAATCAGCCCACTATAGATTTGAGTAACTGAGCCCCAGTTAAGGATTGAGGTGGCAATTGGTAAGAAATGTGGTCCTAACCATCCAGCATATCGAGCACAATTCTATTACGAGTAGAAAGTAGAAACATATTCTCTGTAGAAAGGAAGCAATACACCCATATATGCCTCCATGAATATTCACATAAAATGTAGGATACAATTGATATAGCATTAATAGAACTAGCAGGAGAAGTACCTCATATCGACAATCAGCAGGCATCATCGTAGCTCCAATCTACAGTAAAAATGTAGTCAAAGAAATGCATCCACATGTAAATACAAAATTATCTCACATAAGCAACCACATGAGCAGGCTACTAATATCTCACACAGAAGCAACCACGTGAGCAGGCAACTATCAGATAAACAATCAGTAAGGTCAAAGTTCAAGTTCATCTCCTAAATCAAAAGGAATACAGACACCGAACATCAGACACGCTAGTCACACCACATTGAAATTTCCGGTACATGGTGCCATACTCAGGCAAGAAAAATAGTTTGAACTCTAAAAGGAACTAAATATGCAGCGGTACTATTTGCAAAAAGGTCTAGATAGATCAAATAAAGCTGCAAGTCAACTGTTCCACTTATTCTTCTTACAAGTAAATTGTCATAGTGGCACAAATCTAAAGAGCAATGACCAAATAAGAAAAAACATGTCCAGATTGATTCGCAGAACATGCCATATCTTGTCCTCAAAAGTCAAAACTCAATTTGCAAACTAAAAAGATATGTCGTTGCCTGCTATCTACAATGATAACAGAGATATTGAGAGTATAAAAATTTGAGAAAAGAATGTAAGATAAATAAAATCGATGAAGGGAGCACCAACTTTAAAAACTAAGGAAAATTGAATATTCTTCTTACCTCCTCATCTAGTCTTTCCCAGTTTCTAGACATGTCCACAGTGGACTTGGAGCATATTGGACATCGATACCTAATTCAAGAAGGTACATTACTCATCAACAAAAGGTGTAAGTAGCAAAGAAGAGTGATGTGGGAAGGGGAAATGAAAAAGTATTGTGAAGCTTATCACGCTAACTCTTTTTTTTAATGAAAACACAAGCGACAATGCTTGCCAAGCTCACAGGCAAAACCAACTCATGATACCTATTTTATATGAGTACTTTGATTCGGCAGAATGCAGCCAGCACTCTACTTCAGGTTTCATTCACACAGTTTTCTTTTTTCTACTATTGACTGTGACATTTCAAAATGAACAGAAGTAACTTGCATAATTAAAGAGAAATCTTTCTCACTTTCCAACTCTTTAAATAGGAATAAACAATCACCTCTGAAATTTGCACCGCTGAATCACATGGGTCGTCAATTACTAGAGGGTCATGTAACCATGTAAAAAGAAGAAACAGATAAATTTGATATATTTTTGAACTAACACCACAAGAGAAACCCCAAATCTTCTTCTAAACATTCATAAATCTAATCAACACAAAGAAAACATACATAACTTTCACTACACAGAGGAAAAAGAACATTGCAGCAAAAGGTGGGGTAACGAAATATTTTGTGAGCATAAAAAGAATGATAAGCTCATTCTTATTATGTATTTATAATACTCTGGATCATTGTATGATTGCAGGGGAATGATATGTCCTCAGATATCTATAGTGACTATAGAAAACTTTGGGTTTTGTTTAAGAAAACTGCTCTAGAGGTTTCCACCAAGGGTATGCTCCACTTCTTTTCCAGGTTCAGTAACGACATATCATTTTGAAAATATTACACCAAACTCTTAGTCTTTGCCAGTAGGTTGACACAAATAGTGATCTGCAATTTAGAAGGACAATGTATTGGAATTTTTCTCCACAATTTTCAATGAAACAACCCATTCGAACAGAGTCTCTTTCAAATGAAAGTATTTCATTCCTCAAGACAAACAGCCAAAATAGATAAAAGTAGAAACAAAAACGAATGAAAGAGAAGTTATAATGGGCTTACTGTTTCTGTTTTAACATTTCGCTATAGCACTCAATATGTATTGTATGTCCGCATCTCATAACCGTCGTGCCTTTCACTGAATCAAAAAGATACTGCCACCACAACATGCACAGTTAGCGCATTAAAGCTACAAAGGAAGAATATCTGACGTAGATCAGATAAGTTTCTGGAATTGAATATCAGACCTCATAGCATATGGGACAACTATTCTTCATGGCATTCTCGACACACGAGTGGTTATCACGTATACTCATAGCGTAGCAAGAACCTGCACTTCCAAATAAACATTGATGGGCTATGTGCTATGAACTCCTGGAATTATGATCGGTTTGCTAAGAAGTAAATGAACGAAAGGGTAACCGCGCTATTTGTGCATCCTAAAATGAAGCTAACTACAGTGGATAGCAATTAACAAGGATATCAACAAAAGATGTCATATAAAATTAAGCAGAAGTGAGTTCCTTATCAGTTATCAGAGAAGGCAAGAAGGCAAGAATACATATACTTTTAAGCCACTTTTTTGTTGATGTACTCGAGCAAATGCATCATACACTATTCCCATCTCCGACCATTCAAACATTCAATTAACTGCGTGATGGATAGCTTTGATGAGTTTTTGTCCAATAAATTTCATACTTATAGCAATGTCATGAGTTTGAATGGATATGGATCACACCAACCCCATTGAACACCACCACCACCACCCCTCCCCCCCCCCCCCCCCCCTTCCCCAAAAAAAAACCCCACCTCCCCAACCCCCTATTCTCCTCAAAAAAAAAAAAAAAAAAAAAACCCTAGAAAGAAGACAGAGAAAGGACATTGTGAAGAGCTTCAACTCCAGAAAAGAGACTTACTTCCACCCTCCCTGATACAAAGAATCAAAGCATACATTATGCCCTATCAGCCTGCCATAACACTTAAATTGAAGCATAGTCTAGTCAATAGGAGGGAGGTGCATAGAGTGAGAGAATGAAGAGAAAATCAGGTTCATGATAGAGTCAACAACAAGGGTCTGTCGAACTACTCAAAAGTCCACCCAGCCAATGTCTGAATGTTCTCGGCTCAAGTACATTCTCATTTAGGAGCATTGCTCAGGTTTACAACTGAAGCTCTAGAGTATCTTCTGCAGGATGTAAACATTTTGATAAGGCTCCAAAGGGACTGCCAGTGTCCACTCATGCTTAGAACCCAGATTGATCATGCCCTTAGAATCTTAAACCATCCTCTTTAAGGGGTTAGATCTGATATTCAGCATGCTATTTTGGACCAGCTCTTTTCACCTTTTTCATGGCAAAGAAGAAACGATTTTTGGGTTGATAGAATGTAGACCATGCAAAAGAATACAGTCCCCAGTTCTCTCTGACGCTTTCTCATGTTTCATTCGAAATGTCTTGATGACATACTAAGACATTTGTGACAGTTTACCATTGCTCCGTTTGCTTTTTCAATACACGAGTTGATGAATAATAGGATTTCTGCTCTTGGTTCAGAAATGTACCAAAAATAATTTATGTTTTCCAACAGGACAAAAAAATAGTCAGGAAATTAAAAATGCGGTACCACTAGCACAAGGGGGGACTATATAAGCATTTGAACAACGCAAGGGAATATTTCTTGCATCTCCTAGAAGATAAATTATCTCAAAATTTGCTAGATGATCCATAAACAATGCCAAAGTTCCTCATCCAATGAGAGGTCCAAGTTTCCTGTATATATGGCCCATTCTCTCTTCATGCTAATAGCAAATAACCATTCTATTTTCATAGATTTTCTACGGGCTACTTTCAGACTCACTTCAAATACCAGTTCATGCACAAAAGAGGACATCTCACAGAGTTGAATGTTTGTGAGGGCTACCCAACTTTCACAGCTCAATTCGAATAGAAGTAAAAGCATTAACATTAGAAATTCTCTGAACTCCAATCAGTAGGCACTTACCTAGATCATAAACCAAAAATCAAATGAGCTCCACATCAGCTTCACAAACATCAATATAAAACTATATCTTATGCAAAGGGACAAATCCTCATACTCATCAAATGATGTAGCCTTCTACATACATACCTAAAACTACAAACCAGCCAGTGCGCTACTGAGTTACCCAACCAATGACAAGCTTATCTCAAGAGATATCTAGAGCCTTCCTTACCCCTCACCCCTCCGCAGGACAAAGTACAGAAATGCATTCACAATATAGAGCGAGAGCAATAATAACTTCACCCTCAAATCACCAGAATGGAGGAAAGGGTATGAAAGCATACCGCACTTCTCGCAGTGAAAGAAGTTCTCACGACCACCAACCCTGAAAATTCAACATAGAAGAAGGATGGCAGTTGGCAAACAAAAGTCAAATCAGGATCACAAGACAAAAAACAGAACACAACTAGAGCTAGCTGACCTGCAAATTCCACATTCATCACAATGAAATTGTTTCTTATCGGTCTGTGACAACAACATTGATAATTATGAGACCAAGTGATCACAGCCTACACTAATTACAATATACACATCCAAGACATCAAGCGCGAAAACTAATTAGTCTATCATGGTACCTCATCATCATAGAATTTGCACACGTCACAGAAATATTCTCCCAAGTTAACGCCACAGTTAGAGCAAAGTTTAGCAACCTGACAGAAACCATATAAGTATAATGGTTGAAAGAGAAAAGGACAAGAGAACTTAAAAGCTGACTTAAGTCTTCTAAGATTTATCCATATAAAATTTAAGTCTTGCATGATTCGGAGATGGAAGCTACAACTCTTCTTATATGTTATTACCAGTCTAATACTCCAAAAAGTATGTTCCTAATGAAGTAAACTTGTCATTAGAAGACCAACATCTTTTAGACTTAACTCTGTAGACTCTATGCTCATTTGCTACGTCATCATTCCTCTGATAAAAAAAGGCTAGGGGGGCAGAAAAGCACAAAGGGCTTGCAGCCCAGGGCATCAGTTCGGAGACAAAAGTGTGAGCTTTTTCAAGTGAAGGGCACTTGCACTAGTGCTTAAAAAATAAAAATCATTCCAAACCAATAATTTCTTGACAATAAGTTAGTATGGCGTTAAACAAGTAGTCAGACATAGTTATAACTACGAAAACTATCACATGATTTGCAGTCTTTTGGGCTAAGAAGGACTGAGAGAAGGATAAAAGAGACAAATGATCCCCATGTAGTCCTGCTAATGTGAGGTCTAGGGGATCCACATGTAGGCAACCTTCCCCATACACGTGAGTGAATGAAGAGATGGGAGACAAATAAGTTACAAAAATAAAGGAAAATTAGATGCACAAAAAGAAGCAGACTTTCCCTAACAAGGCTCAACAGTTACAATTCCAAAGTTCAGAAAATAAGTTCTAATAAGCTAAGTTTAGAACAAACTCGCTCAAAGTAAGCTAAATAAAAACAAGTTCATTCTACACTTAAAATTTATACTGATGGTACTTGCAAAACTTATTTGAACTTATTCATAACCTACTAGAGGAACATCATTGAACATATGTTAACCTACTCCACGAAATTCATCTGAACTAATTACACCAAACATAAGGATTGAACTTATCTGTACTTATTCTGCAAAACCAACTAGAAAAGGGCCAAGTACAGCTGGAAAAAGCTGACCCGACACGATTACCGACCTAAACCTAACACGATATTAAACGGGTTTAGGTAGAAATTTTCAACCCGTTTAATTCGGTCAACCTATTTAATTAAATGGGTTAGGTTCAGGTCAAGATTTTCGACACGAAAAAATACCTATTTAACCCGTTTAATTAGGCATGTCACATGGATCAAGTCATTTTCTCCATAATTATTACCCACACATACCGTTTATCAATAAACTTAGGTGAAAGTTACAGTTAATACTCTCTGAAATATACGTAAAACTTGTAATTTTAACTTATATTTATCTTTGACTATGAATTAAAAGACATATTCTTATATATAATTCGAATTATATTACCACGGAAATTATTGGGTATGATATGTCATTATTTCGATCCCACAATGAATTGTTTTGTATAAGTGAGTTAATGGCTAAATGGGTAAATTGGTAATTTTATTCTAACACGTTTATTTAAATGGGTAAACAGGTCAAACTAAGGTCAACCCGTTTAAAATTTAAACGGTAAACGGTTTCAATTTCCAACCCGTTTAATAAATGGGTTAGGTTCAAGTCGAAAGATTTTAAACCCGTTTAAGTCCGACACGAACCCGAACCCGACTCTGACCTATTAGCCAGCTCTAGGGCCAAGTTATAAAAGAACTTTTTCAGAAAATCTTGAATTGAATGAATCACTAACATTACCAACACAAACAATAACTGCTAATGCGAGATAAGGACTAAAGATTAAGGATAACACTCACCGGCTGCTCAGTGTCACAAACTGCGCAAATAACCTGCAACATCAAAATCAAGCCTGGTTCTCATCAAAACTAATCAACTATTGAACTGCTAATAACACGCCATGACATAAAATAAGCTCAAATTAGATGCAGGCGTAGCATTTACTCGTGTGACATCCTGTCGAACAAGCTCATGCCTCTCCAAGGAGTCGCTCAGTGAGCTCTGCTTTCAAAAACATCGAATCAAAGCCGATAAAAATGGCGGACACCGTAAACAATCTCTCGGAATAGAGATGAAAAACAAGGTACGAACCGTGGCTTCGTTGTGACAATGGCGACAGGTGAAAATCTTATTGCAACAAGGCGCTCGGATTCTGCATCGTCTTCTGTAATGCTCGCACCCGTACTGTAACTTGCCGAAATCTTGGCGGTTCTCAGGAACCGATCTGTCTTCGCGGTTTTCAGGTACGCAAGTTTCGTCCGCCATTAATGAGGAATTTCGAAGGTTAGGAGAGGCCGAAGGTACAAGGAGTGTTGGAGAGGATTGATGAAGCACAGGTTCCAGAAGGTGCAGGACTGCTGGTGTTGGTAGAGTAATAATAAAGAAACAGCAGTCAGCAGCGTAGGAGCAAGATTCTGGTCATCAGTACAAACAAAATGTGTGTATGTGGCGCATTGCTAATGACTGTTTTCACTTGTCTTCAACAAAAAAATTTACTATTAAATATTAATCGTTATATTTGACTATCACGATCTCCAATATCACTTTTATTTGAGTTCAAATACCCTACCCAAATTCTCTTATTTGAATTCAAATAAAATATGAATGTTATTTAATATGGTTAATTGACGTTCTTACATATTTTACTCACATAAATGTGGTCTCGTTCCATTACATATTTGTCAAAGTGCATTATTTATTTCAAAAATCTGACCATTGTCAACCGGTTCGCTCCATCCAGACCTCCCAATCGTTCGGGGTATGCACATATGAAGGTTAAGTCCAATGATCGCAAAAGTGAACCACTCAAATATTAATAATCATGCAATATGCTTTTAAATTATTTTTCTTCTTTCTGTTTGCAAAATGAATTGAAATATGCGAAATAAAATCAATTGCCTAAATTTGTTTGACTGTATAGGAGTATGTGTATTGAGTATCGACTCATTTGCAAAAATATATTTTGTATCTTGTGTTTTAGGTGGTGCTCCTTGGGCTGTGAAACCAGGTTTCTAAAAGAAATCAAGTTAGGTGGGAGAGCGTGAAGTTCCTTTGATTTTATCTAAAGTCAGTCATTACTTTAATGTGGTTTTTCCTTATTTTGGGTTGATATATCTATGAATTATGGAAGTGAATGTAATTTCTCTTGATGGTTATGTAAATTGATGGTCTAAGGTTCAAGTATGGTGTAGACTGTGTAGTTATGGTTATGTAATATGCTTAAACTCTTCTTTGGGAGTTTTGTAACCATGTTTGTTGTTTTGAATGTGGTGTCTTGTTTTGGTTGGTTGGCCGAGTCATGTTTCTGGGATGGCGGTAATGCCCTTGGGTTCTTTTATCTGTTGCATAAATCATCAGGTTAAGAGATGTTTAATATTAGTCTGATGATTGTTTAACCTGGGGGCGTTACAATTTTCATTGCAAAGACGAAATGAATTTCCTTACAATTTAAGTTGGGAAACATGGTATAGTCCAAATAGTTTCTAGAAAAATATAGAATAAGGAATGAAGGACATGCAAAAGAATACAATCATTCTCACAATCACTTTATCATGTTCCACTATAAATATCTTAATGACATGTTTAGACATTTGTGACAACTTACCGTTAATCTATTTGCTACTTTAATTGATGAACAATATATTCAACCTGATAAACTACGTTTTACAGGTTTTTATCCTTCAATTCATGGCTAGTTTCAACTTTTAAGCTCCTTTTCACTAACTTTTAGATTAGAATCACTTACTTCATTTATAACTAAAGTGTGTGAATTTTCTTGCATTTAGGTGTTCTCACTCTTTATAATGAAGGATTAGGGCTTTCATGATGATAAGAAAGAGAACGAGGAGTGATGGAAGGTTGACGAATGAATAAAATAAGAGAAGGCAAGTTAATACAATCCCTGGCACAAGTTGTACCAAAGAAAAGAGAGAAAAAAGGCCAAGCACGGGTTGTGCCAAGATTTAGCACTGATTGTGCTTGAGAATTAGAATTTCAGAAATGACAGTGGGGTTACACGGATGATAGCATAGGCAGTGCTTAGGTGAGCACGAGTACTGCCAAATTCAACACTACCCGTGCCGCTTTCTGGAAATTGTGTCTACTGAAATTTCATGTCAACACTACCCTTGGTTCAGAGCTGTACGAAAGTAACATATGTTCTCACAGAGACCAATAATTGTTAATAAATTAAAAATGAACACCACTAGCACAAAGAGGACTTCGTAAGCGTTTAACCAAGGCAAAGAAAGATTTAATGTTTCTTATATAAGATAACTTATCTCTAAATTTGCTATATGTGAACCATACACCAATGCCAAAGTTCATCTAAAGAGAGACCCAAGTATCCTATATAGAATGACACATTCTCTCTTTGTGTTAACTGTTGGGTTGAATGTGGAGACCAATTTTGGGTTGGTCTCTGTCTCGTGGGGAGCAAGGCAAAAGAGTTTGAGTGGGAATCAAGTTATTAATTTGTTCCACTCTTTTTTCAAATTCCTTTGTTGTAGGGACTCTATTAATCCTAAATTGTGTCAACCTTATACTATAAATAAAGCATAGGTGCTAAGTTTATTTGTATTGCAATTGGGAGTGTTTCATCTTATACCACAAGAGATTGACATGTAATCTCTGTGTCCCTGAGGGAGTTGTGTGAGGCTCATTTATGAGTGTTGAGTTCTCAGGTTGTAACTATAGGGAGGTTGTGAGAGATTGTGGAGGTCTAGGAATCTCTGAAACACTGTTGTAATCCTCTAATAGTGCATCGTTCGTGGTTTTTTCCCGGTTTGGGTTTTTCCACGTTAATTCCTTGTGTTGAATCTTTATTTTTTTCGCCCTTATTATTATTTGTATGCTAACAACGCCCTGAAAATCCCAACATTAACAACAAACAATCATTCTACTTTTCAAAAATGTTCTACGAGATACTTTTAACACTCGCGTTGAATACTAGTACATGGACAAAGGGGTGAATGCCACAAACTTGAGCTTTCAGAGGGTTGGCCACCTCTCACCACTTAATTCCAACCGAAGTAAAAGCCCTTAACATTAAAAAGTTTCTCTTAACTCCAATTAGTAGACACTTACTGTAACACCCCGGATATATGGTTAAAGTATGGCTTAAAAGGATTGAAATGACTACTTATATCACCAAGGTGCACCTTCTTTTATGGTAGCTCATCTGTTGGGAACTCCTCAGTTAAGCGTGCTTGGCTGGGAATAGTCAAAAGATGGGTGACCTCCTGGGAAGTTTTCTCAGGCAGCGTGTGAGCGAGGACGAAGCACGCTGGAAAGACTCGTGGTGATTTGTGGGTCACAACGATCCTCAAGCGGTATCGGAATGTCCGCGCCGAGAGGGGTCGGGCGCATGATGGTATCGAGCCGACCAAGAACCGTGAGTGCGCACAAGGAGAGCCATGGGCAGTCACCTAGCGAAACAAAGATTCTGGATTGGATTGTGGCACAACGAGGACGTTGTGCGCTTAAGTGGGGGTGATTGTAACACCCCGGGTATATGGTTAAAGTGTGGCTTAAAATGGTTGAAATGACTACTTATATCACCAAGGTGCACCTTCTTTTATGGTAGCTCATATGTTGGGAACTCCTCAGTTAAGCGTGCTTGGTTGGGAGTAGTCAAAGGATGGGTGACGAAGCACGCTGGAAAGACTCGTGGTGATTTGTGGGGTCAGTCAGCGGTCCTTGAAGCAGTTATCGGTAATGTCCGCGGCCTGGGAGGGCCCGGGGCGTTACAGATGGTATCAGAGCCAACCCGCAACCGTGAGCTGCGCTAGTGGACAGAAGAGCCATGGGCAGTCACCTAGCGAAACAAAGATTCTGGATTGGATTGTGGCACAATGAGGACATTGTGCGCTTAAGTGAGGGTGATTATAACACCCCGGATATATGGTTAAAGTATGGCTTAAAAGGATTGAAATGACTACTTATATCACCAAGGTGTACCTTCTTTTATGATAGCTCATCCGTTGGGAATTCCTCAGTTAAGCGTGATTGGCTGGGAGTAGTCAAAGGATGGGTGACCTCCTGGGAAGTTTTCTCAGGCAGCGTGTGAGCGAGGGCGAAGCATGCTGGAAAGACTCGTGGTGATTTGTGGGGCCAGTCAGCGATCCTTGAAGCAGTTATCGGTAATGTCCGCGGCCCGAGAGGGTCGGGGCGTTACCATAAGATTATATCTTATGATAAGAGACAAGTCTTCATACTTAGACTAGGTTATGTAGATTACATAGTCTTTTTGCATACATATCTAAAATTACAAACTCGCCAATGAACTATGAAAGAACCTTAGAGGGAGTGAATAGGGTTATTGAAGTTCTGCACACTCAATGAGGACGTTAGAAAAACTAATATTGACTTTTGTCAAGATTCAATAACACAATGAATAAACACTTCAATCTTTTATTGAATTCAGAAACTTGAGGACATTATAGAATATATGGAAATAAATGAACTCAATAGTGGAGAGACTTGAGGGACTCAAGGCTGCTTATAGAGGGGGATCACAAACTTAGATTCCAGAAGGTAACCTTCACCAGTTGATTGATGAGGATCTCACTCACTGAAGAATACTTAACAAGATCTTCAGTTATAGAAAAATCGGAGGGTCTCACCAGAATACTCTCTGGTTACAAAAACTCGCCACTAATCACACTGTGGTTACACTCAGGATTTTTTTACTAAAAATTCCTACTCACTTCAATTACTTCCTTGGAATCGAATACACTTTCAGGAGGACAACCAAGACTCTTTATAGTCGACATCTCAAGCTACAACGACTCTTTATTGGCTTTCCTTGCTTTGTTGATTCTTTCCTTTGCTGAATTGATTTCCAATCTTCACATTTTGGAAGTTGTCTCCTTGTCATATTCGTCCAACATCTACAATGACAAGTTCGAATATTATGATGTGATATTGGTGAAGTTATAAAGATAGAAGGATAGGAGATTTGATTTGATTTGATTTGGATACTTCCCTGACTAATTCAGCAAATTTGTCGCTTTCGACGAAACCCAGTGGAAGGACCTCTAGATGAGGCACGGTGAGGGCGTCATGAAATGTAGCGTTGAGGGCCTTGTACCCGCAGAGTGGCTTTGAGGGTTGTCTCATTTCTTGCTTTAGCAATTTTATCGTTCATATCAAAACTTCCAAAATTACAAAACTTAGATATCTATAGAGATCTCCAAAAGTCATCCTACATCGTGACCTATGTACAAGGATGAATTCCAAAAATGCATTCATAATATAAAGCGTGAACAACGATAACTTCACCGCCAAATCACTCGAATGCATGAGAGGGTATGAAATCATACAACACTTCTAGCGATGAGAAGTTCTCACGACCACCAACCTTAAAATTCAACATTGAAAGACAATAGTCGGCAAGATAAAAATCAGTTCAGCTGGTGAAAAATTCTCAACTCCTTTGGCTTCTGATGTACATAGAGTTATTCTCCATCTTGTGGCCATTAATATACTTTCTTGCATAAACTCATTATTACACACCAATCTATTTCTTGCATTCCAAATAGTCCATAATACTGCAAAGAAGGCATCAACCCACAAGGCTCTTCTCATTTTATTGCTAAAACTCACCATCATCTATGCTTCATATAACAACCTTATGAAACTTGGTTTCAAGATATGATGCCCCAATTCTTGCATTATATTCCTCGAGATATACTATGTTTTTGTGACAGCCCATAAGAACATGATCTAAGCTTTTCTGTGTGATTGCTACATAAAGGGCACACATCCAAGCCTTGCTGCAAGATTCCCCATCAAAGCTATCCAGGCAAATAGTTCTACCTTGGGGGGGGGGGGCAATCTTCTTCCAAATTGAGCCTATTAAAGTAATCACTTGAATCCTTGTAACTCCATCTCCTCGGCCTGTCTTACAACTGATTTAACATTGTATGATTTTCCCTCTTGCCACTCAATATAATCTATTGTGTTTAAAGTTAGATCTTAGAGCTTAGCTTCCTCTTCAAATCTTGTTCATCTGCCATTTCTTGTTCATTTAAGGCTTCCTTCTTAGCCAACACCCACCTCCAAATGCCACCCTCAAACCATCCCATCTCATAGATAATTGAATTTTTCTGGGAAAACATTGCATACAGCCTTGGAAAAGCCTCGTTAAGCTCAGGTTGATCAGTCAGGGGTCATCCGAAAACTTGATCTTCTCCCCATCTCCCAGCTTAAGTTGAAAACAACTTTTAAATACCTTGTGAATTGCCTCTTCACCCCTGAAAATTCTCTTGATATCAGCCTATGGACTTGATATAAGTGGTTTTTTTCTTCTTTGAAGGTAACAATGCCTTGTCTTCATTGTATATGGCTTAGACCACCGTCCTCGAAAGGACACCTTCTTCAGTGGTATATCTCCACCACCACTTGAAGAGAAGAGCTGCATTTTTCACAACCAAATTTACTAAAAAGGAAATGGAGAGGGCAACACCACATGTCAAGGTGGATAAAGAAAGTTGTGAGCTGTTGTGGGGTCTTGTCTTCTGGATGGAGACAATATATGCTAGACAAAGATACAAGACAACAATAGTATGAATTGTGCTTTTGAGGAGAGTTTTGCAGTTTTTGTATTACCTTTTCAGCTTTAGGCTTACTTTCATACTCCCTTCACATTTCTTTTTTGATTTTGGCTGGTTATGTGATTGTAGTATTTTGGGGGAAGTGTTGGCTTTTCTATTTTTTTAATAGACATTTAAGTATTTCCAGGGTGACTTTTGCTACTGGACAGGTTGTTTTGGTGCTCAGTGTATCTAAGTTGCTTGCAAATGAATAAATTGGTCTAACTGACCACAACTTATCGGACAGTTGGCATATACAAGTCAAAGTAGAATCACAACCAACAATATAACACAACTAAAGCTAGCTCACCTATAAATTCCACATAACATTGCATTGAAATTATGTTTTTTGGGTCTATGATAAGAACATGAATAATTATGAATACTAAAAATTAGACATTGAATTTATCTTAGATTTTATTACACCAAAAATAAGGACTTGAATTTAGCAATACTTACCCTACAAAACAATTTAGGGCCAAGTTATGAAAGAAAATTTACGGCAATGAAGCAGTGACTAATTAACATTACCAATACAGACAACTTCACCTCAAATACCATAATCGCCCATATTATTGGATCCACCGTACACATTAAACCGAGAGACTGAGAGGGAGGGAGGCAGGGACTAAGGAACTCACCGGCTTGCTTAGCGTCGCAAACTGCCCAAATAAGCTACAACATCAAAGATTCAAAATCAACCCCGCTCCTCATCAGAATTAATCGACTATTAGCAGTATTAATCCAATCCAAGGCGTCGCTCAGTGAGCTCTGCTTTCAAACATATCGAATCGAATCCGATAAAAATCGTGGTTTTGAGAATTGAGACGAAAACAAGTTACGAAACCGTGGCTTGGTTGTGACAATGGTGAACATCTGATTGCAACAAAGGGCTAGGGTTTTGCATCGTCTTCTGTAACTTGCCAAAATCCTCCCTCGAGTTAGTCGGAAACCTTAGCAGGAAGGCAGCAGAAGATCGATCGTATCTGGGGCAGTAAGTAACGCAACCAAGAATGTTCAAATTTCTGAAGGGTGTGGTTGCTGGATCTGGCACTGGTGTTAAGGATCTCCCTTACAACATTGGCGAGCCTTACTCTTCTGCTTGGGGCTCTTGGACTCATCATCGCGGCACTTCCAAGGTCCCCTTTTTTTTTGTTCTATCTGCTTTAGTTTCTTCTCCTTCGATTTGATCAAGTATCATGCTCATCCAAATTCAACGTGTTCATCGAGTTCCTCTGCTTAAATTCAGCTGTTTTTCTTATGTGAAATCATGTTGTGTTGGCTTTCTCGTTGTTTTTGGAGGAGTCTCTTTCATTTCTGATTGAGTTTTAGTGCATCATGCTTGCACTCATTGCGGCATGGTTGGTGTGGGCCGAGATTGAGTAATGTAGCTGCTTTGGATTGATACGGTGGTGGTAGGTTTGAATTAGTAACTTCAATCATAATTGGATTGGATCTTGATCTGGGTTTCCAAAATTCAGGTTTGGGTAGTCGGATCGAGTGGATGATAACTGACGCTGCTTGAACATGGTGCAAGGAAGTGAACTATTTAGCTGTCTTTGTTGGTGCATGAGAGTGAACTATAGTTTGAGCATACAAGGCCATTAGATGCTGAAAGATGTGCTTATTGTCGCTTACCAACCTCTCATAAAATTTCAATTATCAAACCCCTTTTGATGAGGAGTAGGGTCAGATATAAGTGTTTATTAATTGTTGATGGAATATGGTTGCTCATTCACACTTTTTGCTAGCCTCAGATGGTTGTTGGTTGTGGTAGATGAATTATAGGTCAATATATGAACTCCATAGGTATAAGGTATTGAGTTTGTTTATGGGTCACGAATTCATGATCGTCTTGTTGTTAGAGGCCAATAAAGAAGTAATGGGTGGTTCTCAGACTTGGATGTGAGATGAGACGCCAATCAACATAGGAGGCTCAAGAAATGGACTAGAAAGATTTTTTATTTAATTAAATTAATTAATTTTTTTTGGGGTTTACGCTTTCCAGTGGTGGGATTTGAACTTTGAATTGCTAGCCCCGCCTTTTTCCGTTATCTGCTTGGTTTGTGGGATATGTTTTGTTCTCTATGGACAATGTTATGGTGGAATGAATGGATATATGATCTGAGATATCAGATGAGCTAGTCTACTTGGGTTAGGTAAATCGACCAGAGTGCTTTATAAGGGGCAAATGGCTTACAAACTTTGAAGTGTGAACACTTATATCTCTTGGTGGATGGCGCGAAGGTTAAACCATTAATCAAATGGATTTGCTGAAATGTGAAGTTTCTTTATGGATTGAGTCTGATAATTGAATTAGTCATATATTGGGTTAAGCTGGGATTAATTTTCTCTTAACAATAAACGGGCTTAGCTTGTGGGGGATTTAAGGTTTATTTATGGTTGTATGATGGGTTTGAATGTTGTAGTTTTGAAGAAAGGAGGTTGGCCTTTGCAACCTCTTCCCTCTGTGCTAACTTGTATATCTCTATCATTGGTTTATGTGCTGGAAGCTTATTGTGGATTATCAAATGCACATACGTGATGCCACTAGTCACTGTGTGATGGGTTAAGCTATGGGGTTGATAGTGCTCAACAAAGATGTTTGTAGGACATCATGCATAGCAGTAGGTAGAGAAGAAACTAGTCTTTGATGCCCCTTCATTTACATGATAGAATAATTGTGCAATTTATGGAGCTTAAGCTTCTTGTGATTAGCTAATTATAAGAATTTGAATTATAGATCTCTGGGGTTAGATTTCTTGAATCTCTTAAAAAAGGAACCGGGGAGAAGAAAACAAGGTCTAGAGAATAATTTCGAAGGTGACATGCCTAGAGTGAAGAATATAAACTGTATGGAACACAAGTAACTATTATCCGGCTTCACAATCCTGACTATATTAAAAATATAGAAAAAAGGTTTTATTTCTCAGACAGGCTTCTGAAATAGGGTTAGTAATTTGTGAATAGACTGGTGGGCATCAGTTGGGTTCAATCTGCAATAGTCAAGATCCTTAACCTAACCTGTTTGATTGGTGAAGTACTAGGGTATCCGTTAGACTTGTGGACCCTAACTTGAAGGGTTGAGTATCGTACCTTTGTCCTGGAGGGTCCAACCTGATACGGAAGGGGAGATGAAGGGACAGGGTAACATAGGGCATGTTGATTTTTTTCTAGCCCGTTTTGTAGATGGGTGGCACCCATCTTAGTGTCTCTTCAATGCGATATTTTTATTACTGATAAAAAAACAATTCTGAACAGATTTCATGACATCGGTGAATATTTAGTTGTTTTCCAGTGAATTAATACTTCATCCTAGATAACTTTCCATAATTTAGTTTTGTCTTGAAAAACAGGAAAGCACTCCTTGCCTCCTACTCTCCTTTCCTTGTTTATATTTCATTTCTTCAAAGCCTAAACTAGTTAGTTACTGTGACACATATAACTGAGGGCTGATTGGGATTGTGGGATTGTTTTAAGTTTTATATTTTTATCTTTGGCTTGTAGAGAAGGAAGCCTGGCCAGCTTGTACATATTTTCTTCTGTGGATCACAACAATTTCTTTTATTCTTTGAAAAGGGAAATATAAAAATAAAATAAAAAATAGAAGTATATACTTAAATTAAAGTTTCTAATCTGTTATCTCAGGACGATGGCTCTCCGGTTTCTATATTCTCTCTTTCAGGAAGTGCCCAAGACGGTCATTTAGCTGCTGGACGCAATGGGGTGAAGCGTCTCAGAACGGTATGTACAGACCTTTCCATTTTGATATATTGACCTGCTATGTAGTTTGTTTATAATATGATTTACATTGAAAAGTCTCTTATGGTATTCTCCCTTGTGGTTCCTTCAATGTTAATTTAATTAGAAACATGTATCATGTCCATCTACCTGCACATCCTTCTTCATGGCACACAGAGGCACATTGATTTCTCAAGTGTTACTCTCTCACATGTGCCTGACTGAGCTGTGAAAGTAGTGCTTAAGGGATTTGAGCATGTGGAGCCATAAGGGAGGGGGTTCTGTGATTTATGAATGAATCAATGATTATATCATATTTAAGAAATGCAAGAGCAATTGTGAAAAGCAGAAAGGGAATTCGTTTTTTCCTTCTTTCAAACTTGTTACTTGCTAGGATCTGCAGGGATATAGTGGACCTCCCTCTCCTTTTTAACTAATACAGGGTCTGTTGTGATCTGGGGTTCTGTGTCATATAAAATCTCAGAGCTACTAATGTGTCAATTTGCTCTTTTTATGTTGATATCTTGCATTAGATAAAGAACTAGATGATCCATGGAATATTTCTTTTTTGCAAATTAGATAGCTGTAAGTAGTTCTTTTAATTGATTAGAACGGCCTCAAAAAGAAAAAAAATTGAGTAGAACTTATTTTAGTTTGCAGAGGCAGATTTTACTTTCATAGGTTTTATTTCCAATTTGCTGACTGTGGGACTTTCGTACTAGAATGGATGCTTTGTTGTTCAACTTTTCTTATGTTTATTTATATCATACAACATACTGGGTATGGTTCTATTGTCTCTTTTTGCAGGTTAGACATCCAAATATATTGTCATTTCTTCACAGCACTGAGGTTGAGACATTCGATGGTCCCACTGCAAAGACTACAATTTATATTGTGACTGAACCTGTGATGCCGCTGTCAGAAAAAATCAAGGAGTTGGGTCTAGATGGTAAACAGAGGTATGATTCTGGAGTCTGTTTTAGTTTTCTTCCTTTTTTTTTGGTAATAGAAGTTGCTTGATTTGAATTAAGATATATTAGTATTTAGTTTACTCTGCACTGGTAACTGGCTATGTAAAAGATTTAAGTTAAATAGAAAGCTATTAGGGTTATAGCTGTTGCTATTTTTGGGATTATTTATGAAAAGAAATTGATGGGCGTATGGTTCCGAACCACCTCTTGAGAGCATTAACCTGGGGTGAATCAACACAAGCATTGTTGGGACAAGGAGGATCCTTGTGCTTCTTTCTTAGAGCTAGTGATCTACTAAAGTTGCGTTCCAATGGAATGTAGTTTGACGATCCCTTTTCTGTTGCTCCTATGTGGGATTCATGCCTGCTTAACATTCAATTATTTAGGCTGTGCTCATTGATTTAAAACATAGAGGTTAAATGACAAAGCCCGCATCAGAAAGGTTTTGGTGTTGGATGAACCATGGTGAAACCTGCATAATAATAAATACAGGAAGAGAAGGATTCCTGTTTCCAATTCCGCATCAGCAATTCAGCATAGTGTATCTTATATTGTTTATGCAATAATGTATTCAATAAACCCATTGCAAAGACTCAAAGAGTATCATGCATCTCATGTTTGGTAAAGAAAAGAATGAGGAAAGAAGACATATGTTTGTTTACCTTATTTTAGTCTCTTTGCCAGAAGTTCTTTCCTTTATGTGATGTTTATCCTTCTGTTTAAATGGCAGGGATGAGTATTATGCTTGGGGACTGCACCAGATAGCTAAAGCTGTGAGCTTCCTGAATAATGACTGTAAGCTTGTAAGATTTCCCTTCGTTAGCTTTAAACCTTGACAAATGTCAGCAAGTTATCCATATTTTTTAGAATTCTTTTTCTTGATTGTTCTTTTCTAGATAGCAATATTTGGGGTCTGAACTCTCCAAAGTATTATTTATTAATAGCATTGTTGGTTCTCTTGCAAATTGTAATGCTGTTCCCTTCTACTGCATGTAGATTTGTTTTTATGTCTTAATTGATTTGTTTGCCTAATTTATTTGATTTTGAAGATTATGAAAGAGTGCCTAAACTGTGTTTCTATGCAATTTTGTGGGTCTCATAGATTCCGTCACTGCATATGACGTAAGAGGGATCCTTACGATTGTTGTTATTGTTTCTTGGTTACACTCTCCAAAAAAAATCACTTTTAACTTGTCACGTAGTTGCCCCAATATTTTTTTTCTTTTTGTGAATTATTAGTGGAAAGAAAGGTTATCTCTCGCAAAGAGTAGAAGGTAGTGAAGGGTTGGGGGCATGGGGTTCTGGTAAATGCTTGTTGGCTATCTTCCAAACTCTATTTTCATATTGCCTGCAACTTTAGAGTTATATTATCTGTGTGGACAAGCTCTCTTATATGGAAGGCTGGGTTGAGTGAAGTTCCTGCAAGGGAATTATTCTCTCTGCCCCGCTTCTTAAACTAGTCAAGTCCATAAGAGAAAAATGCATCTCTTTAAAAAAAAAAGAAAAAAGAAGGAACATATGCGACTTCGCTCTTTAAGTTTTAGGATTTGCACATTCTAGTAAACCATTGTGCATGTTTTCTTGAAACTCCAATTGAATTGATGATAACTTTGCCAATACTTTCATTTAGTTTTTTTTAAAAAATATTTTTTTATGTACAGTTTGTTATGTATCTGGATCTTGGAGCTTGTAATGAGGTAGTATTCTTTAATAACCACCCAAACACAATTTCAGTCTGATGACTGGTTGTTGGTGATTGTGCTCAAGTGAATTTATGAATGGATGTAATAGCTTTCTCGCCGTGTTGGAGGAAGGTCTTTTCCTGTGCATTCATTTGTTCACATTCGGAGCTTTTCCCCACTAGAATACCCCCAAGAGTGATGAGAGCCCTACTTGGGCCTTCCTACCCAATAAAAAATAATTAAAGTATTAGATACATACTAATAGAGGAACTTTGCTTTTTGCCTGTCGCAGGTTCATGCTAATGTTTGCTTGGCCAGCGTGGTGGTTACTCCAACTCTGGACTGGAAGCTGCATGCTTTTGATGTTTTGTCTGAGTTTGATGGGAACAAGGAAGCTTCCAGTGGGTCCATGTTGGTAATGCATTTGCACGTTTTGCCAGTTCTATTCAAAATTTTGACCAACAGAATTTGAACTTTATTCCTAGTAATTGTTAATTTGTCATCTAGGCCATACTTAATGAGTTTTAAAATTTTAAGTTCTGGGAAAATATCCAACGTTGGAGATGCAATGGAAGGAAAACGGTTTAGCGTTTGGTGAAAAAGATTGTGATGGACCTGCAATGGAATTTTTTTCTGTGTCAACTTTCTTCACACTTGTCATCTCGCTATTTTTGTTTCCTGAATGAGTGTGAATTTGGAGGTTTATTTCAGCCTTTTTTGACCTCTAACTCTTGATGTTCCTCATGCTGTGGCACGGAATTTAGAATAGAACCATACAATCTGCAAGTTTTAATACTTGACATGGCAATACTTGCTACCTAGAGTGAAATGCCTTCAGGATGACCCATAGTAGTCTCACTTTAGCAGAGCAAGATGGATTTTTTGTTTTGTCTTTGTCTGGTCGTGGGGTTGGGTGTTTTACTTGCAGTACCTGCGATTGCTCAAGGTCAGTGATTGCCAAATGATGGAAGGTAGGTTATCCCGGAGGGAGATGATCAATTTGGGGTTGACACTTCTGATAAATACTGGAGGATTCCGTCCTATATATAAGAAAAAGGCCGGTGGATTATGATGATAAATACGGATTTTCGGATCTTAGTCGTATCTGGTTTTAGAATTATTTTTGATATCAACATGAATGTGTCCGTTACTATCATATGTTTGTGGGTTCCCTGCAGGTCTTTAGAATTGAGTAGAGTAGCAGCTTTCACAGAAAAGTACTGCCACCTGACTATTTATTTGACTACTATCTACTTTGGAATGCAGCAATATGCTTGGCTGGTTGGCACGCAATACAAACCAATGGAGTTAGTGAAGTCTGATTGGGTAGCCATTAGAAACTCTCCCCCTTGGGCAATTGATTCCTGGGGCATGGGTGAGCATTCTTGTTTCTCTTCCTTGTGTCCGCTGCTTGCATTTCCTTTTAAGAGTCTGATGTCTGGCCAAGTTGCTCTATATTACCTGGGCTCTTTCATAAAAGGAATATTGTTTAATGAAGAAACATACTGATAGAGAAGAGAAAAATAAATTCCAAATGCATAGGGAAGTTGGTAAGAAAGTTATGAAAGAAACTAAGGCAGTATAGTGGGAGAGAGTTAACTTAGTTTACCCCATCTTGAATGAGATAAATTTCTGTCTTTGTGAATTGACATTAGTATAGTGGGAGAGACTCTAGCATCTTTGTGAATTGGCTTTAGCATCTTGGGTCAATTAGAACCAGTCTCTTTAGATTTTTTACTTCAAGGGTAAGACTGGTACTTCAGATCCCCAAGGCCTTCTTTGCTGCTGGACTTTTGGGGTGTGGTTTTGGCTTTGGATTTGCAATTGGATCTTGGGGCCTTGACGCACCTGTGTTTATGCTTGGATTCTTGTGTTCCATAATTCCTATACTTAACTGCGGACCATCCTGAATATGCTCAGGAAAAAGTCCAGATTTCTGTACCTACCTAACAAATTGTGACTAGGAGGAGACAATTACATTTGTGGTTGTTAGTGTGCTTTTGCTAACTGTTTATGATGATGGTTGAAAGGTCACCTTGTTGGATTTTGTTGATAAGTTTACCATAGAGAACCTATGGGTTTGAAGATTTGTGAGTTTTACGATTGTCTCATTTTGTAAATGAGTGACAATCCATGATATCCCCTTGGCGTCCATTAATATATCCTTTGATTACTTATATAAACGAAGCTGTTTTGATATATGCAGCTACCAATCACATATGTTGTGTGATTGGTTGCAGAAGTTGTGTTATAGTTTCTGGGACTCACTAAAGCTCACTGGTTGTTTGTTTGCTCTGTGTCCTAGAATTTTAGTTTGTACGTATATGATACTTAAATTATCCACATGTACTCCAAATGGATGACATAGATAGTAGAATATAAAAGCGTTGACAGGCATTTTTATATTAATATGAGAAGCGCAATAGCCAAATTACTTAACAACAAACAAAAATGATTGGTTGTGTTATCTGAAATATAAATAAAGATGATTGGTTGCCATCGTGAATATAAGGCTTATATCAGCTGATGCAAGTCATGTTATGCCTTAATGGCCTTTACGACTTGAATCGTAATCCATAATTATGTACCTGGTGGTATCATGGTCACTATAACTTCCTCCCGCAATGCGGTGGTTGTGTTGCGTCAGATCCTGATTTAGTTTGCTGTTGGTACCATGAAGTCCTGAGCTGTGCTAATCAGAGTCTTCATTTCACTTAAGTTCCTGTGTTGGATAGTTTGACACTCTAACGTGGCATGGATGTTTGGCTCTTCATTTGGCCTTCTCGGAGGCATGTCTTCAGCTGGTGGAAAGGTACTTGGTTTCAAAAATCGCCTTTGGGGAGATTAGGAAAAAAGATTTAGGAGCTGTAAATGCTTCCAAACTGGGCCAACTCTCCAATGCTCTGTGTACCATGGACGTGATGTGAATGTTACCTTGACTTGGGAGCATGGCATTAGTGATCTTCATACAAGTAAATGGAAGTATATCTTGCCTGACTATCAGAATTTGATAGCACTTGGCCTTAGGGGTTTTCATGGGTGCACTTGTGTAGCAATTTTGTTTTATGTAGTGATTGTTGCTTTGTTCTACACTACTACTATGTGCTGTCTTGCGGAATGAGGGGATTAAATGCTTTTCAGGTTATCGTCATGGATTTTGGCCCAGCATTAGTTGCAGTCATGCATATGAAGTTTAAATGGCTGTGTTAGCTGTTTTTGCTTATTAGCCAAAGATTCTGATCCTAGTTAACTTCTACCTTCCTGTGCATAGGTTGTCTGATATATGAGCTTTTCTCTGGTACGAGGCTAAGCAAAACAGAGGATCTCCGAAACACTTCTTCAATTCCAAAGGTTGAATTTTTATTGGTCATCTGTGATATAGCACATTCAGATTACCCCTTTTGTCATTTGAATACTAAAACTAAAAAATGTTTTGGTTTTCTTGGTAATGAACATTCATTTTTGCCTTTGTACTGAATCGTGATGTTTAATATGACTTAAAGCTGTTGCAAGAATATTTAATATAATTTGTCTTTTGTTTCTCCTGCACTCAGTCTTTGCTTCCAGATTACCAGAGACTTTTGAGTTCCACGCCTTCGAAGAGGTTGAATACATCAAAACTTATAGAAAATAGCGGTTAGTGCTGCTTTCTTATTCTTGGCTTCAAGCTACTGGAAGATCCCTTGTTATGCATGTGTCTTCGTAAATCCCTGAAGTTTCTACTCCCTCATTTGAAAATCGTTGAAATTTTGTGGTTATTTTACAGTGGCTCTCAGCCTTCATGGGTCTTTTTGTAGTAACAGCTTGCCATTTTACATGGCTTTCCAAATAATTATGCAGAGTATTTTCAAAACAAGTTGGTCGATACCATTCATTTTATGGAGGTTCTCAGTTTAAAGGACAGTGTGGAGAAGGATACATTTTTCCGCAAGCTGCCAACCTTATCTGAACGGCTTCCACGTCAAATTGTGCTGAAGAAGGTATTATCAATACTTTGCTTTGTTTAGAATTAGTTTGTTTATTTAAAATGCTTATATTTATAACTTGTTCTCAATATCTGTAGATCCTTCCACTGCTGGCTTCTGCATTAGAATTTGGTTCAGCTGCTGCTCCTGCCTTGACTGCTTTACTTAAAATGGGTTCATGGCTTCCTGCTGAAGAATTTAATACAAAGGTGAGGACATTTCTGGCCTTCTTTCTAAGGCAGGAGAGTGGTTAGTTCTCTCCTTATTTTGTACGTGATTCTTGCACCCAGTCTAATTTTAAGTAACAATGTGCTATTTACTGATTATTGATGTGGCTGTGTCCGTTGTCCTACTTCCTTTATAGGTGCTTCCAACCGTTGTAAAACTCTTCTCATCTAATGACAGAGCTATCCGTGTGGCGCTACTGCAGCATATTGATCAATATGGGGAATCATTATCTGCACAAATTGTAGATGAACAGGTATGTAAACTGTCATAAATAATGAATGTTTCTTTAGTAGAAATTTCACTTCAGATGTCCTCCATCAAATAATGCTTTTTACACCATTCACAATTGAGCGAAAGAGGGGGGGGGGGGGGGTAGGTTTCATTAGTCTTAGCCTGACTCCAATACTGAGATTTGTTTGCTTGTTTCCCATTAGGTTTATCCGCATGTAGCTACTGGCTTCTCGGACACATCAGCTTTTCTTCGGGAGTTGACCTTGAAATCCATGCTAATTTTGGCTCCAAAGGTATGCTTTTCTGACTAGTGTCATCGTTCGATCTCAATCTTTTGTGGTTGCCGAATCTATTTATGAATGATACCTTTCCACCAGAAGTTGATTGTCTTTGGTAGTTTCATTTGTAGAAAGTGTCCTTCCCTATCAAGTGACCAAAAAAAAGAGAAATCTCTCTTTCTTCCTCTCTTGAGTTATGCATAAAAAAATTTAATCAAATCAATGGCTGTAGGTACCCTTGTTTGACTTCTGAATTTGAAATATATTAATAGACGATCAGTTGCAGTAAAGTTGCTGACTTTGATGATTGTCTTGTCTGCTATTGTGTGTCTTGCTCATATGCTTGGATGGATGATTATGTGTAGCAGAAATTTACCGGCAATATAGAGTAGTGATTGCTTATGAAGCTTTGTTCATTGGCCGGGAAATATATTAAGAACATGAATCTTTCAGCTGCTCTGGATTCTGGATCGCTGTTGCCATTGTGTGAATGATTCTGTCTATTGTATGACATGGTGCTGGAGGAAGATAACCCAGTGTTCTGTTTTGAGATTCATTTTGAATGCCCTTTTCTTTTCATTTCTTTGTTCTAAATATCTTTTTTCCCCTCTTTCCAGCTCTCTCAACGTACAATGTCAGGATCCTTGCTGAAGTACCTTTCAAAGCTTCAGGTATTACCTTTGATTGTCCATAGAACACAAATTTTGTGTGCTATTTAAACTTTTCTATTCACTAGTATGCTACAGAAGTGGAATACTTAATTCAATGTTGAAATGATCCATCGTTCGTTTCTATTTTTTTTAATTCAATGGTCTTTTGGTACCCTGTACCATCTTCATATGTACTTTCTAAGTTTCTTTTGATAACTTAGTGGAGCTTGTTCAACTGTTCTCCATGGTCATGTCCATTTGATGTTGTAGGTTGATGAAGAGCCCGCAATCAGGACAAATACCACTATATTACTGGGAAATATAGCCAGTTTTCTCAATGACGGGGTAAGTGTTTTGTCTTCTATTATTTGGAATTCTTTTGCCTCCTTTTAACATCTTCTCCCAGCTACCCTATTCTCATCTTTGGCACGTGAAGACTTGAGTGTAGTATCGATCTGACTTCTAAGTTGAAGCAGGAATTTGTAATTGTCCTGGATAAACAGAGATACGGGTTAATTTAACTTTTTCTGAATGCCTGCAGCAGATACAGTTACCCGATGCACTGATTAAATGGTGTGAGAGGGGGGTGGGATAGACTGTCCCATCCTTTTCAATAATGTTTGTCGAAAGATGTCAATGTCTAGTTAAACTTAAGGCTGCAAGGGCCCTTATAAAAGTGGATATTTACCTATTTCTTGGTTTCTTATGGATTCTATTTAATGGTACTGGCTGAAGCATTTCCGAACCCCAAACTCAGTAATTTATTTAAAAACTTGCATTAATGGGAAAATTGCCCCAAATCTCGGTTCTTCTTGCTCTGATGTTAAAACATGCACCCTAAAGCTGTTTCTGCTGGCTTTTATTCCTTTAGGTATAGTGTGTCAGACTTTCAGCTTTTAGCTCGAAAGAGATCTATTGTTTTCAGGGTCAGGCCCTGCATATTGTCCAGTATTGCATGTGAGATAAGATAGTTCGCATCATTTTCTATTCCTGTTGTGCTCTTCATCAATTAAGCCTTTACGTTCCCTTTCTAGTGTTGTATCCCCCCCCTCCAACAAAAAAAAAAAAAAAGAGAAAAAGAGAAAGTGTTCTTTCATCTTGATCCTTTTAACATTTTTGGAATTCCCCTCTTTTTGTGGCAATTATAGGCTTTTTGTTTTTCTGTCAGATATAGCATTTTACTTGAAGACTATTTTTTTGAGAAAGTAATCACTGTTTTCTTATATTACTGTAGACAAGGAAAAGGGTGCTCATAAATGCTTTTACTGTTCGTGCATTGCGCGATACATTCCCCCCTGCACGAGCCGCAGGTATTGTACTTTGCCCTTTCTGTTCTAATGGTTGTATATTTATTCTTTGTTTTTACTTTACAACCCATCTCAATTCTATTCTTCTTCTTTTCTTTCTTCTTTTCCTTTTTTTTTTTGAAATTGTGATAGGGATAATGGCCTTGTGTGCGACGAAATCCTTTTATGATGTCACTGAGGTTGCTACAAGGGTTCTGCCAAATGTGGTTGTTCTTACTATAGATCCTGACAGGTCTGCTATTCATGTACCATTTAATTCATTTTTATTGCTGTCCATTGTAGGATTACATAGTGCTGTACCCTCCATTGTTCTTTCTTTTGGAGAAAGGAAAGATCTCCCCCCTTGTGTTTCACATCCTTTTTTTTGGAGGGAGGTGGTCTTCTGTTTTTGGTACGATGGTGCTTTACCGGTTTCTCAAATGGTTTTACAGGAGCGTGTTTAAGTAGGGATTTTAGTTGCCTTACAATTAGTAGTTATCATATGGTAAACATGATGCTGATATCATTGGGGTTTGTAGATTCCATAAATGGACTGAAAATTAAAAAAATACGGTCCGGGGTCAATTTTAATGTGTGTCTGCCATATCTCTGAAAAAAGATTCTTTATGGAATTATACTCGTAAAGCACCATGTTTTTTTTTAGTATTTTGTGACTAGGTTTTGGTGCCCCAGCTAGTAGCTATATTTGCTGAGAACCCGAGGTAGGTAAGACTGCCTACATTTTGATCTCCCCAGATCTTGTGTATGCGATTGGGAGTTCTTGTGGTTAGAATTATTCTTAGGTTAGTCGTCTTTGCTTGGAAGGTTATGTTTATCTAGCTATTGCCTAATGGATTACTCTTTGGCGGTAAATTTCATTAGACTAATGTTAAAACAATTGATAGATACCTACATCATTCAGGATAAGAGAAGTGAATAAATTTGTATAGTTGGAGCTTAGTGCTTCATGTAGGAGAGCTTGATGGCATAGATAAGTTCTGCTCTTGCTCCATGTGTATGGGTGGCAGCCCCTTGGTGTCTCTTTGATGCAATCTTTTGCTTACTCATCAAAAGAAAAAAAAAAAAAAGACGGGATAGAATCTTAATGCACGACATTTTTGTGTCCATTTTCAGTCCAAAGGCTCTGAGTGTTTAGTTTGTTTAGAATCTAGAATTAATTTTAGGTTACTCCTGTTTACTTGCAAGGTTAAGTTTATCTAAGTAGCTGTTACCTAATGGATTACTGTTGGATGTAAATTTCATTATATTTAATGTTAAAACGTTTGATGAATACATCACTCAAGATAAGGGAAGTGAATGCATTATGCTCTTTCCTGGCGAAAAAGATGGGAAAGATTCTTCATGCAGGACAATTTTGTGTCCATTTTCAATGTAAAGGCTCCAAAAGTTGGATGAATGTCTTCTGTGATTTGGCCCTCCTTTTTTTTTCTAATACATGCTGAGTTCCTAACTTCTTTTCAAAATGTCCTTCGGTCAATGTATTTTCTCCTTTTAACTATTTTCTGGTGGGTCTTTTTGTAACCTGTTTGTTTCAGTCAAGGGTATGGTTGTCATATTTGGATCTCCCTAATCCTTTCCAAAACTTCGGTGTTCTTCTCAGATCAGTGATTATAACTGTTACTGGTCTTGGGGTGGGCGGGGGAGGTGTGAATCAATGGCCTTCTCAGACCAGTGATTATGAATGCCAGTGTTGTTCATGCAACTGAATGTTTTAGGGTTCTCTAACTAGGCATTTCCATATCTTGGTTTATCTTTAAACAATGTATCCGGCTTATCTGAGTCTGTGGCTTTGTTTCTTCCTTTCTGATGTGACGTGACATGATCAGCGATGTTCGATCAAAGGCATTTGAAGCAGTTGATCAGTTTCTACAGATTGTGAGGCAATATAACGAGAAGGTATACTGTATGCTGACATTTAATTCCTTACTAGTATTATCCTGACAAATATCTGGATTCTTTTTTTTTTTTTTGGGGTGTAGTAGAATGGAGAGATAAATGGTGGATTCATTGTAGCCCTGGGCAACAGCTACATCCATGAATCTAGTATCCCTTATTCTCATTCTTGAAAGTTCTGTCCCCAACAACACACACACACCACCACCAACAACAACAAAGAAAAAAGAAAAAAAAAAAAAAAACTAACCAAACCAAGTGTTGAGGTTTGTCATGTCTGAAGACTGCCCATCATTTTTGATGGAGAAGTCCCTAGTACACAAATTTGAAATGCTTTACCTTTGAGGCTTTGACCTATATGCTCTTAGGTAGAGGTGCATAACTTAATCTCACACTTGGACAAGGTGAACATTTTGATGTAGCTCCCAGTTATCTCCAGTCTCCACATTGTTGAACTCCGTGCTATATATTCACACTCTAAATTGGTTCTTACGAACTGCTTTTTGATACTCTCATCTAATATATTTGCAGGGGGTTACCGAAGATGCAAACACAGAAGCCATTGGTGCTGGGAATTCCAGCTTGCTTGGGTAAGTCAAGAAGTGAATTATTACAGATTTACAGTCCACCCATCCTTTTTTTCTTTTGTTTCCAGTGAAATGGTCATCTTTCTTTCCTGTTCTTCAAAGTACGGATACAGGGCTACACATGTGACAGATTCATATAGTTTTGTGGAACTTTGAATAATATAATCTCTGATGCAGGTGGGCTATGAGCAACTTTGCATTGAAGGGGAAAGTTTCTGAGCAAGCACCTGTAGCCTCAGCAGGTTCTGGTGCCTCTCTTCCTTCCGCCAACTCAGATGCCAGTTCAGGTACATGTAATGCTAGTCCCCTTTTTTTTTTTTTTTTGTAATTCGGAATTCTTGTCAATGCAGAGCTAGAAAGTTTGCAATATTTATTTATTTATTTGGGTAGCACTGCTATTAATTTATGCAACTGGCTTTGCTATAGACAGATTTGTTTTGCCCTTCCATTTTCTGTTGTATCATTTTGCTTACATATATACTTGGGAAGATCGAAGGCATGGGGCTGGTTCTGAGTATAGTATCTTTTGTAGCCACAACACTAAGTCTTGATTATTAGCTGAAGTATGCTGTTTACTTTTTACTTCAGACTTCTATCTTTCATGTTTCAACCTGTGTTCTAATTTCTAACCATTATTTCCATTGAAGATCCTAAAAGCTATGTTACTGGAACTCAGGTAGTGTCTGAGATGAACAGGGATATGAGTGTAAGACTCGGTGTTTTTAAGAAATTTTGCAGATTTTCATTGTAGTTGAACTGTCAAGTGGGGTATCCGTGTGCAGTTGTTGAAGGTCTGACACAAGTACTTTCATTGCTTGTGAAAATGAAGAGTCGGAGTAGCATAGCCTAAAAGAGGCATCCGGGGAAGGAAATACCCAATATCATTGCTTGTGAAAAGATAAATCTTGAAATCTATTCCTCACCCTAAAAAGGGATAAAAAGAAGAAAAAAAAGTCGGGGGGGGGGGGGGGGGTTGAATCTTTGTTAAAGCATCACTAGGCAATACTTTTTGTGAACAGACACATTCGGGCCTTTCGCTGAAACCAAAGCTGGATGCTCTATTACTTGACATTCAATGCTAGGACTCATCTGTTAGAGACTTGATAGTAATGAAAACAAGCCTAACTTATTACACTGTTGACCTGTAAGTGTACCTTACTTTCAACATCGACTAATGAAAACAACAATTGAAAATAGGCAACACCAAAGAACTGAAAAACGATAAGATGCAGGACTAGCACTGAGCATAGCTAATGGAGATGTAATGGATGCCAAAGCTATGTTTTATCCTGTATGCAGAGAGCATGTGAATATGTGCTTTGCACTTTTTCACTTGGTTCCATGAAGAAAGTTAAAGGAATAACAGACCAGGAAATACTATGTCCTGGTGAATCATGTTTCAATTCCATTATCTGTTTATGTGGTTCTGCTACTTTTCCTGATTCTGTTCGAGCTGTGATGAAGATTATTGCCTCATTTCTTTGACTTTTATTGTTGATGTGTCCTGATATTTAATATTTTATTATTTTCCATTTTCAAAAGTGTTTCGAAAGATTTCAACTTGACATTTTTTTTTCCTGAAATGTTTTTCCCGTATCTCTTGCAATTTGTTTGTCTGCTTCTTGGATGGGTTCCTGTAGCGGTGAAACCATATACATTGAGCTACTCCCTCGGCTTCACGAAATGACAAAAGCTGGGACCTAAAGCAAGAGTGGTTGTATTTTTTGTTGAATTGTTCTGCTTGTCGTCCTTCTGTACTAGTTGTGTTAACCTGCTGATTGTATGTATAATATTTGTTTAACCAACTCTTGGCAATGGTTGCAGTTGTAGATCCTGTTGGTGCAAGTGCCATGCCAGCTCCCATTCGCTCAACCTCAAGTGCTGATTTATTTGATCAACCTGTGCCAGCATCTCCAACTTCAACCGATGGCTGGGGAGAACTGGAGAATGGAATTGATCAGCATGATAGTGACAAAGAAGGGTGGGATGATATTGAACCCCTTGAAGAGTTAAATCCACCTCCAGCCCTAACTAACATCCAGGCTGCGCAAAAGCGGCCAGTTTCACAGCCAAAACCGTCAACTGCACACCCGAAACCATCAGGTAAATTGACACCATGCAGTTTTTTGTATGCTAGTCTGACTCCTTAAGTGTTTAAAACTCGGCTAAGAAGACTGCTAATCTTAAGTTATTTCTATCCCTCACCCATTTCGTTTCATTGTCTAATTGCTGAGTTTGGGGAATTCGGTGTTAGATTTGGTTGGTTGAGTTGACAGACTTGTGACTTGTGACTCTGGTTGATGATTCACTTTCAATTTTCTCTTTGAAATCATTTTGATTTCTCAAAATGAATGTTCAGTAGAAAGTTCAATGCTTAGCTGGCATCTAAATTGCAGTTCAGTTAATCTGAGCAGTGGACTTATCCTCAAAAAGTCAAGTTCCTGTTTCTGTCTCTGAGGCTTGTACACATTGCTCTATTGTCTGTGCTGCAAAGAAATATCAGACCAGTATCCTTGAACACAACATCTGCTTCTTTCTTGTCTTACTGTTGGATATAGGTGCAAAGAAAACTAAACTATTGAGATAAGTTTTTCAGTTTGAGATGAGTTACGTATTGATATTAGATTAAATTGTACGGACTATCACATCCCTGAATTTAACACCATGTTAGTTTCAGCTACAAGCTTGCAAGCCAAAAGCACTGCACGGATTCCCAAAGACGACGAAGATGATTTGTGGGGTTCTATAGCTGCCCCTGCCCCGAAGACAACTTCAAAGGCTCTGAATTTGGGAACCTCAAAAACACAAGACGATGATGACCCTTGGGCCGCAATTGCAGCCCCACCTCCTACAACAAGGGTCAAACCCCTGTCAGCTGGTAGAGGTCGAGGAGCAAAACCTGCTGCCCCCAAGTTAGGTGCTCAAAGGATCAACCGGACATCCTCTGGAGTGTAGATACCGTGAATGAATTTAAGAGTTAATGCAACAATACCAACATAGATGTGAGTCTAATGTGCTAAGGTCAGTTTTGTATAAACCCATTCTTTTTATTGTTTTTCAGAAGCAGCAAGAATATGCTATCAAATATATAGTGAAGGTTTTTGTTGAATTTATCTCTGTAAGACAGTCACATGTGTGTAGCTTTTGTTCATGCCCCCTGTTTGATATATATATTCTTTGTACAACTATTGTGTTGTTAGATATTTCTTCTTAAAAACTTTACTGTGCTGAAGTTAATTTAAATTTGTGTTAGCTTTTGGTCGCTGTAGGGCTGTGAGTTTGCTGGATGTTCTTTGGGAAATACAAAAACTTTCCTGTGTTGTAACTTGTTAGATGCAACATATTGGATGTGTGTGCCAACTTTGAGGTACTGGAGGCAATTGACGATCATATTCCGCCCTGTTTTTGTGTTGTATTATGCTGAGGAAGTTGCCACTCTGTTGTATGTTATTCATGGAAAGCTAATTTCTTCTCAAGTGGAAAAAATAATAATCTGAAATCAGTGGAAAATGAAACTGCATTCTACAGTGTGATGCAACAGCTCTTGCATATATCACAAAAGAGATTGCTAACCTACTTGGGCATCTGTATATCTATCTATGAAGTTTGAATTTTGGTGAATTGTGGCTAACTACTAGGTTTTTAGAAGTAAAGTGGCATCAGGGAAAGGGTGACAATGACAGAAGTAGACGAGTAGAACCTTGTATGGAGAAGCTTTAGCTTGAGGTTTAGGAATCTGTTGGTTAATACAGTACTTAGTACGGGAATAGGAATAGTGATAGAGGGTTCAATGATGATATTACGGGTGTCAAGTGTCGTTTTGAGTACCAACACAAGCAACATTTGGGTGTCAACTTTTTAGCTTCCCCCCTTTATTCCTGACAATTTACTCTCAATTTATACAGACCGCCAGCAAAAATTCCTACCGCAAGCGTATCTTTCTGCTGAAACTTCTAGCATTGGCTGTATGCAACCTTCATCAACACATGCCTTTCTTGCAACGATTAACAGTGATAGCTGGCCCCAGCGTCCTGGGGAGCCAATTGAGTACAACTCTAAAGTTTTCAACTCATAATAATGACCCAGAGAATCTCCTAACCTATGTTTCTGGACATGATTTCTAACCGTTTAGATCGAGTAAGAGAGACTGTTCTCTATGACTCCTTCCTCGTCAAATAGGCTGCCAACTTCATCTGTAATTATCCAACGTTCAGTCCTTATGTCATGTTTGGCACCTAGGACACAACAACAGCTCAGTGATCATTCATTCCTACCTACAAACACACATTGCTGCATGTAGAGAGACCGATTTATGTTTGATGCCTAGCTAAGGCGTAATCCAGTATAGTTATAATATTACAATCTGTCCATTTCATCTTTGAACCTATATGTCAAGATCAGTAAGGTTTAGCCTAGGGGAAGAAAGAAACGAGGAGTACGAATGATAGTAACAATGCATGGAAAGAATTTGACAACTTTTATTCTACTACTGTATGAAATACCAGAATCTTTCACTTGGATCACACAACGTGGTAGTATAATTAAAATGGCGGGGAATCAATAGTATCCATGCATGTAAGATTCCTAGCGATCATCCTCGACAGTGACTCGATTGGCATAGGATGGGCAGTAATCGAGCAATTGATCTCAGCACGCATGTCAAAATGCTGCTATTTGCTCCCAAGGGAATACCAAATATCTGTATTTTAGTTCAATCTAGAGACTGGAGGATGACAAAGGAAGATACATGATCATTGCAGTGTCCTTGGGATGCTGTCTTCCAACCCTCATTCTTTCCTTTGTTCTGTTAAGCTTCTCATTCAAGCTTTTCATTATTCTTGCTTGTCAAATCCAATATCTCTCGATTGTAAATCTGGCAAAATTGACTCGACATTTAAATTTCAATAGAATAATCCAATTTTAGACATGATAACTGAAATAGGTTAGGATCTAAAACCATTTTGACCTCAAACATAATGCTGTCAATCTAAGTATTTTACTCCCTAGTTTTTCTTTTCAATGACTAGTTGATCCGGCTGAAAATCAATTTTATTGGGGTAAACATCAATTGATCTAAACTGTAATCACTGCGATGAAATTGAACCCGAGCTAATCTATGGTAATTGCGCATAATTCTACTCGATCGCATGACCTGTCTGTCAAGTCTAAGTGCGTATACCAACAAATTTTTCTGACAAACGAGTGGGTTAGATTACATAAGACATACAACTTTGCGGTGAATTTTCATGAATATAGAGAAAACTAATAATTTATTTCGGGTGACTTTGACGAAAGTCATCTCTTGATAAATTGTTAGTCACATTTGTATTAAAAATTCACTTTCATATCACTTATTGGTTAGTAAGATCAAGTTCACCATATAAGGAGTCTGTATCATGATCAATTTATGTGAGACAATCTCATAGTAGAATTTGCGTTGCACCTATATGCATGGGTCTTCCATGTCCAACACTTAAAACTCCAACACACCCTTTTTATGTGTGCATTACTAGCAACGCGGAATTTGTGTACTCAATTTTGTCGAAAATGGGGGTGTTGACACAACCTAAAACTAATTGGCAATGTAGGATGAAAGATGGATCATGAGAGAAATAGTTTTTTGTGAGAAGATGAAAAATAACATGTTGAGATGAGAAATTTCAAAGGTGTGGGCATAGTCCCGTGTGGACATGGTGTGTAATATGTGGACATGACACACAGAGAGACCATATTCACACATTTTAAATTCTTATGTCCATAGTGTTATTTCTCATCTAACTACAAGTTATGTCTCACTGGATCGATTCCCCTCTCTCTCTCTCTCTCTCTCTCTCTCTCTATATATATATATATATATATATATATATATATATATATATATATAGGATAATTGGATTCTAATAATCCCTACTTTCAACAATTGGACAATGGTGGACCGCACTTTCACTTTATATATCATGCCCTTTTTCTATATTTTTCCGATGTGAGACTTTTAAATCATGGGTGAATCCCAACACAATCCTACGTTCATAATATATATATATATATATATATATATATATATATATATTATGAACGTAGGATTGTGTTGGGATTCACCCATGATTTAAAAGTCTCACATCGGAAAAATATAGCAAAAGGGCATGATATATAAGTCAAGTGAGTTACTCATCTTAACACCAGTTGATTTTAAGATGAACCTCACTTAAGTTGTTACCATGGGTATTGGTTGAAGTGAGCTTCCCCCATAGATCTCTCCAACAAATGGTATCAGAGCCGATGGTTCGTTCGCTGTGCGCAAGGTGCGGAAGGTGGTCCTATATGGCCCCGTAATAAGTACTATATACGGACAAGAGCGTGGACCACATGGCGTGCGCGGCTAGGACTCCTGAAATAGAGTAGTGACATGAGACTCGGTGGAGTAGGGTGTGACCCTGTGGGAAAGAAAAAATGAGGCTTCACCCATGAGTATGTAGCGCTTCCTGTGTGTAGTAGGGTGGAGTAGGGTGGACTCATGTGTGAAGGCGGAGATTGTTGAGATTCAGCCATGAGTTAAAAGTCCCATATTGGAAAAATATAGAGAAAGGACATGGCGTGTAAGTCAAATGGGTTACTCCTCGTAACATCAATTGGTTTTAAAGTGAAATCTCACTTAACTTGTTACGTATCATGGATCTTGGTTGAAATGAGCCCCTCTCCTCTTCCCAACAGATTGTTTACCGATTTAAACTCCCAACACCAACATAGACTAAACATATATAACTAGTATGGGATCTAGAGGAGTTGAGATGCTAATTGATGCACAATAACATTGTTTAGAAATCACACTTTACTTTATTATGGGAATGATCAATAGTCAGTCGTGCCTGGTTCATGTCAAATTTGGCTTGAATCTTTGTGATCCACACTCTATCCGTTAAGACACTGATTCACTCATAGCTAGCTATTTAAACATTGGACGTGGAGGTTAGTTAGGTCTCTGTATTAAGCAGTCAAGAAAATTGTGTCTCAGAGTGGCTGGGTCAGCTGATGCATTATGACAGACACAAATTGAAAGCTCATAGTCAATAATAAGAGGACAATATTCAGAAGAATAGCACCACTCTACTCCAGTACAAATATATATCACAAAAAAAGATAAATTATGGAATATATGGCCCCTTGGTCCTGTTCTATCATATATAAGATTCTAAGATAAAAAGATGCAACTAGGAGCACCATACAAAATTTACAAAAAAGAGGGGCATTTCCTTGTAGCCTTTTTGTATGTGGCCCAATAGTCTAGCTGCATATATTTATTCAAAAGCTTAAGCATTTCCTTCTCTTTTCCTATCTTTCAAATCATTACATAGATGTTGCAACAAATTATTTTCGTTTTCTCTGAATTTTCTCACTTTTTATTGCCTTTTCCTCCTCAGAAGATGGTTCCAAAACAGCTTTTTCCTTACGTTAATATCAACTGATTGCTCACACATTCTAGAAATGCAAAACCCTTTACGAATATTGTTAGACCTATGATAGTAATTTACAATATGGAATGGAACAGTTAATTATAATTATAATGTCACTAATCTGCACATTTTGACCCATAGATGGTTAGACACCGGCGACCGTCTTGGTTCATTTGGCTAGGAATTGAATGTCAAGTGTAGTGCTCGATCTCCGAGTTATACCTTTCATGCATTGAACACCGGCCTACTATAGCTTCGAAAAAGTGAGCTGTTTGGAGTTTCTTCCAAGTGGTATGATCGATGTCTATTTGCACTTAACTGTCATGTTTTGTAATTAGAAGGCTAATTTCAAGAAGGTTTGTCCGTATTTAGGATGATTTTGGATTTGAGATGCTTTAATGCTGAATATATATATATATATAGAGAGAGAGAAAATGCAATTTACTATATATAGAGTAAATTACATTTACCCTACCTCACATTTGTGGTAATAATTTTTACATACTCGACATTTGTGAAATAATTTTTATCTTACCTGACATTAAATGTTCATATATTTAAACCTCCTAATATATTCTATAATTGATTTTTGTTGGATCTTTCGGCAAACATTAAAAAGATAAATATGAATTGACTTTTTTACCCTTGATATTGATTCATATGATTTTCAATTAAATATGAATTGACGTTTTTACCCTTAATATTAATTCATATGGCATTTAAACCTCAACTTTTTTTCTACTTTATTTCTTCGAAAACCCCACCCCTCCCCAGAAAATAAAAAGGTCATTTAAGTCATTTCCTTCTCAATGTGAGGGGCGGCATGGTATATTCATATAGTCATATAGGGGCATTTTGGTATTTTTTATATTTCCGATGAAATGTAACCAGATTCTGCCACTAAAGATTATTTTCACTTAATGTCAGGTGTGTAAAAATTATTATCACAAATGTGAGGTAGGGTAAATGTAATTTAATATATATATATATATATATATATATATATATATATATATATATATGTTTCATTAATCAATATGCCAGTAAAAAGGATAGAGGCAAGAGTCTGGATAATGTAGTCTATCCATCGCTGAACTGAAAGTACGAAACTTATATATCCTTCTCTTGTCTTGCATAGAAGAATCGATTCCTAGCAATTTAGGTCATAAAGTGGCAGGTAGGGGTATAAGAGTGCGATAATGATTTCAGGATAAGGTCTTACTACTATGGAAAACCGCTTCAAAGTTGATGAAGATTTGAATAATATATAACAGATGGCTAACGGTTAAGTTTACTGGAAATACCTGATGGTTTCATGCAGGATAAGTTGTTAATACTATATTAAAAACTGCTTCAAAGTTGATGAAGATGAGATATGTCTGATTCATGGCATCTGGTTTACTGGAAATCCCTGATGGTTTTAGGATAAGTTGTTGATAATTTGGAAAACTGCTTCAAAGTTGATGAAGATCAGCATAATGTAGTATACTATACACAACTTCTGGTTTACTAGAAATACTAAGGTAGTGCAAATACTAATCTGCATGCCTTAACTTTTGCAGAGAGGATAACTAATGAATGCAACTAAATTTTACTTTAACACAATCAAGCATGCACTAAGTATATTGTAATTAGTTCTAATTAACTGCTTAATATGTGTCTTCCCCAAGACATTTATCATTTTCGAATTAACTAATGCTTAACATCTTATGCTGCAATCTCGAGGCATGCTTGTGTTGTAACTAGCTAATTATTGCTGTCTTTTGGCCAGTTTGAGGTAGTATCATATGACCAACTTGGCAAGTAGATTTTCTATATATAATTAATTAATTAATTAATTAATTAATTAATTAATTAATTAATATAGAGCATTTTTTGAATTCCTTTTTTAGCTTCATTGACTGCATCTGCATGGCCAAGTTGCTGACCAGTCTAGCAAATAGCGATATGACTGGCCTGTTTGTTCTACTTGTTTAGTGTTACGTTGCTTTGATAGTAAATCATTCTCATCCTGTTCCTGTCTTCATACATTTGATATTCTAGCTAAAGCAGCCTGCAGTGCATTTGGGGAATATTGATAAATTCTCTGATTTCCCACAGATAGATTGAGATGTATAATATAACTAAACTTCATTAACACCGAAGGAAGCACTACATACTTAATTAGGTCAAGCTTGGACATACATATATATCTAGTTAAATAATACATGGAACTATAGCTAGCTACGTACTTAGATCCACCAATTTAAATATAGCACACATACACTGCATACTTAAAGGACTATGTATATATAGTTGATCTATGTAAAACGTAGTATTTATTCTTAGGGAAACATCTTCTTAAGACTACCCTGCAGAGTCGAAAAACTGATGATAGATGATGATCAGTTAGTTAAACCCCTGAATCTGATAAGGCTTGAGCATGGGGATGAGATTCCCCCTGAGATGGAGCGACATGATCTCGTTGGTGGACCCCATGAAGTTTCCCCCGATGAAGACCGCAGGAGTAGGTGGGGCACACCCTAGCTTCATGATCGCCTTCTCCATTTCCCTGCCCTCGGGATCCTTGTCGAGCTCATAGATGAGAGGATTCACTCCGAGCTCCTGGAACAAAATGTTGACTGTGTAGCATAGGCAACATGAGCTCTTCCCAAACACGACCACTCCGTTTTCTTGGGCCACCCTATTCACCTTGTCTGCCATCTCAAAATTTACTTGTTTTTACGCCGGAAATTAGACTTGAAGTGATTGATAGATCACAAGTTGGATAGGTAGATAGGTGGTGAATAAGGGAAATTAAAAAGGGATTTGAGAAGTTGAGTTTTTTGTATACCCTGGATGAACTATTTATAGGGGTAGTTTGAGTAGAGGGCTAGGTAGCTCCTCTTGTGTTGTGTGTGTATACAAGAACATCCAAAAGGTGGTGTGCTTTATTTAGATGCTGAAAAGCTTTTCATGTAACTTTCAACAAGATGGAGACTAGTGTCTACTTCTCTTGTATCAACAACTTGGTTGGCTAATAGTACAATTTAGACAAAACTTTGGCGTTGTGAAATCTAATCAATGAAGTGACTACTCCATAAATTAAAGAATAGCTTTAAAAGGAAAGCACATATATAGATGTGGTTGGCCTGCATAAAACCCTAAATGGTGCCACAGTATGCCTTAAATTAATGACAATCTGGTATGCTTCTTTCTTTTTTTTAATTATTACAGTATTATTTAAAGTCTGAATAGGTTGACGAGTTTATAACAACAAATTGGTTCATGATAGTCTTGAATGCTATTTTTATTTTTTTATTATTCAAAGCCTGAACAGTATGATGATTTTAATTATTGTATATAGATTCTTGTTTCATTTGTCCACCTATGTACCTCAGATTCTTCATTTCAACTTGAATTTCACGTTCAATACTTCATTCAATATGGATTCAAAACTCGACCTAATTAAATTAATGTGACACAAAACCGACGAATGCAACACTTGAAGATGTACCCATATTAGATACTTGTAACCACCACTCAAATATAATCCGACATAACACAGTACACATATTGTCCATTAATGGAGAACAACAGACGAATGCTAATTAGGGTTCCTTGCTTTACACAAGATTCTGGAAAATCAGTACCCTTTGATTTGGGAAGATGACGGATTATCAGGATTAGCTAGCTTTTGAGTGGGCCGTGATTCTGTACTGTTGCCCCCACCAACTAGCTAGCCTGATTCCATCCTACATTGCAAGCTAAGCTTCCAAGATTCTATATATTTACACGGTTCCTCTTATTACACCATTTTTTTCCTTTTTTCCCACTGATTTTTCTTTCGAAAAAACAAAACCAGGAGCGTACGAATCGTGAAAGAAACAACATCTGAGGTACCCATGCTAACATCACGCTCATTTCATGCATACTCCACAAATCCGATCCCCGCTTTATTCTTCCATTTTTTTCTTCCGACCACAATTTTCAGAATATGGTCTGATCTTAGATGCGGCGTGATATTTTTCTTGTTACTTCCATCATACTTGGAAAGTTATAGCCATTTTTATTCATGCAAGTCATGTTGAATGGAGTTGAATTAGAGAAAAATGTAGGCATATTTTAAAGGAAAAAGAGAGGGAATTTGAGCTTAGTGTTTTTGAGATGCTTCATGAGGATAATATCACTGTATCTTAAGTACGACAACACATGTTATTCAGGGTTTCTCAGATGCTCAGTTGGAGAAGGAGGGTAGGGTTAAAAAGCACTATTCTCTTGTTTCTTTTAGTTTGTGTCCATGCCCCACTAGGCAACTAGCTAGCTAGTTTTCCTTTCAAACAAGAATATATATCGACTTTCTGTAGAGGCGCAGACGAAAAGGTATAGTAATTAATTTCAATTTGGCACCAAGTTCTCAGCACACTCGTGCAGATGGATCTCACAATATAAAGAGATTCTAAGATGAGTGCTTGATTGTATGCATTTGTTTAAGTTAGGGAGTTGAACTTTCATTTTATGTTCTTCTGGGGTTTCTGTTGGTAATGCTGGTGCATGTCATTTCTGAGAGGATTCTTTCAGAAAAGCCAGACAATGGAGGACGTTAGATGCATGATTAACACTAAAGTGGTCTTTGCCATGACGTGGGCATGCAGAAGAATCTCTCCCATAGTGCACTAAAAGTTGTTAACAAATGGCATTTTCTGAAAGCTAATATATTGAATCACCAGAGAGGGTAGGGTGAATATCGATCAAACCCACAATTAATTATGCTGCACTAATTAAGATGGCTTAATCAGTATATAAAACTTTAATAGGATACTGAACTAATTACTGTTCATAATTTATGATTTTGAGCCCCCACCTTTGTCAAGAGAAAGCTTATCAATAATTATGGACATGGCTTTATGCATATGGAGGGAAAATGGCCATTGTTCACTTCGACTGTTTGGATTATAATTGGGGTCGGACCAAAAAGACCAAAGGCAGGATTGGATCGAGATCGACCGAGATTGACCAAAAAGTTTGGTTCGGTCCTCGATCTAAAAAATTATAACTTTACATCCTCGATCTAAAAAATTATAACTTTACATATTCGGTTCAGGTCAACTCTAAAATTCTGTTCTCGGTCCTTTCGGTTTAGTTTTAGACTGAAAGTCATAGTTATTACGGAGGCCAATTAGAATTTCACAGCTTTAATCAAGTGCAGTCCTATCCAGAAGTGGAAGATTGACATTTTTATTTGTTTATTTATTTATTTCATTCAGTCTAGTCCATGATCAAATTTTTTCAGTCCAATCTTCGGTCCAACCTAGCCTCCGATTTCAATCCTCGGCCCTTTTGGTCCGATGAACAACCCTATTTGGAAATTGGGTACAAAGTATATATGGTATTGTAAAATGAGTTAAACTGGGTTGATTCGTAATCCGGAAATGATACATCTTGGAATAAGACACATTTTAAGTGTCTTACTTTTGTATAAAATCTACATATTTGCATATTAAATTGCAAAAAGAAAAAAATGATTAATTTCTATAGATATAATACCATATATAAATTGTATAAAATCGCATTTTTACCCATAATTTCTAAAATTTACAATAAAATATTTAAAGTATGTCTAATAGATATGATTCATTTGTTTATGACGGTTATTTGTCAGTGTTGGCGTAGCCAACACATTCCAAGTTTCATATAATTGATAATTAATAGTATCCATAAAAAGAATTGGTGTTAAAAATCATAATAAGTGCTAATTTTATATAAAAAAAAAATTTAACTAGTGTCTTGTCGTCCTAAGACTCACATTATCGCTCTTCGTAATATTGTGAGTTGTAACCCTCCTAGTTAGTTAACTAAACTAGTTAATGGCTCGATCCCCTTATGTACAAAGTAGCTGCCCTCATACGTCTTTGTCAACAATGGCCAACAAGAACACGAATAATGCTATATTTATAAGGGCCTGTAAATTTCATGGGTATCTTGAGGAAAGGTAAATGATGAATTTTAGTAATTTTTGGTAACTTTTGGTGATTTTTGGTAACTTATGGTAACTTTAGGTAAATTTATATGGGGAAATTTGTGTTTTTGAAATAAAAGGAAAAATGAAAAAAAACCTACTTTACACGTGTCATGTGATTTTCGATAATTTTGGTAACTTTCGGTAAATTTTGGTAACTTTTGGTAATTTTCGATAACTTTCGGTAATTTATGGTAATTATTTACTGACCTCAATCAACCCATGAAATTTACAGGGCCTTAAGTAACATTTTAAGTCCGGCTTGTCTCATCCAATATCTTTTTGGAAATTCAAGCATAACCTTACCAATTTCATGCTTAACCTGGTTAAGGTTCGTGCTAATATACAATACTCCTTCCGTTTCATATTAATTGTAATATTTAGAAATTATGTCGTCAAATAACTAATAAAATTGATATGAGTCATTAAGTGTCTTGCCTAAGCTAAGAGTAAATTAAACTAACGTTACTTCCTCTAATTTCTTTTTACCTAATTTTTGACTAACTTTTTCCATTTCATATTATCTATCGTTTTACCATTCCAATGATATACTAATTAGTCTTTGATTTCTTATTTTACCCTTACCATCTATTAAATGGACCCCAAATGTTAATCTTAATTAATGATGTTTATTAGTATCACATTAACTTTCTTAGAGAGCGTTTGGTAGGAACCTCAGGAAAATTTTTTCCGGGGAAAATTTCCCATGGGAAAATTTTTCCCGGGAAAAATTTCCCTTAGGCCCCCCTAAGGAAAAATTTCCCTTGAAAAATGGAGCAAGTGGTGGGCCCGCCGTGAAATTTTTCCCAGGGTCAACCCACACCCATATATGGGGAAAATAAGTCAACCCCGAGAAATTGACCATTTCCCCGGGGTTATTGACCAACCAAACGCACCCTTATAGTTTTTTGTGGTATTGATTTATTTCAACTTCCTCCAAAAGTCACATGAAAAGAAATGGAGGAACAATGGAGTATACATTTATAAACTAAATTGAAAAACTAAATGATATGATTGAATTTTATAATCATAATACCACATATAAATTCTACAACATTACATTTTTACTATAATTCTTTTAATTTCCTAAAATCATGTCTCAATATGTCTAATAAATGAGGTTAGTTAGACATTTGTATTTGTTGGTTATGCATGCTAAGCTTCTTATAAGTGATGATCAATATTAACTATTAAAAGAAATAATGTCAAAAATCATAATAGATATTATTTTGAGAAAAGGTTAGACATTTAAAAAAATGTCATGAGCCAAAACACATATTATCACACTGAAAATAATTATCTTATGATAAAAGCCTAACGAAAATCGGTCGAGCCTTAATATTTGCTCTTTAAGAAATAAGAAGAAATGTAGTAGCACACTGAGCTAGTTCATTGGCTCAACTCATTTACAACTCAAATAAGTTATATAATCTATTAAACTAGGATAGGGTTTAGGATAAAGCTGTTCGTTGGTTAGTTTGACTTACTTGCATGACAATTTCCTTTGTTAATTAGCAAGTTTTTGTGCTTATGATGATGTGACTTTAGGACTCTCAACTTTTTTTTTTTAGCATTTGTCAATTGTCCAATAAAAAAAATTCTTCATTTGCTAAATACAAGCGGGCCCCCTTCAAAAAAAAAAACTTAAAAAAATGCAAATTGATATCTCCTAAAACTCTTGCAATTTCAAATCAAGGCTCATATATATCATAACTTTAGAATTTGATTAAAACAATTAATACATTTTTCTTGTGTGCATAGAACTTTAAGGTAGGTCACAAGTAATCTTCGACATTTGTTTGAACATAAATAACAATTATATATCTACTCAATTTGATGGAATAACTTTGGCCAACCAACTAAATGAGAAATTAAAAAAAAAGGTATATCTCGATGGACCAAAAAAGAAAAATCATGATAAGCACAAAGAAATGAGGATTCGAATTCTTTTTTCACATATTGCAATGGTGAAGAAATTGGGGTTACCTTTCGGTGATAATAAAGTATATGTTTTTTTTTTATAGAAAAGTTGTGAGATTCTTTCACTAGAATCTTTAGAGTGGGAAAACAATTTGCACAAAGTTTGAGGAGCACATTTATTTGAAATTTTATTGGTTCCAAGATATTAATTGTTCTTATATTATTTATGGTGCAATTTCTTTTCAAGTTACAATTGTAGACCTATATTTAGGGCGATATTGTTCTTATTAGCGGGGTGCTACCTAGCTTATGAGGTTCCTTGAGGTCCCAATGCTCAAAGTGATGGTTTTGGTTTGGATGTCCCAAGGATTCTAGTGTTCTAATGCTTTCAGTATTCTTTTTTTCATTTAGATAAGTATGCCTAGTTTGATGGTTCCCTGTATTAAAGGTAACAAATAAAGTGAAGTAGGCTAAGAAGTAAGGGATACTAAAGCCCAAGCAAAAAGCCTCAAAATCAAGCCCAACCATAAAGTATATGTACACATTAAAATAATTTACATCTCTCATATTCAAAGTTTTGAACTAGGACGGGAAATATGGGAACACAACACTTGACCAAGTGAACTAAGTATTCTTGATTCTTTCCCTTTAATGTTTGCCAATGCTTTGGGGAGATCTTAGAGTTATTTTTCTTACTCCATGAATTCAATCATCTATTCTACTATTAACTACTATACGTATTTCACTTGGGAGTTTATTGTTAAGTGTGAATGAGACATATGTCTAGAATGAGGCACCCACTAGCCTCTGAGTTGTACCTGCCTATCTTCACATGATAGTTTATTGACTTATTTTTCAGGACAAAAAATATTACAACTTAATGGTTATTTATTTGTTTTTAAAAATTCATGGGTTTTAGAACTCACAACCTTTTTCCTTTTGTAAAGTTAAACAAATCAAATAAAAATAAATTGTAAAAAATAATAAATAAAGAACTTTGCATACAATAACTGTCAAAAGTTTCAAAACGCATGTCACAATATGCGTTCCCCACACCACAATTCGGGCAAAGTTTTCAAAATTAAATTCGAATATGTTGGGTTAATTGTGTGGAGCCCAAATTATTATTTTGGTGGGATGAATTTTAGAAAGCCAAAATTATGCTTGGTGGGCAAATTTCATATAATATTGAAGATCTTCCAAGATTGTGTTATTTAAGGAAAGATATTATATAAAGTGGAAAATATTATATTTGTTACCAAATTGTGATGGAGCAATCACATGAAAATATAATATTACTTTGGAATATAGTATCAAATTATTAGGAAACACATGTTTTTGGAAAGTTAATATTATTATTAACCACAATATTATGTTGTAGTCTTGACTATAAATAGGACCTAGGTGTTAGGTTTATTTGTACAAAGAATTGAGAGTGTTTCATCTTATACCACAAGAGATTGACTGTAATCTCGTGGTTCTGAGGAGTTGTGTGATGCTCATCCGTGAGTGTTGAGTTCTCGTAAAGTTGGGAGGTTGTGAGAGATTGTGGAGGTCTGGGAATCTCTGAAACACTGTTGTAATCCTCTGATAGTGCATCGTTCGTGGTTTTTTCCCGGTTTGGGTTTTTCCACGTTAATTCCTTGTGTTGAATCTTTATTTATTTTTCGCCCTTATTATTGTTTGTCTGCTAACTACGTCCTGAGAATCCTAACAAGTGGTATCAAAGCTTTGGTTGGAGCGTGGTTGATCTGCAGACTGAGAAGCAATGGCAGGCGCTATTGTGAAGATTCCGGAATTCGATGGGAAAGACTACGCATGGTGGAGGATGCGCGTTGAGGATGTGCTCCGCCAGCAAAAGTTGCATCTTGCGATGGGTGATAAGCCAAAAGAGATGGAATGTATGATTGGGAAGAGCTTGATGGTCGCATTCAAGACGGCCAGCCGACGCTAGCTCTAACGTGGATTTCAACGCTGAAGATCGAAACGACGAAAGACTCGCCGAGGCCTTGCAAAACACATATGAGAAACCTTCGGTGAACAAGGTATATGTGTTACGTCGTTTGTTTGAATTTAAGATGCAAGAGTCTGGTGATATGCATGATAGTATGAATGAGTTGAATATAATACTATCAAAGTTAACCTCTGTGGGATTTAATTTCGACGATGAGATGAACGCTAACATACTATTGGCTACCCTACCTAAGTCTTGGGAAAATTTCGTGACTTCTGTAACTTCTTCAACTAAGAAGGATGAGAAATTGAAGTTTGGGGAAATTAGAGACTTTGTCCTGAATGAAAGTATTCGCAGGAAAGATTCCGATGTGTCTGGGTCTTCGGGGGATGCTTTGACTGTCAGGGGTAGGAGAAATAGTGGGAGTTCGGGTCGGGGTCGATCAAAATCTAGAGGTCGAAACATGGAGCAAGTGTTGTGTTGGAACTGTGGTGATAGAGGTCATTTTCGTAGGGATTGTCCCAAACCCAAGAAGAGCAGCCATAATGACCAGGACTCAGTATATTCTGTTGAGGATTTTGGTGATGCCCTAACTGTTAGTGTTGACAAGTCAGAATGGAGTTGGGTGATAGATTCGGGTGCTTCGTTTCACTCCTCGTCTAGCAGAGAGGCCTTTAGCAATTTTGTGAGTGGGAGGTTTGGCAGGGTTAGGCTTGCAAACGGTCACAACCTAAAGGTGCTAGGAAGAGGTGATGTGAACATTAAAACTTCTAAAAGTGGAACTTGGAGGTTGAAGAATGTTCGGTATGTCCCGGGTCTGACCAAGAACCTTGTATCTGTGAGTCAACTGGATGAGGAGGGGTTCACGACGAGATTTGAAGATGGTCATTGGAGGGTAACGAAAGGATCTCTGATAATTGCAAATGGCAGGAAAAAGGGGAAGCTATATTCTGTAATTGATAACTCTAACATGCTGGTTCATGCTCGTCAAAGGCGTGTTAGCTTCTCTGATGAGAGAAGGGTACCTCAAACGAGGAGGTTTCCGGTCGAGGCTACGGGAACGGATGGTCAGCCGAGGAACGCATCTAACCTGCACGAGAATTCGACAAGTTCAACACGAGGTAAAGTCCCAATCCAAAATTCCCCTAAGTTGTTGACGATGATGCGTATGTCGAAGTTGCAGGGGCGTGATCAGTTCAAGTGGGAGCCTGTTGCAAAAAGAGGAGTTGATGGGAGGTCAACTGGAACCTCTGTTGATCTTTGCTGAACAAGATCGAGATGAATGCACTAGAGGATTCCAAGACGAGTGGTGGTGGTGATGAACGACAAAGGCTACAATTTGGTCTCCAAGTGGGAGATTGTTGGGTTAATTGTGTGGAGCCCAAATTATTATTTTGGTGGGATGAATTTTGGAAAGCCAAAATTATGCTTGGTGGGCAAATTTCATATAATATTGAAGATCTTCCAAGATTGTGTTATTTAAGGAAAGATATTATATAAAGTGGAAAATATTATATTTGTTACCAAATTGTGATGGGGCAATCACATGAAAATATAATATTACTTTGGAATATAGTATCAAATTATTAGGAAACACATGTTTTTTGGAAAGTTAATATTATTATTAACCACAATATTATGTTGCAGTCTTGACTATAAATAGGACCTAGGTGTTAGGTTTATTTGTACAGCAATTGAGAGTGTTTCATCTTATACCACAAGAGATTGACCTGTAATCTCTGTGTTCCTGAGAGAGTTGTGTGATGCTCATCTGTGAGTGTTGAGTTCTCAGGTTGTAACTCTAGGGAGGTTGTGAGAGATTGTGGAGGTCTGGGAATCTCTGAAACACTGTTGTAATCCTCTGATAGTGCATCGTTCGTGGTTTTTTCCCGGTTTGGGTTTTTCCATGTTAATTCCTTGTGTTGAATCTTTATTTATTTTTCGCCCTTATTATTGTTTGTCTGCTAACTACGTCCTGAGAATCCTAACAGAATACATGTACACCTCGATCTTAAACTCAATTTTTTTTTCTGAAAGGAAAGGTTAGTAAGCTTTAATACCTAAATTATCCATATTTGGCAATTTTTGGTGTTGATGATGATGTGATAATAACCTAAGGCCCGTTCTTTTATGTGGTGAATTTGCGGTGCGGTAAGTTGTGGTGTGGTAAGTTGGGGTGGATTGCGGTAAGTTGCGGTGGAAATAATAAATGGGTGTTGAAAAATTTTTATTAGAAAATATATTCAATAATAAATGAGTTGTTGTAGATTGCGGTAAGTTGCGGTGGAAATAATTTTGTCGATTTTGTGGAAATATATTAAATAAAAAGGTAAATGGAAAGTTGTGGTGAGTTGCGGTAGGTTGCAGTAAGTTGCGTTAAAATACGATGCGGTAACTTGCGGTACCACATAAAAGAACGGGGCCTAATAAGATTCCAAGATTATTGGCCTGTATGCAAGAGTAAAGAACCCTAAAGATGTTTTGGGCTTTTGTCTACAAGAAAAGATTAATCATCGCCAAATGTAAGTTTTTATCCGAGGTGACCGATCTTCTCCTATGGCACCGTTCTTTTGTGCGTTGCGTTTGCGTTGCGTTACGTTACGTTACGTTTAGTTGCGTTGGAAATAGTTAAAAAATAATGATAATTTGCGTTATGTTGCGTTAAGTTGCATTGCGTTTGGGTGCGTTAACGCATAAAAGAACGGTGCCTATAGCTCTTACAATTTGAAATTGACGATTCATAATGATTGAAATTTGATTGAAATACTTACTACATTGTGTAAACACAAAATTCCACACTTAAAATAAATAAAGAGTAGAAATTTGTGAACAAATATAATTGTATTACTTTTAAAGGATTTAAGGTACAATCTTTGTATATTTATTACATAAATGAACAAATATATATATGACTCCTTCGATTTGATCTCCTTGAATGAATTTGAACAAATATAAATGAGTGTGGTCTTGAACAAGGGTCGTAGAAACTTGATCTAGATCAAGAGAAAGTAGTTTGATACGCCACAAAGAAATGACGTCAGCCTAAACTTTGTTGTGCTTGTTGTCTTCGTGAGAGAGAGTATCTGGGTGTTCTTCAATGTTCAAAACTCCACCACTCAAATAAAAAGGGGAGTCTCTATTTATAGAGAACTTAAGCTAGCATTTAGATGTATTTAACTCATTTTTCAAAGAAAAAGAATAAATATTTATCTTATGTATCATCTCAGAGACATCATGCCAATTAATTAACCAAGTAATATTATCATTTAATTTTTTTAATTAAATGGACCATATAATTAATTTGTCACATGACAGGTTATAATTTGACAAATTGAAATTACTTTAATTTCTACGTGGCAGGTCTTGATTGACCAACAAATTTTGCCTTATACAAATGCCCCCTCGAGAGTCTATTATGCTTACAACCTGGTAATGCTAGTCACAATCGGATCTCGAAACTTGAACAGAACACTTGTGTTGTTTGACTTTGTATGTTATCTATATCGATTTTGACTTGATAGAATAGTAATGTATAAAATTCAAATGGGAAAAAGCTGATTGTATAACAATTTGAACATTACAATATATATATATATATATATATATATATATATATATATATACACACACACACACATATATACATGTTTTTTGCTTTTTGGACCCCGAATTTTGGGGGTATTTATTTTCTGGACCCCCATATTTCAAAGTTTATATTTTGGACCCTATACCTTGTTTCCGGCAACAATATGGACCCTATACTTTGTCTCCGACAACAATATGGACCCCCATATTTCAAAGCCATTATCGAATTTTTTTTCTTTCGAAAATTTTTCAGCCGCAACTTCTTCTTCCGCTTCTTGCACGATTTCCAACCCCCATATGAGAATAAATTTGCCAAAAAAGTTACCAAAAATTACCAAAATTTAACTTTTACCCTCTGCTTTTTACCCATGAATTTTACATACCCTTAGCTGTCAAAGTTTAGTCAATTTCAAAACAACAGTCAAAAGAAGGAAAAAATGATAAAAGACCATATCGGGAAGTTTAGGCAACAATTAGGTCATCGCTGGAGTCAAATATAACTTTGGACCACATTTTTTGGGTCCACAAAGTATAGGGTCCAAAATATAACTTTGAAATATATATATATATATATATATATATATATATATATATATATATAGATATATATATATGGATATGAGATTTTGTTATTAAGATCTTGCCGATATTAATTTGTGGATTCATAGAAATATATGACGGACACTATTCTCTTACCTATATCAAGGTCATAATGTAGGGAAATAGTCTTGACTTTCCAATATTTTCTTGCATAGCACTTTAACTACCCATATAGATGAAATTTAACCATGAGATAATTTCACGAATCAATGTGCAAAAAAAAAAAAGCAAAATAAAGGCTCTGATCGCATATCATCATTCCCATTCTTCACCCCCCCCCTCTTGGTGTATTCTTCACCCCCCCTCTTAGTGTAGGTGGTAACTGGTATTGATCTATGTGTCCATCCGTAAATTTGCCTTGACTATTTTACTTGTGAGAGTCATATCATCATTTTCTTTGATGTGATGTTGTCATGTCCATTTTTATTTATAGATTAGTTAGCAATTTGAGCATTTTATAGTTAGAAATGCTCAGCCTCACAGTACATGCATGGCCTATTTTTTTTTTATTTATTTTGGCTATTTCGCATTTTTTGTTGGAGAAGGCCTAACACTTGTATCATATTAATATTAATTTCAAGTTGAAATTTACATACCTTGGAGATGAGTAGCCTTGTATAAAATTTATAGACTTGGAAGTCAGGCATAATTTTGAAGGTGAAATTTACAATCTTGCGAGTAGGATAATTTGTGTATGTTTCCCCTTGGATGGGAGTATCACTAGGTTGACTTCGGCAACATGAAGAATTATATATGCAGTTAGCTTTTGGATTCTCACATTTCGTGGTGCATCAACAGGTTAACTTAAATATCTGGTTAACCTTTGACTGCTAATCCTTTGGGGAGCATCCATAGGTTGGCCTTACATACCTGGTTAGCCTTCAAATGCCAAACTTTCGAGGTGCATCGATAAGTTGGCCTCATATTTGGTTACCCTTTGAAACCCAACCCTTCGGGTTGCATTAACGGGTTGACCTTACATATTTGGCTAGCTTTTAAGTATCAACCCTTTGGGGTGTATCAACTGGTTGATCTTACATATTTGGGTAACCTTCGAATGCCCACCTTCTGAGGTGCATCAAAAGGGTTCGCCTTGCTTACAAATTTGCTCAACATTTAATTGACCACCCTTCGGGGTGCATCAACAGGTTTGCTTTGCTTATCAATTTGGTCAACCTTTGACCGTTCACCCTATAAGGTGCATCAACAGCTTAATTGCCTTTCATATTTGGCTATCTTTTGAATGTCAACCTTCCGAGGTCCATCGACAGAGTTTGCGTTGCTTAAACATTTGGTCAACCTTCGAATGTCCATCCTTTGGGGTGCATCAACAAGTCTTGCTTACAAATTTTGTCAACCTTTGAATGTCCACCTTTGGAGTGTATCAATAGCTTTCCCTCTTGCTTACAAACTTGGTCAACGTATGAATCTTCACCCTTTTGTCGAGAACATTATTATGCCTGTCTTGAAGACAATTTACTGACCGGAAAGACGTTAAACTTAACTTAGGCCCGTCTTAAAACCAATATGTCGACCAAAAAGACAATGATCTTTATTAGGATCGTCTTGAAGACAACTTACTGGCCGGAAAAAAGCTGATCTTTATTTGGTCCTTCTTGAAGACAATTTGTTGTCTGGAAAGACACTTACCTTTTGTCAGGTCGGTCTTGAAGACAACTTGCCCCGATAGGTCTAGCTTAAGAGACTATTTAATTTAAAGCTCTTAATGTTCCCAAGCTTTAAGATCTCGCTGAAAAACATGTTGTTGGACAAATTCATTGATTTCAAGCTCTTAAGGTTCCCCAGCTCCGATGCGAGGCCACCGGAAAGGGTGTTCACTTGAAGGAAGAGTGTGTCTAGATTTTGAAGCTTCCCAATCTTTAGAGGCATCTCGCTGAATAATCTACAATTAGCCCCGTCAAAGCAGACCAGTTGGGTTAAGTTTCAATCTCCAACGGGTTCCCACTAGAGTAGGCGTTGTAGTACCCGATTTAAAGCTCTTTAAGCCTGGTTAAGTTACCGATCTCATGAGGTATTTAATTTCCTACCAAGTTCGTTGCCAGAAACACCAATTTACTTGAGCTTATCCTACCTGTCGTACTTTGGTGGGATGTGATTGGCAAAGTAGTTCCCTCCGAGATGGAGGTGCTTAAGTACCGACATTTGGACAACCGCCAAAGGAAGAGGACCAGTGAAGTTATTATATTATAAAGGCCAAGGACATTGAGAGCCTTCAAAGAGAACGATGAGGAGGGAGAACAATGAGTGGATGAGTTTAATTTCTCATGTGATAAAATGGATCTTTTAATTGAGGGTAACTTTATTAGTTCACATTAATTTCATCACTAACTTTATCTGATAAGGAAGTAAAGGCCAAGCGAATAAATGAAAAATCAATGACATACAAAAGAATAAAAAGAAGTCAACGATAAATCTCAAACGAGAAACCACGCAGGTCATAATTTAAGTTAAGGAAGGTAAACTAAGGGCAAATAATCATTTATAAAATTTCAAAATTGAAGCCAGTAACTATAGAATAACTTACACTGAATTAGAGTGAAAATTTCACTGAATTGTATATCAAAGAAGCATAGAAAAATCCTATACAAGATGCATACATAATTGTATGTATAAACATACATTGTAGCAAGAATGTAGTGATGAATAGTACAACCTGACGTTAACAATGTGAAATTCAACTACAAATATAAGTAAAAATACAATAAATAGAAAATTAGAATTGGGGAAGAAGAGAAGGATACTCTTGTCCAATATGTAACAGACTACAAAATCTTCGTATATTTATGATTAGTTTCCTAAAAATGGTAGTTTTATAGTCTAATATGCCCCAACTGGAAATGTCTTTGAAGTATGGATGCTGTAAAGGTCTCTTTAAAGCAGCTTTAATCCTGCGTAAGTAAACATAAGGATAACTAAGATTCAAACTTGAAACCTTCTGCTTTGCTTGGTTCTAATATAATGTGAAACGATTTCAATCAAAAATTTAAACTCTTGGCTAAAGGTCCCATGACCGTTTTATACTTTATTCTCCCATTTCTCGAGGCTTTAGGGCTAATATAATACATATATTTAGATCCAACTCATTCTAACAATTTCAGTAAACTTCATCAAATAATTAAATTGATTGATACCCATATACATCCTCTTCGGCAACGCGTCTTTGTAATCCATACAATCTTTGGCATTAGTTATTTCGATATAGATGCAATTGTTGCGGTCCGTAGCTATCATAAAATTCTCTCCATTCAACGATGTACCACAAATTTCATCTTGTATGATTAATAGCCTCTCCCTTTTCTCGATCACTCGCGGTCAGTGATAATGCTGGATATGTATTTACTGACCTCCTCAGATTTTGATTCAAGATCCACTGTACTAGCTAGCTACATAATGTACAGCGGTTTGCAGGCCGGTGTAAATTGTCGAACTCAGGGAGCCTGTGGCCTAAATTCTCGTATTTCGTTTCGGTTTTAGCCTTGAATCAAGAAATAAATCACGGAGCAAAGAACACTTTGATTATAACAAAATTGAAACTAGAAAGACGATTAACTAGGTGATAAATAGACAAAGAGAGGTTCGGGGGTTTTAGACACTTAACGGAATCTTTGATCAAGAAGTTTTCATGATTAAAATGCATTAAGTTAGATTCATCTATGGAACAACGCGGGAAAAGGGCCACAATGAATCTCCTCCCTCGAGGAAGATTCATATTTACTACCCTATGTCCACCATGGACCATCGGGGTTGAGAATTGCGTTAATTCCTAGTTAAGTCTACACTTACCCTCGCAAGTGTAGACCTAACTATCCCACTCTAGGCTTCCCATTGAGTGTATAACGATTCAAAGAGCTCTGACCTTGAACCGCCACCCCAATGAGAAGACACTAGGTGGAAATAGACTCCTTCAACTAAAACACACTTTAATCAATAAACACCTTAGCCAAAACCCATTAAGGCCTTAATCACCCCTCACCTCAAGGAAGATTAGCCTCTAGACATGGTGGAGAAATTAGCAACACACAACCAATAAAACCCTAGCATGATTCTACTCAAAGGATGGATAATAAAACTAACCACTACGATTAACAACATAAAACTACACTAAACACAAGCAACAAAACATTTGAAAACATTAAAGTGAGGAGAAAAGAGATTATACCTAAAATTGATGAGCAATAAATGGGCAATAAATGAAGAGCAATAATTCCCAAATGATGAAGAGCAACTTGCCTTGATTGAAGAATATGATTAACCAACAAAGTAGAAATTAATCCCCACAAAGCTAATCCTAAAACTTTTGAAAGGTAAAAGATGTCAAAAGAAAGAACATTAATCTCCAGCTAAAAAAACTCTCCTCCAAATGACAAGTCGAGCTAATTAAAACAAAGGGGAAGAAGGGCCAAAACACAGTCGTTTTGGCCGAAAAATAAGCAGGAAATAAGGTCGTAGCGAACGCTACGGACCTCGTCGCGTTCGCTACGAGCCAGAACAGGCGATTCGTTTCAGCTCCAGGGGTCCGCTACGCCCCACGTCGCGACCCAGTCACTCATCCGTAGCGAACGCTACGGAGGGCGTAGCGAACGCTACGACCATCAGCAGGAAATCTTGGAAAATTGGGGTTTCATCGTCGCGAGCGCTATGAGAGGGGTAGCGACCGCTAAGGCCTTGGGCGTAACCTCGCACCGGGCTCAGAATTCACCGCTACGACAGCGAGCGACCGCTACGCTCTTCAGGTGTCTATGGGGACGTAGCGAACGCCATGCCTATCGAGCGAACGCCACGCTACCGATGCCCCCATACTTAGCCTTTTGGCCCGAAATCCCTCTCCTTTATGCACGGCTGGTCTCCCTTGATTCCCGGGTCTTCACGACGGCATCAAATCAGCTCCAAAGATCTCGGGATGACCGAGTTATCGCCTTTTTCTGCATCTTCGCCCCCTTTTATTATTCTCCGAACTCAAAGCCTAAAAAGTCACAAAACACGTAATAAGTAACCATTTTATTAGGGAACGGCAATAGACTTTGGCGTGAACGAGTGGTATTTAGCCCCTAAAATGGGACTAAACACCCCCCCACACTTAGACTTTTGCTCGTCCCGAGCAAAAATTAACCGGAAGAAACCTAAGAAACTAGAACACATAAACACCTAACTCACTTTCGCAGGAATCGCGGATGCATTTAGCATATGCATCAAGCCCTTTAAACCCCCCGGTAGCCCGGGTGGACGAGGTGGACTCGTGAGGGTTTGTAGCGGCTGAGCCCACAAAAGCCAAAGAAAAAGGAAAAAGGGGAAAGAAAGAGAAATGAAAACCGAAAAGAACAAAGCCAAACAAAAACAAAGAAAATACTCCCGTCCCCAATCATGCACCTAGTTCCCCAACCCGCTTCAACAATCAATTGGAAGAAACAAGAACAAACAAATTAAGACACGAAGGTTGGAAAACTGCCAATCTTTGAGATTTTGAACCAAAACACTTCCTGCTGAGCAAGACACCTCGTGAATATGTGCAAGTGGGCTCTAGTCGGTCTTTCCTATCCTAAACTGCATAAATGAGTTGTTCTCATGCTCAAGCTCTAATTATCTATCCTACTTCACTCTTGGTTTTTTTCCCTTTTTTCTTTCTTTTCTTACACCGCTCTTTTCTTTCTCTTTTTTCTTTTCTTACTTTTCCTTGCTCTTTCTTATGAATCTTTTGCTCAGCCCCTTTTTTTTTCTTTCTGTTTCTTGCTTTGCCCTTTTCTTTCATTGCGAAAACTACACTTTTCTTTCCACTCAATCCGCTTTGTGTCTTTTATAGTGTTTGCGTCGGGTTTCATGGGATTTAAGTACCGCCTTCGCAAAGGGCTACCCTCCCGCCGGGTTTCTCCATACGTGAGTCATTGCACTTAAGGGCATAGGGTGCCGATCCACCCAAACCAACCCATGACGGTAGGCCCGACAGTTATTTGATTAATGTCTTAATTAAGAGCTTAAGCAATTGAACAACTAAACCGTCTAACTTAGGTAAGAAGACACAGCCAAAGCGTGTAAGATTTGAGGATTATGCTTTCCCATTCCATGTAGAGGTCTAAAAGAGATAAGTCATGGCAAAAATCCTTCCTAAGGTCTCTATTTATTCATACCGGCCGCTTCCAACTAACTGAATCAGCGAATTAGACAACTATCTACAAAACTGTGAATGGAAGCATCTTCAAAAAGAAAAAGAAACTTTTGGGGTTTTCACAACAATTCTCCCCTTTTTACTCTTTCTCACAAAGACTTTTCGAATTTTTTACATTTCAACTTTTAGCACTTTTGCATCATCTTTTGTTTTCGGATTTTTCTAAGAAAGAAAAAGACTAGGTGTTCCAAAACATAATGATCTCCTCCCCCACACTTAAAATCCACAATGTCCTCATTGAGGGAAGGATGTCTCTTGAAGGGTAGAAAAACTAGGAAAAACAAAAATATGTACAACATCTAACACATAAAAAGGGGTGGCGCCCCGAGCCCACACGGCTCCAACAACAAGAAAACCCAGCACAAAACATACTAGGGGTGCGCCACCAAAAAGAAAAAACAAGCATGCAAAAAGAAAACAAACTAGACAATCAAAATCATGGAAATATGTACAAAAATAGAAAAGGATGGAACGAACGTACCTTGTAAGCTTCCAATATGTAATCAAAGTTCGGACCACGATCACAAAAGAAAAACTAAGACTAAGAAGGTTAGAAGAAAAATGCAACCTATTGAAATGCAATCGAATCTATATGCAAAAGAAATATACGAAAATGTCCAAATGGACAAAGGAAAAACGCAAGAAAGAAATCTATATGCGAGAACTAAGCTATATACATTGCCTGTGAAACCTCAACCCCGTGCTCAATCAATTTGAGGCGGCTTGTTGAGGGTGAAACATCACTTGGCACTTGATGGAGCTAAGTGCAAGTGATCAACCAAAACCAATCGAAACATGATGGAAAATGGATGAAGGTAGAGATGGACAGTGATCACACATAAGACAACAGGATCTTTGACAAAACCGACAAGGGACGGGAACACAAGAACGCTCCACCCACCCACTAGATGCACACCTCCCCACAAACAATCAAATGATAATTCGAATAAAGAGAGAGAGTGGGGAGGGGATAAAGCTTACAATCATGATGGTGGATCTCCTTCAGGAGGAGGAGGTGGTGGGTAGTATGGGTTGACCCATCCCGGATCACGCGGCGGATGGCCCATGACAACGTAGTGGTAGTAGGCCCAGTCATCCGCAATGTTCTCCAAGCGACCCACCCGATTGTTCAATTGCGTCAATGAGTCATAGGTTCGCGTCTGGGCAATCATCATCTGATTCATGGAACCGGCAAGGTCCCGCACATCGTTTCGCAGCCCATCAAAATCCTCTTGACGCAAAACCCAACCGCCTTGTCCTCCCAACCCTTGATCTTGCCCCCCAACATTCTCTTCTTGGGCTGCCCTTTCTGCACCATGCCTCGGTGCCCCACGTTGATTTTCAGCCGCCTCCCGCAGCTGCTCCAACTCCCTCTCGAAAGGAGGCATCATGAACCCCCTATCCCCACCAACAAGCCGAGGAGTTTGCTCTTGCCCGCAAGACCAATTATTATGATCCCGCACATCGATTAAACGAGGGGCTTGTTGGTTCCGGAGAGTAGTAACGGCCTTGGGGACGGACCCATGGTGGTAGAGGAGTGCCGGAGGCGATGGATTCACGGAGAAAAAACGGAAGTGGCGGAGGCGGTCATTGTCCATAGGTTCGGGAATGTGGTGGGTATCACAACGGCCAAGGTATGGGGTTATCGGGCCCCCATACTGGTGTAGAAAGTGGGTAATAATGTGACCCAATGCTATGCAAGTCCCGGCACCATCGGTAGACATTTGCTTAAGTTGGTGCAGAATACACGACCCCGTATTGACACGGCGACCATGTAAAGTGTGGTGCAAAATAGCAAGGAACTCATAAATTGCTTGATCCCTCTGGGGTGCACGAATTTGAACAAATTGCTCCCACCCCATTTTGTGTACAGCGGTTTGCAGGCCGGTGTAAATTGTCGAACTCAGGGAGCCTGTGGCCTAAATTCTCGTATTTCGTTTCGGTTTTAGCCTTGAATCAAGAAATAAATCACGGAGCAAAGAACACTTTGATTATAACAAAATTGAAACTAGAAAGACGATTAACTAGGTGATAAATAGACAAAGAGAGGTTCGGGGGTTTTAGACACTTAACGGAATCTTTGATCAAGAAGTTTTCATGATTAAAATGCATTAAGTTAGATTCATCTATGGAACAACGCGGGAAAAGGGCCACAATGAATCTCCTCCCTCGAGGAAGATTCATATTTACTACCCTATGTCCACCATGGACCATCGGGGTTGAGAATTGCGTTAATTCCTAGTTAAGTCTACACTTACCCTCGCAAGTGTAGACCTAACTATCCCACTCTAGGCTTCCCATTGAGTGTATAACGATTCAAAGAGCTCTCGGACCTTGAACCGCCACCCCCAATGAGAAGACACTAGGTGGAAATAGACTCCTTCAACTAAAACACACTTTAATCAATAAACACCTTAGCCAAAACCCATTAAGGCCTTAATCACCCCCTCACCTCAAGGAAGATTAGCCTCTAGACATGGTGGAGAAATTAGCAACACACAACCAATAAAACCCTAGCATGATTCTACTCAAAGGATGGATAATAAAACTAACCACTACGATTAACAACATAAAACTACACTAAACACAAGCAACAAAACATTTGAAAACATTAAAGTGAGGAGAAAAGAGATTATACCTAAAATTGATGAGCAATAAATGGGCAATAAATGAAGAGCAATAATTCCCAAATGATGAAGAGCAACTTGCCTTGATTGAAGAATATGATTAACCAACAAAGTAGAAATTAATCCCCACAAAGCTAATCCTAAAACTTTTGAAAGGTAAAAGATGTCAAAAGAAAGAACATTAATCTCCAGCTAAAAAAACTCTCCTCCAAATGACAAGTCGAGCTAATTAAAACAAAGGGGAAGAAGGGCCAAAACACAGTCGTTTTGGCCGAAAAATAAGCAGGAAATAAGGTCGTAGCGAACGCTACGGACCTCGTCGCGTTCGCTACGAGCCAGAACAGGCGATTCGTTTCAGCTCCAGGGGTCCGCTACGCCCCACGTCGCGACCCAGTCACTCATCCGTAGCGAACGCTACGGAGGGCGTAGCGAACGCTACGACCATCAGCAGGAAATCTTGGAAAATTGGGGTTTCATCGTCGCGAGCGCTATGAGAGGGGTAGCGACCGCTACGGCCTTGGGCAGAACCCTCTGCCTGGGCTCGTAACGACCGCTACGACAGGCGTAGCGACCGCTACGCTCTTCAGGTGTCTATGGGGACGTAGCGAACGCTACGCGCCTGGATGCCCCCATACTTAGCCTTTTGGCCCGAAATCCCTCTCCTTTATGCACGGCTGGTCTCCCTTGATTCCCGGGTCTTCACGACGGCATCAAATCAGCTCCAAAGATCTCGGGATGACCGAGTTATCGCCTTTTTCTGCATCTTCGCCCCCTTTTATTATTCTCCGAACTCAAAGCCTAAAAAGTCACAAAACACGTAATAAGTAACCATTTTATTAGGGAACGACAATAGACTTTGGCGTGAACGAGTGGTATTTAGCCCCTAAAATGGGACTAAACACATAACAAAGGGAGGTGTTATTCTTAAAGGAATCATATTTTTCAAGGCTTGACCAAACATAGAAGATCTATACCAAATCTATCATCATTCAAGAATCAAGAGACATGGACCACCCTACTCTTCTTTTCCAAACTTATTGGTGTTCAGTCTTCTTCAACATTTTTGGGAGGATATATTCACTAGCCCACAATCTTTATTGTATACTTCTATTCCTTGTTTTAGCTACCAATTAATATATATATACGTCCTCATTTTAACGTGCTATAAAATAAGCGGCCGTTTGATTTTTCATTTTGGTAAAGCTAACTAATTATTTTTTAGTACTTATATTGAAAATTAATACATGAGTAGTTGTAGGCAGTGACAAAGCTTGGATTCAAAGTAAGGAGTGTCAAAAAAATTAAAGAAAAAGGAAAAATTATATAAGAATGAATTTTGAAATTGAACTTATTCAAATAACATAAAGTTTAACAACAGTAATTTTGAAAATAAAAATACGTACGTATCTTAAGCATAAAGTTGAGCTCGATGAGTAGTCATATTTTGATATTTGAACAATATTTTAATTTGTAACCAACCAATCAAATAACTAATATAAACGATTTGAAGTATGAATATTTGAATAAAATAAAACCAAGAACTCTAATTGTTCTACCCTTAAATTATGATTTCATCACTAAATTAACGAATCTACTAATTATTCAATACAAATTTAATTAAAATTAATAGATTAAACATAATAACTTACAAAATAACATACCTTAATTCAAGTATCGCTTTAATTAGTTAGATAATTTGGTGAATTGTGTGGTAGACTGTCTGTTGGAAGTGTCCCGAAAATGTTCAATTTCATCAGAGTACTCAAGCCAAGTTAATTCGTCGATCAATGACTTTGCTATAAGTCCACTTAATCAGTGTTCGAATAGTTCGATCACAACTGTATTAGTTGGTCCCACAAGTCAACAACTTGAATGCAATGTGTATGTCAAAAAAACTGTTTCTGCTGGCCACCACGGTCCGTGGTACGACTCCACGGTCCATGGTGACCTCTAGGCGCGCGTCTCACATCGGGATAATTCCTCTCCCCCCCTTCATCTTCCCTATATATATGGGGCACATGCGATGTCAAATCGTGTATTTCCATCCTACAAAGGCCATTTTAAAGCTAATATCCTTTTTGTAGATTTTGGGGAACTAAGAAAACTTTTTATGAGAAAGCTTTGCGTTTAAGATTATGAGGGTGATTTGATCCATGAAAGATCTAGATCTCAAATACACCAAATCAACAAAAGTTTGACAAGATATGGACAATCAATAAAGAATACTCACCAAGATTGAACTTAGAGTTCAAAAATGCATAAAGGCTTGAACACCAACACCCATTGAAACTCCATTGAAACCCTCACCAAGCTTGAAGAAGGTAGTCCACACTACAAGCTCTAAAGGGTGCACTCCAACCCACCACCAAGAACATTCAAGGATAAAGAGAGAGAGATTTGAGAGGAAAGGTTTGCAAATACCCAAAGTTTTTCATTCCAATTGTCTAAATTTTTCCAAGAAAGCTAATACATTATATGTGGAGAGGGAGAAAGACAACAACCGAAAAAAAATGAGATAAAAAAACGTCGTAAGGGTTAGGCGCAGTTGGCGCCACTAAAGGCGCAGCCAGTGCCTAACCCAGATGTTGGGATATGACGACAAGGTGAGGCGCAATTAGTGCCATCCAGGTGTAGCCAATGACCAGGAGGCGCAACCAGCGCCTATAGGGGTGCAGCCAGTGCCTACAGGGGCCTGCCGACGTTTGCTGATTTCTAACGTGCATAACTTCTTCATTTAAACTCTAATTCAATCATATAATATATCGACCAAAATCTTTCGGTATGTACTATAAGCTCGCCAAATTTCATGTTCATGGGAGTTATATTGAAGGAGTTATGATCAAAAGAGTGAAGATATGTCTTTTCTTATTGTCCAATTTTGCCCAAAAACATGATATTCTTCGACTTGTTCTTCTTGGCTTGGTCTTGTTCCCTCATGACTTCTTCATAGACTTCTTCATGCCTAATACCGATCCCTTTAGCTAAAAATGGACCTGAGCTCGAGCGGGGATTGTTTGTGTCGATGTTGACCCAACCTGATGTCTTCAAGTGGGCTCGGGGATGGTCCGAGACACCACGAAGGTTCGGGAAGGACCCCTATTGAACGTTCGGAAGAACTTGAGGATGGTGTGGAGATTGGTCGTCCATGCCTTCACCCAATGCTCTTCCAACGGGGATGGGAAACTCACATCAAGGTTGAGGAGAACTCGGGAGGGGACCAGATCATGATTTCTCAAGGTCCTTCTCTAGGCTTGGAAAGATAGATTGTATTTGATAGTCCACATACTCATCCGATCTCCATTGGATCGAGATTTGACGGTCTAGTAGCTAGTGTCACAAAAGTGCTACGTCGACTGCTGTGGAGGTCTCATATTTAGAGATTCCCCACTCGTAGTCCAAAGAGGCGTGTTCAAGAGTTGAAGGCCGACCGAGACTTTTCGTTTATAGAGTAATCATGTAAATAACTCATCCCTTACTATCTGTTTTCTTTCCTATTGTTATTGTTTTGGGTTAGGGTAAATTAGATGAAGTCCTAAGGGTTAGGACCTCTTCCGCCCCTAGTGTGGGTGTGCCTGATTAGATTGGGTCCAACATCATAGGATTTGTGCTCAGGAACCCCTATAACTCAACACTAACAATATGGAGGTGATAGTTGATGGCAGTGGTGGTTGACCTACGAGAGAGGTGGGGCGCCGACGAGGGTAGAGATGGGACAGTGACATATCAGATAGGAGGCTCATGGCGTGGCTAGGGCATGACATCATCATTGTTTGTTTGTTGTGGGCTTCTGCCAGTAGTGAGGGGTGAGTAGGATCGAGATATGACAATTATTGGAGGGCCTGAACCAGGAGAACAATTTTGCTCTCACTTTTGGTCCCGCTTGTGATCGGGAAAAGACTTTTGCTCCCACTCCCGATTCCACTGGGAGCGGGAAATGAACCGAAATGTTTTTAGTCCTGGTGTCTTAATCTTTTTACACCTATTATTTGATTTATTTCGAAAAACAACCAACTCAATTAACTTAAATTTCCTCAAATTTCACAAATGTTGGCACTAAATTGCTTGCACCTATAATACATAACATCTTTTCCCAATTCAAATCACACAATATCTTGATACATAGCATCTTTTTCCCAACAAAATTACATGATCGAAAAAAATAAATGTATAGACTGAACAAAAACTAAAATTACTGGCTTAGACTGGGGCACTATATGTGGGTGAGACATTGAGAAATTTATACACCCTCATACGTGTGTGTTTATATATATATATATATATATATATATATATATATATATATAGAGAGAGAGAGAGAGAGAGAGAGAGAGAGAGAGAGAGAGAGAGAGAGAGAGTTTGTTGCATTAATACAAATATTTTGACAATAAAATTGTACAGACAAATAATAAAAAGTTCAACATTACTGTATAAAATCCTAATCATAAAAAACTTAATTTACCATTATATGATTTATAAAAAATATTTTCTAGCGAATCTTCAATTGATACTTGAATATTTTTATATATTAATTTAAATAATTGAAAGCTACTGTCAATTTTTTTTCAACTTTAACTGATGGTAGTGACATTTTTTACTTTTCGGGAAAATTGAGTGGCTTTTTTGATTTTTTTTACAAAGTTGAGTGACATTTTTATCCAAGCAATTTTTTAACCGGTTCGTAACTTGTTATAGTAGGTTTTAATGACATTTTTTACTATTTTGAAAAATTGAGTGGCAATAATGATAGTTTTTAAAAATCAGTGATATTTTGACTAAAATGAAAAGTTGAGTGACATTTTTGTTCAAATACTCCCACAATTTGATATATATCTTTTTTCAACTATCAAACAACTCTAAAAAAAAAATTTATCTTCAAAAAAACAATTGGGCCAATTGACCTTTTATATATATATATATATATATATATATATATATATATATATATATATATATATAAAGAGAGAGAGAGAGATTTTGTTGTATTAATACAAATATTTTGAAAATAAAATTGTACAGAGAAAACATAAAAAGTTCAACATTACTATATAAAATCATACTCGTAAAAAACTTAATTTACCATTACATGATTTATAAAAAGATATTTTCTAGTAAATCTTCAATTGATACTTGAATATTTTTATATATTAATTTAAATAAATGAAAGTTACTGTCAATTTTTTTTCTATTTTAACTGATGGTAGTGACATTTTTTACTTTTTGGAAAAATTGAGTGGCCTTTTTGACTTTTTTACAAAGTTGAGTGACATTTTTATCCAAACAATTTTTTAACCGGTTCATAACCTATTAGGGCAGGTTTTAGTGGTATTTTTTACTATTTTGGAAAATTGAGTGGCAATAATGATAATTTTTAAAAATCAGTGATATTTTGACTAAAATGAAAAGTTGAGTGACATTTTTGTACAAGCACTCCCACAATTTGATATATATCTTTTTTCAACTATCAAAAAACTCTAAAAAAAATTTCTTTATCTTCAAAAAAACAATTGGGCCAATTGACCCCATATATATATATATAGAGAGAGATTGATTTTGTTGCATTAATACAAATATTTTGAAAATAAAATATTAAAATTGTACAGAGAAAACATAAAAAGTTCAACATTACTATATAAAATCCTAATAATAAAAAACTTAATTTACCATTACATGATTTATAAAAAATATTTTCTAGCGAATATTCAATTGATACTTGAATATTTTTTTATATATTAATTTAAATAAATGAAAGCTACTGTCAATTATTTTTTTATTTTAACTGATGGTAGTGACATTTTTTACTTTTTGGTAAAATTGAGTGTCATTTTTTACTTTTTTACAAATTTGAGTGGCATTTTTAACAGGTTTTAGTGATATTTTTACTATTTTGGAAAATTGAGTGACAATAATGATAGTTTTTAAAAATAAGTGATATTTTGACTAAAATGAAAAGTTGAGTGACTTTTTTGTTCAAGTTCTCCCACAATTTGATATATATCTTTTTTTTAACTATCAAACAACTCCGAAGAAAATTTCTTTATCTTCAAAAAAAACAATTGGGCCAAATGATCTAACTTGATTCAAGGTTGCTTCGCCCTTGATTGTAGGTGCTCAGGAAATTTTTTCAAGTAATCCATGGATAGACAAACCAACTTGAGGTTGCTTAGGCTTTAGGGTAATTTATTTATTTATTTTCTTCTTTTGCTTAGTTAATAATTTTGCAAATTCATTAATTTTCTGAATTAATTTCGAAATTTATTTTTAATTTTGAAAAACAAAAGTGCTTTAACAAATGGCGTGCTGATTGGCAAAGGGCATCAGGATGCGTGTGCTGGGCTATTCTGTGAAGAGAAGCACATCTGGACCTTTGTTAGGTGCTTGGCTTGACTGTAGCCAGAAACTCAATTCCTTTCTTTCTGATTATATTTTTAGTTCTCTTAATCAAATTCCAAATTTCAAAATTAATTAATCTGAAGTTTGTGATTTAATTAAATCAAAGTTGTTTAGGATGGTAAGATAAGGATAAACCTATTCTACCCGTACCCGAATTTGAAGATGTCTCATAGCAAATTTGTTTCTGGTTGCCGCCAATTGTGAGTTTTGCTATCAATTTTGGGATCTCCACGTATTCTTGGTGTTTGTTTTCATTGTTACATTTTTGTGCCTTCTCTAATTTTGTGTAATTTGTATCATTTTTAAGTTAGTTTCTCTTAATATGCGGTCTGCAGGTTGCACTCTTATTGTTCTCTCACATTGCATAAATGACCTTTTACTATTAAAAAAAAACGTTCATTACAAAAATATAAAAAACTTCAATACTAAACATAAGCTCAACCTAACATTGTAAATGCTCTAACTAACTAATTTACCCAAACTATCCTGTTACAAAGAGCTAAACCTAACATTATAATTTACCCAAACTATTGTTATTTGAATGTAAGATAATAGTTGTTGAAATTGTACATAAAAAGTTAATAAATAAATATATTGATTAGGGATAAAAATGAATAATAGTTGAAATGGTTGAATGGATAAAGAAATTAGGTAAAAGGGTCAAATATTTAGGATAGAGGTTGTAAATATTTAATATTTAATTTTCTCGTGTGGAAGGATTATTCAGGGGCATCGTAGCCTAGGTATTTTGCAGTTTTTCGCTTCACTACCAATATTCATTGGTATTGAGCAAGGAGCAAGAGTGACAAAAATATAGGGATGCATGGGGGCCAAAAGAAACAAGACTGCTTCTAACATTTTCTTTTAATTGAAGTTACAAAGAGCTAGCTTGTAGAAAACAAAAGCAAGCTCTGAACTGGTGCAAAGAGTATATATGCTTTTGCTTTTGTTCATTCATAAGTACTTTGTGGTAGTAGCTAACTAGAACCAGATAGCTTTAGCCTGAATGAGGCTATGTTTAAGAGATTCATCAAGATGAGCAGCAAGCACATCTTTGACTGAGCCCACATACTTTCCACCAATAAACACAGCAGGCACTGTTGGATTAAAGCCCAACTCCTGTAAGGCCTGCTCCATTTCTCTCCCTCTTGGGTCACTTTCCAGCTCATACACTGCTGGGCTTGCCCCAAGCTCATGGAAAAGTGTCTCTATGCTATGACACATGCAGCATGAACTCTTGCTGAATATCACTGCTGCCTTCCCCTTTGCCAAATCATTTATTCTATCCATTTATATGCTACTGACAGTACTAATGTGAAACAAAAATGGAAGGAATGAAGAAGTACTGCAACGATATATTGTACGTGCAGAAGTTTGTGTTGTTGGTGAATTAATTTGTGGGGTTGACATTTGGCTGAATTTATAGGGGCATGAAGAAGATATTTGTGGATTAACATGCATTGTTTAATATGAAAAAAGTAGCTTCCATGTATGGATAAAAAAGAACCTGAGATATGATGTTGTTGAGGATAAGAAAAATAGTCATAAATATAATGGGAATAGCCTTCTCCTGATGGTTTTACTTGACAGTTGACAGTGACCCCTTGTGGGTTGAACTAGTTGCGTCCGTTTATCCTTACTGCATATTATCAACTGTCTCCACAGTCAATTGGATTAGTTGATTTGTTGATTACGGGAAATATATTCCTTAATTCCTTAGAAAGTTATTTGGTCATATATCTAGCACACTGTAGGGCTAATGTTTACAATTGAATTAGTGGACCCACCTCTTCTAGTAGGTTTTTTTTTTTTTTTTTTTTTTTTTTTTGGACTCTGGAAGATAAGGTAATTCATTTTTTTGGATCTTAAAGTTTTGGGCTGAATAAAAAGGGTTTGTGTCCTATTATTCTTTTTATTAATTTCCATGTTTGAATTTTCCTCTCGATTGACGTTGAACTTCAAGACTAAGTGTAAAATTGATATTAAAGTTATAATTCACCTCCCTTATTAATGTTGAAGCTACTTACACCTCTAAGTACCATTTGGAGTATCCCAAAACACACTTTAGGTCCAAGGGTCATATAAGGAGCAATTACAAAGTGAATGATAGGTAAGATGGCAATTAGAAAGTGTATTATATCTTCAATATCAGTTTTTTTAAATTTTTTTTTTTAAATTTAGCCCGCAAGCTTTAAGTCCAAAAAATCAACATTGAAAACCAAGGGTTTAGAAAATTAATTACCCTATCTTTTGAGGTCTAAAATGCAAGGGACCATCAATTGGAACTGTACAAGACTTAAGCTTATAAAACTCAAATATTCAGCTTTCAACTCGAGGTTTGGCAGAGTTTGATAGGATTCCAGGGCATTTTTACTGAGTTTTATCATAATGGCAGAGTTTATTTCTCTAGTTTGAATTTTTACCGAGTCGGTGCTCCAATTCCAAATCCTCCAAAAACTCAAAACGTATGGAAACTCAGTGCCGACGGTCCTGCTGGCCCAATTTTAAAACATTTTCGAAACATTTTTTATTACTGGAGTGTTAATTAATAATTACAAATTAAAAATAAAATTGGAAACTCATATGATTATAATTAATCAGGTTTTTTGGTTAACCGATATCCGCCCCGAAACTTTCGTACGGTTTTGGCACCCGAGTTTCGATTCTGATTCGAGGGTTTGGCCGCCCCGAATTTTCGGGTATCCGAAAAAATTATCCAATCGGTTCGGGTACCTGCCCCGTGAACACCCCTAATTTTTAGCAACACACACCATTATAAACAGTACTAAGAAATAAACATTGATACTGAGTTTTATCATGGAAAAATTCAAACTAGAGAAAAGCGACAAATGATGCAGTAGCTAGGATTATATAATGTTTAATAAGAGTCGAGATTCTCCGATCAGCTACAATATCTCTCAATGAGTTACAATACAACGACTCAACATTCATAGTTACATTCGCCTCATAGAACTTACATGGAGACACATATATTAGAGATACAATCTTTTGTCGTACAAGTGAATCTCATTCTCATACTGATACAATACCTTGCACCATACGACTTATTAAGTAAAAACACGACTACAATAATTAGTTAAGAAAATGAATCAAGCGGACAAACTTAAGAAAATAACTGTCACCATGCTAGTCACAACATGTCTCTGTACACTGACATGACTTGTGTTTGTACGATATGACTGTGTTAGGCTCTAGTTATAAAGTTCAACTTGTGGACACCTGCATGATCCGTGTGGCCTCATAAACTACCTATGTCGTCTATTTTTACCCTTAACCGAATCAATTCAGCTTTCACACTATAACTAGTTTGTCACTAAGAGGTCTATTAATTAGATGAATTTGAATAGTCTCTAGACTAGGGTATGAACCCAATTAATTAATCAAGTGTAGGTTTTCAAGAGGAGCATGTACAACATTGAGACTTCTATTTGTATGAACAATGATTATATGACTAATTAAAATTAACTCAGCCTTATATATCAACATTGGTTAATTTAGTGACAGATTTAGATAGTAAAGTTAGGTCTCCACTTAATAATAACTACCATTACATGCATTTGAAAGACATAATCCTCCTAAAATAATAATTCGTTCTTTAAATTTTTTAAAGGATAATCGAACTATTGTATTAAATTGGACACCCTAGCTTACTAGTATTTTGAACATTTTTTAGGATGTTCACTCAATATAAATATACAATATATTACAATATTTTTCCAATTCATAATAAGCAATTTAACTTTTTTTTCCTGCACTTGGACACCGGTGGCTAGGTGATATACAAATTCACCCATGTTGGTCACCCTTTAGTCAAGTTATTTTCTTTGATTGTTAGGTGACTCGATCTTAGGGAACACAAGTTAGTTATTACGTGGTCATGTAACACATATATACTATGCATATATAGTATAGTGGTGGGATTCTTTGGTATGTGATGGTAACTGTACGTTTTAATTTGTGAACCCCTGCCTGCCGCCCTTCTCGCCCGATTGGCTTTGAAAATAAGCCAATTTTGATTCTGCCTCTAACTATAAAAGCAATGTAACTAGCTAGGCAAGTCCCCAAAAAAATTATTCACTTGGTTGGGAATCTCCCTTTGCCTTTTATTTATCGCACTCTCAAAGAGGGTTGCCTTTCCGGCCATTATATGCTCATTTCATTGTTTATTATGGAGATGCCACGTGCCATAGCTGATGTGGAAATGCATTAGAGTTTATCTACTACTCATTTACTGGTCTATGCATACTCTCTTATTAGTCTTATGTATGTTAGGAAATTAAAAGAGGGATATGTTGTGCTTAATTAAGCTGGTTCATCAGTCATCACATTATGTCTTTGTATTGGGCTAATTCTAACCCGAGTGAGCCTAAGGGATGATAAGTGTCTTGCCCCAAGACACTGTTTAAATGTCTTCTCTCTTATGAAATCAATACTTATTATTAGACCTGGCAATTCTCGACCCGACCCGGAAACCCGACCCAAACTGACCCGGGACCCGAAAATGACCCAACCCAAAGAACCCGTTAAAAAACGGGTCAGGTTGGGTCAGGTCTGGGTCGACCCGTTGGGTCAGACACTTTAATTTTAATTGTTTTGTCTACTTTGGCCTTGTACAAAAAAATGAGCCCATTTCATGAAAATTAAGGCCCAAAAGTAAAATATTGAGTGGCTTTGGAAAGTTATGCGTAGAGAGAGACATACAAATGAAATAATCAAATAACAAATGACCAAAACAAAACCTTAAAACTGTCACTCACTCACTCTTTCAGTGAGCCCTCAAACTCCTGCAGTCCCGTCTCTCTTTTTCAGTAAAATAGTGTATTATTGTCCAAGGTCAAAGTTCAGTGCACTATTGTCCAATACCCCAAAAGTTCAGTATATTAGCATCCCAAAACCCTATATATTTCATAAGTATTGTCATTCGTGGATTGTTGACGTAAACCGCATAATACTTGTAGACTTGAAGATTGCCAAATTTTGTCCCTTAGATGTATATTAATATGTCTATACAACTGTGACATATCGCGGTGGTCGAACTTGAAATGGAATGGTACATTACACAGGTGCCTTTGACTAATTATAATCAATTTTATTAGTTGTAAGCGACTGAGAAAAAGGGCGGTCATGACCCGTAAACCCGACCCAAACCGCCCGAAACCGGAATACACCCAACCCGTATTTACCCGAACCCGAAATACACCCGACCCGTATTTACCCGTAACCCGCCCGCCCGCCCATATTGACAGGTCTACTTATTATCGTTTTTAACCCCAATTTTTTTGACAAATACTATTAATTATCAATTATAAGAAGCTTGGAATGTGTTGGCTACGCCAACAATTAAAATTGACACCCTAACGAATGAACTCCATCCGTTGGGCATATTTTAGACGTCTTTTCGTAAATTTTAAAAAATATCGATAAATGTGTGATTTTATTCAATTTATATATATTATTATAGTTATAGAAGTCAATCATGTAACTTTTTTCCAATTTAATTTATAAATATATAGATTTTCTATAGTGACAGGACACATAATATGTGTCTTGCACAAGACTTTTATCATCTTCCGTGAGCCTAATGCTGGGTTGCCCATTTAGCGCTGCCTCAAAAGAAAAACCTTATTAGATCCAGGATTGCTTGTACATGACTTGACCATACATCACCTTGCTTCTCTCATTGAATTCTACTTAGGGTGTGTATGGTGCAAAGGAAAACTGTTTTCTAAAAAAATGGTTTTTTTTTAAAAAATGATTTTTTTAGAAAATGAATTTTCATTTGACATTTTCCCATATTTGATATACAGGAAAATGATTTTCCTTGATCTAGAAAACAATTTTCACATGCTTGACAATAAGAAGACAAAGATTAAAATGCGTGTGTGAGAAATATTGGTGAAGAGGAGAGAGAGAAAGGAGACAGAGAAATATTAAAAAGGGTGCATGAGAGAGAAATATGAGAGAGAGATAGAAATATTAAAATAAGTGTATGAGAGAGAGATGGAGAGGTATGAAGAGAGAGAGAGAGAGAGAGAGAGAGAGAGAGAGAAACGAGAGTATGAGAGAGAGTGGTGGAAGAGAGAAAAATGAGAGAGATAGAAGATATTAAAACGAGTGTATGGGAGAGAGTGGTGGAGAGAGAGAGAAAGAGAAAGAGAAAGACAAATATTCAAATTGGTACGTGAGAGGGAATGGTGGAGATCAAAGAGAGAAAGAATGGAGAGAGAACGAAAGAAGAGAGAGAGTAGGGGGGAGAGAGAGAAAATAGTTTTTCTTAGGTTGAAGTCAAGAAAATAATTTATAAATGTGTGGGGAAAATCATTTTCTTTGAAAATAGTTTTTTCTGTTTTCTGATGGCCAAACATCGGAAAATGATTTTCCCCAACCAAACACACCTTTAGTTAATAAGAAGAGGCTCTACTTCATTGTCGATTACTTCAAACTGGTCTGACCATACATGGCATAGTGTACGTCCTCAGCTTCGACATAGGATGATAGGAAGGCAACAAAATTATGGGTTATGATACATGCTTAAAAAAGCTATACGATCATTGTGATAACAAAATTTAGAGATGAAAGAGCCTATTTATTTGATGAAAGAGCCTATTTGATGCATTTATGGCCCTATTCTACTATCATGCGTTGGCTTTTGACATATTTCTGCATACTGATGCTACACATATGAACCCAACGCATGTATTACATCTTAAGCATTTAATCATCATTGATTTATGCATCTTCTGCGTGGCAATGTTAATATAATTCTTTTGCAAGTGTTTAAGGTTGTGTTAAATTAGTGCAACTCATGCTCATCAATCACGTGAAGGAAGCATTGGATGAACATTTCTCGTATCAAGGCTTTCACTTTGATTTCAATTGGATGTTGAGATGAAAATACTATAATGGACCATGATAACCATCTTGAGTTATTCATATTTTACATTTTTGTAACTTTTATTAATATTTTCTTTAATAATTATATATATTTATCAATTATAATAATATAAAACTTATTAGGTAGGTGAAAAAATATAATAATAGCCTAATTTTGTCAATCATAGTAGAAAATCCACATTTTATACATAGTTTTATATTTACGAAATAAATATAAATAAATAATTATTTTTAACTTGTTTATAAGTTGTAGTAACCTTGAAAATGATGAAACATACCTTTAGAATGATTTAAATACACTTACATTTCACTCTATTAGTGATTTTGAAGAAATGCAAGATGGTTAAGAGTCATCTTGTGTCAAGATGTTTATCATTTTCGTACTATAATATTGCTTGCACGCGGATGGACTCCTATTGGTGTTGGGTTTATTCTTGGCAATATAAGTTATTATGGGGTTATTTTTAGGGTTGTACTTTTCATATCAAGATTAATCTAAGCTGCGACTGTGGTTTGGAGTTATTTTTTGGGTTGTACTTTTATCATAAATATAGGTTAATTAACAATTTATTTTTTACACTTGTATCGAGAGATTTTCACTTATATTCATCCCTAGTTTGCAAGAGTCTACGAGAGTTCATATAATCTTTCTCTTGTAAACTTGTTTGAACTCCAAGTTCTTAATTACTATCAGGTTTGTTATTTTCTTTCCTAATTATATTTAGGTTAATATCCTAATGTAATGGGTTTCTAAAACCTAATTATACTCAGAATAGAAGTCAAGATTTATAGGACATTTACCCTATAAATAAAGGTCATTATTGTTCGATCACCTTGTGAGATATGATGTTGCACATGTGAGTGCATTCAAAATTCCCCGTTAGGGAGGTACGATGTTATTTTAACATTTTCACCATACTTATCCCTATGTTGTGAGAGTATATGAGAGTTTATGTTATACCTTTTGTAATATCTCATTTTCACTAGTAGATACTAGTTACGGTATGTGGTTTTTTCATGATTGGGTTTCTACGTAAAAATATTGTCTCTACCTTTTTCTTTATTCTCGCCTCTCTATTATTATCCTCGTTTTTTCATAACCATCCTATATTTTCTTCTGTTATTTATGCGCTCTATTTTACACCCCAACAACTGTTAACATACGTGAATATTGTTGGGATTTACCCATGAGTAAAAAGTCTCACATCGCAAAAGTGAAGAGAAAGCACATGGTATATAAGTCAAGTGGACTGCTCCTCTTAACACCAATTAGTTTTAAGATGGAACCTCACTTAACTTGTGTACCATAGGCCTTGGTTGAAGTGGGCTCCCGTCTTGGATCTCCCCAACAAATATGATCCTAGCTAACAAGTATAATAGAAGATACAAACGTGATGGGAAGTGTTAAATCCACATATTTTGAGAAAGTTTTGCCGACTTATGTTATTCCTTATAACTTATGTCTTATATTTCACGTTTAAGGATGCCTTTGAATCTACCTGGCTTAACTAATAGGTAAAGCATATGTTGGGATATAGTGTATTATCCATCGTCCATATTAAGGGAATAAGGGTTAAACCTTGTATGATTGAGGACAAATCCCAAAGAAGATTCCTAATGAAAGCTACCACTTCTTCAAGTAGTTCTACACCTAGTAGCTTTATTTTGGATTGACATTTATCTTTGTTCACATGCTAATACGTAGAACTTGGGTGATTGAAAACTCTTCATTTTCATTTCATTTTGGACCAAAAGTTTGCATAGACTTATAAAAAAGAAGCATATATGATGATATTTGTAATAAAATTTAGACAATGCAAGTAACCAAGTTTGATGACAAGTCATTAAGATAAATCACATTCCCTTGCTTGATCATATTTAACACCCAAGAAAAGTAAACAAGACGTGCTAGCTAGCTGCACATCACAAAGCTTGGAAAAATTGAGATCATTGACCTCAAATTACATTCCTTCTATCAAAAGCTCCAAGACAAAAAAAATGAAAGCTCTTGATAGTTAACTTGTGAAGCTTTAGTTTGGATCCACTTTCCTTTGCATCATCACTAAAACCAAATGGCCTTTGCTTCAATGAGCATATCTTTGAGGGAGCCATTAAGGTGAGCTCCAAGGACATCTCTAGCAGACCCAACATACTTGCCACCTATGAAGACGGCGGGGACAGTAGGGTTGCACCCTAGCCGTTGTAGGGCCCACTCCATCTCATTCCCTCGAGCCTCGCGGTCTAGCTCATAGACCGCGGGGCTAGCTCCGAGATCATGGAAAAGGGATTGGATGCTGTGGCACATACAACATGAGCTCTTAGCGAAGATCACCGCCGCCTTAGTCCTTGACAACTCACTCACTCTTTCCATCTTACTGCAAAATTAGATCGATCAAGGGAAAATATTTGGAAGTTTGCTAGTGTGCTTGTCTTAGAGCTTACGTTGTTGTTGGTGTAATTGTGTTGGTGGTGGTTGTGTGAGTTCACCCGGTAATTTATAGGGGGCAAAAGTCAAAAGATGTGTGTTGGAAAAGGCAGTGGGAGAGGGAAATTAATGTTTGAGGGATAAGGATAAGGTACCCAGATGCTATCGTTTTTTTTTTTTTTTTTAAAAAAATGGTTTTTAGGTTGACTATAATATATATGACTCTCTTGTTCATTGGCAACATAACTAGTAAGAGAAAAGGGTTTTAAGCACTTAACAGATAGAGCAGAGAATCATAGGTCAAGGTTTTCGTATTTTTCCAATAGTTAAGGTTGAAGTCTAAATATATAAAAATAAAGTAGGCTTCAAAATAAAATAAAATTTATAGTTTTTAACTATAAACATACATATATAACTCCAAAAATCAATAATATAGTTTAGCTCCATAAATATTTTCTTATATGCATATTATATACATACACTTATATGCATATTATATATATATGACTTATAGTTATAACAATCAGCAGGGCTAAAAAAAAAGTAGAAAATTTATATCACATCCAATCCCTTCTAAGGCCCTTTTCTTTTAGGGTGTTAGTTAAATTTAACCTAATTTACTAATTTTACTTACTTTTATTTACCTATTTTCAAACTTAAAAATTCATATTTCTTAATAAATGATATGTCTGATGTACTTATTTTAATTGTATTACATTATTGAGAAATTCATAAATTCAATAATTGATATAATTGATGTGATTTATCTTATTAGCTTACATAACCTTAGTACGTAACTTCCTACTTTACTAGGCACCGTTCTTTTGTGCGTTGCATTTGCGTTGCATTGCGGTTAGTTGTGGTAGATTGCGGTAAATTGCGGTGGAAATAGTAAAAAGGTAATGGTAATTTACGGTATTTTGCGGTAGGTTGGGTAATTTGCGTTGCGATTAGTTGCGTTAACGCACAAAAGAACGGTGCTATATTACTTGAGAAAGGGAAAAAAGATCTGATGGTAGTTTTTTGTCAAAAATATCTTCAAGTTAGTCATTTTGGTCAGGTTTATGAGACATAAAGATGGATTAGGATATATTCTCTGTTGGTGTAGACATTATTTGTAAGGTAATCATATAAGGAAGTGTTTCACCCTTTATTGATGTGATGTTATATATCCTGATATTTAACTTCACTTGCATTGTGAGCCAAATCTATTCTATCAAGTGGCATCTATTTGTTCCTGCTACAGGGCTACTTGCATAGTATTGACTGCATGAGCAACAACCTAGATACACACTACAGGCTACAGCCGACTGCCATTTTTTTTAGTGAATAATACTGAATTCCTTGTTTAAATAGTACTACATAACAAAAAATATTAGTATTCCTTTAACATAAGAAAAAAAAGGTATTGTTAATTTACAGGCCTATTTCATGGAGAGAAATTCAGCAAAAAGGAAAATAAAAAGGTAATACTGCAGTCTTGAATCTATGAAATAGAAATTTTACTGCATAATCTGTCACTATATATATTGCATGGTGGACTAACCCTCATGCTTCCTGGAATCATGAACTGACCAATTAGAAGCAGTACAATTGTAGGCATCCGTCAAATAATCTTTTACCCATTTGACCATGTTGAAAAGTGAAATTGAGTGTGGACCTGGTTCACAAATTAAAAGATGTCCAGGTTTGACCCAAAGACAGAGACACACAAACACATACAATGTAATTCAATAGTAAATACTAGGTGCATGTAGTCATGTTAATAGTTAAAAATAAATACATATATTCATATTGGTATTAATATATATGCATATTTATTACACACTGTATCAAGGTTGGTTGGCAGAAGTAGAGATTAGCTTCAGTTGTGCTTTTTGATAAGAAAATTCCACTTAAGCTTAAGGGTCAGCTGTACCGTAAGGAGGTTAGACCAGCGATATTGTATGGCGCTGAGTGTTGGGTAGTCAAGAAGTTACATTGTCAAAAGCTAAATGTGACGGAGATGCAGATGGTCCGGTGGATTTGCGGATTTACCAGGTTGGATAGAATTAAGAATGAGGTTTGTAGATCCAAACTAGAGGTAGCTCCCCTCGAGGAAAAATTGCGAGAGACTAGACTAAGATGGTTTGGGCATGTCCGTAGGAGAAGTGAGGATACTCCTGTAAGGAGGTGCGAAGGGATGAGGATACCCCAAGGTCGTCGTGGGTGTGGGAGACCTAAAAAATCGATGAGAGAGGTGATAAGAGAAGATCTGAGGCATCTAGGTTTAGTGGAGGACATGACTCTAGATAGGGGGGCTTGGCGGGCTAGTATTAAGGTTGTAGGGTGAGGAAGGATGTTGGTGCTTCGAACTAGTCTTTTGTCTTTTGGCCTGTATTTGTTTTTCTTTGCAGGTACTTGTTAGCTCTTTCGTATCCACTCGCAACATTCTGGTATGTAGTTTCTAACCGTAACAAGCTTCTCCCCTATTTATTCACTACGAATCCGTCGGAATCAGTCTCTCCATGAACGTTTGTTCATGGGGGCAAGGCTGCCTATACTAGGATCCTCCAGACCGCGCTCAAACGTGTCACCTAGGTAGTAGTTGTTGTTGTTGCATATTTGTTACTTATTTGAACAAAGTCAAAAATTGACGAATAAGCATGTGTTTTCGTAATTATATTGATATGTTTAACGACTTTAGTGGACTATATATATAATATATATATAAGTGATGATATATGTTTTGGGGCAAGGCACTGCTTAAGTGTCTTGCTCCCACAATAAGAAAAATATTTTTGGGAAACAAATTTAGAGTAGCTTGGGCAATAAAAGAATTATTATTGCATTAATTTAAAATAAAGCAATCAAATAATTTTGTGGTTAAATACATTATATGTGGCAAAATTTTTTTTTTATTGCAATTGATATAGATTGGGCAACATTTAGAGAAAAATGGTTGCCAAAAGTTACTAGGGCAACAAAAAAATTTGGTTATGCACCACAACTAATTTGTGCTACCATTTTTACTAATTTGTAGACTGGACTTTGTGCTTTGAGGATAAAACTATTAAATCGTGACAATTTGTTTTTGTAGCATTATGTTAAAGGGCAACAAAAATTAAACTAAGGCAACAAAAATTAGACTAAGGCAACAAATTTTTTTGTTGCCCAAATTAATTTTCTTGTTGTGTCCTTATGAAATCAATATTTATTAACATTTTTAATCGTAATTTTTTTGAAAAATATTATTAATTATCAATTATAAGAAGCTTGGAATGTGTTGGTTACGCCAACAATCAAAATTGACACCCTAACGAATGAACTCCATTCGTTGGACATATTTTAGACTTTTTTTGTAAATTTTTAAAAATATAGATAAAAGTGTAATTTTATACCATATTTATATACAAGGGCGGAGCTAGAGGGGGGGTGGTGGGGGCCATGGCACCCCCCATGCTCCAGGAAATCTATGTGTATTAGTATGCGTAAAATGCAATAAGAATACTTTGGTGGTTGGATGGTAGTACCTTGAGAATATTTAATTTTTGGTCACAAGTTCAAACCTTATAAGGTGTAATTTTGTTTCAAAGCTTTCCTAATTTGTTTATTCATTCATCTAACTTATTATTTTTTTATTTCTTTTAATGTTTATTTTGTAGTTTACTTATATCAACTATTTTATTTATTTGTCTTTGTTTTATTTTTTGAGTAGTCATTTCAACTAGATTATGATCAGTTAATTTTAACAATTATAATATTAGATCTCAGCTTGTATTTGGTCTCTTATACATGTATGCATTCTTGTTTCTCACTTTGCACTATATTAAATATTTTTAAATATTTTAATAAATACTTTTCAGAGACTTATATTTCCCTATTTTTCATTTTAATATTTTATTACGAGTTTTTCCAAAATATTTTTTTTACTAACAGAATCAACCTCTTCATATACTCTTCATATACTCTCACATATAAGAAGAAATTAGTCTATAGTTAGACCGCTCAGACCTCGCGTTATCGGACTATAATGGGATATGTTATTGTTCTTGTACTTGTTGTAGCATATATCATTGTGAGCTCAAAAGTTAAATAAGTATCTTTGCTAACTATAAAAAGTTTGAATAAAAGTTTAATAAACAAGTAAAAATGAATAATTTGAAAATTAAACTCATGATAAATAGTTAAAAGAATATTAATAAACCGACACCCCCAATAAATTTTTTTTGGCTCCGCCCCTGTATATATATTATTATAGTTATAGAAGTCAATCATTTATTTTTTTTCAATTTAATTTACAAATACAGTTTATAGGTTTTATATAATGACAAAACACTTAATATGTGTCTTGCCCTAGACATTTGTCATTTTAATGAAGTGCTGTGACCAGGGACGGAGCTCCCTTAGGGCAAGTGGGGGCAATTGCCCCCCAACCCAGATAAAAATTTGTAGATATTCTGAGACAAAAAAGACATATGTGATTTGATAGTATAATTGACAAGATTATATCTTAATAAGACAAAAGTTCTGTGTTAGTTTTCTTTGTTATTTTTTTACCTCACACAAATAGAATCATATTCTTTCATATCTATTGGATACTCTTTTATTCTTTTTATTTTTAAAATTTTTGCTTTCATAGTTTGTTATTTCATATTGCCAATTTATCATTATTTAATTAAATTTTTAATTTTTCAACCCTTTCATATATATCCTTCCACATATTTAGTTAATATTTTGGCCCCCCCTTCACATTATGAGCTGGCTTCATTCCTGTGTGATACATTTCTTTTTTCAGATTACATGTTGAAACAACATGGGCATCCAATAATTACTAAGTAGAATAAATTACAATGAAAAAAATCAGAACACAGAAAAAGTCTAGTGGTACTTAATCGTGATTCTTTGTGATCTGATGGATGGAATCATACAACTTATTCTGTTTAATCTTTACAACAATCAAACATGCCTGCAAGTAGCTCGAGAGTGGCCTTTGGAGAGGGAGAGCAGTCACGATTATATATATATATATATACAAGTGAATTAGTGGTTCCACATAAAATACATGCATTTGTGCATATTGCAGGAGGTCAATCTGGATAAGTTTGCATCAACTAACGAATGAGGCATCTGATCTGGTGACGTATGCAGACGATAGAACGAACCGTTGATCGACATGCATGGGCCGTTATTCTTTGATCGATCTCAAGCTGATCCATAATCGATCTCCACGTCGACAGATTCTTCCTTCTTCAATTTACGTTCCCCATGGAATCATGCAGCATAATATTGCTTTCCAAATAATACATATGCATGGGTGGTCCCTATCTCATGCATTAAGTAATGTTCCTGTTTGTTGACAGTGTGTAGCTATCGATCTGTCTAAGTGCACAAATGTTGGAAGTGCATTAGCCATGTATAAATGAATCAAGGCATATTGTGAAGATGGACAATTTGGATAATGTTGGCAACTGCTTCAAGATGCTGGAAGCTGAGAGCGAGGGGAAGTCAAACACTTGATGAGATAAGCAATATATGCAGTTGCCTATGGAGGTCCCCCAAGCCATTGTTTGTGACTTGGAAAAAATTCCAACTCTGATTCCAAATAATTGTAATGGAGAAGCTTCATTGACTTTTGCTTTTGCTTTTCCTTTTTCTTTTTCCCCTAGGTCTCGTCAAATAGAGTAGTGCTTGGTACCGTGTCACTGATATTTGCACCCTAATTTCAGTGTTTGCCTAATTGCATTGTGATGTAAAACATGATCAAGTGGCTGTGGTGTATTGATAGATTACGGTGTGTATAATTGATGGGTAAAAAGCAGTCAGATATAAGTTAATTTTAGTAACTTTTGATAAATTTGGTAACTTTTGGCTAATTTACGTTAATATATCAAAATTAATTTTTTTGTTTTTTTTAACTTTGGTAAGTCCTAATAAATTTTGTTAAATTTAGGCAAAAACTGGTAAATTTTGATAAATTCAATTTATCCATGCATTTGACTATCCCTTACTCTATCCATTAATTAACTAATTAGTGAGTGGTTTAATTGTTTTATGTCCATAGTTTGGATAGTTGATTTTTTTATTTTCAAATTTTAAGGCAAAATACATTATTAAACCTCATATACTTCCATTTCATGAAATAGTAGGTGACGAATAACTTTTATGTTTTCGGTCAATTGAAATCAATCGCTCTAACTTGCAAAATTTAAAGATAAGACGGTTGCATACGATCTCTCTATACATTGTCGGGATGTGATTTCACAATATTGATTTTGATTTTGACGGGTTTCTTTATTAACTAATCTTGAGAATGGTGGCAATTCTTGGCTAATTCTTTACCCTTACGTGAAGCTCCTAGAAGAAGAAACTCGATCAGTTAGTGTTATATATAACACCAGATATATTGATTCTTTTCAGATTATTAATTATTAATTTAATTTATAATTGGCATCAGTCAAAATAGGCAGACACTAAAACATTGATTCAATTCAAAACGCTACCATTTTACTATCTAAAATAAAAGTTCCATTCATTTATCATACATGTCCTAAATAAGTAGTTATGGTCAAATACCAATTTATTTGTTTTTGTTCATTCAAAAGTTAGAAATACTTAAATATGTAAGCTTAACGTACAACGTGTAGAAAGATCGAGCATAGATACAAGCACGAGGTTCTGTTTACATAGACTTTCTCCTTATATATAATGTATGTATATCAACTTCATACCTACAAAGGAAAAGAAAAAAAAGTAAAGAGTTAGTTCTAAATGAACATTTGGTTTGATTCTGCTGAAAAGTGGCTGGTGCACCTAGTCCATAGTCTCCATTTGCTGCGATTCTGTGGTACACCACCATATGCATGGAGTATAACTAGATATTGTTTATTATTGACTGCAAACTTCAGAAACCTAGCTTGGTCCAGTGCTATATATTGTGCTGTGGACCTACCTAAGAGAGACCAACCTATTCCTCTATGATGCCCTTGAGTCAACTCTTTTTTTTGTTTAAATTTTTTTAGTTATTTTCAGGTTAGGGCATGGGTCAACTTCTTCTGCATCATTTTCGAAAATTTCAACGAGGATGCAGTAGACTACTACTAATTTGACGTTTTGACAGAATTTTACAAGAAAATTGACACTTACAAGATCAATACCACAATGCATGCTTTCAGGGACCAATCCGATCGTTAATGTCAAGGGGATCAAATTGAAACATTTATAATAAAGTTTAACAATTAGAAAATTTTGGAAATTATAAAAAACAAAATTTAAAATATACATAACAATTTAAGTTCATATATGACTCCCAATTCTGTCAAGATGAAATCACATAAAAATATGCCATAGAACATATTTAATCCAAATTTTCTATGGGGGGGGGGGGGGGGGGGAATTGCCCCGTTTTACCCTAAAGATCCTTTATCCCTGCATGCTTTTCATTCTATTTAAGTCAATGTAATGTTATTTTCAAAGAAAAAATTGAACCATAAAATAGTAACTATTTTTTTTAATGAACATAAGACAATGAACTAGAATAATTTTGGGGATTGAGCGATGGCTCATTTTTTTATTGTTTTACATTACCAAAATCCTAAAATTCAAGTCATTCTCAGTCTCATGATGAGCCCTAGCTTTCACTTTATAAACTAATCAAACTTGATCTCCCCCATTTTGATTTAAAAAAAAAATTGTTTATTCAAAGCCTCATTAAAACAAAACTATATTGTCCATAACCCTTCATATTCATGCTATAGATAATTAATTTTGAAGTTTACTGATTTAGCTTCAGACAACAAATATACTCAAGGCTTTTGTCAAAACCATTAAATTAAAACAACATTATTGACGATTGTCAATTACCTATTTCTCAAACAATATACGTCGTCTCAAAGCAAAAGACAGAGTGATACTGTAAATTCCATCCTAAGTTACGTGCAATTTTCTTTGCCTGGGCTTTCTTATCCCACCATCCCTAGCCTCTTTTTGTGTCTCTAGATTCTTTCTTCTTTTTCTTTCTTTTTTTGTGTGTGTCAGGAGTCTTTAGATTCTTTGGTGCAACATTGCAAGATTTTGCATCATAATTATTGAAGTCTTCTTCTTTGTTTAACTTATTTAATTTAATTAGAATAATTTTTTTAATGTCTTCATATATATACTCTACATGCAGGTGACTCTAATTAGGGCTAAAGGGACCTTGAAATTAATTTTTCCAGCATAGTGATGATCATCAGATTTGGAGCACCGACCCACCTCCCAAAACTTTATTTCTTTTCCCTTCAAAGATTCATAATCAGTGATCCATATCTTCATTTTAATTAAGTAATGGCTACATATCAGAGAGCATTTATCTTAACGTATATTCTGTGTTGTTATTATAAATATCAAGATTATATTAGTACAACCAAATCAAATGGAATATATGCAACCTCCATAATCTTTCTGCTAGACTAATATTTATTTGCTTATAATTGCAGCATCGAGATGTTTTTTCACATCTTAGTCACAGAATGAATTGTCATTTCATAATCTTAACTACCTTTAATTAGTTCAGTTAGCAAAAAGTACTTCATTTAGATTCATTAACAATTATGATTATGAGTGGTAGCCGTCTCAATCGACTTCATAAGATTTTTGAGTTGTTCCATCAAATGTATGAGTTAGAATATAATTCTCCTACATTGACTTTTGCATCTCGCAAATCACACCGTCCACCGTAGTGTGTCTATCTAGGTACATTACATACAGTGAAGTATATCAATGTTTTATCTGATGAATTTTTGTAAGACTGATAACTTTAAAATCATATTCATGATAAATTTATAATGAATTTTATAATTATAATGATGAACTTTTTTTAAAAAAATTTATTACAAGTGGTGTATCTAAGTAGCTACGTACACCACGGTGAATCATATAAAAATTATTTGTATCTCATTTACACACATCACTTAACTCATGTAAGTTTTTATCAGAACAGTAACACCTCGCTCTGTGACTCACACTTTCGTAAGGGGTATACAAAGATTAAAATGTAAGAGATCTATTTCCAACAAACAATATTACTTGTTGAAGCACAAATTTTAATAGAGATGAAGGCTAAAGTATATATTTCTCATAAATTATTTGGTTATATTAACCTTAAATACAAATTGTTGGATTGTGTGTATAAAATAGGCATAGTTTCAACTGTATCTTAAATATAATTTATTAAGGTGCATTATAATCCCCTTCAATTTCATTCCTTCAACTCAATAACTGATGATAGTGGATTTCAAATACTTGTAAATTTAATACTCGGACAGAATCATGTATATAAAAAGATAAATAAAAAACATATCTTTTACATATTAATAATAAATACCTATGTCTCATATTATACAAACTCATGGTTATTCCCATGTAGGCCCAATGTGCTCAAGTCAGTAAACGAGGGTCATATTCATCGAAATCTAATATGCTTCAACTTATCTAATCCATATACCAAGTAAACTTTAACCTTAGCATCTTCCTTTTTTTTTAAAAAAAATATTTTATTATTATTACTTCACTACATACCCAATGCTTTTTCCCCGCTCGTTCCCTTTTTGAATCAAAAAACAATAATATTTCAGTATATGGTATCTTTGCTTCTTTCCCCTATAAATAGACTTGTACATCCCAAGTCCTCAAATCCATCACACAACAACCTTAATTAGCTACCAAAACTTCTCATCATAATTTGAACTTCCTTTCCAATACTCATACAGCGATCGAGTCAGTTGATTAATTAGCCACATAAATGGATAGATTGAGCGAACTAGCTAAGACAAAGGCGGCAGTGATCTTCGCCAAGAGCTCGTGTTGCATGTCTCATAGCATTATGACATTGTTCCATGAGATGGGGGCTAACCCGGCGGTGTATGAGATAGACCGCGATCCAAGGGGCCGCGAAATGGAGTGGGCCCTACAGAAGATGGGATGTTCTGTCCCCGCCGTCTTCATAGGAGGCAAGTTCGTGGGATCCGCCAAGGACGTCCTCGCTGCCCATCTCACCGGCAACCTCAAAGACATGCTAATTGAGGCCAAGGCTATATGGTTTTAGTTAGCCACCAAAGTAATGTATATATATCATTTATATGTCCTACAAAACAAGGCAGTGCCTACATGTCCTTGCCTTTCTTGTCCTTTTTCTTTTGCGTTTGGGGGGAACAGTTGAATGTCTCAAGAGCTTTAGTTTTTATAAGCTCTTGATAGCTGTATCGGTCCAATTTTATCGGATGTCTTGTAAGAGGCTTCCTGATAATTGTATCTCTATACTAGCTTCAACTACAAATGTTGCTGGAAAATATGCAAGCCTATTATGCTACTTGCAAGTCAAAGGTTGTGTGTACTTCAATGTTTTGGAATTTTACGGTACATGTGAAAAATTATGAGAACTCTAAGACGTCTAATTGTCCATTTGATTTCACAACAAATGCAACTGGGACCTCACCTGTAGCTTCATGGAATGAACCTGTAGGTAGTAATTATTTTTATCACTAGTTTCATTTTTTTTTTCTTATTAGTCATTGTCTAAAGTAAAATGGGAATTTTGCATTTATTCTCTGAGTTTTTTGATATAAAGATTTTTTGGTCTCTCTATTATTTATATTTACTTTGTTAGGATCTCAAGGTACATGTTAGCAGACAAACAATAATCAAGCTAAATAACAATAATGATTCGCACAAAGGAATTAACGCTGGAAAACACAAACTGAGAAAATATCACGAACGATGCACTATTAGAGGATTACAAGTGTTTATAAAAATTTTTCAGACCTTCACAATCTCGCACAACCTCACTAAAGTTTCACTATGAGAACCCAACCTCACAGTTGAGGAGCTTCACAGAACTCTATTAGGGACACAAAAATTGCAGGTCAATATCTTGTGGTACAGATGAAACACTGTCAATTGCATACAAAATAAACCAAACAATGGGTCCCTATATATAGCAAACCCAAAACAATAGAGTCTAGGGTTAACAGGAGTTCCTTGATCGTGAAGCACTTCAAAAAGCAACAACAGAATCCAAAATCAGCCTAGATTAGGAAAACATATCAAAAATAGGACTCAAAAACCTGAAATTCAACACCACCATAATCTGGCACAACTTGTGTCTGTACGACACAGTCCGTGTCCGTGCGATGATTGTATGACACGACCCGCATCCACCCGACATAGTCTGTGTTCGTCGTTTTCTTGCTCTCTATTCACAACATGAATTTTCCTGCTCTCTATTCACAACATGACTCATATTGACGCATATTTGATCCATGTTGCTCTTGAACATGCTTCAAACCATCCTAAACTCATAATTTAGCTCTGAAGAAGTTGTGACAACGCCTTGACGTCCTCCACACTGCTGTTGCTGAGTATCTCCAAACGACGCCAGAATGTTTTGGTTGAAAGAACAAACAAGGGAAGTTTCCAAATAACATTTATCCTTAAATCAGAATATTCTCCTAAAATATCACATATACTTATTCTGATTATATCTCTGTAGAACATATATTATTGAGCAAAGATTGAAGCTTCCAAAGAATGAAGATAGAGGATCAAGCAAATCTAGAAAGAATCTTCAACTAAGGAAACTCCAAGTTAGCCGTTGTAAGCCCAAACTCCTATATAAATATTGATTGTCTTCTTCTCTCAATTAGTGTATTACAAGCAAGTAATCGAGTGTAAGAAATCTGGTAAGATTTCTGAGTGTAAGCAATGAGTCCTTGGTAAGTTATGTAGCCAATAAGGTAAATTCTGGTGAGGTAACGAAGGACATTGGTGAGTTATGTAGCCAATTATGTTGGTGAGGTGTTGTGTAGCTAGCAAAGCCTTGAATCACTAAGGCTTTGTGAGTTTGATATCCATTGTAATCCGTCATGTTCTTCTCTGCCTCGTCTGTGAGGCCCCTCTTCTCTACCTCATCTGTGAGGTCCCTTCTCCCTGTCTTAACTGTGAGGCTCCTCATCTCAAGCCTTGTCTGTGAGGCCCCTTCTCTCTGTCTCATTTGTGAGGCCCCTCATCTCAAGCCTCGTCTGTGAGGCCCCTCAATAGAAACTAAATCTCAGTTTCTATCCTTATAAGCAGTCATCAAGGACCTCATTGTCTTGATTTTGATGAGTTCCCTAACCTCCTCTATTTCTCTTGTACCTCAAGTTTATCTAATAAAGAAGTATTATTCAGTTCTATCATGTGCTATTAACGTTCTTGTGTTTATAAGTTTCACCCCTCTTCCCTCTTGGGCTCCAACAAGTGGTATTAGAGCAGGTCCACTCAAGAAGAGACTAACCGCTCTGTGGAAAAGATCACGGGGGATAGTTAAAAGCAATAAGGTGAGTCACGAACGTTGATATCATGCATTCAGCTATAAGGGTCATTTTTATGTCTCTCATCTGGCACAAACTTTGAGGTACGTCTTCTGTAAACCTTTCACTGATCTAACTTACTTGTGGAATGAATTGAGGGGAGGACCATCTCTTAGTACTAACAAGTTTATCAAGTATTGCTGCAGATTTCTAGATGACCTCTAAAATATTCTAGATGTTGTATCAAGGGGGAGATATTGGAAACACATCAACCTCTATGGACCTCCGGGCCCCATATCTCCTACATTGTTTGAGGGGGAGCCAACTCATTAATGTCCTCACGACTTAGTTTTGTCTTTGAAACAAAAAGGGGTGGATTGAAGAAGCTGTGACAATGCCTTGATGTCCTCCACGCTGTTTTTGCTGAGGACCTCCAAACGACACCAGAATGTTTTGGTTGAAAGAACAAACAAGGGAAGTTTCCAAATAACATTTATCCTTAAATCAGAATATTCTCCTAAAATATCACATATACTTATTCTGATTTTATCTCTGTAGAATATATATTATTGAGCTAAGATTGAAGCTTCCAAAGAATGAAGATAGAGGATCAAGCAAATCTAGAAAGAATCTTCAACTAAGGAAACTCCTAGTTAGACGTTGCAAGCCCAAACTCCTATATAAAGATTGATTGTTTTCTTCTCTCAATTAGTCGATTCCAAGCAAGTAATCGAGTGTAGGAAATCTGGTAAGATTTCTGAGTATAAGCAATGAATCCTTGGTGAGTTATGTAGCCAATAAGGAAATTCTGGTGAGGTAACCAAGGACATTGGTGAGTTATGTAGCCAATTATGTTGGTGAGGTGTTGTGTAGCTAGCAAAGCCTTGAATCACTAAGGCTTTGTGAGTTTGATATCCATTGTAATCCGTCATGTTCTTCTCTGCCTCGTCTGTGAGGTCCCTTCTCCCTGTCTCAACTGTGAGACCCCTCATCTCAAGCCTTGTCTGTGAGGCCCCTTATCTCTGTCTCTTTTGTGAGGCCCCTCATCTCAAGCCTCGTTTGTGAGGCCTCTCAACAGAAACTAAATCTCAGTTTCTTTCCTTATAAGCAGTCATCAAGGACCTCACTGTCTTGATTTTGATGAATTCCCTAACCTCCTCTATTTCTCTTGTACCTCAAGTTTATCTAATAAAGAAGTATTATTCAGTTCTATCAAGTGCTATTAACGTTCTTGTGTTTATAAGTTTCACCCCCCCTCTTGGGCTCCAACAAGTTGTATTAGAATAGGTCCACTCAAGAAGAGACTAACCGCTCTGTGGAAAAGATCACGAGGGATAGTTAAAAGCAATAAGGAGAGTCACGAACGTTGATATCATGCATTCAGCTATAAGGGTCATTTTTATGTCTCTCATCTGGCACAAACTTTGAGGTACGTCTTCTGTAAACCTTTCACTGATCTAACTTACTTGTGTCATGAATTGAGGGGGAGGACCATCTCTTAGTACTAACAAGTTTATCAAGTACTGCTGCAGATTTCTAGATGACCTCTAAAATATTCTAGATGTTGTATCAAGGGGGAGATATTGGAAACGCATCCACCTCTGTGGACCTCCCCCATCTCTCCTACACTGTTTGAGGGGGAGCCAACTCATTAATGTCCTCACGACTCAGTTTTGTCTTTCAAACAAAAAGGGGGAGATTGAAGAAGTTGTGACAATGCCTTGATGTCCTCCACGCTGCTGTTGCTGAGGACCTCCAAACGACGCCATAATGTTTTGGTTGAAAGAACAAACAAAGGAAGTTTCCAAATAATATTTATCCTTAAATCAGAATATTCTCCTAAAATATCACATATACTTATTCTCATTTTAATATATATTATTGAGCAAAGATTGAAGCTTCCAAAGAATGAAGATAGAGGATCAAGCAAATCTGGAAAGAATCTTCAACTAAGGAAACTCCAAGTTAGTCGTTGCAAGCCTAAACTCCTATATAAAGATTGATTGTCTTCTTCTCTCAATTAGTCGATTCCAAGCAAGTAATCGAGTGTAGGAAATCTGGTAAGATTTCTGAGTGTAGGCAATGAGTCCTTGGTGAGTTATGTAGCCAGTAAGGTAAATTCTGGTGAGGTAACGAAGGACATTGGTGAGTTATGTAGCCAATTATGTTGGTGAGGTGTTGTGTAGCAAATCCTTGAAGCACTAACGCTTTGTGAGTTTGATATCCATTGTAAGTCGTCATGTTCTTCTCTGCCTCTCTATCATGAGGCCCCTCTTCTCTACCTCGTCTGTGAGGTCCCTTCTCCCTGTCTCATCTGTGAGGCCACTCATCTCAAGCCTTGTCTGTGAGGCTCCTTCTCTCTGTCTCATTTGTGAGGCCCCTTATCTCAAGCCTCGTATGTGATGCCCCTCAACAGAAACTGAATCTCAGTTTCTATCCTTATAAGCAGTCATCAAGGACCTCACTGTCTTGATTCTGCTGAGTTCCCTAACCTCCTCTATTTCTCTTGTATCTCAAGTTTATCTAATAAAGAAGTATTATTAAGTTCTATCAAGTGCTATTAATGTTCTTGTGTTTATAAGTTTCACCCCCCTCCTGGGCTCCAACAAGCTCCACATATATTAGTTATACCTATCGATCTCCCACTTGGAAATCAAATTGTATTTGTAACCCCAATCATTCATCATTACCACCACTCGTCCTCGAATCCCCTTAGTACATCTATCTCGATCTTGTTCGGTAAAGATAAATAAAGATCTTATTTGACCTTCCATCAATTCCTCCATCTCAAACCGCTTCTACTTGAACTAATCACGCCCTACAACTTCGACATACGCATCCTCATCAACACTCAGAGGAATAATAATTGATTGGATTGTTACCTCGTGTTTAACTTATCGAATTCCAGTGCATGTTATACGTGTTCTTCGGATGACCATTCGTTTTCATAGCATCGACCATAAATTTCCTCAATTTTGGTGCCCTTCCGTCACCCGAGAAACTAACACATCTTTGACGAGCATGAACAGACCTGTTAAAGTTTTCAATGAAACAATATAACTTCCCCTCTGTCCTTCCATATGAAATTATCAAAGATCCCTTCGTAATCTTGCAATGATCATCTCCAATCTCATTGTGAAGCCCTCCTCATCCATTTTGTCCATAGATACAAAGGTTCTTGTCAGACTCGTGATGTATCGAACATTCTTTAACCTCCAAGTCCCACTCTTGGAAGTTTTAATGTTCACATCACCTCTTCCTAGCACCTTTAGACCGTGATCGTTTGCAATCCTAATCTGTTGAACCTCCAATCACAAAGACACCCCTGTCAAAAATTTACAAAGACTTTGACGGGTTCCACTTTGGTCAAAACTTCAAATATTTCTTTGGGGTTTCACTTCTGTTAGTGTCAGTTCATTAATATATTAACAAAATTAATGATATATATTAATTATAATACTCCACTTCTAATTATGATACATTAAACTATAAAATATAATAGGGCAAATTGAGTTAAAAGCCACCCTTGAAACATTTTTCAAGTTAGGTCAAAGTGTACCTTTTACTATAGCTTAAAGGTGCTCTCTAGTACAAGAATTTATATGATCTGCTAAGAGACTTGTAGGTACTGTCATCCTTTTATTCATATAAATTATTTCTCAAATCATATAATTGCTAACAATATACACACTATCAAAATATTTATAGGATCTTAAGTCATAAAAATTACTTCGAATACCTTTTAACATTCGCTACATGATTTGTATGCACTTTATTAAATAAAATATATTTCTATCAGTCCATGCCAATTTCATTCCAGATAAATTCATCTTTTGCTTTCTTGTTATACCTTGTTTACAATTTTGTGAAATTAATTTAAAATATGCTTTGTGCTTCAACTTATAAATTTCCCCAATAAATAGACACCCTCCCCCCCCCCCCCCCCCAAAAAAAAATTCCATTTATGATGCAAGTTAAAGTTATTATGTCTATGTTCAAAGGACCTATGTTTCTAAATTGTGCACATTTTTTTAGACTACAATAGAAATAAAAATTTTAGGCTCTATGTATATGGGAATTCTTAAATATTTTTCATATATTTTCCCTTTTTGTAAGTTTTAAAAGGTATGTTGTTGATACTTCTTATTATATTCAAGATACGATATAATTGATTATACATGCTTTCAATTTCATTCATGAAGTAGTTTAAAATTATTACGTCTATCTTCAAGGAACCTATGATTACTTATGCTTCTAAATTGTACACGTTTTTTTTTTGGCTCTAGATATATGAGTATTCTTAAATATTTTCCCCATTTTTTATTCTTCGTAAAGTTTAAGAGTTATGTTGTTGATACTTATTAAATATTTAAGATATGATTATATATACATACACACACTAATTGCAAGAATTCCTATATGAAATAGATTAAATAAGAAATTTACTTGTTTATTTCATCATATGTATCGTATCATTTGTTGAAAAGTCTCAATAAAACTTTTCAATCCATTATTTTTAGATTAATGATCATATAAACTACAAATTAAAAGTTTAATAGAATGATACTGTAGTAGTTATTTAATGCTTGATTCAATTCCATACATTTTTATGTTCTATGTACTTTAAGTGGGTCGAGAATATTATGGGTAGTGATCTTTTATAAGTTAAATGAATCCTCTTTTCTCGACAGGGCAAAGTCAAAAGATACAAAGACAACAAAATTATTAGCAAAATATGTTAAGTTTAACTTAATTTCCAGAATGCATACAGAGAATTAAATACAATGCAAAAAACAGGTAAAAGTAGAGAGAACTTATCCTCTTAATTTTGAGTAATCACAAATGACTTGAAGTCGTGATATAGACATAAGCCCAATGTAAACTTGACATATATTAGAGAATATGCACAAATTTTACTCAAAAATAATAAGAAATGTAGGAGTTATTTAGTCACGCAAAATAAGTAGAGATATATATAACTAGAGATGTCATTGTTAATAGGTACGTTTACTAAGTTGGAATTTGGCAAGGGAATTTTGAAAGAAAATATGTTGAAAAAGAATATGTTCCTTGTCTCCATGAAGTTGGGTAAGAACACCTAGAAGTAAGGTATGCGACATTCCATGTCTCTTCAGATCTATTATATTGCTTTCAGTCACGTACTAAACTTGTTTTTTCATACTTAGCAAATGAAAGAACTCAATTTACACGAGGAAAGAAAAAGGAATTCAAACAACAAAAGAACAATGATCCATTGATGCAAACAAGGCAAAACAATTCATTGTTTTAAATAAACAATAAAACAAAACCTAATTGCTACTTGTTCCTTGTGCATCTAGCTTCCTCAATATGTAGTTCTCTATCCATCATTCTTTCAAAATTCAACCTGAAGAAACCCCTACTCCACTCCAAGGACCTCCACTGCTTTCATCTGAGGATCTCCACAGCAGTTGACGCGATTTTGATTAAAAGACAAACTTTGAACATATAAAATCAGGGAAGTTTCCATAATATGAATATTCCATATCTTCTCTAGTATTTATATATCTTATATAATCTCTAACTGATTTTATCTTATTGTAAAATCTAAATCAAAGAGAAAGATAGTTGCTTAAATGAGGAGATTGAAGATCTGCCTCCAAAGATGGAAATAATTACACTGAATCTCGCATAAGGACCTCCATAGTAGCTGACGCATTCTTGATTGAAAGATAAATTTTGAAGACATAAAATCAGGGAAATTTCCATAATATAGATATTCTGTAACACCCTGGAAATTCGATTCTAAACTTAACGGTCAAAGTCAAACGTTGACTAACGGTAACAGCGGAAGACTCATTTTTTTTCTTTTAAAATGGGTGTTACTGCCGTATCCCTAAATGAATACAAGGCAAGAAAGGAAAACTAACAACTAATCATTAATTAACTTTAACTTAATAAACAAAAGACTTTCAAATTCTAGAACAACACAAACTAAGCATTACGAACACAGTTCTAAACATAAACTAAACTTATTCTCAGGACTAGCTTCGATGTCCTCACTTCTAGAACTCGTTCCCATCACAGAACTTTTCACCTGAAAACAAAACATTTAAAAACATGAGGAGGACTCAATAATATCTACCCCTAACCGTTAAAACAATTTAAAATCCATTTCAATTCATTTTTGGGGGAGAAGTGAATAAGTCAAAACCTTTCAAAACAAATTTTCTTTCCCAACCCACCATAACCATCTTTCAGATTTATTAAGCGGGCGGTCCTTGCTTATTTGGCCCTCGAAGTCCAATCACAATCTCCATCTCAGTCTCATTCCAATCAATCACAATATCAAACATACGGATGACCATCCATTTCACACACGTGCATAAAACTAACCCCCGGGGAAGTAGCACTTATCAAGCATCCTTGATCTCTTGACTACCCCCCTACAGGATGCCCAGAACTAGGTCTTCGGGGGTGTTGCCCGAACCCGCATTTACGTCACGTTTGAATTATTAATCAGGTTTAATATCACATCATTCCGAACTCAACAATCCAATCCAATCCAATCCAATCAAATCCCAAATTTCCAAAACCATTTCCAAATCGCACATAAACGACTGTCCATATTTTACCAACTTAAGAATATAACTCGATATCCAAAAACAGATAGTCAATTTTTACCATAAAATCCCCTTTCGAGATGCAAAATTCTTAAAACATAATCAAAAACCATAAAACATATAAAGTGCATCCCAGTGGGGATTAGGACATAGACATTACCTGACAATTCTTCTCCTTACTTCATAACACACTTGAGCTCACTAGATCAAACGGTTTAGAACGCGCCTAAAAATAACGAAATTTCTAAAATTAAAACGTGTCATACGGAGTTAACGCAATCTATTTTCCATCTAACTCACCCCTAGGAACACTATAGGGTTCCCATCATTCATAAATTAACATTTTAAACATATCTCACATCATCTAACTATAACATATCACAAACACTTCCATATTACAATCAATTGAATAATTCACACATAACAACACATTTATTCAAAAGAATAAATTGGACAGAATTTAATACTCCAATAAAACGAACCATAACTTGACTTTCCGACATCCTATGGGTATGGTTTTAGACTTTCTGGAAATCTCAGGGTGTCTATTAAAACTCTTATGTTGACTCCGAGACCTAAAACACGCCCTAAGGTCCTCAAAAATAGCCAACTATACAACCTATCCAGTTCTGACCTAGGTGCGCTATTTAGGTCGTAACTCAGAATATACACCTCAAAATTCCGATCCGTAAAATTCACATGAAAGCTAACATCCTAAGGTATTTCCAGACCAAATGGTAGGGCTAAATATTAACTACACAATAAATGGTGACCGATATTGTAAGACTCATAAATTCTGTCCAAACAGACCCAGTTTTTATTTCGGGGTTTTCGATTCTAATTCTAATCAAACCACTCCAAGGCTCTAACTTAGGCCTCCAAACAGTCCGCTTAAGGTCAAATACCTTCCCCTTCACCCCCTAACACAACCAAGGTCAAACTATACTCAAACTAACACCGAATTCTCACATAAACAATTAAATTTTCAAAATAAACATTTTCTTAAAAACCAACCATAAAGGTCACAATAAAACTCAATTTTTTGGCATCAAACCTTACGGAAATAAACCACGGGCAGCAAGGGTACTAAACCTCATTCATGACCAAAATTTGAAGTATTTTTAAATAAAGAAAAATCGATAAATCTCGTATAACAATACCGCACATGATAATAACCAAAATAATATGATTGATACATCAAGGACTAAAACTTTACTAAACACCATATAATTTAATTTGTAAAACCCATAAGAAGATTTAAACAAGACCCTTTTAAAAGATATCATATAATAATAACAATCATATAATGCTTGGAAATTAAATCATAATAAACTCAGATTAACAAATAATAATAATCATAACATGGTATAATAATGAAAGAAACAAACTGATGAATTCGATCCTATGAGTCACAATTTCCCTAAACTAGTCAATACATTCTGGTGTACTCAAACTTCTATTACCTACAAGCACCAAGATTTACACACCAATAAATTACAAACATACAGAACACCCTAGAATCATGTGAAAACTAACCAATAGTATGACAATAACAACTACCAACAGAAAGATAATAATAATCCAAATAATAGTACTAATAATCCTAATCAATACACAAATAACACGGCAAAAGAAACCAAACAATAGGAAGGGTTTACGTAGGGAGTTACCTTGTCGCCGGACGGTGAGGCACGTCGGGACGAGTGGCGGCAGTCAGAACGACGGTTACAGCAACGCGTCAGGTCTGGTGGTCATGTTTGGCATGGCAGTGACAGCAACAACGATTGTTATACTTTGTGGCCTGGTGCTGCGACGACATCGAGGGTGGTCACGGTGGGGTCGGGCGGCGAGGACGGTGGTGCGGCGACAATGGCTATGGCGACGGTGGTGTCGTCGTTGTCTGGTGGTGGCGCGCGGTGGAGCAGAAACGAGAGAGAGAAAGGGAAAGGGAAGATGACTGTGATAGGGAGAGAAAGAGGGGGTGGTGGTTGGTGCGGTGGTTGTGGCAACTTGGGTGGTGGCGGCGGCCGAGGGCGCCGGTGGTTGACGGTTGGAGTGGCGGTTATCAGCAGAGAAGAGAGTGGGAGATTGAGGGGATTAAGGTTACGAGTAGGGTTTGCATAGTATTAATGTAGGTTACCATAATTAACATAAATACTAACTAATATAACTTAGTGGAACAAGATAATCTGGAAACTAAAAACCAGTATGGCTATAATTAGCTAAAGGAAATTATGATTTTATTTTCTGAAAAAAATAATAATAATATTGTTAATACTAAAATTAGCCACATAATTATCTAAATAAAACGAACACATTTTCACCAATAATTAACATATAAATTATCATAATACCCCTATTCCCATGCATAACCATGCACGAAGAGAAAGACTATATCACCCCTGATATTCCCTCGACGGTCCTACGAGCTCAAGCGTTAGCATAAATAATTGCTAATAAAATCTCGAAATTTAACGAAGTCAAACTTAATTAGTAACGACGTGACGGTCAACGTATTCAATTTTTTTCGGGGTTTTACATATTCCATATCTTCCCTATTAATTATATATCTCATGGTCTCTAATTGATTTTATCTTATTGTAGAATCTAAATCAAAGAGAAAGAGATTGATCCTTAAATGAGGAGTTTGAAGATCTGCCTCCAAATCACACGCACAAGGAAAGAAGCAAGGAGACCGTTGAAGATCCAAGGATAATTAGAGAAGTCATTCTTTTCAAAGAGTAACGATTTCCAAGCAAACAAATCGCGTGTAGGAAGTTCTTTGAAATTTCTGAGTTGTAACTTGTAAGAAACCTTGAGAGAAAAGTTTATGAGTTGTAACCACTAAGATATTAGTGGTGAGTAGTGTAACCAATTGGTTGATAACTTGTGAGTACCTCAGGGTCGTGTAGCTAAAGTGAGTGAGTGTTCTCATTTTAGTTAGTTCAAGCATTTCCTTCTGCCTTAGCTGTGAGGCCATTTTGATCTGCAGAAATTCTCTCTGAATCTTCTGCCCTTGTAAGCACCTTTTGAGGACCTCACAATCCTAAACAGTGCTGAGTTTGTAACCTCCTCTACTTTCTAGCACTTTGATTTCATTAATAAATAAGTATTATTCAGTTAATAAAAGTGCTATTAACTTTATTGTGTTGATTAAGTTGCGGAAATTTTACACAACCCTATTCACCCCCCCCCCCTCTAGGGTTATTTCACAACCTATTATTTAGTGGGTTTAACTTAACCTCTCATTTGTTGTTAAGCTTTGACAGAAATGATAAGTAAAAAGAATGAACAAACAAGTGTCTGGTACCAAGGTTGTTAGAATCGGGATCCTAGTTAGGATCGATGAGCCTCATTAGGATCAGAATAATAGAATCGGATCGAGAATCGTAAGATTCTAATACAATAGGAAAATATCAAAAAAAGTTCTATAATAGTTAAATTTTAATAAATTTCACTAGTAATGAACAATATGTTTAATTATGTATTAGTGGATAACTTTAATACAAAATTTTAAAGATGATTATGTGCGCAAAAAATATCAAATTGACATCGGATCGTGCATCGAATAGTTGGATCATAGAATCGTATTACGATTCTAACAAATAATATTCAAGGTAAAGCAGGATCGTAAGTTCCTAACTACTTTAAGATCCTAATAAAAGTTGGATCGATGAAGGGTTTTGGATCGTAAACTCGTAGAATCGTTGATTCGGATCGAGATTTTAATAACAATGTTTGGTACAAGTTAATAATACTATATATTTTCCTTAGTTATTTTTCTTTTTGTTTCTATCTAATGTGGAAGGTCTTTGGATTAATTTATTTCCTTTTCCTTAACTATTCTTAATACAATATAAGTAGTCATATTAGCATATATTCAAATTAAGGGCTATGTTATAAACAATATTTAGACTCAAAATGTATAACATTAAATTCACTTTGACATAACCATTTCATAACAAATATTATACCATTATCTTAACAAATTTTTTAATATATCTCGTTTTCAAAATCTTTGAATTCATTTTTATTAGGTCAAAAAATGTAATCACATATTTTTCCATGAATCTAATACAAATATATGTCTATTTCCATCATAAAGTAGCCAACCGCCTAAAATCAACCTTTCTCTCTCATAGTTAAGAAAAAAGTATTCCAATTTTAACTAAGGGTACCACGGGCATCCTCCACGGATGTACAAGCCGTGGAACAAGTTAACCGAGCAACGGAGCGAAAATGAGCTAGGTAGTGGCCACTACGGTCAGCCCATGGTGAAGACCACAGACCGTGGTGGCTGACCATGAACCGTCATGGTCTGCTATAACACGCTGTCGTTTGTTTTCGAATAAAAAGTAAGAGAAATGGTAGTTTTTTTGAGATTCATTCATTATTCATCAAAGAGAAAAGGAGTTCCTAACCCTACCATTGCTACTCTTCTTCCAAACTCCATCAAGAATGAAGATTGAATCAAATCAAGAGAGGCAAGAATGGGGACTCGAGAAGAAATTAGCGGCGTTCGTGGAAGGTTCCCCCCCCCCCTGCCGGGATCGAAAGACTCAATGGGATTCTCTTCGTAGTTCGTTCAATCCTTTTCGTATTATCTTTTGTTATGAGGTTTGATTATCATGTTTGGAATTTATTTCATGCTTTTGATGACTATAAGTGAGTAGCTTTTAGTTTTCTAGGGTTTTGCAAACCGAAACAATGTAATTTGATTAGATTTTCATGGTTTGTGCTTGAATTCTTATTTCGAATCAATAGAAAGTTGTGTTTTTCATGCCCATGAGTATTTGTGAGGCCTCAAATGCTTATGATTTGAGATTAGTCTAAGAAGTACTGAAAGGTGAATTAGAAAAGTTCGATTAGAGGCCCACTTGCACTCGCGCACAAGGACTTTGCTCATCATGAAACTGTCAGGGGTTGAAAATCTTTAGGATTGGCATTCTTCCAACCTAAGTGTCCTTAAGTGTTTATATTTGCCCCTTCTTTTTGATTGATAAGTTCGGTTGGGTAACTAGGTGCATCGTTATGGGCTTGAATATCTTCTTCTTCTTCTCTCTTGCTTTCTTTGTTTTGTTTTTCACTCCGTTCCCTTCTCTCTTCCATTTCTTCTCATGGCTTTTGTGGGTAGAGCTGCTACAAACCCTCACGAGACCTACCTCGTCCACCCGGGCTGTCAGGGGGTTTAAAAGGCTTGGTGCATACACTAAATGCACCCGTTGTCTCCCACGAAAGTGGAGTAGTTGCTTAGGTAGTTTGTTTTGTTTGTTTTGGTTTCGGTTAGTTTTGCTCGGGATGAGCAAAAGTATAAGTGTACGGGGGTGTTTATTCCGTTATTTTACATGTTTTACCCTTTTATTCTATGACTTTTTGTTTGTTCATAATAATTAAATTAGGTTTTTTATCTTTTTTTTTTTTATCTATTTCAGCTATTTATTAGATTTTATGTCTTTTTATGAGTTAGTTATTATTGTTATTAAAATGAAGTAAAAAGATAAAATTTGATAATAAAATAAAAACCTAGAATTCTAATCCTAAATCCCAACCCATTTCCTTCTTCATTCCCTTATTCGGCCTAGTCATTGATCACCCACAAACCCACTACCCATTTCACCCATTTCCCCCACCAAAAACCCATCCCCCTTACCCTAACTTCTCACTTCCTAATTTCCCATTTCAATTTTCCCCCTTTCTATTTCCCTTTCTTCGTCCCTTTCTCCCTGACTCTTTCTCTATCCTCTTCTTCCCTTCTCTGCAGACAGACAACACCACACAACACCGAAACACACCCCACCATCTCACCATTCTCCATCTCAATCTCAATCTCTCCTCATCTCATCTCAATACCTCTTCTTCTTCTCTTCTCCAATACATATTCTCATGATATATCTCCATCTCACTCACTCTCTTTCTCTTGTTTGTTGCATATTCGGAGCAGAGGAAGTACTACACACAACACCACCATCGACACATACCACCTTCTCCTCCAACCATCCAAAATTCATCTCGTCCATCCAATCCAAGGGAGAATCAAGGGTCAAGATTGAAGGAGAGGCTCAGATTTGAGTATAAAAGGAGAAGAAGAGGCGTTTTTGAAGCTTTATGGTTGGTTATGGGGAATTGACGCCCAAGGCCTCGATCTTTAGGGTAATTTTTAGGTTAGATTGTAGATTTAGGTTTATTTCTTGTGTTTGAACATCTATTTTCATTGTATTGTTAATCGATTCTTAGGTTTGTTTGTGAATGATTGAGAGTTTGAATCTGGAAATTTATATTTTGATGAATTTTGTATTCGGTTATTATAAGTTTATTTGATGTTTGAAGGTGAGTTGTGTTGTGTTGTTTTGGCTTGGTTCGTGCTTTGTTCTTCTTCATCCTCTGCTCGTCCCTCTCTCTGTCTCTCTTTTATTTTCTCTTTCTTTTCCTTTCTTTCTTTGTTCGATCATTAGATATTAGGTCTGGGTTTTATTTCTTTTTCCTATGGTCAATAATATAGGCAGTGGGTCTAGTTGGGTTTGGATCAGTTATTAGAGTTAGGGTTATTAGTAGGGTCAGGGGTATTGGGATTCTTTGGGGTTTTCTTAGGATTATTAATGTTAGGGTTTGTTTTGGTCAGTTTTGTTAGGTTAGGTTATTGGGTCTGTCTTGGGTTAGGAATGATTTGGGTCATTTTTTAAGTCATTAGGTTTTAGGTTTTAAATGGTCCAAGTCCTTAGGTCACTAGCTTAGGTAATTTAATTAAAACCAAGTTCTAATTTTGCTAATTGAATTTCTCATGCTCGCCACATAATTTGATAAATGGTTTGCGAGAATTTTTATCCTTTAAGCAATGAAAGTTGCCAAGTGTGAGTAGGGAGGATAGTTTGGGGTTTGTTATGAGAATACTCAAATCTTTAACTAGGTCATTGAGATTGTCATCTTGTAGTTTGATTTGATTAATTACATGAGAATAGTAATTAGGTAAATTAGACGAGCCTTTACATTCTTGAAGAGGGGAATTGGTGAGCTAACACGGGCGATTGATCATTTAATTTGCTTAAGTTAGACTTGGTGATTAGGTCCTCTTTTATTTTATTCCTTCTAGTTTATGTGTTAGTTCATTTTAGACTTTATTTGCTTTGTTAGTTGATAATTCTTCGTTTCTAAAAACCTTGGAAATACAACCTAGTAGGTGAGAGTTCGAGTGACTTTTAGGTTCGGTACCCCAACTCCCTGTGGATACGACAATCAAAACCCGCACTATGTTGTACAATGACCAAAATGGCGTCGTTGCCGGGGAGTTACCTTTTAGTTTTTCTTGAGCATTCCCTAGGTTCTAAGAAAAGAAAAAAAAATTAAAAATTTTTTTAAAAAAAAAAGAAAAGAAAATGACATGTTTTAGCTTCCCTCAGAATGAGCAAGAGTTATTTTATGATTATCGTGTTAGATTGAATGATTACCTTGCTTATTGGGCTCCTCATAGTTATAATTATTCTGATTGGGAAGTGCTATGTGTTATTAATGAGGGTGTGAATTTTGAGACTCGTAATCTACTAAATCATTATGGTTTTAATGTTGAAAATGATTATGAGGCTTGGTATCTACTTAACTGATTGACCGAGGATACTCGTAGTTTTATGGAGAGTTATCATGCTTCGGGTTATTATTATGATAATCCATGTGCTTATCATGTGAAATCTCACTATGAAAATCTATGTGTGAATGATTGTCCCCCTTCCCCTTGTATTGATTTGCATACTCAATCTCCATTAGTGGATCAAGCAAGGGAAGCATCTTATGAAGATTCATATGAGTACTTCTTCCCTTCTTCCTTTAATTCCTATGCATGTCCCCTCCCCATGTACTCAATTTGAAATATCTACTCATGCTTCCATGTCTTCCACTTATGTTGCTCATCCGAACTTTATTGAAAACAATGTTAACTATGTGCAACAAGATGAAGAATTTAATGCAAAAATTGAAAAAGTGGAAAAAAAGAATTCATGAGATAATTTCTTTAATTCGTGACATGAGATCCGATTTGTTTGAAAATGGCCATGAGTTAAGACCTTCCTTTCATGAGGAATATTCTTTGAGCAGAATTGAGTCTTTTCCCCCATTATCCCCTGATATTCATGTTGATTCCCCTTTGTGTGATTATGGTGATATTGGCTCTCTTTCTCCTTCTTTGACTTGTGTGCCACCTTCTCACGAATTAGAAATTGCTCCTCATGATGCATTTGTGTGCAATTATGAACCATTGTCCACGGATTATGAGCCCGAATGCTCTTTCACCTTTGATGATCATGACGATGCACCTTTATCATTAGCAATCCCGACCCCTTCATCATGTATAGATTCCTCATTTATTGAGTTTGTGTTTGTTGATGATGATGTGAATTCATATAATGTTGAGAGTGTTGTACGTCATGGAGCATAGTCCTACTTTTTCTTCGCACACATTTGATGATGTTCATGAGTTAGCTGATGATCGTGGGTTGGGATGTGTTTTTGATGAAATTGAGGAGGAAGATGAGAGCTCTCTTATGTGCTTTGAATGTGATGATCTATCCCCCTCTCCCAATTATGTAATCCCATTTCATTCATTGTGTATCACTCCCTCACCCAACCATGCATGCCTTGAGTCTCTAGGTTCCCTTAGAGGATATGATCCCCTCCTAGACTCTTATCATGTTTACTTAGAAGACTCGCCTAGAAAAATCATGTTTATTCACTTATTTCATCATTTTAGTGATTTTTCTAAGGCTTTTGATAAGATGTTGAGAATACTTATCTATTCTTACTCATTGATTTTTGTGTTCTCATACATCCATGATTCTGAGATGCATTCAAGGATGCATGATCTTCTCCTACGGGCGTTGAATTCTTCCGATCTTGAAGGCCCGAATCTTGAAAAATAAGGAGCGGCTGGTGCTCCATGGTAATCGAGGTTAACCAAGTGCGTTTCTTGCTTTTATTGAAGACTTTGTGGTAACCTCCTTCCACCCTTCTTTTTTTTATAAATATTTCTTTGTTTTTGTTTGTATAGTTTGTTTGCATGCTTGTTTTTACCCTTTTTGGTGGTGCACCCCTAGTATGCTTTATGTTGGGTTTTCTTTATTGTTGGAGCCACGTAGGCTCGGTGCGTCACCCATTTTCTTTATGATAGGTGTGGTCTATATGTTTTTCCTAATTTTTCTACCCTTCATGAGACACCTTTCCCACAATGAGACCATTGTGGATTTTAATTGTGGTGGTGGGGGGGTGGGGGGGGGGGGATCTTTATGTTTTGGGTAACACACCTTGTCTTTTTAGGTCGCTTTAGTTGCATTTCTTTCTTTAAAAAAAAAGTGCAAAAAATAATGTGAAAAAAATTGAAAAATGTGGTGAAAAATGAAAGAGAAAATGAGAAAAAGTTGTGAAAAAGTCCAAAAGGTGTTTGTTTTCTCTTTTAGAAGATGATTTTGACCATAGCGGTGTAGATAGCCTCCTAATCAATCGAGCTAATCATTTAGAAGTGGCCGATATGAACGATAATGTGCCTTAGTTTGGTTGAATAATGTCATGATTTACTTTTAATAAACCCCTCATTTGAATGAGAAAGTGATTTCTTTACTTTATTACACGCCTATCTTTGTTCATTTCTTTGCTAAAGTTGGTTGATCTTAGTAGTTTAATACTCTTGCTCGTGTCTAATAAACCTATTAAAGTCTGCAAACCAACAAGGGTTGGCATGAGTGGGCGACATTCATGCGCCTTAAGTACTTCGTTACGTACGGAGCAACCCGAGTTGGGATGGTAACCCCTTTTCGGAGGGCCGTGCAAATTCCCGAAAAATCTGACCCAAAACTCCTAAAAATCTGAAAATCTCGTAAATCGTTGGTTTACCAACGTGGCTAGGCGTAGGGGGTAGCGGCCCTTCGCCCCTTAAGTACAATTGTGCGAATGGAGTATAGCCACGCTGGGAGAGTAACCCCTAGCGAGCCGCGCAATCGATCTCAAAACATGCCAACATTAAAAACTTCGAGGAAACTGTTAAAGCGGTGAAACCCTTTTCTACGTTTCCTACGGCCGTCACAAAGCTAAGCCAAGGGCGACACTCATAGATTTGGGTGACACTTAATAAGGAAGTTGAAAATAAATCCGAGCTTGAGCGTAAAAACTTCTTCGATCGACCGACCTAGGCTAGAAAAGTTCGATTAGAGGCCCACTTGCACTCGCGCACAAGGACTTCGCTCATCATGAAACTGTTAGGGGTTGAAAATTTTTAGGATAGACATTCTTCCAACCTAAGTCTCCTTAATTGTTTATATTTGCCCCTTCTTTTTGATTGATAAGTTCGGTTGGGTAACTAGGTGCATCGTTAGGGGCTTGAATATCTTTTTCTTATTCTCTTGTTTTCTTCCCTTCTTTGTTTTGTTTTTCACTCTCCATTCCCTTCTCTCTTCCATTTCTTCTCATGGTTTTGTGGGTAGGGCCGCTACAAACCCTCACGAGACCTACCTCGTCCACCCGGGCTGCCGGAGGGTTTAAAGGGCTTGGTACATACACTAAATGCACCCGTTGTCTCCCACGAAAGTAGAGTTGTTGCTTAGGTAGTTTGTTTTGTTTGTTTTGATTTCGGTTAGTTTTGCTCGGGACGAGTAAAATTCTAAGTTACTACTTTTCTATCCATCAATTAGTCAACTAACAAATTTCATTCAAACACTTAAGAATCTCCTCAATTTCATATAAATAGTACTCCCTTAGTCCCTTTTTATTTTTCTACTTAACTAACTTTTCTATTCCTTATTTGTCGCATTTACATTTCCAATATCAATGTTACTACTTTCACCTCTAATAAATGACTTTGTATCAATAACTTAACAATAATTGAAGGTAGTTTTATCATTTTAATTTTTTATTCTACCTACACTTTTGTGTTTCATTGGTTTCTTCACTTTTTACCATAATGACAAATAAAAAAAGGATAGAGGGAGTACACGATTTAATTTATAAGTTTACAAACGACAATTTAATAAAAAATTCACTACCAGAAAATGGCCCTCCTTCCACGCCTAAAAGGCTTCTAGCCATGCCTATAAGCGTAGCCAAGGACCCTTTCCATGGATAGATAAGCATGGAAAGGTAATGTGTGGGGAAAATTTATTAAGCGTGCATGGAGCAATGTTCCCCTTACTACAATTTTTTCTTTTGAATGTAGATTCGGACTCCCGACTTCAGCGCATAAGAAGGGGTGACTAACCAACCACTTACCACTTGAATATCAAATATATACACACAAGTACCACTTGTCCTTTTTTTTAATCTTCTATTTTAGCTTTAACTAATAGGCTAGTATATTAAAAAAAATTATAATTATATTTTTTTTAAATATTCTTGAAATTAATCAAATACTATATGTACACAAATGCCACTTGGCTTCCTCTTTTTATTATCTTCTATTATATCTTTAACTAATTGATGGATATATTTAAAAAATTATAATTATAATTTTTAAATATTTTTTTAGAGAAAGATATTTGAAAAATTATAATTTTATAAAATTAATTATAGTTTACCATGCTTATTATGCGTGGAAAGAAGAGTTTCATTTAGAATCAATAATCATTTCACTTAATAAGCGTGGTAGGACTCTTATAACATGTCGCCACGCTTACAAGAGTGTTTAATGTCTTGCCACTCTTAATTTGCTTGGAATGATGAAGGAGCAGAAAATTACTCGCTTTTTTCACCCTCATTTAAATATGGGTGGGTGTACAAGCGTGGAAGCAAGCCGTTTTTCTTGTAGTGATTACTCATTCACACAACGCGCGAGCATTAACAAAACCTAATTTAATTACATTGGGTTGCTCACATAGTTGTTAAAATCCCGATCCTGATTTACGATCCTACGATTTTATGATTCAAAATTGTCGAAACGATTCTACTATTTACACACGATCCTCAATCCTACATGGACTAAATTCCAATCCTAGCTTCCCCATAGTTTCGAGTTACGATCCCGATTTTAACAACCTTGGTTGCTCACATAAATCTTATCATAAATTGCAATCAAATATGAGAATAAATTCAATAAATAGAAAAAAATAATGATAGAGAGACTTACACAAACTACGATTTAATGACGGAAGGGGAAAGGTAAGCTCAAGCATAATTGAACCCCTAATCTATAATCAAACTTAGCAAGTTCTTACATGGAGTTGTTGCCAATGGACTATGGAGACTTTCATATATTTATGTGGTGCCAAATTCTCTATATTTGGCTTTAGTCGATTACTCCCTTCACTCCATATTAATTGTTGTGTTCGAAAATTATGCAGGCAAACATTAAAAATTTTGACCATAATTTTTTTTATATATAATGACTTGTTATATAAAGTTACTATCATTATATTCATAACGAAAAATATTATCCTAAAAGTATAATATTACAATTATTAACAAAATATTATATAAGAAATCATCAATTAAAGAATGACAATGGAGACTATAATAATCAATTAAGTGACAATTAATATGGAACGGAGGGAGTACAACTTATGATTGAAGTTTTTTTAATTCTTTTTACACAATTATTTCATAATAAATATGAATAGTAAAAAAATCTGAGATGATCAAGGAGAAAACACCATGCGTGATAACTTCTTTCAAAGTTTTAGATGCACATACATAACATGTGTTGGAAATATGGGGTAACACGGTTACATACAAGATGAGGGATCACTTGGGTAGCTAGGAGTCGAGGGCGAACCCGTCTCCCCTATAAGACTTATCGCTAGACCGCAAATATACTCAAGGGTAAAACCTAACTTCTTGCAAGCAAAGTTACAAAATCTCTCAAAGACTCTCAAGAATGTTACTGCAGTTCAACATGTTAGGAGTGTGTTGAAGCTCTCTAGGAGAAGATAGAAGAGATTGTAGTGGTATGTATGAATGAGAAAAACAACCACTATTTATAAGTTCTTAGAGTATTCAAATCATTCAATCTTGCCAAAGCAAGAGGCATGATCTTAGAAATTTGTCTGTGAATCATTAAGGAATAATCTTGACTAATTTCTCAGCCAAGAATAATCTCAAACAATGCTCCATTCATATCAATCCCGATGCGTAATTCAAGGGATTACGAAATTAATTCTGACTGGGCATCACCACGGTCCATGGTGAGCTACCACGGTCCGTGTTGACCCAGTGCAGATTTCTTTTGCTCTCTGGACGCCAACACGACCCGTATCGTGCCTGACACGGTCCGTGTTGGATCTATCTTTCTTATTAAGCTCCTTTTTTTCCTTCCCGGTCAATCTTATGCTTATAATTTATACCCTTATGTCTCTTAACTCTTTGAAATACTCCAACAACATGGAAGCTAGCCGAATGTTTTAGTCAATCTTTAGATTTTGCAAGTTCATGATGGAGCTGAGGATGAAGTTTAGTAGCTTAACAAACCTCATACTCTCATACATATTAACCATAACGAAAATATGGATCATATGCTAGACCATAAGTTTGGGTGCATATCTTGCCTAAAAGCAGTGCAGCTAGCTTTCAATTATCTCAAAACATATACGCTTCAGTTATCAAAAGCTTATGAAACTTATCTCATGATAATAGATACACTTTACTTGAGATAGAGGGCACACATATATATCTATATATATATCAAAAGCTCATAAAAACTATAGCTTTTGATAAACACTAATACTAGACCCAGATGGCCTTAGCGTCAATGAGCATGCCTCTGAGGGAGCCCTTGAGGTGGGCGGCGAGCACGTCCTTGGTGGACCCCGCAAACTTCCCTCCGATGAACACAGCGGGGACGGCGGGCTTACACCCGATCCTCTGCAGGGCCCACTCCATTTCTCGGCCCCTTGGATCGCGGTCTATCTCGTACACCGCCGGGTTAACCCCCAGTTCTTGGAACAATGTCGTAATGCTATGACACATGCAGCATGAACTCTTGGCAAATATCACTACTGCTTTCATCTTAGCCAACTCACTCACTCTCTCCATTTTATATGTATGTATATACAACTACGTGCTTAAAAACTTTATGTTACTAGCTATCTAGTATTGTTGTTATGAAGAGATATAAGAATTGTAGCCCAATTTATAGACGAGGAGGTAACAGGTGCATGGAAGAGAGATTAGGCTCAAGTAGTAAAATAATTGAAATCAAAGATGCAAAGCTTGAGAATATTGCAAAGATGCATAATCTTCAACTATACTTTTCTATGACGTGGAAATTAAACTAAAAACAGTCCATGATAATGACCGTTTAGGCATGGTTGGGACAATGAATCTGTGGGTCGTTAAGACCGTTAATGATGGTTGATTCTTAGATAGGAAAGAACACCACGAGGCTGCAATTGTAAGTAAAGAAAAGTATAAAAACTCAGAAAGTTTAGTCTAAGAGTCAGAAGGAATATATTCCCACAACAAATTAGAGAGACAATTTCTAGATCAGGAATGAAGAAGTTCAAAACTTATTAATAATGTCGGAAAGTAAGCTTAGGCCGGTTGTCCGAATCTGATCTAGGGACACACAGAATTGTTTTAGATCAAAAGAATTTAGTTAGCAAATGATCGATTCTCATACATTACATGAGATGAATCAAACATGTTAGAATATCTTGCATGTGATTTGTTCCTAGTTTCTGTACAGTATGTAAGATTAAATGAGACTTTTCGAGGCAATAATATTATTGGTGGGTTTTGAATTAACCACAAAAAAAAGGATGTCCATGTGTTGAATGCGTAGGAGGTAGGAATATTGGATGATCATATTCATGTATATCTTTAACGTTGACTTCTTGTTGGAGCATGATGATCATATTCATGTATATCATATATATTCATGTAGGATGAGAGGGTCGGGGAATCAGAAACACTTTAAGCCCATGGCTTTGGATTATGGGCCATAATGCCCAGGCATGATCAATTGAATCGAGTCTTGTTAACTAAGGTTTTTTTTTTTTTTTTTTTTTTTTTTTTTTTTTTTTAAGGTTAGCCGCACTAATTTTTTTTGAGTGATCATACGTGTTTTAGGGCAAGACGATGTTTAAATGTCTTGTTTTTTATGAAATTAATATTTATTATCATTTTGAGTGATATTGATACATGTCTTGGGGTAAGACACGACTTTTTATGAAATTAATACTTATTACTGTATTATTTTTAACCTTAATGTATTTGACAGTTACTATTAATTATCAATTATAAGAAGCTTGGAATGTCTTGACTATTCCAACAATTGAAATTGACATCCTAACGAATGAACCATTCCTGTTTTGCATATTTTAGACGCCTTTTTATAAATTTTAATAAATATAGATGAAAGTGTGATTTTATACATTTATATGTATTATTATAATTATAGAAGTTAATCATGTAATTTTTTTTCAATTTAATTTACAAATATATAGATTTTATATAATGGTAAGACACTTATTTAAAATGTGCCTAGACACAAAATATTTATCATTTTCAATTTTTTTTATCTGTATTTTCAAAATTTAATATATACTGCTCCACCAAAGTAATCTCTATTGTTTTAACCCATGTTAACCGTAAGACTTATTTTTATGTCTTTAATTTAACAAAAACATGTTTTTGTACCCTTACTTCAGCGAACTGTACCAAAAATTTTGATTTTTTTTTTTTTTTAATATGTGGGGTTGACTGCTTGTGAAATAGAGCAAGGTTGGTTGATCATATCATAATCCACTTGATAGTGGGCTGCATGTAGTGGACTATGGCCTATAAAAAAAGACATTTATTTGCTCAAATATGAGTCTATGACATGGACCTACGAGAATAATTTACCAAAGTATATATAAACATACAAGTTTTTGTTGCTACGTACATATGAACATGTTCTTCAATTCAACTTACTTATTTGGTTACGTAATTTGTTAAATTTGATTTGATGTTTACGTAATTTTGAATTGGAATGAGCTTAATCGCACATACAAATTTTTGTTTCTTCATATGAACATGTTCTTCAATTCAGCTTATTTGCATATGAATTGTCCCATTTCTCATTTAAAGAGGGGGAGGGGGAGGGGGGGGGGGAACCAATTTTAGTAATCAATTATCCCAATTACCTTGTTTCTCTTGCATCTCTCCACCCTCTAATGCTCCCCTCTTTGGATGGGTGCTATATATCTAAGTTATCATGGGTTCTAAAGAGAGAGGGAGGAAGAGACAACAAAAAAAAAAGAAGGTGGAGGAACAATTAAAAAAAAAGGCAATAGATTTTCATTTATGTAGAAAATCTATCTAAAAATCTTGATAAGTATGATCTGAAAGATATCTTCCAGTGCATTGGGAGAGTGAAGAAAGTCATGTAATTACTAAGGAGGGGAGATTTACCTAACTATGGGTTTGTTTACGTCTGGAGATAAGGAGGCACATATTCTTTGCCCTTTAGCCAAGCTAATGGAACACCAATTCAGTTGGGGACAGTTTTATAGTTTGTTTGTTGGTGACTTTGTTGGTTGGTTTGCTTGATGAGGTAATGTCGTTCTTAATGATTATCTATCTCTTCTCTTCTTTAAAGATTGTAATTGTTGTTTGAAAATGAATTGTTCTTTATGTATCCATGCTATTTAATGGGGAAAAAAAGGAAAGGAAAAAATTCAAAAAAAGGGAATTCTAAATAGAAAAAAAAAAGAATGGAAAACAAAGAAAAAAAGCAAAATGAAAAAGAAAACGGAAAAAGGGTCTTGAATAATGGGTGATTAGTATGATGAGCTTTTGGTTGTATCGATTTGATGAGCTTTTGGTTTTATCGACTCTTTCCTAGCTTTCCTTTGTCGGGGATGTGTTTTTGTGCCTAACAAAGGTGTTGTGTTTCATATTTTGGAAGTATTGCTTTTTAGGTTCTTGGCTATTAGAGCAGTAGCAATGCGGAATGAAACCCACGGAATTCTGACACTCTCTCTCCTACTTGGCACACCCTTTCTCCTCCTTTTTTTCTCATTCCTTTGAGTTCTGGAATGACGCAACATTTCAGAACTCAAAGGAATGGGAAAAAAGGAGGAGAGAGGGTGTGCCAAGTAGGAGAGAGAGTGTCAGAATTTCTTGGATTTCATTCCGCATTGAACATGCTCTCTACTTTTCCTAAATGATTTCCCGCCTTACTATAAACCTAAGCCTCATTGCAACCCTTGAAAGTCCTCATGATTAACACTTGTACATTTTGTCTATATCGATGGAGAATTGAGAGTCGTGTCAAGGCCTATGGTAGCTTGCATTCATTGTGTAAAGGTATTGAGTGAACAAAAAATCCATTTGATACGCATGAGAGAGAGTGTTCCACATACCCTAAAGCGAGGTCATACCGATCCCAACTAGCTCGTCAATTACTTGAATGAACTTGAATTGCATGTGGGGACGGGATTGAGTAAATGTTTATTTTCTTCCACTTGGCTTTGTGATCTTTGGATTAATGAATGCAACTTTATTTTGATTTGAATTTGGGCCTAGCCAAGCAACATATTGTGTGCTTTTGCTTTTGACTACCAGATTTTATTCCTAGCCCAAAAGGGGGAGACTCTTCTTAAGGTTTTCTCTTTCTCCCACGTATTTCATAAGTAATCTTGCTTGAGAGAGAATGTTCCACATGCCCTAAAGCGAGGTCCTACCGATACCAACTAGTTCGCCAATCACTTGATTGAACTTAAATTGCATTTGGGGACATGATTATAAATTTTTATTTTTATTTTGCCACGTAACTTTGTGATATTTGGAAAGAATTGCAACTTTATTTAGATTTGAATTTGGGCCTTGCCAAGCAACCTATAGTGTGCTTTTGCTCTTGACCACCATATTTTATCCCTTGCCCAAAAGGGAAGAGGATCTTCTGGAGTTTTTCTCTTTCTCCCTGGTACTTCATGATTAGTGGATCGTATTGGGATGAGGCCCGAGCCTCAATATTCATGGTCTCCAAGTCTTTCCGCACCCCCACCATAGAACACAAGAGAAACAACTCCAAGGTCGGGTGTGGAGTGCACTTCAAGGTGGACCCGGGACCCTAGAGGCATGAATCGATCAGCATTGGGTGTGGTATCTACTTCAAATGGGACCCTGGACCATGGGAGTGGAGCTACGGGTGTTCATCGGGACCTACTTCGGGTCTTTGAAAGGGTTCGAAGTCTTTCGGCAAGAATAAGTACAAACGGGTCAACGTGGGTTGAGGAATTGGACGTGTCTTCACTCTTTCGGCTATACCTTCTTCAATACAACTCTGATGAGGCTCATATTTTGGGAGATTAAATGACACACCGAGAGCTTTCCATAGATACCTTATGAGCCTAAAACGGAGTTTGGATGAAGGAGTTATACAAGTTTGAAGTCGGCAGAAAAAAATGCCAGAACGTCGCGCCCGCGACAGCACAGGTAGCGCATGCGAACTCCCTCTACTCAGACGCTGGAGTGTTGTGTCGCCGCACCTTAGCGTCCGCGACACCCATGTAGCGCCCGCGACGGTTTGGCTGCTGCCAGCATCTAGCCGACCGATGCCAGCGCCCGTTTCAGAGAGCTCGACCTTCCGTTCTAGCGCTTGGTAGCGCCCGCGACGACATAGGTTCCGCCCGCGACGACCGTCTGTTCGGATGTTGCTGCTGCAGCGCTGCTGAACCTTCACACCCGCAAAAGGTTTGTCACGCCCGTGAACTTCCACTGCCATGCAACGACCGCTGTGTTCGATGCTCCGTGCCGCCCGCGACCTCTCTGTCCTGCGCGTGAAGTTTGTTCCTTAAACGCTGTGTTTTGCTTTATTTTCCCCCATTACTATATATACCCCCTCCTTAGTAATGTTTTGGGCAGTTTTTTTGGATTTGAATGTAATGCTTATGCATGTATTAGGGTTTCCCTAAGTTTTCCTCAAAATTTTGATTACTTTATCCAAATGATTTGGTTGTGTTTCAAGTCATTCCTTTAGTGATTATTGGTGGATTATCCTAGATAATCATGGTAGGGTGTTAGGCCTAGGGTTGTGGTTCTCCTTGCCCAAGGTCATATCCAACCTTTAGGTGTTCAAGGTTATCTTCTTGTCGAATGTTGAATCCATTTATCAACTCAAGCTAATAATCATCCTTCCACGCGACGGTAACGCTCCATTTGGTATTAGAGCTCAAGGTTTGTTTTAGCTTGATTTTTGGTGTTTGTTCTTGCAAGTAGTGATTTGTTTTGTTGGATTTGGTTGAAATATTGGTGCTCCCCATTCCTTGTGCATCCAAGAGTGTTGGAATACATTGTATTGTGTTTATATTTGTTGGATTTGAAGTCATTTGGAGCTTTGAGGAGAAGTTGGAAATTAGTGCACGGAAGGTGTTCGATGAAATGTATGAGTGAGAAAAACACAAAGAACCCTTAGTCAAACACTAGCCAACTAAAAGAAAACCCCCAAGCTCCACAAAAACAACTCAAACACAATCTGTCCATCACCCATGCTTTTGTTATGGCCCCTAATCTGAGTCTTGATAGTCGATTCACGAACATTCAAAATACTCTTGAGGCCCTCGTGGCTCAAGTAAACAACGTTGTCATTTACCTTCAGGATCAACCCCGAGACGAATGAAGGAGGCCTGCACAAAGTCCTATCCGTCCTCCTGCCTCCTACGAGTCGAGTTATGATGATATAGGCTCATTTCAACGCCATCAACGCCGGGAAGTGGATGATAGGCCCCCTCGCGATGAATTCCATGATATTAAGATCAAAATTCTGGAATTCAATGGCTATACCGGCCCAGATGATTATCTTGAATGGGTTCAAATCTTAGAGAGATATTTTGAAACTAAGGGGTATAGCGATGAACAGGCCTTCAATATTGCTAGATTGAGACGCACCAAGGTTACATCCCTTTGGTTTGAGAATGTCAAGGCACAAAGGGCTAAGGAGGGTCGAGGTAAAGTCACCTCATGGACGAGGCTAAAGCGATTGATGAATCGACGATTCTTGCCTAGTACTTACAAGCGAGAGGTTAACCATGAACTCATTTCATCACTTGATGGGCAAAGAAGAATTAAACAAGCAAGCGTGGATCTCATGCCCAATGAGGGAGCTTTCCTTGATCCTTGTGAGACCATTGAAGTTATTGTTGAAGCTCCATGCCAAGAGAGGACGAGAACCTCGACCTTTCTCTTCCTCTCACCCTTGTTGAAGGACCTCAAGAAGTAGCACCTTCATTCATCTCACATCCATCAATTGTTGAGCCTAACATTAATGGAGTTGACTCCATCATCTCTTATGGCTTGACTACTTTTGACCTTCCTATTGAGAAGAATGAGGTAATTTTAAACTCGCCTCTGAAGTTTGATGAGTCTTGCTTGGATGTTTGGTGTTGCGATATAAAGTCCTTGGGTATGTCATGTATAAACTTTGGAAATGAATATTGTTTGAATGTTGGTCGTTGTGACATTAACGCTTTGAATGGGTCATACACGTTGTTTGGTCGTCATTGGTTATTCGAGGATATGTTTTTGATTGGGTGCTATTGGAAATTTGGTATGCAATGTTTGTGGGAGTGTTTGTCGAATGAAGATCATTTGCTTGAATGTGAGTACTTGAGTCCCTTAGCCCCGCATCAAATCAAACCTTGGGAGGGAAGTGAGTTGAGGAACCTCCTAACGAGCGAAACACGGGATGAATGTGCTCTTGGTGAAGACGAGCTACCTCTTGCTTTGTCTTTACCTTGTAGTAAACCATGTGAGAAAAAGTGTTCCCAAGCACCATAAAATTTCCTATTCCTTCCCTTAGTCCCCTACCTCCACACAACAAGCCTCCAACCACGTTCTTTTATTTGGATGATGGATACATCATGGGATTTGAAGCTTGTTGGGCGCCTCGTGGGAATGCTCACAGTGATCGAGATATTCGGGGTTTGATAGAGCCAAGTTGTGGAGAGGGCCTCGGTTTTAACTCCCAAGAGTTGAGGGCAACTCTTTTTCAAGAGGGGGAGTATGGACCGTATAGGGATGAAGCCCGAGCCTCAAAATTCATGGTCTCCAAGTCTTTCCGCACCCCCATCATAGAACACGAGAGAAACAACAAGGTCGAGTGTGGAGTGCACTACAAGGTGGACCCGGGACCCTGGAGGCATGAATCGATCAGCATTGGGTGTGGTATCCACTTTAAATGGGATCCTGGACCATGGGAGTGGAGCTATGAGTCCTTATCAGGACCTTCTTCAGGCCTTTGAAAGGGTTCAAAGTCTTTCGGCAAGAATAAGTACAAAGGGGTCAACGTGGGTTGAGGAATTGGACGTTCCTTCAATCTTTCGGCCATAACTTCTTCAATACAACTTCGATGAATCTCATATTTCGGGAGCTTAAAGTACATATCAAGAGCTTTCCATCAATATCTTATGGGCCTACAACAGAGTTCGGATGAAGGAGTTATGTAAGTTTGAAGTCAGCAGAAAAAACTGCCAGAACGTCGCACCCACGACGGCACAGGTACCGCCTGCAAACTCCCTCTACCCAGACGCTGGAGTGCTGTGTCGCCGCACCTTAGCGCCTGCGACACCCATGTAGCGCCCACGACGGTTTGGCCGCTGCCAGTGTCTAGCCAGTCGATGCTAGCGCCCGTTACAGAGAGCTCGACCTTCCATTCTAGCGCTTGGTAGCGCCCGACATAGGTGTCGCCCGCGACGACCTGCTGTTCGGATGTTGCTACTGCTGCGCTACTGAACCTTCGCGCCCGCGACAGGTTTATCGCTCCCGCGAACTTCCACTGCCAGGCGACAACCACTGTGTTCGAAGCTTCGTGCCGCCCGCGACCTCTTTGTCCTGCGCGTGAAATTTGTTTCTTAAACGCTTCATTTTGCTTTATTTTCCCCCATTACTATATATACCCCCTCCCTAGCAATGTTTTGGGCAATTTTTCATATTTAAATGTAATGTTTATGCATGTATTAGGGTTTCCCTATGTTTTCCTCAAAATCATGATTATTTTGTCCAAGTGATTCGGTGGTGTTTCAAGTCATTCCTTTAGTGATTATTGGTGGATTATCCTAGATAATCATGGTGGGGTGTTAGGCCTAGGGTTGTGGTTCTCCTTCTCCAAGGTCATATCCGACCTTTGGGTGTTCAAGGCTAGCTTTTTGTCGATTGTTGAATCCATTTATCAACTCAAGCTAATAATCATCCCTCCACGCGACGGTAACGCTCCAATTAGTCTTGCTTGGGGACAAACAAGGTTTAAGCATGGGGGGTTGTTAAGCCTCGATTTTGCCACTTTTTACCTCGGTTTTTATTGTCTTATCGAACTTATCTAAGTTATAACATAAATTTGATAGTATTTTTTCTCATCTTTTCTAATTGAGTCTACCTAATTTATTTAATTGTCTTAGTTTTAGGCAATTGCGTCATAAATGATGGTGGCAATGGAGAAAGAAGATTAGAAATAAAGAGTAAAAGAAGCCAAAGAAAGTTGTCGAGCAGCACAGCCGTGCCAGAATATTAGAGGCAAAATTGAAATTTCCAATTTAGCAACCTGGGTGTGCCAAGCCAACACGGCTGTGCCAAACTACAATTTCAGTTTTTAATTAGCTTTTAATTAATTAGAAACAAGGAGTTTTCCATTCTACGTTCTTTTTCTCTTGGCTAGTTTTCTCTCTAGGCTTGAAGGGAGGTTTTCTCCCTAAGCCTCTAGCTCTAAGTTTAGATTTTCCCCAAAGATTTTAAGACTAGATTATGTATTCTAGAAGAAAATTAAATTCCGCTTTCTAATTCAACACTAAGTTTTCTCTATCCCTTTCTCTTTATCTCTTTCTAGGTTCATATGCTTGTTAGATTGATTTTCGTTCTTATTAACTGCATTATTATGTTGATTTGTTATTAAGTTTGTGTTGTTTGGGTTGTGATTAAATGTTATGGTTGATTAATCTTGTTTTAGGCCTAATCTATCCAAATTCATGCTTGTAGTTGAGGTTTTCTCTTTACCCACCATGTGTTCGATGAAATGCTTGAGAGAAAGTTTATCTGTATTTTTTAGGCAATTGATTTATGTTGAGAGGTGAGATTAATTTTCTAGTGTGGGTAGAGAAAATAATTAGGGTATTAACATGAGAATCTTGAATTCTGATTAGCCCTTACTATAGTTTAAATATTTAATTAGACTAACTCTATGAGAATAAGTAATTAGAATAGTTAAGCTAACCTTTGATCCTCGAGAGAAGGCTTGGGTTAAGTCTGTGACCCTCGAGAGAGGGATTTGGCGAGTTACTGATCCTCGAGAGAGGGGTTTAGCGTAATCTAATGGTGTAATCGACCTCTCTTAATTGCTTGTATTGAATTAGTAGATTGGGTCAGACGTCGGATTCATTAGTTGTTGAATATTGTTTTCGCAGCCTGAACATCTTTTATTGGTTTTATAGTTTGTAGTTTTTATCATCACCACCACCATCCTTAGTTTCTTTCCCTAGCTCAAAACACATGAGTCAGTTCTGAGTGTCTGGAACATAACCCCCTGTGACTATGACTACTATACTCCCAAAAGTACGACAATAGTGAGTGAGGACAAAACACGTTGAAAGGGCTATTGTTATTTATGGGGCCAACCGTCTATTCATGAAGCAGTTATTGATAACGTCCGCAACCCAAGTGGGGTTCGGCCGTTACACATTCTCTTATGCATTAATATTTAATAGTACTTTTGGACATTAAAATTGTTGAGCTCTTGAACATGCAACTGCTGGAATTAGTCAAGGTTTCCTGACATAGATTTCTTGTGTGTTTAAAGCCTATTTGATTGAAGACATAAGGAGCTTTTTCCTTAGTAGTGTGTGAGTGAGGAAAAAACATGTTGAAAGGACCCGTTGTAATTTGTGAGGCCAGTCGTGGATCCCTAAAGCAGTTATTAATAGTGTCCGTACATCGAAAGGGGTTGGGGTGTTACATATTCTCTTAAGCATTAATAGTACTTTTGGACATTAAAATTGTTGAGCTCTTCAACATGCACATGCTAGAATTAGTCAAGGTTTCCTAACATAGATTTCTTGTGTGTTCAAAGCCTTTTGAACTGTAGACATAAGGAAGTTACAGCTTTGGAGGATGTCTGGTTCAAATGTAGCGAGGACAAGATATCTATATACTAATTTTACGATTGTTTTCCCTCTAATATGAGTTATCATCTCTTTTGAGCTAGTGGGATTTAATGAATTTATGCTTTCTTAGTGCTAGGCCTCTAATTATATATGTAAGTTCTTGCTTAATACTGCGGTAGATCTCTAATGCTTCTCTTGATTGTTGTTTGTAAATTCTATTCTTTCCCTCATATACCAAGACATTGTAGACAAATGCAACAAAATGACAATCTTGTGAGTTTAGAGATCTTCTTTCCCATGAGATGCTTCAGCCAACTATTGATATTTCTATAGAATCTGAGAGATTTGCTTCATTTGGCTGCTATTTAATTTTAGTACTATTTGTAAACTTCATTATGCGGACAACTGGCTCATAGTTAGAACTATGACCTCTCTTTCCAATCACTCAGGCAAGAGGTCCACCTCCTACCCCAGGCGTCCAGGGTTCGAATCTTGGAGGCGACATCTCTCTTTACTGATCTTCTTTTCCCAATGATTGGACTACTTACCTGTAAAAAATAAGAAAAGAACTATGACCTCTCAATTTTGTATTATCAATATCTCATGAATTTCTATAGAAGTAATTGAAGTTGACCGAAAATATCGTCAATTAAGCTTTAGAGTTCAAGCCAAGTTTTTCTCTTTGCAATTTACCGGTTGTTCATTCTCAATAATATAATTGTTCATTCATATCTATCCGTTGTTCACTCTCAATAATATAATTGTTCACTCATACCTACTCGGAGCACGTGATCCAGCTGGTGCATATAATATGTATTGAATTTATTATTTTATTATGTGCTCGTGGGACATGTCTTTCAAATATGGTCGTTGTTCACTTTCAATAACATAATTTTTCACCGATACCTACTTGTTGTTCACACTCAATAGCATATTGTTCACTCATACTTACCGGGAGCACATGCTCCATGTGCATGAAATATGTATTGACAGTTACTTCTTTGTAATACATTGTTGATTATTAATATCCATTTGTAAAATAGCTTCCACGTATCTCATATATAAATCATTAGTTGTTAAATCAACAATTATATTCATTTTAGAGTTGTATTTATATGATACAGTAAGATAGTGAACAGTTCAAACAAATTATTTAGTTTTTACCGGTTAATTATATGTTCTATAATTTAGTTTACATATATATTGTACTTTCTCTATAAGCAATTAATCAACTAATCAAGTCAAAATTAAATTTTAATTTACTTTCTCAAGTTATCTAGAAAAATTCTATTAATCATATATTTGGATGTTAAATTTTAAATTTATAAGTCTCAAATTCTAACCATACTAATATTTTTTGAATTTACAAAAAATTAGTGTTAGGGAGATTTAAGGGGTGAGCCCACTTCGACCAAAGCACATGGTATATAAGTTAAATAGGTTACTCCTCTTAACACCAATTGGTTTTAAGATGGAACCTCACTTAACTTGTGTATCATGGGTCTTGGTTGAAGTGACCTCACCCCTTGGATCTCCCTAACAAGTGGTATAAGAGCCGATGGTTCGTTCAGTTGGGCGCGTGCAAGGTGCGGGAAGATCACTGTGGATAGGAGCAGGGACCATAGCGCGTGCGCAGGCTGGGTCTCCTGAATGCTCAGAGTGGTGGCATGAGACTCGGGTGGAGTAGGCTCCGGCTAGTTCTGTGGAGTAAGGTGCGGTTGGGACTCTTGAGGCAAAGTGGTGACATGAGACTCAGGTGGAGTAGGGTGCGACTCTGTAGAGTAAGGTGCGGCTATGATGGGCTCCTGATGGTGACTTGAAACCTTGGTCAAAAGGAGGCTTCCGATCAAGGGGGAGAGACTCATGTGTGAAGGGGGGGGGGGAATATTGGGATTCACCCATATGAGTAAATGTCTCATATCAAAAAAAGTAAAGAGAAAGCACAAGGTATATAAGTCAAATGAGTTACTCTTCTTAACACCAATTGGTTTTAAGATAAAACCTCAGTATTTAACTTGTGTACTATGGGTCTTGGTTGAAGTGGGCTCACCCCTTGGATTTCCCTAACAATTAGTTTCCACTAAAAATTAGTACCCCAGAACAATTTTGGATGGAACTTAACCCAAAATATTGTTACATGAATTCGGATCGAGGGCGATCCAACCCAATGCCATACGAATGGCAATCCGTAAGTGGAAGTGTGGGGACCTGCATGGGCATTCGCCACACGACCATTGAGGCTGAGAGATGGCCTGGGCGTGATGAGAAAGAATCACAAAGTCATTTTCAGGATTTTATCCAATTGAGAGCAGAAAACAAAGCAGTGATTCGGAGAACAATGAGAGATTTTTTTGTGATTGACTACAACGTAACTTAGCATGGTGCCATCTGGTTGGCACAACGATCTGGTCCCATCACTTATATCTCTTTATTTTTATTCTTTGTCTATTCGCCACTTCTAGAAAGCTAAAAGTCACCACCGCCCGCCACCACTATCACTGCCACCAAAATATTCCTTTGCCTTGTCCTCTTCTAACCCATTGCATGAGATGCTAAGCTTACGTACACTTTGTTAAATGGATTGCTTAAAATAAAATATGTGCATGTCTAATTGTCTGTAGCTGCAATTGCAAGATAATTTGAAAAGATTATCAATTATAAAAAGCATCATATGTATTGGTGGAAAATTTATACATGACCCTTTTAGATTTATTACATATACAAAATCATCCTCTTTTTTTTTGAATTAATATACTTGTCCTAATCTTTTGCACCAAATTAATTTTACAAATTTTCCAATTAATTTGGCAACCTTTTCATAAAATTTGTTCTCTGAAATGACAATAATTTTATCAAATAAATTTCATCATTAATCACACCTTTACCAGAAAAGTTACTTAATTAAATTGGTTTAAAATTTAGGGGAGTTAAATATTAACTCAAAATTTTTATGGCTAAGTTTATAAATGTCATGAACATGAAGAGGATATGTGCGAATTTTCCATGTATTAATTATGCTAATGAATATAATTGACACACTAATCGAAAAAACCTCGTCCTACAGCCATATTATTTTATCCTTTTTTTTTATAAATTTGAAACAATATGCATAATATAATTGTAATATTTAATTCTAGAATTCAACTATATCATTTTTAAAATTAAATATATAATATACAGATATTACAATAGAAGTAAGATATTTAATATATATCCTTTCTCAAAACACATAACATTTTATCATTAATTGTATTGTTTTTTGTTCATTCTGTACACACCTCAAAAATAGGATTTTCTACAGAATCTGTGCGAAGCTTATGAAGCATAGAGATTGGCTTGAGTTTTGGCTCAAATGTGCATTAAGCACACAAGAGATGAAGCATTAGCGAAAAAGAATAAGTTCACTTATAGTGAATATTTGCTAATGACTACGGCATAGGTGCGATAGCATATTAGATGCATGTCAACTATCTCATGGTGGATCAGGTTTGCATGGCTTATCACGTACGTTGACCTTGTGCATAGTATACTCATTGAACCCTGCCTACAAATAGAGATAATTAATTGTAATTAACAACCTCATTTATAATTTAAAATTTAAAAATCTTGAACTAATTTATTATTTTGAAAGCCTTTAACTATCGTATTATTTTCTCATAAGGGGAAGACAACTTTATTATTTTCATATATATTTTGCACAATATGTTCGATGTACCAATGACAGGACATCGTGGTATGAAGTTATGAAGTTTATAAATATAATGGAAAGGCTTTAAAAGATATCCATTAAACATATTATAACTAGGGACAACTACCACGTTAGATTTGAATCATATTTTGGATCAATCTATATTAAATCTACACCCAACTACATCTACATCCACTGACCCACATATAAGTTGTAATATTATTTAAGAAGTATTCTCAGTTTCATATTATTTTTTTAACTAATTTTCTTTTTATTATATATGAGAGTTTAGAACATTAATGACATATTCCCATTTATCTACAAAAATTATATTTTCTTTTTTCTTATTACGCATTATTACTTTCAAAAATATTCCAACGTAACTGCCAATTAATTATACTTTATTAATTTTCAATTTTTTTTTGGAGTGACTTATTATATGAGATGGACTGAGATGAGTACACGTATGTTTATCTCTATTGATGACTAAGGTTCTGTTCTTTTATGCGGTAGGTTGCAGTATGGTACCACCCCGTACCAAACTCTTTAATTTCTATATACCACACTTCACCACACCACATCACACCACAATCATTATCAATATATCACTCCACTTTTTTCTCTCCTCACTTTTGTTCTTTTTTTCACATTTTCTTTCCTCACCTACTATAACTTTCACCACAACTCACCACATTTCTTCCCACTTTTTCAAATTCCACCATACCGCACTTCACCATTACCATACCGCAGCAACCATATAAAGGAACGGAGCCAAAATTGATGAAATTAAATGAAATGAACTGAAATTGATGGATTTTTGGTTTTTCAGGAATCCAATAGAGATAAGATTATAAGAATAATGTAACATCAACACCACTTCGCTTATGTATAGTTGTTTTCATCTGGTTTTCATTTTATTTTAAAAGGAATGTGGGGACTCGAGAATATTATCTTTTATTTTTCCAGCATCAAAGCTAGCCAGGATCGTACTTTTCCACTAGTAACATAGAAAAATGCATGGTATATTGGTATTGGTTGTTAATTTCCAAGATGTTAATTCCATTCTCTGCACCTTGCCAGAGTACGGAAGTACACAACACAGGCATGCTGATGCTACAAAAAGACAACATTTTGATCGTCGCATATTTTCCACATTTTTCCACTTTACTTTGTTATTTTCTTCTTGACTCTTCAGACCGGCCAGTTTGAGTTAGAATTTAACTTGGGACCATGGTAAACATCTTGTCTTAAGATGCATCTTGAATTATCTATATTTCACATTTTGTTAACTTTTAATAATATTTTCTCTAATAATTATGTATATTTATCTACTATAAGAATATAATAATTATTTGCTAGGTCCAAAAATATAAATAATAGCTAATTTTATCAATCATAGTAAAAAAATTACATTTTATACATAGTTTTATATTTATGAAAAATATAAATAAATAAATATTTTTATGTTATTTATAGGTTATAATAACACTCAAAGTAATGAAACATACATTTACAATGATTTAAATATACTTACATTTAATTTTATGAGTGATTTAGGTGAGATGCAAGATGGTTAAGAACCATCTTAAGGCAAGATGCTTATCATTTTCGTTCTCTTCTGAAATATCTACGTGTTTGTCAGATGAAGGGAAGCTTCAGACGTATACACTGGGGAAATTCAAATTTGAGACGGTTTTCTCGCAGAATTTTATTAAGATGGTCTGCTATAGGGGCTAAGGACCATGCAGTTTGAGTAAAGTGAAGTGAAAAAAGAATAAAGTTTATACAAGAAATTTATCTTCAGAGTATATATACTCGATGACTACGGACCCTTCTAAATAAGTCTTCTTGGTGCATGCAATGGCGTGTTTGCATTCACTGTTCTTGTGATTTTTGATATCAATTTTTGTTTTGACATGTATTATTTTTCTTTTATTTTCTAGCCACATATATATATTATGCTAATATTTTCATTCAGTTTTTTCGTGAAAGATACCAAAAAATAAAACTTTTTGACATTAGGGTTTTGGACCATACTATTTTTTGAACCTTGACGCCTGCATGTTGTATTAGTTTGGGGCAACTCAATTAGCCAACTCCAGCCAGAAAAAGTTAATAAAAGTTTTGGTACATAATTTTAAGTCAAGTTTATATATGTTATTCCAATAATACCCATTTATTTTGCTCACATGTACCCTACGAACATGCTACCTTTCTATCATCGATTGAGCCGAGAGAGATCGACTAGAGAGGTGTAAAGAGAGAAAAAGAGAAAATAGAAAAAGGAGGGAGGGAGGGAGGGAGGAATAGAAAGGTATCGAGTGACAATAGAGAGAGATAATTGTGCGAGTTAATTAGCACATATGGTATATGTAAGCAAAAGAAAATGATGCTATTTTAAGAAGCACTATCAATTTTACTTAAAACTCTCCACCAAATTTTTTTGGGTATTTATTAGTCGAAGTGGGCTAAGTTTGTCTAAATCAATACAATATGCAAACCTTAGAGGTACAAAATTGTAGACACCGAAAATGTGTCAGACAGATTTTAGCTTAACCCGGGATCGAGATGTTGAAGCTCGAGCAGATTTACATTTTGGGCTAAAACGGAAGGATGGCGCGGATTTATGTTTTGGGCCTAAAAGAAGAAGGATGGCGCGGATTCCAGAATGTGGGCCTAAATCGGGGCTGGCGCGGATTCCAGAGTGTGGGTCGGATCCGGATTCAAGTCTGCGCGGATCCATTGCCGGATCTGATTGGCAGGATTCGCGCGGATTCAGCCAAGCCAACTGCAGGCAGTTTTCAGTCAAACCAACTACCGGCAGTTACATGAGAGTGGCGCGGATTTGACGGTAACCGGCCAACCGTCGCCAACTGTCGCCAACCGCTGCCAATTTCTGGAGCTTATTTAAGGATCCGCGCGGATCTGGGTAAGGGGTTGGCATTTTTGGTATTCGGGGAAGGGATTTTCCTGAGCAAACACAGACTCAATCTAGGCGAGGTTTAAGGAAATCCGCGCGGATTTCCTTGTCGGGTCTTTCTCAGCCACCTTGGGTTCCAACGTCCGACGTACACCCAGCCTGAATTAGCTTCCGGCGACCCATTTTCCACCAAATCTGCGCGGATTCTGGGTATAATCCGCTTCACTTCATTCGCTTAATTTAGTTTTTTTTTCGTTTCCTGGTTTAAGAGAAAATTGTAACAATGTAGCTAATACGCCCCACCCGCTGTAATTTTAGTTTTTTTTCTTTTTTTATTTTTTTATGTGCTGAACTCTTTTTCTTTTCGTTAATTGCATGATGTTTCTTTCAATTCGGTGACAACTTCGTTTTTTTTCCTTTTCTTTTCTTTCAAAAAAGTAACCCGACTTAGTAAAGGCCGCTTCGGCGGGCGGTGCAAGGGCATCCCCCTACATCGGCATTCTTTACCCCCGAATCCGTTCTTTTGGTTCGAGACCGGAGTCATAAAATTTAGGTTTTGTTAATTTTACTTTTAAAATTAACTGGCGACTCCTTTTCTTCTTTCCCTTTTGCTAAAAAAAACCCAAGTTTGATTTGGATTTGCGTGGATCCGTGAATCATTTGGGCCAAAACGGAACCTGAATCCGCGAGGATTTGGGTGGAGTTTCGGCCCAAATGGCCCCAAGATCCGCGCAGACCCAAGCTACTGTTTGGCCTGGTTTTTTTTTTCTTTCTTTCTTTCCCTTTTCCAGTTCAAAGCTCAAAAAGCCTGTTCTGGCCTGGGTGGGTCCGGAATCCGCGTGGATCCGGCCCGCTTCGGCTCAATTTCTTTTTTTGTATTTTAGCTTTTTGCACAAAACCTGTTTTCGGCCACCTTTTTTTTTATGTTCTTTTTTTCTCTTTTCTCTTCCCGCGTTGTTTTCTCCTATTTCGAAAATAATTTCTAAAAAGCCAAATTTCTTTAAAATCGTCCCTTAAGAAAATAAGCAACCCTACGTCGAATCGACCTTCCGTGGGGGACCGTGCCCTCCGGGGGCCGCGGGCCCTACAGTGGCGACTCCACTGGGGACTTTTTTTCTCAAGGAGATTTAGCAATCTTGGTTTCAAATTGTGTGAAGGACATTTCAGAAGGAGATCTGTAAATACCTCATCACTGTCGTTTATCTCTGTCTCTTCTGCTTGTGGTTCAGCAATGTCCTTAGCCATGAGACAAAGATTTGCAATCTCCTCAGATTCACTTTCACTGCCTTCACTCTCGCTCCATGTGGCGACCATAGCTTTGCTGCCTGTCCTTTTTCCTCTGAGCTCACTTTGTTCCTTGACTTTCTTTACATAAGGACATTCTCTGACCAAGTGATCTGTTGCATCACAAGCAAAGCATTTGTATTCATTATCATCCTTGGTTAGTGTCTTACCTTTGGGTGAAGGTCGTTTGGATGATGATTCTCTTAGGTAACCACGGAATCTGGGATTTCTTCTATATAGTCGTTTGAATCCTTTGGCTAACATAGCCATGGTTTCTTCATCCTCATCCTCTGATTCTTCTTCTGGCTCCTTGGTGCTTTTAAGGGCAATGTCCTTGACCTGATTTCTTTCAGGCAGACGTATTTCATAGGCAAGGAGTTTTCCTATCAACTCTTCAAGCTTCATAGTCTCTAGATTTTGGGCTTCTTCAATGGCAGTCACCTTGGAACCCCATTTGTGCTCAGGTAAGCATTGAAGGATCTTGTTCATCAGCTCTTCATCTGTATATGTTTTCCCGAGAGATTTGAGATGGTTGATTATAGCACTGAATCTTTTAAACATAGATTCAATGGATTCATTTTCTTCCATCTTGAAGCCTTCATACTTTTGAACAAGCAAGTTGATCTTGGTCTTCTTTACTTGATTTGTTCCTTCATAGGTGGTGACCAAGTAGTCCAATATCTGTTTAGCTGTATCAAAATTTGACACCCTTTCAAACTCATTAGAATTAAGACTACAAATTAAAAGATAATGAGCATGAGTATTCTTTTTCGCTCGCTCTTTTTCTTCTGCCGTATACTCAGATCTCGGTTTGTCACTGCTCCATCCTCAGCGATCTTCGAGGTGTAGGATAATTTCCTTCCCTGACTATGTCCCAAATGTCCTCATCCTGATTTCTCAAGAAGATTTCCATTTGGCGCTTCCATACTCGATAGTTGTCACCTGTCAGCAAAGGTGATCTGTTCCATGAACGTCCTTGGCTTAAATCACCCATGTTGTGATCTCCCATGATCTTTGCCACAGAGCGGTTAGTCTCTGACTTTTCAGTGGACCAAGCTCTGATACCAATTGAAAGAACCCTAGAGGGGGGGTGAATAGGGTTATTTAATTTTTCTGCACAAATCACAACTTAACAAGGACGTTAGGTTCTCAGTTTAAACAAACTGAGAACTACCTTCACACACAGATAGAGTTAGAGTAAATAGAGGACAAGTAATATATATATAACTGAATAACCTCCTTTATTTCACTGATCAGAGAGATACCCTAAGGTGAATGACCTTAGGTATTACAACGGACCAAGCGCCTTACAGTGGACGCTTCTTATTGTCTGGAAAGGTTCTCAAAGTGAAGTGTGTTGACAGCTTGACAGTGAATGACCTTTGCAGTGATCAGCAGCTGAAGCCCCAAGGGTGAATGTCCTTAGGGATTCAGACAAGCCCAGAAATACTTAAACAGTTTCTGGGTAACTTTGCACAAGTTCTCAGAAATCTTCACACACCAATTTCGACTTGGTGTTTACACACTCAGAATCCTAAATCCGTCTAAGATTCAAACACGAAAGCCTAACACAACTCTAAATCCGTTAAGAGTTTGCTAGCACTCTCAAGAACACTCGAACACCTCACTCAACTCAAGAACACACTCTTGGTTGATCTCTCGATTTCTTCCTTGGAATCGATACTCTTGTTTTTCTTGAATGCTTCTATTTATGCTGCGCTATGTATCCGTTGGGGAAGATTCAGTTCTTTGCTCCACTTTCTCTTCATAGCACAGACGAGATCTTCTTTCCCTTTTTCGATGCAATCTTCCAGATTTCTTCCAAACTTCATCTTTCAATCTTGCCTGCACAGTAATAAGGAAGTTAGTCCGATTCACATGGTAACTAGGGGAAGGAGAGATTCTTGCCTAATTTGGAGAACTTCCCTGAGTAAGTATCGTCTTTTGTCTTTCACTTCAAAACCCAGTCGAGCAGTGCCAATGTCCTTTGCTTCTGCCGATGTGGATGTCCTTGGTGTACGTTGGGTGAATGTCCTTTGCTAACAGGGGTTCTTCACGAATACATTGTCATATCAGTACCTTGCCCAGCCCAAAAATTTTTGATAAAAAATAATACATGTCTAAAGCTTCAAAGGTGGTAAAAATGTGTTAATTATGCTTTGATATAAAATCTATTTATTTGCATATTAAATTGAAAAACAAGATATGATTGACTTCTATAATACGACATATAAAATTTACAAAATCTAATTTTTATCCATAATTTTAAAAAAAATTACAGAAAAGTATTAAATATGCCTAGTGGATGAGATTCACTCAATTATGGTGTCATTTGTAATTGTTAGTGTAACTAACACATTCCAAACTACTTATAATTAATAGTACTTATAAAAAAATGAAAATTCTACCATAGTTGAAGTTGAAAATTTTATACCATTTATTTATTAAAAATAAATTATATTTTTTAAAAGATTTATATTCTCCTAAACATGGTTAATTATTGTATCAAGTTACTTTGATCAACCTACATTGATTTTGAATTTTTATAGTAAAATTAATGGTCTTTTCACTTTTCAACTATGATAGTTGAAAAATGTCAACTATGGTAGAATTTCCTTTAAAATATTCAATTTTGTAAAAAAAAATTATAACTAAACATATAGATTCACTTATTATAATAAGTCCTATGGTAAATATATATATTAATTTTAATTTTTAATGACAAAATTAAGGGTAATTATACATTTCAACTACCATAGTTGAAAATAAATTCAATTATGGTAGAATCTCCCTTAAAAATGATATAAAAACTTATAATAAAAATGAATTCATAGAAAATAAGATACTTAAACAATGGTCATGCTCCAAATTAAAATACATATCATCACTTTACGTACTACAAAAATCCTGCTAAAGCAACTTTATTCAAAAGAGACTGATTATATGTTTCATATGCAGGATATATACTATTGCTGAAAGGATTCAAACTACTTATTTATACACATAAAATTTGAGTTGTAGTGAGGGTTATTTTTCTCGAGAGGAATCAAATTATTACTATTATACATATAAAATTTGAGATGTATAAGATATAACACAAAATTGACTACTTATTATAAAGAGCCAAAATGGACATTAGTGATGGCTTTAGGGATATAATGGACATTCCTACTTACCCTACATTAAAAACACTGTTGGTTGAGTGTGCCTGCATGAAATTATTCCAGAGACAAATGCCCTACTATCTTTAGGACATACGAAGGACTTCGATGGTACGACACGTCATTTTCATTACAAGTAGTGGATTTGGAAAAATAGAACAAAAAGTACGATGCCTTTTTGCTTCCAACTCCAAAATTGCCCTCTACGATCATTACATATCAACCATGGCCTTCCTCAATTAGCCTATATATAGCCCCACAAGATAGCTTCCAATTTCATCATCCAACTCACACACATTCTCCTTTCCCAGTACTACATTCAATCTCAACTTCAACAATCAACCTACTTATACTCAAACTTGCCCAACCATGGATGTTTTGAAGAGGTTGGTGGAGCAAAGGCCAGTGGTGATCTTCAGCAAGACAAACTGCCCAGTGAGCCACTCCATGAAGCAACTGGTCTCAGGCTTTGGGGCGAACCCTACTGTATATGAACTTGATCAAATGCCGAATGGTCGGGACGTCGAAAGAGCCCTGCAGATGCTGGGCAGAAAGCCTAGTGTACCATCAGTCTTCATTGGCGGAAATTTCATCGGCGGCCCTAATGATGTCCTCAGCCTTCAGGTGCAAGGCCGTCTCGTGCAGATGCTCATGGATGCTGGGGCTATTTGGGTCTGGCATAGCTAGGAGTTGATGAATTAGCCAAGCTATGGCACTAGGATTATATATATATATTGCTTTGTGCATGTAGAGGAGTCTTCATTGACGTGTTTGAGAATAAGTTATTGTGCAATGCCATGGCTACACACCTAGTTAGCTAGGCTGGGATATGAAGGTTTTCTTGGATGTAGATCATGTTTCTTTTGATCTTATATGTATGAGACCATATCATCACTTCCTACAGGCAGGAAATGATTTTGTAGTGATTTTTAGTTACTGCATGGAAACTATTAATTTCAGTCATGCATTTTTACTGTACGTGTATAACGTCTTGAACAATATAAGCTGGATCTGCTGTTGCTACAACAGTACGTACCCTTGAAAATTATGACGTACCATCAAACGACTTGACTTAAATTTCAGTGAATGTGTTGATGTAAAATCCACACTGTATTTCAATTCATATGTTTTCCCTCAGTAATTTCTTGGTACTTTCGAATCATGTATCTATCAATGTCGTGTGAAATGAAAAAGAATTTTAGCAAAGATTCTACGTCGATTTCATAGACACAATTCTATCACATGTACACAGAACAGAAGTTCTGAAACATGTACAACTTTTACTTCCCTACTTTGACACACAACAAAATTACCCTGTAAGGTGCTCCTGTTTTCTGGAAGTTGAAAAGGTTGATGAGAAGGCAAAACGGGAAGGCACAAAGGGAGGTTAAGAACAGTGATTATCCAAGCAACGAGTTCTGAAAGGTAGTGGTCAATGTCCAAGTAGCTTCTGAGGTATATTCTACCGCTTGATCTAGAGTTAGCAAAATTTTGTTCAACCCGAAAAGTGCGAATTTTTTGATCCGAAAAAACCGGGTCTGGACATAGATTTTTTTTCGTCTGAATTTTAATATTGACTAAATTGACCAAGTACTCGGATATAATATTTCTCTTTTTTCTATTGTCCGAACCTGATTCCAAATTTAGCTCTATCTGAATTGTCTCATCCGGTCGGACACAAATAAAAACCGAGTCCAGAGATAATGAACTTCTCGTCCGAATTTTGACATTGATCGAATTTGATCTATCCGAATTTTTTGACCGCACTGGTTTGATTATGGGCAGTATATTTGTGTGCAAGTGTAACGTCCAATTGTTGCGTTTTGGCCCAAATTAAGTATATTGCTTTATTATTTTGGACCAAATAGTTAAGTATATCACATGGCATTGCACCAACAAATATGATTTGCATTTGTGTGTCATCAAGTTTTGAAGCCCAGAATGATGCATTCGTTCGCCTAGCCCATATTGTCAAATATTTTGGGAAGCTTTTAAATTACTTTCTGGAAAATGATTCTATGGCAATATATTTTTGTGACTGAAGCTAGCTAGGTAGGTAGAAAAATAAAAGTAAAGATAAAGTTACAGTGCTATAATTTAAATAAAGGTTTATTTTCACTGGGACATTTTCAGAAAATACTGTTTGGAAAATATAATTTTGTTATGAAAATAATTGTGTAAATGGATTTAGGTAAGCGTGCAAGATTAAAATTGAAAAAAAAATTTAATGTTAAATTAAAAAACAAAAAAAGTTACATAAATTAAGGTAATGTTCTTTAATTTAGAGTGGTAGGATTAAGTTAGATTTGGCAAAGTAAGGACAAGAAAGGATAGGTAAGGATAAAATTTATGGTAAGTAAGTTAATAGTGAGGTAAATATATTTTACTATTAAAATTTTAACTTTGGTTTGAGTGTTTTTTAGGAAATCGGGTATGATATAAGGTAAGATAAGGATATGCAATGATAAACCCTAACTTACCAAAATAATAAAGAAACACTAGGGAGGACTGTATAGAGTGATTGTTGTGAAATCATGTCAACTAAAAGCTTAAGTTGATTGTTGTAAACTCAAAGAAAGTTTTATATTCTAACACGTCCTCTCACGCGAATGCCCTTTGAACTTAGAGCGTAGATGCTACAAAGGCTCCCTTCACCTTGCACAAATGAATATGGGGAGTGTTGAGATTCGAATTTGAGACCTTTTCGCTCAGGTCTGACTCTGATACCATGTGGAATCATCTCAACGAAAACTTTAAGTTGATGGTTGTAAGTCCAAGGATGATTTTATTATTATAACAATTCTATTTCCTCATGTGTCAAACTAAACCAAGAAGAAAAAACAGGTTTTTTTTTTGTTTTTGCAAACCAAGACAACAAAACAAACAAACAACCCAAAAAAACAACAAACAACATAAAACAATAAAACAAAGGACCCCCAACACCTCCTAGGTAATATATTCTAAGCTACGAATGGCATGTTGTGCCACCTTGTGTGCTGGGGGGACCGACTGATGCGGAGAAAAAGCGACTGTGGTACAAATCCCCCCCCCCCCCCCAAAGTTATTCTCTTTGGTACCCTTAATTTCATTTATCTTATGCAAATATGAGTCATTGCAGGTTCCCTAAAATACATGCCAAGCTATACAGCTACTCTTGTTGAAGGTCAATTGACATCTCCAAAGAAAATCATACGTTTGTTTAGCTGATCAAACTTTTAAATAATACTCTATAGTTAATATACAACTTTAATTTGAATGGATTGCTCAAAAAAGGGTTTGCCATGATATTTAGCAAAACAAATTGGCCTGGAAGGTGAGCTACTGCTTTGGGCCATGAGGCCAGTTCATCAGCATCTGAGCTCAATCAAATTCTTTATGGGCCTAAAATTTAAAAGGCCCTACAGGTGATGGGCCGTAGACCCAGTACGTAGTGGTCTATCCATCTTCATTGGTGTCCCCTAAAACAAACTAGCTAGTCTTGCTCCATTATTATTTGCTTGATTCTAGTCCGATTTTCTGCCCTCTTCATTGCTAATTTAACTCCTCTGTAACAGGTCTTTTTCCCCGGTAAATGAAGGCTAGCTTCCAACAGTTCCACTAGACACATCAACTCCTAAAAATCCTATCCACTCATCTTATCCATATTCTTTTTCTTACATTTAGAACTTTCGTATATACTCCAAGCTTTTGGCCACAAGTACACGTGTTCAAGAGCTAACTGAACTAATTAACTTTGAGGAACCAGCAATATCAATTGACATTGAGGTCGAGCCGTAGTCACTTTCGAAGCAGTGTGGTCAGTCCATGGGCCCATGGCTCTTCTATCCTTCCCACAACATTGATCATAACCCTATTTTTTCAACACATAGTACTGCACAAACAAGACAAGAGGCTACAATTTCATTTTCTAAACTTTCCATGAATAATCAAACCATAGAAGAAGCCAAAAGAAAATAAGTGAATAATCTGTTGGAATTATTTCAAGAGTATAAGAATTTTATATAGCATAAGGAATCGTGTGGAACAAGTACAAGGATCATATATAAGATAAACATCAAGAATATGATCAGCACGAGTCCATAAGAGACCAACACGGTTCGTGTTAGTCTCCAGAAGCAAGATAAAACGATCCTAGGCTCAACACGGGTAGTGTTGAGGCAACACGGACCGTGTTGGAATCCAGAATCTGTTTTAATGATTAACGGTTATATAATCTTATGTATTAAGTGTATGATATCAATATTAAGTCCGATATTATATGTATTCCAACAGCTATATTAGTTGACCAAGTCAAGGCCATAATCCATCATTAAGGACCTTAATTATGCCTTTGACTAAGGGGTGTAATTAGGGTTGGATTAGGTGTGGAAGTCTCCTATAAATAGGAGACATTCCCAAGCCATTTGAGAGCATCACAAGCTTCTATTCTATTCTATAATCACATCCTCTCAAATATAGACTGCAGCTAATCTTGAGAGAATCAAGTGAGAAACCTATGTCTTGAGTGCAACAAGAGCTAAGTTTTATCCCTCGGAACATTTACGGTATAGTAAATAGTTCTTAAGGAAAATGAGTTCGAAACCATGACTCTTAGCGATATCCAAACAAGTTTACCGTTGGTTATTATGTCATATCTCCATCTTGTCATACATACCGCAAGAAGATCAAGAAGCCAAGTCAAGTGAAGATGATGAAGATTCAAGCCGGTCAAACATCATTTTCCCAACATAATCAAACCATAGTACATATACAAGACAAAAGTCTGGTATATATGGTTGCTTGCTCTTTAAAAGAACACTATGGATCCTGATTTCAGGGTATGCATTGGCCACATAGAGGAGCATATATTTGTGTAAAATTGACATATATTCACGTTTGAATTCAACCAATTCTGGTGGTTATGCGAGGGAATTGAAAAAGGAGCGAGGAATTAATTGAAGGACCTCCTAGGAACATTTCACAAGTGGCACTTGCATGGAATTGCATTTTGTAACAGATATACGCCAGCAACAACGCTTGACAATGACCTGATTACACGATAATATTCATTTGTCTTGGCATAATTATGAAAATAAATTTCATGTCATTAAGATATTTTCACATAATGTGTAGATTAATTACTTGAACTTGAGTACTTGACCATGGAATGTCATGGTGGCTTTAGCTCTATATGAATCCTTAACAGCAGTACCAATGGTCGACAAGCACTTTAATTACCAATCTAAATCTAAATCACATTCGCCCTTTTGCGATAGAAATGCTCTCTTACTTAAATCTCGATCTTAGTTGTTTAGCATTCTGGGTAATCATCGATCAGTATGTAAGTCTACATTAGTGTCACATAATTAGCTGAGTGCATGCATGCAGGACCATTTTGATCCTTATCTCCTTTTTTGTTTTTTCCCCTTTCTCAAGGGGTTAGTCAATCCCAAGTTGAAGAGAAAATCTGGAAGTGCCAAAGAAAAGCCCCTCATTTTACGGTGAAAGTTAGTCATGGAATTAATACCCAAATGTAATGTTTAGAACAATTTAAGTGTAATTGCATGCAAGATAAACATTGAATTCTTGACTACTTCATATGCAGTGGACAATTTAAATATGTAAATTTGATATTTAGAACAATTTAAATGTAATTCTAGATTTTTAATAAATATATTGAGTCAACATAGTAAATTATCACTTTTTCAACGACCAAATTAAAGTGGTAATGTATCACTAGCATAATAACCACATAAGCATACATAACTGTATAATATTGGGACCAAACACCATAAAAGTTGAGCTTCAGAAATCAAATCAAAACTATATCCAAGAATATAAGGTAATACAATATCCACTGCATTTATCTGAGGAATATTTTTTTCCGTTCAAAATATAGGTGTCAATTCTTGATAGATCAAGATAAAAGAGGCAAATTTGTATATTCTCCACTTAGATTTATGATATTTGCAAAATGTAATCCTGGTAATTTTTTTGTTAATATTACTTATCTCTGACTTTTAAAGATTTCTAAGTACCCTTTTTCATGGTAATGATTTATGGGACATGTTTAATGTTTTAAATTTGCAAATCGGTCCTTACACTAAATTCAAAGAAACTATGCTTAATTATTTTTACTAAGCATGATAGGGCTATACTGGGATTATATTCTTGAGAGTACCATGATTCTATACTTCGTAATGGGTTTTATGAGAATATGTTCATAATTTTATGAGCTAGCACACATGTATAAAGTTATGAGTATAATCATTAAATAAACAAATATACACATATTCATAAAATGAAAATTAAAAACTCATAAAATAAATGTGTGGTCATGTATAAATTATAAACTCAAATTACAAATATATATGACCAAAAAGTAAAAATTGATGCTCATAAATTTATTCAAATGTGCTCAAAGATATTTTGATGTGCTCATAAAGCCCACTCCGGGAATACAAGAGCATGGTATTCCCATGAGTATAATCCAATTTCTATATAAAATACAAGAGCATGGTATTCCCAGAAGAAGTGGATTGCTTTTTGGGTGGTTTATTAGCGGTTTGTAGTTGTCTTTTTCTGGTTTTCTTGTCTGTATCTTCTAGCTGCTACTATTTTTTTTGTTCATGTTGTTTTTGTTGTTTTGCGAATATTTTGTAGTATCTTTAGTACTTTATAGCCTTTTTGACTTCCAACTATAAAAAAAGTAGTCGATGATGATAACTATTATCATTATAGTCTTTATAAGTAATTAAGAGTATTTAAATTAATCATTTTACATTAAACTCTAAGATGATCGTTTATTACACAAGGTCCCTATTTTAAACCATTTTCTATAAAATCAAAAAGTTAGATCCCCTTTTAGTAAGTTTCTACAAAAAGAGAGGATCATCGTAACTATTGATGCAAAAATTAAAGGGACTTCAAAATTAAGTTCCAAAATATTGGGTCCCATAAATCATTACCTGATAAATATAGTTTCTTCAAGTCATTTTTTGGTTAATTCGCGAGAGATCGAGATAAAGAGGAAAAACTGCATATATCAGCACATTTCAAGTTTATGACATGTATAAATCTAATCTTGACATTTTTTACCGTTTACTCCCGTAACCTTTTGAACTAATTTAATTGAACAACTTCTCTATTAAATTTAACAAATTTTCGGTGAATTATGTGTAATTTGTGATGAAATTTGTTTGCTAGAATTGTCGTTATTTCAGCAAACAAATTTCATAACAAATCACATCTTCACCAAAAAATGTTGTTAAATTCATTAAAAATGTTGCTAAATTTATTTGGTTGAAAAAAATCAGGGAAGGTAACCATTAACTTGAAAAAGTTTTCAAATTCTTAAATGTCATAAAGTCGAAAGGAGCCAATTGTGCAAATTTTTATTTAGTTTAGACGTTGCAATGAAAAAGGACAAACTAACTTACTGTATTTTAAAAGTGCCAAATTTTTTATTAAAAAAATTTTTTTGGATGATAATGCACTGGATTTTAGGGTTATTCGATAATAATGCATTTAATTTTTTTTTGGCGATAATATACTGAACTTTGAGGGTTTTGGGCAATAATGTACTCAGAACAACTCCAGTGGTGGTTGACTGGTGGCGGTCCTACGTGAGCGACTGAGAAAATGACATGGAAAAATGTTAAAATTTTTGTCATGTAAGTACATAAGCAGGATGACTATTATATATTTTTTGCAAAAAAAAATGACACCTCAAAATAGTACCACCACCTGAATTGTTTCGAGTGCATTATTGTCCAATACCCTCAAACTTCAGTGTATTAGAATCCAAAAAAAAGTTAAGTACAAAATTCAGTGTATTATCATCCAAAAATCCAAGAAAAAAAAGAATCCCAAATGAGCGTATTTGTATCTAAACGTTAAAATGAAAACCTAATTCATACAAACTCCCAATAAGCTTAAATGTACAAATTTATTATGGGAAATGAATGGATGAAATAAAAAATTTCAAATTTTGGACCTTAGGGATAACAATGGGGCGGGTGTATAGGTTGGGCCTAGTTGAACTTAAATTCAATCTTATTAAAACTTTTTGGATCTATAACAACCTCATATTCACCGGGTCCAAATTGTTAGATCTAGACTCAGATTTATCAGGTCCATTAATGGGTCCAACATTCTTATGTATTTTTTAATTAGTTTTATCAATTTTTTGGATTAGTTTGTACTTGTAGACATATTTACTAATGATTGTTACATCTAAATACATATGTTTTCAACATAATAGGACATCTAGTTCAATGTACATGAGACTATGAGTGAAGTCAAACATAAAAATATTACAAATTAAAGGCGTCAACACTAATAATACAAGTACACAACTTAAAGTGCAGAAGAGGTCGTGGGTTTCCAAGGGTTGTGGCCTATGGGTTGCGGATTGGAACTTGGAAGTGGAAGCTTGGAAGTTGGAACATACATTAGGTTTAGGCCCGCCCCTATTTGGTAAGCAACCTATTTAGTAGCCTATTATAAAAGTTAACTGGCTTATAGGAAAACATCCTAGGAAGTCACCCATTCTAAGACTATTCCTAACCAAGCACGCTTAACTAATTAAGGAGTTCCTAACGGATGAGCTATCTTAAAAGAATGTGCACCTTGGTGATATAAGTAATCATTTCAATCATCTTTAGTCACACTTAATTATATATCCGAGGTGTTACAGTCACCCCCACTTAACCGCACAACGTCCTCATTGTGCCACAATCTACTCCAGAATCTTTGCCCCACTATGTGATTGTACGTCCATGGATCTCCCGTCCACTGGTGTAGTTCACGGTCGTAAGTCGGCTCTGATACCATCGGCTCTGATTAGAGCATCCTATTGAAAGTGGCTTATTGTGGAAATGACTCTTTGGTCCAAAAATGGTCTAAATTTACATATATGTCATCCTAAAAGTATAATTTATAAAAAGGTACAAATGGAATTTCAATAAATATTTTTTCAGAAATAATTAACTTTACCAAATACAGCTTTTTCACACAGTCAAATCCAAAACAATTAATACAATCAGTCAATGCGAATAAATAATAATAAACAATCAATGCAAATAGCTAACAATTATTTATAAACAAGACCTTACGTTTTCATTTTAGTACGAGGCATATGATTTTGACTAGTCTATGGGTTAGATATGTGGGTCCGTGCACTTGGACTCACACCCTAACCCGTCTGGTCTAAAATTTTTTTGGAACACCTATGTGGGGTGGATCTGACAAGTCTAAGGGATTCAAGACCTACTGTCATTCCTACTTATGACATAAGAATGTACTCACCAACCAGTTATCTTAATTCAGTGTATATCCAAAATCCAAGACCAGTACATTTCCTTGTCCTCGACTTCTTGAGCATAATAACAAACTTCGAACAGTATAATCGAGCAATGAAAAAGAAGAAAAAACAATGAACCACAATTTTTCTTGCTCATATCTCAAACTAATGTGCACTGTTTAAGATAATGCATGTTATAAACATGTTTCTCTGAATGAGATTACTACAACATTATCCGTTATTAGACTGACACTATCTCGTATTCTTTTATGCACTTGAACGTGACATATTACCATAAGAGATTTTCCTGATTTACAATATCTATCCAGTAAATACAAGTATCAGTTGTAATTTTCAGAATCCAAAAAAGCTCCTTTGCAAATGCCTCCACGGTTTCGAGAATATATTATATGCTTCTCATCCTCAGTACACCTTGAATATGAAAGGCAACCATTAAGCAATAAGCATGCATGGCCTATTATAAATACATACATATTCCTTGAGATGACTTCACCAAAACTACTTTTGCCACAAAAACACTTGATCGCACATTCAAAAGTAGGTGTAAAAAAATACAAAAGAATCGATCGATTGCGTTAAATGGATACACTAAGGCCACTGGTGAGAGAAAAGCCAGTGGTGATATTCAGCAGGAGCAATTCGGACCCAGTGAGCCATACCATGACCCAATTGTTCACAAGGTACGGTGCGAACCCTATTGTTTACAACGTGACCGAGATGGCTAACCCGCACGAAATCGAGGGTGCTCTTCAGAACATGATGGGTCGCAACCCGTGCTTGCCGGCCATCTTCATCGGCGGCAACTTCGTCGGTGGTGCTAACGATGTCATCGGTCATCAGGTCCGAGGGGAACTTGTTAGAATGCTAATGAATGCTGGAGCTATTTGGGTCTGGAACAAGAACTAATTAAATAATTATACTACTTATGTATGTATCCATGTAGTATGATAAAATAACTTCCATGCATGCATGCATGCACCATCTATTTGGGTGATCCTTAACTTTATATGTATGGGAGAGTTGGTTTGTGTTTTAGCAATATTTGCGAGGAAAATGCACCGAAATAATTACCCGTATTGAGCTAATTTGAAGCTCACATTAAGCTTGCGGGGTGCACTATATAAGTGGACGTACTTGCATGTACTAGTAATTAGTGATGAGATTTACGTTTATATTTGGTAGCTATATATAATTTTTTAATTATTAAGGCCTAAACGAACAGAAGATATTGTAATAACGTTATGGAAATAGTAGAATACACAAACAACATCAAGACGTCTAAACAAAGAATTAAACTAGAACATCACAATCTATTAACTAGAAATGACATAGCAAAAGTGTTCCTTTGAATTTGACATTTTCGGTCTTCGCCATTTCTCTTAACCAACTCCAATGTAGTCTTAGGGTCCTATGAATGAAGCTTGAACTGTTGTGTTGTGGAGACCTAGCTAAGAAAAGGGAGGAATAGCGCCGGGCAAGAGAGACGCCACCAGCGTGGCCTAGGCGCTATCTGCGCCTTGATATATATAATTATTATAGAAAATATTATTAAAAATTACAAAAATGTGAAATATGGACAATTTAAGATGGTTATTAACCATTTTGAAGCAAAATATGTATCATTGTCTTGAGTAATATGAAGGAAAAATTCTAATATTATCTTCTAATAAAAGGGTGACGAATAGTCTTTTGAATCTTATCTTTTAAGACCATACAAAGATTTGTTGAGTTGCAGACATAGGAAGGACGATCAGGATCAACAAATCCAGTGGGTTGGGTCATATACACCTCTTCAGTGAGATCTTCATGAAGGAAGGCATTCTTCACATCGAGTTGACGAATGACCCAACCTCTAGTAAGAGCAATGGTTAGGACACTACGGATAGTGGTGGGTTTCACCACTGGACTAAAAGTGTCGTGATAGTCCAAACCCTCTTGTTGACCAAAACCTCAGACAACAAGGCGTGCCTTACATCGTTCAAGAGTACCATAAGAGTTAAACTTATTCCTATAAACCCACTTACAAGATAACAAATTCATGTTAGAGCGGTAAGGTACCAAGGTCCATGTATTATTTTGGACTAGTGCATTGAAATCTTCTGCCATAGCCTGATTCCATTCTGGATGCTTACATGCCTCTGAATAACAAGAGGGTTCAGGCACAGAGTCACAAGGGGAAGTGACAACAATCAATGAAAGAATGTGTCGGGGGTTTAACAATGCCGGATTTGGCACGAGTTTGCATGGGGTGGTGGTTAGGGGGGTGGGTTGTAACAGGAGAAGGTGGGGCTGAGGTAGTTGGAAAAGTTGGTTGAGGCGTAGGGGGATTTGAGGTGGAGGTGGGGGGAGAGTGTCGTTGTTGGAGAATAGGTAGAGTTAGAGTGGGGAGCCGAATGATAAGAATGTGACGAATGATCCATGCTATCGGCAGGAGAGGTGGATGGGGTTGTGGGTAAGTTTGATGTAGAGGTGGAGGGAAGGTGAGGAGCAAGAGGTGACTGGGGGACAGGCAGAATAGGTGAGGTAAGAATAGGGGAGGATACAACAAGGTCAACCGGGTTTGTGAGACGAGATTGGAGGGGAAGTGGGATAAGGGTAGGGTATAGGAAAACATCCTCATGAAACTGAACATGACGACTCACATACACATGCTTTGTAGTGGGATCAAGGCACCGATAGCCTTTATAGTGAGGAGCATAGGCAATGAAAACACACCGTTTCGATCGAGGAGCAAGTTTATTCGGAGGAGTGAGCAATGTGGGAAAACATTCACACCTAAATGTACGAAGAAAAGAATAATCAGGAGGTTTAAGAAAAGTCTTTCAAAAGGAGATTTGTTGTCCAAAACGGGTGTGGGTAAACGATTTATGGTAAAAGTTGAGGTGTAAACTGCATCGACCCAAAATTGAGCCGGTAGGTTTGCTTGGAGAAGCAGGGTCCTAACCATCTCAACAATATGGCGATGCTTGCGCTCAGCAAGACCGTTTTGCTTAAGAGTATGAGGGCAAGATTTTCGAAATAAAATCCCGCATTTTTGAAGATGAGTCTGCATAGATTTATTGTCGAATTCGCCCCCTCCATCACTTCGAAAAATTTTAATAGTTTTATTAAAAAGATTATGCACAAGATTTTGGAAAACAACGAAAATAGAGTAAACCTCTGACTTATGCTTCATAGGATAGATCCAAGTATATCTGGTATAGTCATCCACAAAGCAAACATAATAACGATAACTAAGATTGGAAACAATAGGTGACTGCCAAACGTTCAGAGTGAATTAAATATAATGGTGTGCTGAAACAATGCTCCACAGTAGTAAAAGGCAATCGATGGGCTTTACCCATCTTACAAGCTTGACACTTATTTAAATATCTAGAGGTAATAGAAGTGATGTTGCGTTTCCTAAGCTCATCGATGACACGAGACCCACAATGACCTAACCTAGAGTGCCAAACATCACCAGACGCTCGAACAGACACCAGGGCAGCATGGATAGGAGGAGCAACAGAGTAGATGCCCTGGTTACTGGTACCCCGCAAGAGTGTTGTCCCCGTAGTTTTGTTCTTGATATGCACAGAGGAGGAATCAAATTAACCATGCAATTATTATATTGACACAGCTTATGAACAAAGAGCAAATTATACTTAAGGTCGGGCACATGCAGGACATCTTTCAAGATCAAAGGTTTAGAAGGAGTAGTCAATGCACTATGTCCAATGTGGCAAATAGGAAGCTTAGTACCGTTACCAACAATAACAGAATCAGAACCAAAATAAGGGGTTTTAGAAGCAAGAATACCTTCAGATGACGTCATATGACTGGTGGCGCCAGAGTCTAGATACCAGGTAACACTATTAGTTTCGCCGGACTGTATGACAGCAAGAGTTGTGGGAGGAGACGAAGAGGTCGAGGTTTGGGCAAGGTTGAAGTGGCGGGGGCAAAGAGGAGCAGTATAACTTGGATGAAAGCAGAGTAAACAACTTTGGGAGGAGAGCTGTTAGCACTGGTAAATGGAGAATTCAAAGAAAGAGCGGTATTAGCAACATTAGCAATATTTAACCAAGAACCAGGAGATATACTAGATGCAAGTTGTTGTCCCGACGCTTGTGGCTGCTGAGGTGTGAATTGTGAAGGCATTGAGTTTCCACGACCTCTACCGGATGTGCACCCTCGACCACGCCCCCTGCCACGGGAGGGCCAATCATTATTGCGCCAGGTTTGTTGAGGAGCCTGCGGGTGGCGTTCTGTGTTGTTTGGTGGTGAGCGTCGGCGTCTGTGTGGGGTAGAATGTTGCGCCGCTAAGCCTTAGTGTCCAATTTATAGAGGATTTGTCGCGTAAGTGATGGACAGGTTGCTCATAGAGCAGTAGTTTAGCATGTAAGTCATCAAAAGTTATATTTCAACCAAAATAACCAGCAGCAATATTAAAATACTCATAGTCGCGATCACCATTAAGGCCAGAAAGTGTATATTGCACCAATTCTTGATCACTGATCGGGGCATTAATAGCTGCAAGAGAATCAACGGTTACCTTAATGTCGCGAAGATAAGCCTCCATAGATTGAGAGTCAGACTTGGAAAGATTATGAAGGCGACTTCGTAGCTCCATGGTCTTAGCGACACTTGTAGTTAGGAATCGATTATGTAACCGAGCCCAAATTTGGTTGGAGTGTTGCAGGACACGAATTTCAATGTTAATATTATAGGAAACTGATGCAAACAGCCAAGATCGAACTTGTTGATCAGCATGCAGCCATGGTAAAAAAATCCGGATTTAGGTGAAATTGCCCAGTGGAGTCAAGAATATACAAGGGCGGTGGAGGAATGGTCCCGTCAACAATCCCGAGTAGGTTATGAGCTATGAGATGGGAAATAAATTGTTGCCGCCATGTCAAGTAATCCTCAGGTCCTTAAAGTGGCTCTCGTACAATAGTAGTAATATTTGGGATAGAAGAAATGACCGGAGAAAGAGTGCCGAAATCCCCGGAGCCAGAGTGTAAGGGCAGCCATGAATGTCTCTAGAGATAGGGTTGAGCGGGTGTTCGAATTTGCACGTGAGCCGCCAAACTCAAGAGCGGTATTGGAAGGCAAAGATGAGTTTGATGTTTGCCATGACAAAGAAGAGGGAGCAACGGGATGGGGTGGAAGGAGTTGGGTGATGGCTGAGGGGAGCGGTGGTAGGCTGGTGGCGATTGTCGGCGAGTTGCGTGGTCTGCACAAGGGTGGATAGGGTGAAGGGGAAAGAAAGGGAGGTCGAAACTGGGGGGGGGGGAGGCAAGTGGTGGTGTAAGACTGGGCGAGTGGTGGTCGACGGCGAGAGTAGCAGTGGTTGAGGGAGGGTTTTCGATGGTTGGTGCGGTGTTCGGGTGTGGCTGAGGTTTGGAGACGATGGATTCGAGCCCAAAGGAAACCTATGGCGGGACAGCCATGGAATGCGACGGACAGCGGTGGTGGGGTCAGAAGCTGAGTAGTAGCGTCGGTGAACGACAGAAGGAGGCCGACGATGGTCAGAAGCGAATCAGGACAAGCAACAGGTGGCTGCGATAGGCGTATTCCGGCGAGGCTGGTGGTCGCCTGGTTGGTGATTGGCGGCAGATGACGGCTAGGGTTTGCTTGTCACTGTGCACGTCGGCAGTTTGCGATGGACATCAAGGCACTGTTGTGCCGTGAACACCAAAAAAATAAAATAAAAAATTATAATAATAATAATAATAATAATAATAATAATAATTTTAGAATTTTAGGAATCATTCCCGCTCTGATACCATGTGGAATAATAATAAGAATAATGTGAGACACTCTCATATAGAGAGGCCATGGGTCCATATATTTATATTGGTATACATTAGTGTAGGAGATACAAGGATTATTCTAGAACAATCTATACAAAGGTATAGTCTAGAATATTCTACCATGATACAAGATTACTCTAGAATATTTTATCACACAGTGCCCAAGAGCACGCAAATAGTGACACCATAACCCAACTACAACCAAAAAACCCAGAAGGCTATGAAAAAAACTCATTACCCTTTTGATAAGTGGTAACTAAAGTGGGCAAATTGTTTTTATGTAACATGTAAGAATATAATCAAGTCACAAATCATACCATAGAAACTGAATTTTGTCTATAATTCGTATTCAACGCATGATCATGATGGGATTCTATATTTGACTTTTGTATCTGTAACTTAATGTGGTGACCATAATACACATTGCTAACCTGCTATATTTAGGCACCGTTCTTTTGTGCGTTAACGCAACTAACCGTAACGCAACTAAACGCAACATACCGCAAATTACAATTATCTTTTTACTATTTCTACCGCAACTTGCCGCAACTAAACGCAACGCATAAAAGAACGGAACCCGTCTCTCAATTTTAGGTCTTCTATGTCTAAACCTGTTATTTCTGAGCCTTATATTATTCAAACTTCTATTTCCATAACTTTCACTTCCGAATTTATTGACTTGGTAGAATCTCATGAAATTTTTTCCTAAAAAGCTTACCATAGGAAAATATTACTAGAAAAATGTATTTTACAGTATTTGGTGTATATCCTAAAATTCTAGAAAAGTATGTAGAAAATTTTTCACAATGTTAGGTCAAAATTGTAACTCCCTAGGGAGTGTTGGTTAAATGTCTAAGCTACTCTTGAAGTTGTAAAAAAAAAAAAAGAAAAAATGAGAGCAAATATAGGAAATCTATGTAGGGGTAATTTCCTTGGGAATGTTGGTTAAATGTCTAAGCTACTAATCAGTTTCCACTTTCAACCATAAAATTTTCCATAGCCCCATGGGAAAACTTTCTACACCCTTATGGTTGTAGACATGTGATTTTGTACAAATTCTTGTGTAATTATTACCTAAAATTTTTAATATTATTTACGATTGCAAATTAGTGTTATTGCATGAAGCACGCTTTTTTCCCCAAAACCCACAGCAAAAAAAAAAATCATTTCTAGAATAGTGCAAAAAAAAAATTTAAAAAGAATAAATCAGCCCCTCATCTAACCGATTTAGATGAGGTGGACCAACCCATTCTCCACGGCTCGAATTCAGAAAGAAGAAGCGGTATAGTTCTCCCCACCCCCCCCCCCTTTATTTTAACACAAAAGAATAAAATAAACTATTGGATTTTATCGCAATATCCATTTTCTCGATCCGGGCCGGTCCGAGTCTAAGGTGAAATCGATCTGGTTCGATCTATTATTCAATGAAATTAAGTCTCCTGATCGAGCTAATCCAGTCTGATCCAGTCCGAGTTTGGAACTGTGCACACCCCTAATTGTCACCCCTACTTAGAGCTGGCATTTGCTACTTGAAAATCAGTGGAGCTGGAGTTCTCTATATATACATGCTTTTTCACTCCTATAGTCCCATTTATATCACTTTTATAAAAAGTTTAGTTGACATCAATGGCTTTGAAAATGCTCTCCAATGGAATGTCATACCAACACCTTCCCTAAAACTACATCCGACCTGAACCTGAGCGGCCCCAACTCTTTGAAGTCTCCGGCTGCGACGATGTTCCGTAGTTGAATTATTTGGTTCGATTTATCTTGTTATAATCTTATAAATTCTAATTTTATTGTAATTAATTATATGTTTCTATAAACAATCCGAGTTAATGAATAAATCTTAATATTTGTCAAAATTCTTTTAATCATTAATTGAATTTTGATTAAGCGTTAAAAAACCTCATCCAATTCCCATTCAAGTAGCACAACGAAAAGGTCCATCCAAATGGGTGAATCTTTTGGAGTCTACAGATTGGTAACTCTAGTTGTTATGCTTAAGAAGAGGCTAAAATTTGAAAGAATCATGTTGTTTTAATTTTAATAGATGATTAAATTAAAAGATTTCAATTTTTTTACTATTTTTAGGCATAAATTTGCATAGCCAACCTACTCTCGAGCCTTGATGAGAAAGGAGCACTTAATGAATGACGCATAGGAAACTCTTTTTTTATACCCTTCTCAAGCGCAAGACACTTTTTACTTTGGTCATGCACTATACACCCCAAGCTTATGATGATCTTCCCTCCTTGATTTCCATTCAAAATCAAAGAGCAACACTCAACACATCTTTCTCAATGCATTTAACATAACAAAGGTGTACTTGGGAGATGAAAATCATGAGGTTAGTAAACCTCCTAGGAAGCTAACTAGTTAAACCTTGTTGAACCTAGAACCTTGGTTTAGGGAACACTTCATGCATATGAATCTTTATTGTATATGACTTGTAATTGTGAGAATTATACGATTTATTATTTTTATAGTTATTAGATCATGACTTTAGGATTCGCCCAAATTGTACTCTAGCCCAAGTAGTAGACAAAAAAGAGATCTATATGGATTGGACTAGGAGGCCCAACCAACCACATAGTGTTTGAGCTAGGTAAGCGGTTGGTAATCGTATGACTAGGCCTATACTTTGCTCAAACTAGTCGTTCTGTTAGTTTTGTATGTGGGCCCATGTCCGTATGTTGATCTCAATTCTGTCTCTATACGGGCCTTTATAGTAGGGGTGAGCAAAAATTTCGGAAATTCCGGTCCCGTCCCGCTCTCGGTCCCAAAATCCCGGTCCCGGTAGGAGCGAGAGTGGGACTAAAAATAAAGTTCCGGACATCAACGGGACCGGGAATAGGACTTAGCCTCATTTCTCAGTCCCGACCTCGATTCCCGGTTTATATATATATAAGAAATTAAGTGACCTCATGATGAATGAAACTTATTTAATTAAATTTATGTTCATTCTTTATATTTATTTTATTTATTACTATTTCGAACTTAGCATATTTTTTTTCCGGAAAGAAAACGTTTTATATATTGTGTAATTTTAATCCGGAAAAAAGTGACTATGTAAACAAACCGGCACCCATATATGTGAAATTGAAGAAAAATTGTATAATTTTTGTTTGTTTTTATGGAAATAAATAAAATAATAGGTCGAAAAAAATTAGGATACAGGGACTAAAAAATTTCCGATTGATTTCCCGGTCCCGATGGGACCGGGACCGGGAGCAGGAGCAAAGTTTTGCTCCCGGTCACAACCGAGACCGGGACCAGGACCTCCAAAAATTACCGGGATCCCGGTCCTGATCACCCCTATTTTATAGTATTTGTTCCCTAAGGTGTTAATCTGGTTTCCGTAATTGTCGAGCCCGGGAAGCCTAATGGCCCACTAAAACTTATACTCATGGGGCCCGATGGATATCTCCCTTTTGAATGTACATTGCGTCCTAGGATCAGATAGTATTGGAGCATGGAAACCCAAATAGTGGCTGAGTTGGATCCTTGTCAACATGTTTGAGTCAAGTTTGCCATAGGATGTTTATATAGGTCTCCTAGGCCATAAATGCATCATGTAGGCCTAGTGTCATGGTAAATTCCTGAGTGTTTAATTTCCATATAGGCAAGATAAGAGACTCTAACCTAGCTCTAGTCAGAAACCCTACAGGAAGACTCATTCCTAAACCGAACTACATTCCACCACCAGTTGGGCCCAAAGTTTGCAAATCCTCCATGATATACAAGAATGTGACCCCCTTATCCAAAACATTGAGGCTCTGACCCATAAGCGTCTTCAGAACATGCTTACTAAGATGCAAGGTTTAGTTTTCGACAACCTTCACGAACAAGAGCAAAAATTGGAGAAGACCCTAGGCCAGTAACAATAGGTGATGGATGGAACGCTACAAGCCATCACCAAAATCAATGAAAGAATAAGTCTGACCACCTAAACTCGAAGAATATGGACCAAAGGCCATTAAACAACATGCAAGTGAATCTAAAAGCAGACGATCCACAAAGGAGTCTCAATGTTATGACTTTGAGAAAGAACAGTCCCATGGATAGTCTAATTCATTGAATACAATGCATTGTAATGATCCATCGATAGGTTTGGAAGCAATCATCAATGCTAAGTACAAGATGGAAGTTGGTATTTGAGGTAAGGAGAAACACACAGAACTTAACAAATACTTTGTGTGGGGTGTGAATTGTGAAGGTTTGTAAGTTTATATGAACTATGAAGTATGAACGGACACGAGTTTCAATTGTATGATTGTCTAGAAGTCTAGAAACCCCTCCCTTGAGTCCCTTCAAAATTTTTTGCACCAGTAGGTCAAGTACTTGGGCAATGACAGGTAGACAACATCTTCCCGCTTGCCCAGTTGCTCATTGGACTGAACATTAATTGTCCACTCCAAACTGGCACTGCCTAATGCCCAAACATACACAAGGGCTAGGTAGCCACCATTAGGAGCACTGGAGCAGTCCTTTGACAACTCAGCAACACTAGCAGTGGCAGACATGGTCACAAGGCCAATAAAAATTTCCGTTTTGGTTGATTGAATGGTGATTTTTTTTTTATGTTGATGGAATTAAAGCGGTTCCGATTAATCGGCGAAGCATAACGATAAATTCGATGCACCGGTTTTAGGTTCTAATTTACGATTTTAGAAATCGTTTCACTTGGTGCACGCTTCAAAAACCTTAAATCGCCCTGAACTAAACTATGAACACCCCTATATATATATATATATAACCTTGTTCTAGTTTTGGTTTTGTAACATAATATAGAAAATTCAAAATCTCATCTAAGAGAAACAAACATTGAATAATTGGTTCAATTCAAACAAATTTCATCATATATATGTTTGTATTACGTAATCAACTGCTACATGATTTTTCTAGATGTATCTTGAGAATCAGAATGCATGACACCTGTGAATTTCCAATGATCTTGTCCCATTGTAAGTATGGATAAAATGCTCATATGGATAAAGTAAGAATCTGATTCTGTGAGGGTTGAAACAAAAAGTTTAAATCTTTCTCAGTCAAAATGCATTTACAAAAATATCAAGTTAGGGTCATCTAAAGTTGCCAAAATCAAATAGAAGTGCATTGTCTTATTCCAATAAACCAACTTTGTTTCTAAGTTACCCAATGTTAGGATGAAAATCATTTTCATTAGACATTGTGATTGTTGTTAGTTTGATACTTTCAACTGTTTTGTTTTTCTTATCAGGTAAGTTGATTGGGCCATTCAGACTAACCCTATTTTAGATATGCAAAATGGTAAGCATCTTGATGCAAAATGGTAAGTATTTTGATTCAAGGGTATCTTTACTTCTTCAGGAATTGAAGAACAAGGATATTTCGCTCACTTAATAAAATTAATGATCGGAAAAACACCTAATAGTTACTAACCAAAAAATTAAAGGTACCTCAAAATGATTTTTGAAAAGTTTGGGTTCCAAAAAATAGTTTTTCAAAAAATTAGGGTACCTCCGAACAATTTTTTGGTAATAGAGAACATAATTAAGTTCTTAAATATGTTTTAATAAGAGTCTTCCTTTTTAGCATATTAACATTCACCCACAATGTATAAATAGACTCTCTTTCACATCTTTTCAATAACCAAAAATCAGAGAGAATAATTTATTTTCTCCGATATCTTTTTTCTTCTAATTATCTTTCCTCAATAGATATATAATTGCTAGGGAAAATATTATTAAACTTAACGTAACAAAAATATAAATTATAGACAATTCATGTTATTAACTATCTTAATTCAAAACACGTATCATTATTATTTAGAGGTATATGCCAATTGAGTGTAATGACCTAATTAAGGGAATTAAAGGAAAACCTAAACTCAAGTCCAAATGTTTGGTTCATGGTTCTTTTTTCACCTTCATATAAGGAGACTTAAAATTATAGGAATTGATTCATAACCTCCAACATGAAAGGCCACCATGACACCATTAAGCTACAAGCTCATTTTCAACCATTATTAGTTAAGGGTTTAGTTGAAAAATTTCCAATTTCCATGTTAGACCAATATAGTGTCTTAAATCAAGATGGTTGATTAAATAGGTTTTTCTTAATTAATGTAGATGGAAACAAAGGTGGTTCCGGTTAAGCGATGAAACCAGACCGTAAACTCGATGCATCAGCTTTGAAAAATCGGGTGTTCCGGTTCCGATTTACGATTGTCAAAATCGTTTTATCTGATGGACCGCTTCGAAAAATTAAAACTGCACCGTTAACACCCCTAATTACAGCCACCTATAATCAACCGTACTTCAGTTAACCATCTCAATTGATCACACTTGCACTCAACATATATAGTCAAGTTCACTCATATGTACTCAACTGCACACTGCACTCATAGCGTACTCCAAAAAAATTCCGTTAAAATCCAAAGAAATAAAAAAAAAATCCATGTATTATATATTTCGTTATTCTTAGGTAGCAAAGTGTGGCATTGTTTTATCTGATATTCCCACCAATGAAACAGCAAGAATCAAGATAAGCAGCCAAGGAAACCAGGGGAAAAAAGAGACGTACCTACATTGTCATTGGGCATAAGCATGTCCATAGAATTGGTGATAAATTAATGCAGAAAGTAAAGCAAAGATATCTACATATATTCTAGACGTACTTGGTGTACAACCAGATTTTATTCCTCTGTGCATGCAGCAGGGACATCCGATCCGATCGATCAGAACCATGCCTTATCCTGTCAGTAGTTCCTTAATAAGGGCATATTGTAGTTTTGTAGCCCTTTATCATCCCAAGAAGCTGAGGCCCTTCTTTGACGACTTCTGCCTTCTTCAAGGGCTGTTTTTTCTTCTTTCAAAAAGGGAAGAGAGGAGGGGTTGATTATGCACAAAGATTCCTGCATTAATCCTTCGGCTATTCATGTTTTCACTTTTCAGTTTGTAGCCATTTTCAGCTATAGTTATAGCAAGTGTTCATAATTACAAATAACAATGCATCTCAAGTATACCCGTCAATTCCGGTAGGCGGGTGAGTTTCGAGTCGGGCATATATATGGTTCGAGTAAATGTGGGTCGGGTGTATGTCGGGTTCAGGTAAATACAGGCGGTGTATTTCGGTTTCGGGTCAACCCAACGGGTTATGATTGCGATCTCTTTCCGTTTTTTCTTTTCAAAATGGTGTTTAAAAACTACTTTTTGTACTATTTACATAATAAAATATGATTACCTTCTAGTAATGATAGATTATTGTAACTATTTTAACTTAAATTAAAGAAATAACAAATAAATTAGTTGCATGCGTTTATAGTTTAATAGTTAAAAGCTCCAGTGAAAAGTCACAAATTCTAATAAAATTGAACTTAAAAAGTTAATTTTTTGGGTCAAACGAATGGGTCGGGTTTGACTCGCTAATTTTCGGATTCGATGTATTCCGAATTTAGATGAGAAAATTGTGTTCAAACCCAGAAATTTCGGACCGAGCTATCGGGTCAGAACAGAAATTATCAGATCTAATCTTAAATCAACTAAATGGTATCACTCAGAGGTTAAGTACTATAGTTCACCTATGAGAAATTATTTGCTTTTACCAAATATTAAACTTAGTGTGAAGCTTGTAAATGGAGTTGATTAATTAGCACTCCTAAGAAATATATGTATAATTATTTTTCGCTAACTCAATGACGATAAACATGGTAGTACACCTTGAAACAAAAGGGACTTTTTGGAAGCCGTAGGGTCAATGAAGGCATAGAATAGTAGGTGTTACGTAAGTGAAGGCAACACCAAAAGAGGTACATGCACAAAGTAGAGGTACATTTTCGTACAGCACAAATATATGCCACTTTTTGAATGCTTGCATGGTTGGCCCCAAAACACACGGCACATGAAAAGGTCGGTATGACTAAAGTCATAATAAAGTTATATGCGAGGAGAGAACTTAATTGTAACCCTTATTATTCTGCATGTCCAACAATACGGCTAGCTTTAGATTTGCATTATCCAAGTTGACATTCTTTTCACACCCGTACATCTTCTGTCAACACCTTGCTCAATGCGTAAGAAATTTTGCACATTCTCGTTGATGAAAGGGGAATATATAGTACGTACCACTGTTTAAGTACGTGATTATGGAAGGTAGTAAAATCAAGAAGAATCAACACAAATGACACTGAAAAAGTGAGCTTACTTTTTATGAACCCGGTGAGTTGATCGATCAGGCATACATTCACAACAGTTCTGAAGATTGACAGGATATGGCCAGGTTAACAATTGTTATGCATCCCTCTGTTAAGTTCTATGGCTGTGTTCTTGGATAATACTAATTCAACTCGTGCAACCAATTCATCGATTTCTCAATATCATATAAGCTGCTGATACTTAATCAATGATAAACTCAAAACACAATGTTAAGAAACTTGCAAAGCTTTAAGATTATCCCAAGGCATGCCTTACATGAACGCTAATTCTGACTGCCATCAAGTCAGATGTTTGTCACGGTAAAAGCAAGATTCTTCCATACACTGATTTAATAAGATCTAATAAGATTCTCAACTCATACTGTAAGTTTTACCTATCCTCAAAAATTCGCAACAGTCTTAAGAGACAATCCCCGATGAACATGGACATGCATTACATCACTATTTAGAGTCAGCAAATGGATCATTTTGGAGTGGTTGAGAAGGAAGTTAATGAATACTTGAAATTATGTCTTATTATCACTTTCAAAATTTAGAGGGCCAATTCCATTGTCCAAATTGATCAAATACTCAGACACTTCTCTTTTTCTATTATCCCAACTCGATTTTGATTCAGATTCAATTTCGTCCGAATGATCCAACTCAAAAATACTGGGTCCCCACATCAATTTCTTGTTTGAATTTGACATCAATTGAATTTGACCGACCTGAATTTTCGCCAGCGCTGAATCGGAGTTATCATTACGTCACCTTGGGTTCAGGTGCACCTACATAAAACCCAGGTCGGTGAGTCAATTCAAATATAGCCTAAGTAGTGAATTCAGATAATAAATAAACTGTTCGAGGCTTTGAGCTCAGTTCAAAAATCAAAATGAGATGTAGACTCGAGTTCCCCAGTTTTGGAGTCGAGTGATATTAGCTGTGGTGCAATAACAGAGGTCAATATACGCAACCTTTGGACTATAGCGACTTTCGGCCAGATTACTCAGTTATGATAAACATGTTCAAATTAAAAGGTCAGGGTTCTCTTATTGATATGCCAAGTAGGTCCATTGAACCACGTAATAATTAGGACTATAGTCTCGAGAGCACCATACTCCTCTATCTCCAACATATACTTTTATGAATAAATGTAGTTACGGATTTAGGTCTTTTGATTAGTGGTGACTAATACACTATTATATTCATCAAATGCACATAAAACTTATAATTTTTATCACAAATTACACTAAATTAATATTTTTTTTGTGTAACCGGTGGCTGTGGCCACCTTTACCCATGCCCGGGATCCACAGTGTAAATGTTTATAATTTTATGAGCATGAATGCATAAATTTATCAGCAAACATATTTAATTTTACGAGCATGAATGTATAAATTTATGAACATGTTCATAAAATTAACAAGTCTACACATATAATGTAGATCATAATAAATTATGAATTAAGATTATTATTATTATTATTATTATTATTATATATACATATATATGATGTACGTACAAAAATAAAATACTCATAAATCTATATATACATGTATGCTAATAAAATTATATACATATATTCATAAAATTATACACAAATATAAAAGCCCCAGGAGTATGATCTAATTTCCGATTGAACCATCAGCTATAATGGTGTCAACAGGGGGGCATGTAATGTCACCACACCGAAAAAGCTGAATAGAGGTGCATGCAGTAGCAATATATAAATTGTTCAACGAGAAAGTGACTGTTTTGTATCGAAAGTGGACGGCATAAACCCATACCATTCCTCCGAAACAAAACTTAGCTTGCACCATCCATAAAGTCGTCAAGTACCAAAGTAAACAAAAACAGATATGAGCAACAAGCAATCAGGTCACAATCACACAAGATCTTACAGAATAAAGTGATTCATTCTGGAGAGGCCAGGGCATCATTCCTTACACTACCTTTCGATGATCACCTATCACAGACGCAATATTATAAATAGGTTGGCATGGCACTCAAGTTTCTCCACAACAACTACACCTGCAAACAGCAAACTGCAAACATACCCCAGATATCGCATCATCACAAAAACTTACATTTTCATCACCAAAGTTTACAGATAACTGTAATGGATGCACTGAACCGATTGGTGGCAGAAAAGCCGGTGGTGATCTTCACAAAGAGCTCCTGCTGCATAAGCCACTCAGTGAAGCAGATCATCAGCAGCTACGGGGCGAATGCGACAGTGTATCAGCTTGACGACATGCCAAACGGCCAGGAAATCGAAAAGGCACTTCAACGGCTAGGTCTCAGGCCAAGTATTCCTGCTGTCTTTATAGGCCAGAAGTTGGTTGGTGGGTCTAAGGAGATTATTAGTCTCCAGATACAAGGAAGACTCACGCCGTTGCTCAAGGAAGCAAGAGCGATATGGGTTTAAGTTTAGCACAAAATTAACCTTTGACAGTATGGGAAAATGACGCTGACTAGCTTTGATCACAACACATGTTTCTTACATTTTTCAGTTTAGTGTCCTTTCTTTTTTATCTGTTACTAGGATGGTTGTTTATGTAAAGCACCAGAGTAAAGATGCATGTTAACAATTTTCTTCTTGTCAATAATATATTCTTAGCATTACTGAAATCCTTAAAGAGTGTCCATTGCATGTACGTATGTTATCAGAAGAGAAAATAAGCCAACAACTTTCTTAATTTCAATTTAAAACGTCGTTTTCTTCCAACTGATCAAATCTAGCTGGATAATTGAGCTCCTGTACTTCTTAAGTATATGTTAAACCATACATTCATATAAATATCTAATCATCATACTAAATACTACCACCTGTATTCCATGGGTCCTGGTTTCTTTCAGGAAGGATTTCTCCTTTTTGCATCTAGAGATTCTACACAGCAGCAATTGTCATAAAGAGATGGGGAAAAGTGGGAAAAAAATATGCGTAATCAAGATTACCTTTATAAAACATGTACGTTAAGGGCCTAATTAATCTTATTTATGATGCATGGAATAATCTGGATCTTTCCATCTTGCATGAAAAATGAATAAGAATATCTGATTGAGCTGGGAATATAATGTAATTCAGTGTGTATAGACGTCATGAAATCAATTACCTCAGATCCAGCATATTCTTCTCTGCTATTCCTAAATTGAAGAGGGTAGTTGTCCTCGGTTTAACTTGACCCTTAGGTATACCAAAAGCTGATAATATGATCACAGACGTTGTGAGCTTAATAGGAATCTGCAAGGAATTTCATACTACCCTAGAATTACCATAAATAATTCTCTGTTCATTTCGCAACTGACTGGGGACAGATTGCACTGTTTTGTCAATAAGAGGTCCAGGAGAACGATTACAGGAGGTTATTGATGCAATAAACTGACAGAAACTAACGAATAAGCACATCCATGGACTCAGAAGCCAAGTGGATAAATGTAATTATTATTGTTAGGTTGATATCTTTGGGGTCCAGATTGCTTGACTCCTTTCCTTATTTTTGACTGCCAACATTATTTCCGGGCCATTAAGAATCAAATATTATATTAACTGGGAAACATTATGGCCCTACTTTTTAGAGTGATAGAATTAAGTTAGGTAAAATATGGTTGGTAAGGAAAAAATTTGAGTAAATATATTTTATCATTAAATTCTGTATCTTTGAATTGGGATAAATAAAATGACATTGGTTTGAGTATTTTTTAGGGATTTGGTTAAAAGAAATGATAGGATAAACCTAACTTACCATTCTAAAGAATAGGGTCTATATTATTACAAAAGCGAGGGGAAATTATATGGATGTTGATTAATCACTTAGGAATATAATATTGTTGTATTGCTTTGGAAATTATAAAATATCAAATTAGTGGGAAACACGTTATTATAGGATGGGTAATATTATCTGACCCTAAAATATATTGAGCCTTTGGGGTGCAAGCTTTTATGTATCAGTGCGATTCATCTATACCACAAGAGATTGTATTTCTAATCTCTTTGTGTCTTTGTGTGAGTTGTGTGAGGGGGGCCAACTGTGAGTGTTAAGTCCCTAAGTTGTGGTTTATTGAAAGAGATTGTAGTAATTAAGAGACCCGGAAATTTTAGATTAAATACTGTGTAATTTTCTGTTAGTGCATCGTTTGTAATTTTTTCCTAGTTTGGATTTTCCACATTAAAAATCATGTCAATCTTGATTTCTATTTTAGCCCTGTTTGTGCTGCTAATAACACCCTGAGATCCTATATGCAGTGTCCCACCATTAACTAGAGAGATTGTTAAATAAACTTGATCGAGTTCATAGGCGTCAAAATGAATGATACAAAAGGGTGCAAAGAACCACATTTAGATGTGGTCCCTGGTCCCTGGTCCCTTAACACAAGAACATGCCAGGTGCTTGAGATAAGAACTATTAAGTACTAGTAGCTTCCATAAAAAAACTTTTAGTGGGGGTCAGAGTCATTGAATTCATAACCATCACTGAAAACATACCATATACATGCATATTAGTTACGTATGTGAACTCAAAGGCAAGAGATGTTTCTAGATGTAGGAGGCTAATTTATCATTTCTTCCACTTTACCATCGAATACATGTACAAATGAAAGGTACATTTTCGTACAGCACATATATCATATATGTATGCCCATTCTTCTGTGTTGGCTAGCTCTCCACATAAAAAGGTACAAGTGATATGCAAGGAGAGCAAATTTTTAATGTGCTGAAAATACAAGAATCAATCCAAAGCCTTCTGAGCACGTCCATGAATATGACAGTAGAATGCGAGCATAATATTATAAGCATAATTTAATCTTAGTTGACATTCTATTCACACCATACCTAGATCTTCTTACAATATTACGATGCTCGTAGAACTTTCCCTCAAACATTCATGTCAAACGAGCAAGGTAACCTACCAATATTTGAATACACATGATGCAATGGTGATCTGTGAAAACTATGCAAAACAAATTTAAGCTTCCATTTATGACTAATGAGGAGCCTAGTGGCTAGCTAAGACGAGTATCTGCCTCTAGTAAAGCAAAGACATCATCCTCCTACAACCATGTATCCGCCCCCGGTATGACAAACCTATTGCTGTCCTAAATATGGCAAAAGATATTGCACACTATTTTGTATGAAAGGGGAATATGGCTCACTCTTTTAAGTATATCATAATAATAGTAGCTAGCCTAGTAAGTAGCTGAGATCAAGTCAGATGCTTGCCATGGCAAAAAGCAGATTCCTGATCAAACCATTGACTTGTTATTCAGTGGGCTTCAGAATTGTAGTGAACCAGCAGCTCTAAAGCATCACATGCAACAATAAATTAAGATTACAACTGTTTTGTTCAACAATATTAAAGAGTTTTGTTAAAAATTTTAAAGTCATTTTGAGAGCTCTACACCATCTATAGTGGACATTTACAGTAATCCGGCCAGTTGGATATATATATTAAAAGCTAAGTTAGTAAGTAAGCTACACTAAAACTTTCAGAGCTCTTCAACAATTTTCAACAAAGGATTCCCATGAACATATACAACAATTATGTCCTCATTTACAGTCGGCAAATAGATCATTTTTGAATGGTTTATTATGCCATTGGCCAGAAGGGATTTATGCTGTCTTGTACTCTCGAATTGTTCTATCCAGCCTACTTCAGGTGCACATACCTAAACCTGGGGCTATGTGTCAGTTCAAATATAGCCTTAATAGTGAATTATTAGGTTCAGTTCAACATGAGCTTGATCTAAATTTGGATGCTAAGGTTTCGAGCAAGTGATTTTAGCTCCGGGTCAATAATAGGTCAAGGCAACCTTTGGACTATTGTGGCTTTGCGTAAGATTAATTGGTTATATACGATTACTTTATTCAAGTTCAAATTGAGTCGGGTCCTGAGTATTGGCTTGCCTGGTAGATCCATTGAACCATCAACCACAAAGTCATTAGCAGGCATATAATGTCACCACATCGAAAATCGTTGAGAAAGTGACTGTTTCAATAGAAAGTGGACGGCATAATGCCATGCTATACCTCTGAAATAAGATTGCAGCAGCTCCCATCAGCATATGCTTCCTCCATCCATCATGTCCTGGAGTATCAAAGGAAACAAAAACATATAGGTCACTATCACACAAGATCTTACAGAATAAAGTGACTTCAGAAAGAGTACCATTCCTGTACAACTTTTGATCACATATCAAAGAGGCAGTACAATTCACCGACCCAGCTAGCCTTATAAATAGGTAGCATGGTGACCCAGGTTTCTCCATATCAAGCAAGCCTGCAAAACAAACCCAAGATCGTATAATCACAAACATTCAGTTCCTCATCAACACCCAACCCAGTTGAATCCTTCTTTTTTACAACAGAAATGGACGCTTTGAACCGTTTGGTGGCAGAAAAGCCAGTAGTGATCTTCACTAATAAGGGCTCCTCTTGCATGAGCCACTCGGTGAAGCAGATCATCAGCAGCTATGGTGCGCATGCGACGGTCTATCAGCTGGATGATCTGCCCAATGGCCATGAAATTGAAAATGCACTTCAACGGTTAGGAGTCGGGCCTAGCATTCCTGCAGTTTTTATAGGTGAGAAGTTAGTCGGTGGAGCTAAAGAAATAATCAGTCTCCAGATACAAGGAAGACTCACGCCTCTGCTGAAGGAGGCAAGAGCAATATGGGTGTAATAGTAGCCATGTTTCTGTCCCACATTTTCTCCTACTAGGATGGTTGTTTATGTAAAACACTGGGGTAAACACCCATGTAAAAATATTTCATATCGAGATTCTTACGAGAGTCTGTTGACATGTATGAAATCAGAATAGAAAATTAGTGAATAAATATAGCTCATAATTTCATCTGAAGATCATTTTCTTCAAGTCCTTTTATTAACATCAACACCAAAGACAAAGAATACATGGCCATCATTGCATTACATGAAAATGCCTGTTCAACGGTCTTGACAGCATAGCTTAGATATTACTGCACTTTGGTTTGCTCTGGCACTTGGGATGATTTTTTTTTCGATACAATGGCTTTCCAAAGATGTTTAATATATATAGGCTTCAAGAAAGGGTGGAAGCATGGAAAAACTTAATGTGGATAATCTGATTATGTGCATGGAAGTCAAACTGATCAACTGAGGTTAGGTGCAGACAACAGAACAAACTGTAATCCGCAACTCTGCCATGCAGAACCATTTCTAGACCATTTTATCAATCGAATCAAACCAGACCCTTGTGCTCCCTCAGAAATATGCAACTTAGAGAGCATGTGTCTTACTGAAAGAGAGCCCACTGAAATGCTGACAGGCCCCTCACATTGGAACCTAAGGTTAAGACATTAATTACTCGGTAATCCATGAAAAAATTAGGAGTAGAAGGCAACTTAGAGAGCACGTGTCTTACTGAAAGAGAGACCACTTATGAGTTATGACCATGACATGTATACTTTCATCGAGCTGCCACGTCCTAATAAGAATCTGATTTTGCAAAAGTTCATATTTTGTAATATCCAATCATATTAAGTATGCATTCTCAGTTAAGTATAGCACTCCCAAGAGCATATTAGAGCAGATGTTAGAACTGATACTATTCACATAAACACTCATCATCATAATGGGTACGGCTTATCGCTGGGTACAGGATTCTTTCATGACGCCTTTGTCCTTTTGGCATTTAGATGTCGGCAGAGGTACGGCTGCCAATTGATTTCACATAAAGAGAAAGAAAAAGTGGCTAAGACGCATAATCAACATGAGGATTTTGTGTTTTTGTGTTCAAAACATGCATGTAAATGACTCAAAGGCTTCTTATGAGGCAAAGAATAATCTAAAATTCTTCCTTCTGCAGGCAAAAAGATAAGAATAGCTCATTTAGCTCTGAATTCAGTCCTTAAAAAGGTCATTCAATAAATTCTTTTGATCCAGCATATTCTTTACTACCTAAGTCATGTACCCTGTTCGAGGAGGGTAGCTGCCCTCAGTTTAACTTGACCCTTAGCTATACCAAAAGCTCATTAAGTTATCACATCCATTTGAGTTTAAAAGGAATCTGCAAGGAACTTTCAATATGCTTTTTCTTTACCAGAACTACCATAAGCGAAGAAATTAGCGATTTGTACCTCATTGTTTCTTCCTTTGAAGCTCTGTTCAATTTCAACCCACCAGGAAGGACTGCACTATATTGTCTGGGATAAACTAACAGATGAATGGAATCATGATACTAACAAAAACTAGTAGAGAATTGCAATTGTTTTGCAGTAGCTAGACTGACACTAACTAGAAAATTTTTCATAAAATTTGAGTTTGAAGTTTCAAAAATAACTGACAAATGCAACCTTTTGAAATATCCCAAAAACAGACAATAAAATCAATTAGGTCTTGTGTGAGACCTTTTATGAATCAATAGTGAACTGAATAATAATCTATTTGGGTTAAACGCAGATCGGGTTGGGTCGGGTCGTAAATCAGGAGACACCAACCCACATGTAAGTCAAAGCTCCCGTGACCCACAATGATCAAAAGTAAATTTTTATGATTGCATCTATTTTCATCGTAAACATCCTAATTTTCAGCAATACACACCAATTTACCAGATAAAAGTCTAAACTCCAAGTGATATGAACATTCAACATTTTACCAAATATCTAATAAATGAAAGGCTGAGGGAAAGAAAAAGTTTCAACATCAAATATCGTAATTATTACAACACTTTACCAAATAATGGTTCAAACTCCAAATCACATCAACAATAACGATTCTTTATTTTTATTCTTTCCCTCAAATAAAGCACATTTTGATTATTTTTCATGTTTAGCAGATCCCTCTGCCCAAGCCCGAGCCTCACCAAGTGCGTGTCCCCTCATTTACCGGATCAGTCAGGTCAAGGAAAAGAAAAAAGAAAAAAAAAACAACCCTGACCTTCAAATTTTCAGTTCAGGTCAGGCAAGTCTCCGGCCCATAAATGTGGTCTAATTTAGGGTAACACTCGTAAAAGTCATTCTTTGATAACATTTTAGACACATTTGTATTAAAAAGTCATTATATTATAACTTACCACTTTACCAGTAGTATGAAACCTTCTAAAGCCATCCCTCAGGCAATCCGCCTTGCCATAACTCTTAGTTGGGACAGTCTCACTGTAGAGTGTACAAAAATTAATTTCCTTATTTGCAGATTCCCCAGGGAAATCGATATATGAGCAGATGGGCATTCATTACACATTTGTAAATATTTTTTCAGAATAATGGGCAAGCATATAATTTTGATGAAGACAGCTTGGTTTTGATGGAAGTGAAAAACGGACCTTCAACTTTAAGAAGATGGTCTCTTGTAACAGGCATGAAAATTAATAAAATTTTGGATTGAGAAGATTTCTTATTAACATGACTGTCCAACAAGTTTTCGTCTTTTACACCAAAAGGAAGTCGAAGGATGCTTTTTCCAAGTGTGCCTCTCATAGTGCTCTGTCTTACAAAACTCAGATACTTCAGTAAGAAGGTAAAAGCTGCATGCCTACACAATAATTTACCCATGGAGTGTGTTACTTCCTGTTGAGATTATTTTAAGAATATAAGAGGATTTTAAGTATGTTGGATACATATAAGACAAGTGTAAGGGTCAACATGAGTGTTAACGCGTTCATATTAACACAGACAAGTTACGGAACCATATGCATCATGTTGGTGTCCAGAACCCAAGAAAATCCAGAACAGGGCCAACACGTCCGTGTCAAACCATAACAAGCACAACACGGGTTGTGTTGCCCTGACACGGTCGTGCTAGTTTGACACGAGTCGTGTAATTGTCCAGATTGTATTAAATGTTCCAGCTTGTAGTTTAATCTGAGTGATTAACGGTTAATGACATTTTATCATGTGATCTATGACCCAACCACTATATTTTTGATATAGCATGTGGTCAAATCCATTATAATAATATTGACACTCTTTAAGGACTCACATTAAGGTGATTGACTAAACCTAAAAGGGTTCCCCTATAATAGAGATGATTATCAAGTCATTTGGATCATCCCCTCATCTAATCACTTCTCTCTTGTCTAAACTGCAACTATACTTGAGTGATCTTACTGAGGTCACCTCACTTATGGATGGGAATTGGGTCGATGGGTGGGGAATGCCCATACCCGTGATTTAACCATAGGTAAGGGCATACTACCCCTGTCCACCCATCTTCCCTAATACTCACATGGGTAGTATCCCCATTGGTATTATCCGTTGGCTAAGAAGCACGGACTCGGACACGTGCCCAAGGACACCACACGACATGGACACGGGGACACATGGTTTTTGAAAAGATAAGAACACGTAGTCTGACACGTGCCCTAATTTTACATAGTACTTCATAAAATATCAAATTCTATTTTAAAAATGTTTGTTAATAACTACATTTTCTCTAATAGTTTATGAAATGCAAAACTATATCTAAAACATAAAATTTAATTAAATAATGGAAGATGGACAAAGTTATGTGAAAGAGGGACAAAGGTAAGATGGTAAAACAGCAGACAAGAACAATGATGTATTGAGAAAAGGATATCATAGTTGAGGATGTCTCATGGATGTACGCTAGCCGAAAATGTGATACCCACAAATGATTCGGAAGTGTCTGAAGGTTGGGATTTGTGTGTCCGCCATGAGTCCTCCAAGTGTCGGGTTTTTATTTCGATAATTATCTAGAGGACACGTTTCTTCGCTTATCCGAGAGTGTCGGTGTCCGATACGTGTCCAACATGGATAGGTGGGGTTGAAAGAAGTGTTTGTGCTTCATAGTCCATAGGTATTCATGGGTAACTTTGCAAACCAACTCAATGAAGGTTTTTCAATTAAGGTTTTTGATGTGGTCCCGAGATTTAGCCTCTCCATGAACTTCAGTTTGTGGGGAGAAGATTGTCTATATCTGGATCTCCCAGACCATGCTCAAACGTGTTCCCCCGAGAGTTTTTTTGTTGTTGTTGTCATCTTCTCTCAATGTACAAGTACAATGAGCTCAATAAATGACAACCCCTCATAGTAGAATTGTATGAGATTGTATCCATAAAACTATTTCCACATACGCATTTTGTCCAACCAAAGCTTCACAAACTCAAGACAAATTCATATATGGATTATTAAATTCGCAAAACTTTGTTTCCAAAATCAGCATTGTTTTTTATATTTATTTCAAGAAACCCAAACCTATACACTAATTTATACTACCTCCGTCCCATATTGTTTGTCCATCCAACTATATTTAAAAGTTCAATGGTCATGTGAAATGGGGTGAAAAATGTGTAATGTACCAGAATTGTCCTTACTTTTCTCATGGGAAGAAAAATAAAAAAGAAACAAAAGAGTATTTATTAGGGGTATAATAGGAATTACAATCATTGGAATTATAAAATGGACAAACATTTTGGGACAAGTGAGTTAGGTAGATGGACAAACAATTTGGGACGGGGGTAGTAGCTTACAAAATCAAAAGGCGGTTTGATAGAGTCACGCTAAACTATCCAATCAACGACTCTTAAAAAGTCACTATATGTAACGAAATATATTTTCCAATTAACTAAATTGTAATTCTCTCTACTTTCTCTCTGGGTTTCTTTCTCTAAATTAAAAGTGGTAATGCGCTTTGATCTAATGGCATTAGGTTTGGTTTCTTCTTTGATTTGTTTCTACGAATAACACTTCATTATCTATGGGAAGTAATGGATATATGAGTATCCATGGGCAATAGATACCCACACTAAATTGCCGGTTACCCATCTCCTCCTACCCACTATCCATGTTCAATGGGTATTACCCACTCATCCTGGATGGGTAAGGGTAGATACCCATTAAAAGGATACGGAGTCCTACAAATAACTTTAGTGCAGAAATAAATCCTTTCTAAGTGTTCAACTGAGACTAAATTTATCCCTTTGAACAGTTACGGTATAGTAAATAATTCTTAAGGAAAGTGTGTTCATCCGCGGCCTTAGTCTTGTCAAGTGAGCGAATCCATTGTTTCTCTGCCATCTAAACACCCTTCCAAATGATATTTTTACGGCTGCGATGTCTCCTCCTAGTGGTTCATCTGGTAGGGGCTTGTTTACGGCTGGGTTGATCCTCCAAGGATATTGCTTTTGATCAGTCATTCTGATTTGGATCTGGAAAGTGCTGCTTATTGCTTAAACTGTTTCTCTTATAAAAATTAACAATTTTGAAGTGCCATATAACTTGAGTACCTCTTATAATAGATTTTATCCTTCACTAATGTCACCTCATTTTCCGTTAGACTACCCTAAAAGTTGTAGCCTGTCTAAAACTGTAAGCATTAATGAATAAGCAACAGAGATGCAAGTTAGCAAAATACAATGCCTCTGAGGCGTTGCATCAAATGACACCTAGCAAATTCACCAAGAATGACCACTGTGTGCATGTGTGTGTGTTGTGTGTGTGTGTGTGTGTGTGTGTGTGTGTGTGTGTGTGTGTGTGTGTGAGAGAGAGAGAGAGAGAGAGAGAGAGAGAGAGAGAGAGAGAGAGAACCTAGAGAGCCATACAAAGGAAGAAATACACAAGTCATAACCAATATCTAGTATCCACATCAGCTGGAGAATCCATTGCACAAAAAGTCATCCTGCATATCAAGATCTGTTGTCAAAAGTCAAGAAGATTTTGAGGCAGAAACGATAACAAGCTTGCAGAAAACAGCTTTCATTGAGGTACTGCAGATGCTAGAAGTATATTTTTACAATTGACCCAGAATAAGAATATCTCTCTTTATAAGCATCCGGAACATTATAAAGCAAGAATTCACCAATAGTCTCTCTGCAAAGCTAAAGAGACGTGATGGGTTAACTTTGGCAACTTGCATTTCAGTATATCTCAGGGCCTGTTTAGATATATATCTATGTGATGCGAGGAGTCGACCTTGTCTTTCCCTCTTTTTCAATCAGATAATATGACAACTCACAACCCACTGTTTAACACTTCCGTACCCCATTAACATTATCCATGTCAGTATATTCTATCATGAACATGAACATTGCTTCCAGTCAGATTCATTTAACGAAATTAGTACAAAAGACTTCTTTCAAAAGGGTTCTTGTGGTTGTGCTCAAGTAGTTGCATACTTAGATCAGGTCTGAAGGAGTCGATGGATGCATGGATCAGATGAGGTCTAATTATGTCATTTACTGTTTGGCTCATGTGGTGTATGACTGTATGTCATCTTTTTTATCACAGTTCATTGTGAGTACTCAGTACTACTCAAGCAAATAATAGACTGGTCCATTTTGAGTCAGCCAATTCAGGTTCAGAGCTAAATTTACAGAAATCACAGCTAACATTTGGATTTCAATTTCAAACAACAAAACCACAGAATGCATGTAAGTTTACAGAATCGCCAAACCTGACACGTTTAGATTTCAATTTCAAAGAGCACCCGGGGATATCTTTAGAGATGCCAAAATGAATGGAGAATCTGGGAATGGAACAGTACCTTTCTGAGGTTTAAAGAGAAGGGTTTATTGTCCCTAACTTGTCACAGAAAGAGGGGAGCAAATTTGGCCCTTGACAATCTATAGAGCTGGTTGCAAAAGTTCTGTAGAGCATATTGTCAACCACGTGAACACTGAACAGAACCTCCCCACGTGGCAAATCTGAGCTAAATGTCCCACTTGAGTCTTGGTCACCTCCTTCGGCTTGAAACTATCATCACGAAGCAAAATATCTCATCTGAAGATAAAATAGATCAATATCACGCTAATGTCATTTCAATTCATCCATATTGTTGAATGCTAATAACTGATGTTACTGATCTATCATAAAGAGTTAGCGAATATGCTATTTTAGTCCAGCAACTGCTAATATCATGATATTTCATCATCAATCAGAAGAAGTCAAAGGAAAGACAGCACACTTAATTAGTTAGTAAGAGCCTTTGTCATCTTCTTGTCAACTCAGTTTAGTTGTATCAGATGGCAGAAAAGGACTCAAGAAAAAAGCTTAGGGCAAACTAAAAAATCCAAAATCACCCGGTACAGATAAGGCATACGAATCAGAAACTTTTTGCAAGCAACTGTAGCATTCAGTATTATTGATGAGTAACTGAAGCATTAGCACCAAAGTTCAAGAAGTAAAAAGGAACCTCTTTAAAAGTTACTAACAGAATATTTAACCATCCATCCTATCAATATTTGCTAATAACATTTACAACTTCCGTCTCACTGCACCCCAGATGGTACTTGCAACTTCAACACCATTAAGGAAGAATAGGCCCTTCAATTTAGAGTTTAGACTAAACATGAACTTATAACAAAATGACTGAGTCCAAAATTTCAAGACATATACATGTGGGATGCCAAAGCCAGGTATAAGCAATGAAACTTCACTACAACGTTGCCTTCAGTAAACAAACCAATGACACCTCACGTCCTTGTGCAAAAGGAACCTCTAAAAATTATGCCCTAACTTGGCAGTTGTTATGCTAAGCAAGGCAGGGCATAAGACACATGAACCAGTGTCTAAGCGACAGAAGAAACGAGAAAAGGCTTACTTTTGCAGCATCAGATATTCCTTATCCATCTGAGATAGGCAAAATGAACCCACTATCTGCATCAAACTACCTATAAATAAAGGTTCTGTATTTCATGCTCCTCACAACAAAAAATCCACCAAGTTACCTTCACCAGAAAGCAACACAACCACCACCAACTCCTCTGCCCTTAACAACGTTTCTTCCTCATCAAAATCACAGTTTGTTCCCAGTAGCTATGGACACAATAAGGAGTCTAGTGGAAGACAAGCCACTGGTTATCTTCAGCAAGAACTCCTGTTGCGTAAGCCACTCCATGAAGCAACTGATAACCAGCTATGGAGCAAACCCAACAATATACGAGCTTGATGAGCTTCCAAATGGGCATGAAATAGAAAGAGCATTACAGAAGCTTGGGTGTAAGCCAGCTGTACCGGCTGTTTTCATCGGTCAAGAGCTTGTAGGAGGGGCCAATGATGTCCTCAGCCTACAAGTTCAAGGCAAGCTTGTGCCTATGATGATGAATGCTGGTGCTATATGGATCTGGCATAGAACAAACTAGTTCTATCACCAATCAGTTGGGATTCAGGAAGGACATGTAGTGCATACTTTCCCTTTTTATTTGTATGAACTGCACATCCCTATCCCTTTGATTCTTGTTTCTCTTGTTACTTCATACGATGAATGAGGAAAATATGTTCAGCTACTGGTTTATGGCTTAGTTGTTTGAAGATTGTTATTAACCTTTGACAAAAACCATGGTAGTTGTTATTTAATGACTCAAAACAGTACATCCCAACCCCAATCCCAAAAGAAAAAATTCATAATTTTTTTAAAAAAATTATAAATAAATAAACCAACAGTATCAGTAGAAACATAGCTGCTGGGAAAGTTCGACCCCCCACCACCACTCCGTATGCTCCTGTTCCATTTAAGTTTTGAAAGAGAAAAAGAATCCATGCAGTCACACTCCCTCCTGTGTAGGGTTTACTCAACCCCCCCCCCCCCCCTCGTTTTTCTTTTTTTTTTTTTTGTGTACTAGGGTCCTTAGATTTACAACCATTGCACTGCGCCGCTCCATTAAAGACAGCAAAGGACAGGCTTTACACTGCTATGACGTATCAACTTGGTAGTAAATTATGTCTACTTATGCACAGCATCACCTTCAGATGACCCATGATCCTACAAGAGTAAGAGTGAAGGCCATGAAGGTTAAGATGTATCTGAAAACAACACAGTTGCAGAAAGAAGTTTCCTGAAAATAAGTCGAATAACATGCCGAAGGGCCAACCCAGTTTTTACCTAGAAAGCCCAACCCACCCTACACAGCTAATGGGCCAACCTGACCCAAACCGTTCCCCACCCCAACGTGAAATCTGCAGACTTCCATCCAGAATATGCTCACACATTTTTCCTCCAAATCTACAATAGGTCTCTTACTACCACATTATATCCGAAGCATATGAAATATCAGAAGGATAGAACACAGATAGGAATACAAAATATTTTGAGAGAACATGTTCACATTTCTAAGGTTTTAACAGTATGCTTTTCAGTGACATAACACTAGACCACTAATATCTAAGAAAAAAGACCATGCTGCATATACAACCTCTGAATCGCGTTTGCAACATTTCTTTTACTCTTGATGAAAATTTAGGGAGGAAATCAGGAAAATTCTTCTTTCTTTTTTACCTTTTTTGCCTCCTCCCTCCTTGGACCATGCAATTCGGCAAAGTAAGGGAGGCTGTGTTGTCTGTTAAATCAATTGGCAAGGACGGTTCCAAAAATAAAAATTGTACCTGCTAATACTCTGGCAGTTCTACTGCTGGATTTTCCATAACCAAAGTCCTCCCCGAACACTTAATATAACACTAAAAAGCACAAACCCCTACTGCAGTCCACATGAGCAATTTTTCGCAGAGATCCAAATCTAGGCAACCTTACTCCAACAAGCAAAGAGATGAATTTTGAGAGACTTAACAACGACTTAAAACAAAAAAGGAGGCATAAGATCATAAGAACTATAAGCAGACAGACCCAACTACTGATTGATAAGTAGGTCTAGTTGCAAATAAAAGTGCCAGGTACCAGAAGAGGGTTGAAAGGCAAGCTGATTAAGCCATGCAACCTTGATTGTATAACATTAAACACCCAAGATGATGCTGTCCAAAAGTTGCACTTGCAACTAGATATGATCTAGTTTGAAAACTGCACTCAAACACATCTTTGCTGTATCTCTATCTCCCATGCATTCTTGATTGCCACTGTGCCACAGCCCCTCAAGGAAGCATCGTGATTCATGACTCCTCTTGATGTGTCTAAATCATCAAAGCCTTTCTTCCAGCATCTTAACCTTTTACTGATAACTCGCACTTAGCACTAATCACTTCAGCTTTTATCTTATCCAACTTTTTTTTAGCCAGACGTCCATCCAATCATCCATCACTGTGGTCATCGCCTCTCAAATTTAAGGCTTCTGTAAACAGCTCATATGATAATTGAGACAACATGAATGGAACATGTCATAATGTTTAAGCGCTGGCCACAGTAAGCAATTAGATGCATCTTAGTTGCATATGAGAGGCTTGACAGAATATTAAAAAACAACACAAATTAACCCGATGCAACACTTCATTTCTCTCTTGTGTGTGTGTGTGTGTGTGTGTGTGTGTGTGTGTGTGTGTGTGACAGAATATTAAAAAACAACACAAATTAACCCGATGCAACACTTCATTTCTCTCTTGTGTGTGTGTGTGTGTGTGTGTGTGTGTGTGTGTGTGTGTGTTGGGGGGTGAGGGGTTTATCAGAGCTCCCCTTTCGTATTTTATCCCCCTGTTTAGGTCCAATACTACTTGGTTGCATATGAAAATATGAGAAGAGATCAAATAACTGTTTTAGGAAAATTTAGCTCCATATCTAGATTTGACATCATTGGCCAGTAAAAAAAAACCCTCAAACATAATTCTTCAAAATGCACTTGTGCTCATGAGTTATTGTGGGTACAAGTTTGGTACCAGATGCAGAATAAAATTCTAATCACTACTGAAGTTCGGGTCTCTTTCAAATCCAATGGCCTGACAGATAGCAATCTGCCGGATATAGACATCCACAGAGACTGAGCGAATGCTTTGGATTCCGCAAAGCTAAAAGATGCGCATTATACGAAGCAACCACAAACACTGAACAAGTAGATCATAAAAGCTACCACACCATGACTCGCTACATGCAAATACGACATATGCTCAAATTACATACGACAATTGCATGCAATGGACAAACGAACATTGCAAAAGGAGAAAATTATGTCAGCTGTATGAAGATGCCACACCCAGTGGGGGAATCCGGCATATAGGAGCCGTCGTGAATCTAATTTCTATGTCAACTTTCAAGGGCAAATAAGATTTGGACAAAAAGACAGGCACTAAAAAACTGTTTTCCAAGAAACTGCAAAGTTAGGCGCGTGTCATCACCACAATATTTATCTTTAAGGTGTACAATCATCTTTCACAGAGAAATGCAATTAGCAAGAAGCATAAGTACCTAAGCACCAATTCGCCTGTTGTTTCCTGAATGAAGTGCCTGTTACGTAGACGTGAATTGTGAGTGTGACTGATCATCAGATGCCTAATCTAATTTGAAGGGTGGTCTGTAAACTGAACTCATGTCTCTAAACTAGAATGTAAGCATAAGCATTTGTTCACCTTCCCTGTGTGATATCCAACTCAGCACCCAATGGGGGTCCTGCTTATACAAAGTTCATATGTAAGCAGCCTTACCTCAGCATACATTACAACCCGTTGAAAATTAACTCCAAGAGACCCACCAAAAAAAGATATATCCAACTATGATGATGCAAATACTTATTTGAAAAACCAAATTCCAGATGTCCAAATACTCCTTACTTCATCAAATAAACTTAGTTAACTCTACTTTTGCATCCAAGCTTTCTTGCACCTGGGCAAGTAGATATAACTCAGCTGCAGTCGGAGATATGTTTTAGGCGCATAAATAAACGAAGCATACTACCTGCTTCAGACTATAGATCTCCATCAGTTGCAGCACTATTTAGTCAAGTAGAGGCGGTTACCTTGTGTCGTACAAACCAGAATAGGCAATACAATGTCTGGCAGCAACTTTATCTTGATTGCTGACAACTGAGGAGCTGCAAATATGGGAAATTGGTAAGGACCTGATGTAGTAAGCCTCCAGCATTATGATGAAACTATCATATGTATGAGGTAGGATTGTAGGAACACAATATAATGATAATTGCGCTGGTTTTAGCAACTATGATAATAGCAAGAAAATTTAGTCACAAAATTTTATTTACGGAAAGTGCCTACTCTAGTTATACTAAATAGGATTTTTGGATGTCAATAATACCAACTTTGGGGGTATTACACACTAATAATATAGACTATTTCTTGGTTACTGGCAGTACCAACTATCGACCTATTTTCCACCAACAGTACACCACCGATTTGGTATAGTTTTGTCTCATGGAAAGATGACGTAGCTCCATAATGCATGACGTGGAAGGCGGAGCTTGTGTAGAAAATGTTGGCATGGACACTAATCTGTCTTCCACGTCACACATTATGGAGCCACATCATCTTTGCGATGAGTTAAAACCATAACAACTCGGTGGTGTACTGTTGGGGGAAAATAGGTCGATAATTGGTACTGCTAGTGTCCCAGAAAATAGTATGTATTATTAGTATCCAATACCCCCAAAGTTGGTATTATTGACGTCCAAACGTCCTACTAAATATCAGCCCATGACTAGAACTCAAGGGAAAGTTTGTTGTTTTTTATAAAATTGCAGCATAATAATTGTAATTTATTTCTAGAAGGAAGTTTAATACACTGCCACACCTATGTGATGTTTCATCTCTCAGTGGCAGGCATCAAGATCTCCTGATCAGATAAATATTCATGAAGTACACAACCATTTATGTTCTATTCAACAATGTGATTTTGAGGCTGAATATTATATATCTCCAGGGGCTATAGCTGGCCCTTGGACCACCTCAACAGACAAAGTGCAGCATAAAGGCACAATAACGAAGGCCCATCATGTTGGCTAACGGACTGCTTAACTCGCTGAACTAGAGACTGACTTGAGAATCTTTGCGACTAATCCAATGCTCGAATAATGTTTCATTGCCAAAGTCAAGCATGTCAAATAACATCAACTTCCTTCACATCAAAATATTGCACATGAGAGATAAGTCGATGTCTTTGTGATTCTACTGGATCCTCTTAATACTATCCCAAACAGAATAGGAATGAGAAGACAATGACGGACAATGGAAGTCAGCTAACGTATGAAAAATTCATGGTAATTACTGGCCCAAAAAATAGCACACTATAACCAAACCACAAATACAAACTACTATTCCAAGTTAAGATTTATCAAAAAAGGCAAGTATTAAACTGCTCAGGCTGTTACCAAATTATTAAGCCAAAGACAATAAGACCTTCTGGATATTATCCAAGGCAAGCAAGGCAGCTTACCATTTGTTATATGATACCTGAGAAAGATGAAAGATGCAACATGTCACTATCAACTACTGAGAAATTTTGACTTCGAATACCAAGGAATTTCAATGCATGATGCCATGCACTGATTGTCTAGGAATTTTCAGGAAGCCAACAATCCACATTCCCTATAAATAGATGCTTACCGATGCCTAGCTTGTTCACAGAACAGCCACCATCATCAGACCCACAAGAACACCCAAATCTTTAGCTTGGTTTTTCCAAATACCTCCTGCTGCTTTGTACAATTCTTAGCCATCATGGAAACTGTACGGCGCTTGATAGAGGAAAAGCCGGTCGTGATTTTCAGCAGGAGTTCCTGCTGCATCTCTTACTCCATGGTGCAGTTGATAAGCAGCTATGGAGCAAACCCAGCAGTTTATGAACTTGATCAACTTCCAAATGGATGTGAAATTGATAAAGCATTGCAGAAGCTAGGTTGCAAGCCTACAGTACCAGCAGTGTTCATAGGCAAAAAGCTCATTGGAGGGGCTAACAATCTCATCAGCCTACAAGTGCAAGGGAAGCTTGTACCAATGATGATGGACGCTGGCGCCATGTGGATTTGGAAACGGACAAATTAATTGTGGCACCAAATATAACAATTCTTCACATCACATGATCATACTGCAAAATAGCTTTCCCATTTAATTTCTTTCCTTTTTTTGCGCCTTTTGTGCTTTCATCCCAAAATGAGATGAGACAGAAATGCTAACTAATGAAAATCATGAGCCTTATAGCTTTACCTAATTTTGTTTTAGAAAGACAAACTTGTTAAATTAGCTTTCTCTGCTAGTTCAAACCTCAATTATCATTGAGGCTCTATGCACTGCATCCCAGGTTATTTTGTTTGCTACTAAACCCAGATCAAGTGTACATCATGAATATTTTAAGAATGAAAAGCAAAAAATATAGGGCCAACATATTATAGTAGAATAGAACAAGAAATCAGAAACAAGAAGAAACAGTAGCCAACATACTCCAGGCTTTGATCCACTTGTTCTGGCATCTATACACACTGAGGCGTAGAAATTCTACTCATGGCAAGTTGGCAACCAAATTAGGGGAAAATAACTTCAATCCTCAGATGTCAACAAAGTCCATTTTGAGGAAACCCAAATAGAGTCGACATAGAACACTCGCATATAGAAAAAGTACTGAATTTGAAAGATATGGGATGCTCACACAGAGACAATCCTAGGGTTGAGTGTAGTCACAAAAGCAACGAAATCTCACACAAAGAAGCACATAATACTATAATGTACACAAATCATTTTGGCACATGCAACTCCTAAAATTAGCTCAATCATTTGCATTTATATCTTCATATGTTGATCAAATTTCCAGTAACAATTTTTTTTTTGTTCCTATATTTTCATTCATTATTCCAAAAATTTTATGTATATTGTGAGATTATATACTAGCAATATAATTATTTTATGAATATCAATGCAACCCTTACAATTGCATGATACACTAGCAATATCTTCTTTTATGAATAACAACTTGGGGGAACTCAAATTGCATCAGTTGGTTTAAATCAAATGCCATCAACTGTCGCCCTGAGTACCATCTACTACATGATTTCCTACTGTTGTTGACAATGCAACCACCGCGAGTGCATATTCAATCCCATCCTACATTTCATTAAATATTTTTAAAAAGGAATATTAGCTTACAATAATCCACATTTAGGCCATTGGATAATAATTATCCCTACTTTAGAATTGTATCACACTGAGTCCTACTTTGCACTCTTGGATTATAGTGGACCATCACTTTTAATGTGTGCGTGTGTGTGTGTGTGTGTGTGTGTGTGTGTGTGTGTGTGTGTGCGCGCGCGCATGCGTGTGTGTGTGTGTGTGTGAGTATATTATATAATAGGGATTATTATATAGTCAATTTTCTAAGGTAGTGAATATTATTAATGTATTATCCAAGGGGTGCAAGGTATGCTCATTGTAGTACAATTCTAAAGTAGGGATTACTATTATTCTTAATGACCTAAAGTATGGATTGTTATAATCCAATATTAAGAAATGAAAGAAGATCGCTAGGAGGCTATACACAACGATAAGGCTGCAATACCAAATTTTAAGAACAGCTCTCACGTGGAGCACTTCCTAAAGTAGATAGATTTACGCAAAGAATTCTGAACGGGGATATATTTACTGTCCTCTATTAACTCTTAACTCCTTCAAGAATATCATAAAAACTCCAAGAAACAAAAGGATATATATTATGAATTACCTCATTTTAAATTCTCAACTATACTTTTTAAAATTCTGTACAAATATACACATACACTAATAAACATTCCTATCACAAAATCTCAATGTCTTTCCTTTATTCTTGTCCTATGTCAAAGCCTTAGATAAGTCAAAAATGATTCAAAAATCAAAAGGGAAAAGTGAAATATTGTCCAAACCAAAAAGGAAATGGAAGTAAGACCAGTGAAAAGTTCAAGTCAAGAATTCTTCAACAGTCAAAGATGGAAGGACAACCCACTAGCTCAAGAAAGCTCACTCAAAAGCAGATTCTGTCCAAATAACTTCATGTGATGGAAGTGAGACTTCGCAAAGATGTTCAAGTTTCAAGTTGCCAGTAACAGAAAATTATCATCGTGTCATCCTTTGAAATATAAGTAGTAAACTCTAAGCCATAAGTCCACAACTACGAGTAATGCAATCCAATAATCAGTTAACTCTCAGCCACAAGTGCTCTGTGTTAAAATGCAACAAGAAATAACCTGTTTAAATTCACATTAGAAAGGCAAAATGATATGTTTAAGTTCAGTAAAAAGGCAGAATGACATGTTAAGTTCACTCAAGAAGAAAAATGAGATGGAATAAAAAAGGCAACAAGAAATAACCTGTTTAAATTCAAATTAAAAAGGCAAAATGATATGTTTAAGTTCACTAAAAAGGCAGAATGACATGTTAAGTTCACTCAAGAAGAAAAATGAGATGGAATAAAAAAGGTAACAAAAATTGACCATATCGCAGGGATCATCATACTGAGCAAAGGTCATGAAATGATGTGTAGACTTACATGAGAATCCTCCATGATGCTCATACTTAGAAAACTTGAGAATGCTTATTATCATAAGGATGGATATTCTCAGAATCACACGTTTAATAGCCAGCACACAGAGATTGCTCATCCTACATCAGTTAGTTTTATGTTAATAAATTTAACTTAACCAGAAGCTTCAAGAGCACTAGAACCAAAAAAGGAGGAAGACTATTATGAGGTCTTACTATTTCAAAATATTTGTGTTCGAAAATGCAAATATTTTGCAGCATGGCATCAAATGCATATACTTCCTTTTGTTTGTCCTAAATGAAAATCATTGGGGAAAAAATGCAAACATTTATAGTGTCTTAATTCTATATTATGCATTAAAGTAGCTTTTTTTTAATCTGGAATGCAAATGTTTTGGGGAAAATGATCCTCATAATACCCCCCCCCCCAAAAAAAAAAAAAGAAAAGAGAAAGACAATTTATGAATCTCCAGCTATCGCTCGGTACTGTTCTAAAAAAATAAAATAAAACAAAATAATCTATTGCTCTGTACTTAAAAAAATAAAAAAGCAGAAATTAAGTTTACCTGCCTCCCAAGACAATCATCAAATTCTATCTGCTCTGGAGCAGCTCCCAGTTGGCAGAATATTCACGGCAATAACACCTTCAATAACGCAAGAAAAGTGCTCACCTTTCTCATATCTTGGTGTCAACTCAACAAAAGGAAGAAAAAAAAGGGCAAATACACATTAGATTATACGTCTTGTTAGTGCCAAAGAAAACACATCAACCTGCACAAACACATGGATCAATAGTTCTGAATCGGAGTTCCCTACAAGTTTGAATACGTCGACCAAAATAAACACATGAAACCAACGACAATACTACTCGCCCCCCAACTACAGGCATTTTAGTTTTACAGCTTTGGCAATTGAGAAGGAAGAAGGAAACAGCAATGAGGAGCTTGTAATCATCAAGCATATCTGCACTTTATGCTTCTAAAACTCTACAGTCTACAACAATCTTCACAACTAATAACTGTATATTATGAGCAGCTATATAACAAATGCGCTTTTTTGAATTATACAATAGTAAACATTCATTTGTAGTTTATGCTTGAATGACAGTAGAAAGGTCTCTTACATTAGGGGAATGGAGGACAAGACATTAAAGGAATCATCACCAGTAATCCCCACAAGAGCAAATTCCACCCTTGAAATGATGAAACCTCTTGACATCACGAAGAATGATCTCCCTTCCCTCAATCTTAGAAATGAATTTGGTAGCCGTATGGCAACCATTGCAAACTCTGAGATTCTTGGCAACGCGAACCACACTTCCAGGAGGTGTATTTAGGATGCCAAATGCAATAGCCAATTTCTCACTGTGCCCACAAAGCAGACTCTCTTTTTCATCTTCATCAAGATTGTGAAGAACACAAGAAGTGTCAGGAACATAGCCCTCCTTTCTCATCCTTTCTGACAAGTCCTCAACAAAACCATAGAGCTGCTCAATCTGTGGGTGTGATGCATCACCAGCTAGGAATCTATGAACCTTGTCACCAAACTCAATCCAGCTGCATCCAGGCTCTTTTCTTACACCCATCTGCTTCATGTTCTTCCTGACTTCCATTGCCTTCTCCCAAAGTCCAGCAGATGAATAAATATTAGAAAGTAAAACATAGTGGCTATCTACGTGTGGTTCTGCTTCTATGAGATTCCTTGCAGCAATCTCCCCGAGCTCTAGATTCTTATGAACACGGCATGCACCCAGCAAACTGCTCCATGCACTTGTTTTATCATATTGCACAGGCATGTCATTGATGAGTTCATATGCAGTACTCAGTTTTCCAGCTCGACCAAGCAAATCCACAATGCAAGCATAGTGATCAGCCGTTGGTTCAATTCCATATTCTGACCTCATATTGTAGAACAAATTTAGGCCTTCATCGACCAACCCAGAGTGACTACATGCTGCAAACACGGCAATTAATGTTACATCGTTGGGCTGCACTTCGGTACCTAGTGAAACTTGTGCTGCCATAGTCCTGAAAAGGTTAAGGGCCTCCCTCCCTTGCCCATGCATACCATAAGCCATGATAAGCACATTCCATGTTATCACATTCTTCTTTGGCATTTCATCAAATACTTTCCTTGATAACTTCAAACATCCACATTTTGCATACATGTCAACGAGGGCACTCCCAACTGCAACATCTGAAGCCAGATTATTTTTAATGGCATAAGCATGGATTTCCTTCCCCTTAGCCAAAGCTGACAGGGAAGCACAACCTGGAAGAATAGACATAAGAGTAATTGAGTTGGCTTTGAAAGAAGCTCCACTATCATTCTCATTTTCGCCACTGCCTCTTTTTTCAAAACTTTGCATCTCATGAAGCAGAAGAAGAGCATCACTGTGTTGTCCGCAAACAACTAAACCAGTTATCATTGTGTTCCAAGAGACAGTATCTTTAAACTCCATACTATCAAATATAGCTTTGGAAGTCTCTATCCTTCCCATCCTAGAGTACATGTCCATGAGTGCATTTTGTACATACATGTGCGCTCCGAAACCCAATTTAATTATGAACCCATGAATGCCTTCTGCATCTAAAAACGCTTGACTATGTACACAAGAAGGCAAAACACTTGCCATAGTGGTGGGATTAGGAGAGAACCCACCAACCTCTAGCATTTTGATGAAAAACATTAGTGCCTCATCAAAATGTCCATTTTGCGTGTAGCCGGCTAGCATAGCATTCCAAAGAGCAATGCTCCTAGCTGTAGTCCTATCAAAAATCTGGAAAGCACTAGGGACCTGTTTACAATTGCAATACATGTCAACCAGTGCACTAGCCACAAATGAATTCTCACTTAAATCCTGATTTCTCATCACATAAGCATGTATCTCTTTTCCCAAATCCAACAACTCCAAATGGGCACATGCAGGTAAAACACTAGCAATAGTCACACCATCAGGCCTAACTCCCTCAGAAACCATAGATTTCAAAAAACCCAAAGCCTCTGAAAAGAGATCTTTTTGCGAATACGAGCTGATAATAGTATTCCAAGTAATCACATCACGATCCTCAAATACATTAAGCAAAGATCTTGAATAATCAAGCTTCCCGAATTTAGCATACATAGTCATCAAGGCATGGATCAGATGACTTGTCACATCCCCTTTCCTCAAACTATATCCATGGACTTGCTTCCCAAGCCTCAACCCCACACCACCACCAAAATTACCACAGGATAACAGTACACTCACCAAAGTAAACGAGCTAGGTTCAACATGCTCCATTTGCATCAACCTGAATGCCTCCAAAGCATCATTCCACATCTCACTCCGGCACAATGCTGCAACCATAGAGTTCCAAGACACCTGATCCCTTTGAGACATTTCATCGAACACTTTATGTACATACTCCATAACCCCACATTTTCCATACATATTCACAAGGGTGTTATCCACCGTAGTAGATTTGTAACCGTACCCAAACTTAAACACATGGGCATGAACCTGTTTGCCGAAATTCAAATCTTGAAGGTCAGCAGCAACCTTCAAAATGGCGGGGAAAACGAAGTTATCCGGGTGAACATCCGCCATAGTCATAGCAATGTAAGTGGAAATAGCATCGGAGAAAAGCCCTGAACGAGCTTGAGAGCGAAGGGTTTCGACCCATGAAGACTTAGAGAGAGGTTCTGAAGTGGGTTTTTCTGGGGCGGATGAAATCAGAGCAGAAGAGGATGGTGATTGGAGAGGGGTTTTCTGGTGGACTGGGAAGCGCTGTTCATGGGTTGGGGCAGAGGAGGAAGAAAGGAGTATCGATGGAGAGTGAAACTGATTCAAAGAGGACATTGATGATGGATGACTCACTGGTTAGTAAGGTGCTCGAAACAAGGAAGACATTGGCAGTTATGACAGTTAAAGTCTCTTGCTTTTCTCAAGAAATTGGATGGCCATTTTTGATAAAGCTATCCACTTACTCGGCTTCCACGATTGCCTCTCACTTTTTCTTTCTTCTTTTTTCTTTTCCTTTTTAGGAATAGCAAATTCCTTTCATCAAAAGAAAAAAAGGAATAGCAAATTCCAAATGGCGAAATTGTGCATAGGTCGGCCATAACTGACATTTGTAGTGCAATTTATTAGGTGCTCTTGGAGCATGTGTTCCAAATTCTATAATTGTTCACTCATATGTATTATGTTGTTCACTCTTATTATTATGATTATTTACTCTGATTCATACGATTGTTCACTCATAAATATCTGGAGCACATGCTCCGGGTGCACCAAATATATATTGCATTTGGGGTGGGTAGTGGGTCGGGTGAATATAAGGTCGGGTTAAGGTTGGTCATTTGTAGTAAGGTCTAGTTAGGGATTTCTAGTAAAAATAAGAGTCGGTCCATTTGACCCTAAAATTAAATATATTTTTGTCGATTAAACTAATTATGTTAATTATTATTGAATATTTAATAATATATTTAAGTAAGGTTAGCATTTAAAATAGGAAAAATTATTTATTTTGAATTATTGATAGACCGATCAAGTCCAGTTGATTCACTGGCCCTTTAACATTGTGAAATGGGCCGGCTTGTTAATAACTCGACCTTTCACTGATCCGACCCTTTGACAACCCTTACTTTTTAGGGCCCGACCCTCTTGCCTCTATGGGACTCTGGCCCATTGCCCACCCCTAGTTAAGACATTTTGTGTGACTAATCCATTCCTGTTTACTACCTTACCTTTTCTTTAGTCATAGTAACTATTTTACTCGCTCTGTTTCACAATAATTGTCACCTAATAAATGTTACACGTCCCCAATATATTTTTTGACTAAAAATTTCTCATAGCATATTTTATTAAAAAATTACAATTTATGCTCTTATAATAGTATTTTTCATGACGAATCTATTGATAATATTTTCGTACAATTGAACATTGTATATGTTGGGATAGGTCAACGTTTTTAAAGTTTGTCCGACACAGAAATTAAAGTGACAGTTAATAAAAACAAAGGGAATACAAAATCATGAATTTTAGTAATGAGATGAAAAATCTATAAATTATTCACAATTTTGTTGGAATGAGGTAAAAAGGTTTATTTATTAAGGATAAAATAGACATTGTTAGGATTCTCAGGACGTAGTTAGCAGACAAACAATAATAAGGGCGAAAAATAAATAAAGATTCAACACAAGGAATTAACGTGGAAAAACCCAAACCGGGAAAAAACCACGAACGATGCACTATCAGAGGATTACAGTGATGTTTGTAGATTCCTGCACCTCCACAATCTCTCACAACCTCCCTAGAGTTACAACCTGAGAACTCAATACTCACAGATGAGCCTCACACAACTCCCTCAGGAACATAGAGATTACAGGTCAATCTCTTGTGGTATAAGATGAAACACTCTCAATTGTTGTGCAAATAAACCTAGCACCTAGGCTCTATTTATAGTACAAGGCTAACACAATTTTAGGATTAATAGAGTCCCTACAGCAAAGGAATTACAAAAAAGAAGTGGAACAAATCAACAATCTGATTCCCACTCAAACTCTTCTACCTTGCTCCCCAAGAGATAGAGACCAACCAAAATTGGTCTCCACATTCAACCCAACAATCTCCCACTTGGAGACCAATTGTAAACGCAGCCTTCGTCGATTATCATCAATCACCACTTCAACACCTCCTCGAATCCTTTAGTGCATCCATCTCGATCTTGTTCAGCAAAGATCAACAGAGGTCCCAGTTGACCTCCCATCAACTCCTCTTTTAGCAACAGGCTCCCACTTGAACTGATCACGCCCCTGCAACTTCAACATACGCATCATCGTCAACAACTTAGGGGAATTTTGGATTGGGATTTTACCTCGTGTTGAACTTGTCGCATTCTCGTGCAGGTTAGATGCGTTCCTCGGCTGACCATCCGTTCCTGTAGCCTCGACCGGAAACCTCCTCGTTTCTGGTACCCTTCTCTCATCAGAGAAGCTAACACGCCTTTGACGAGCATGAACCGGCATGTTAGAGTTATCAATGACAGAATATAGCTTCCCCTCTTTCCTGCCATTTGCAATTATCAGAGATCCTTTCGTTACCCTCCAATGACCATCTTCAAATCTCGTCGTGAACCCCTCCTCATCCAGTTGACTCACAGATACAAGGTTCTTGGTCAGACCCGGGACATACCGAACATTCTTCAACCTCCAAGTTCCACCCTTAGAAGTTTTAATGTTCACATCACCTCTTCCTAGCACCTTTAGGTTGTGACCGTTTGCAAGCCTAACCCTGCCAAACCTCCCACTCACAAAATTGCTAAAGGCCTCCTTGCTAGACGAAGAGTGAAACAAGCACCCAATCTATCACCCAACCCCCTTCTAACTTGTAAACAATAATAGTTAGGGCATCACCAAAATCCTCAAGAGTATATAATGAGTCCTGGTCATTATGGCTGCTCTTCTTAGGTTGTGACAATACCTACGTAAATTACCTCTATCACCACAGTTCAACACAACACTTGCTCATGTTTCGACCTCTAGATTTTGATCGACCCCGACCCGAACTCCCACTATTCCTCCTACCCCTGACAGTCAAAGCATCCCCCGAAGACTCAGACACGTCGGAATCTTTCCTGCGAATACTTTCATTCAGGACCAAGTCTCTAATTTCCCCAAACTTCAGCTTCTCATCCTTCTTAGTTGAAGAAGTGTCACGAAATTTTCCCAAGACTTAGGTAGGGTAGCCAATAGTATATTAGCATTCATCTCATCGTCGAACTTAAATCCCACAGAGGTTAATTTTGATAGTACCATATTCAACTCATTCATACTATCATGCATATCACGGACCATGCATCTTAAATTCAAAAACGACGTAAACATATACCTTGTTCACCGAAGGTTTCTCATATGTGTTTTGCAAGGCCTCGAGCAGGTCTTTTGTCGTTTTCTGATCTTTGACGTTGAAAGCCACGTTCCGAGCTAGCGTCAGCCTGACCGTACTGAATGTCTGACCATCAAGCTCTTCCCAATCCTTCTGTTCCATCTCTTTTGGCTTTTCACCCATCGCAAGATGCAACCTTTGCTGGCGGAGCACATCCTCAACGCGCATCCTCCACCATGCGTAGTCTTTCCCATCGAATTCTGGAATCTTCACAATAGCGCCCGCCATTGCTTCTCAATCTGCAGATCAACCACGCTCCAACCAAAGCTCTGATACCACTTGTTAGGATTCTCAGGACGTAGTTAGCCGACAAACAATAATAAGGGCGAAAAATAAATAAAGATTCAACACAAGGAATTAACGTGGAAAAACCCAAACCGGGAAAAAACCACGAACGATGCACTATCAGAGGATTACAATGTGTTTGAGATTCCTGACCTCCACAATCTCTCACAACCTCCCTAGAGTTACAACCTGAGAACTCAATACTCACAGATGAGCCTCACACAACTCCCTCAGGAACACAGAGATTACAGGTCAATCTCTTATGGTATAAGATGAAACACTCTCAATTGCTGTGCAAATAAACCTAGCACCTAGGCTCTATTTATAGTACAAGGCTAACACAATTTTAGGATTAATAGAGTCCCTACAGCAAAGGAATTACAAAAAAGAAGTGGAACAAATCAACAATCTGATTCCCACTCAAACTCTTCTACCTTGCTCCCCAAGAGATAGAGACCAACCCAAAATTGGTCTCCACATTCAACCCAACAGACATTATATATGTTCCAATTGTAAAAATTAAGTAATTTGATAAATAAATAAAACAAAGAAACTCGAGGTTGTATTAGGGCTATTCAATTGACGATGGTTGTAGGTTGGCAGACTTGCAGGAAAATGGATATAAACTCATACGTTGGAACAAGTAGAAAGGGGTAGGATCGGTGGAAGAAGTGCTCAATCGTTTTTGTGCCCAAGTTGAATGGGTAGGTCTTTTCCTGGAAGCTAAGGTGTTACACATAAATGGTCACTAAGGGTGGGCAATGGATCGGGACCCCATAGAGTTAAGAGGATCGGACCCTAAAAAATAAGGGTTGTTAAAGGTTCGGGTTGATGAAAGATCGGGTCATTAACAAGCTGGCCCGTTTCACAATGTTCAAGGGTTGGTGAACCGACGGACCAGGCCGACTGATTAATAACTCAAAACAAATTAGTTTTTCCTATTATTTTAAATGCTAACCTTAAATATAATATTAATACTCCACATTAAATAATAATTAACATAATTACTTTTTTGGTACAAATACATTTAATTTTAACTTTAGGGTCAAATGGGCTGTCTCATATATATGTTGACCCTTATTTTTACCGAAAAGCCCTGACCCGATCCATTGCTACAAAGGGTCGACCTTGACCTGACCCGACACTACATAAGTAATGGGCCGATCCTAACCCGCCTCGACTCGGCCCATTGCCCACCCTTAATGGTGGTATATCAGATCATCTTCTCATAATCATCAAATGCTTCAGCTTGCATTAACAAAGAAGGAAGAGAAAGGGGATGAGATTTGAAGCCACATGGACTTTGAATGATCAGTGTGAGGAAGTCATTAAGCATGCTTGACATAACTATAATTGTGGTGGGAGTGTGACAGGGTGCTTAACGTGGATAGATAAGTGCATGGGGGCGTTGTTGAAGTTGAATGATAGAGAGTTCGACAATGTTCAAAAGAAATAAGGAGACTTACCAACAGGCTCCAGTTCACTTAGGAGCAAACTAGCAGAAAATTGATTCTTGAGTAACTCATGTAATGGTGGTGGAAGGAGGAGTTGATGTGGTAGCAGAGATCGTGAGTACAATATATTAGTCACGGGGACTAAAATTCTAGTTGGTTTCATCAACAGGCAAATGGTAGAAGGAAGTTAAAGACCATTACGTGTTTGACGGATGGGTCGAGACAAGTATCCACGAGCCCTAAAAAATCTAGTAAGTGATTATAGAATACTACATGTCCCTCTTCTCTCTGAGACGCCTCGGCGAGTAGATCAAATGTTAAACTCTGTTGAGAGGCGAGTAACCCAAGCTATGAATGACGACCTTTTCCAACCATATACGAGAGAAGAAGTGGTGGAAGTGTTGTGCATGATGGACCCGAACAAGGCCCCCGGGCCTAATGGGTTGAACCCATATATTTTCTCAGAAATACTAGTAGGTGGTGGGGACAATGTTGCATATGCAGTACGTATTAGCTATTTTGAATGGTAGTGAGTTTCCCAAAAAGTTGAACCATTCACATGTGGTATTGATCCCAAAGATGAGCAACCCGGAGGAGATCATTGAATATTGGTCGATTAGCCTCTATAACGTATGTTAAGCTGGTCATGAAAGGTAATTAATAATCGATTGAAATCTATTTTCCTGATATTATATCTTTCAACCAAAGTGCTTTCATGTCATTCGGCTAATAACCGATAACATCTTGGTAGCATTTGAAATTTTCCACTCAATGAAGGGGAACCAATCGGCTAATGGGAGGATGACAATCGAACTTGACATGGCCAAGGCATACAATAGGATGCAGTGAGATTTTTTACGACAAGTGATGCTAAAGATGGGGTTAGATCGAGAGGAATGGGTGGGTTGGTAATGTAATGAGATGTGTGGAGACTACTATGTTGTAATTTATTATCAAATGATTAATTGTGTGGTCTGGTAAAGCCTAGCAGGGGACTCCGTCAAGACGACCCAATCTAGCCATATCTATTTCTTTTTCTCACCAAAGCACTCTCAAGTCTTATCTCCAAAGTTGTTGATAAAAGCGATATCGAGGTACAACATCTACAGGACAACCCTAGCTATTTCACACTTGTTATTTTTCGATGACTCTCTATGCTTTGCCAAAGCTAATGTGGTGCATGGTCATGCCATAAAGAATCAGCTGAAACTTTATTAGGAGGCCTCAGGCTAGAAGGCAAACTATGCGAATTCCAGTATTGACTTCAGCAAGGGTGTACCTCAACAACAAAGAATCATATCCTCATTATCCTGGATATGAGAGAGGTGTCATCCAATGAAAAATATCTCGGACTTCTAACGCATGCAAGTAGGTCGAAAAGGAAGGCGTTTGCTAGTAGCAGGGACAAAGTTACAAAGAGTGTGATGGGGTGAATGGGAAGAAAATTATCATGTGAGGGTAGAGAGGTCCTTATGAATATTGTGGCCTAAGCAATACCCACATATGCGACGAGTATTTTCAGACTCCGAGTTCGTGAAAACATCCATGCTATTATCAACAAATATTGGTGGGGAGCGAGGGGGGTAAAGAAAATCCATTGGGTTACTAAGAGGAAATTGTGTGATCCAAAAACTAGTAGGGGGCTTGGCTTTAGAGAGCTCGAAGTGTCTAATGAGGTCCTGTTAGCCAAGCCCTCTTTCATGCACAAAACTCTCTCGCATATAAGTTATTGAAAGCTAAATACTTCTCGAATATGGGGCTACTGGATGCCAATCCTAGCACGACGGGAAGCTACAAATGAAGAGCCCAAGTAGTATGTTGTGTCCACAAAGGCACGATGTGGATTCTCTATTTCCTTTTTCCCTCCTTAAATTACAATACTAATGAAGCAAGCGTGAAAGCATTACAACAAGACCAATTGCCAAGTATATCAAGTTTTTTGCAGAATTATAGTTGTAATAATTTTGAAATTGATTGAATGAGGTACTTGCAGTTCTACCAACGATATCATCCACTATCATCTTAAATTATCAACTTTTAAAACACCAAATAACAAGGGGATTAATAACTTATTTTCAAAATAGTGGGACCAACCAATTCAAGTGACGAGCTTCAATGTATTAAATAATTGCTCCTTGTTTTAGAAGATTTTCTTAAGAAACATGTAACATGAGTTGCCATTTATGTATGTGATCAACAAGATGTTAATGAAAAACAATTGAGAACCAACAAAAGGAATAGCAATCCATGTGAATAGTTGAAAGAAGATAGAAACATGGAAAAAGTAAAGATAATGCAAAGTATCTTCTCCTACACAAATTCCATGTATTAAAATGCTAGTGGTTCCAAACTATCAAGATTTTGACAGAGCCCAAGCTACGTTGTCTCATGTTGACATAAAATTCTATATGGATAATGTTGATTTTCACTCATATGTTAAATTTTTAAGTAGTACTTTAAAAATTTTGGATTCAAATCGTTTTGTATTTGAATAATGCATGAAAAACTAATCTCTAGTATTCAATGTTTTGGGTGATTTTCTTATGTGAACTATCAAAGTGTTAATTTGGTTTCGGATAATAGAAATAAAAGGAAAGGTATATCCATATTTCTGATGACTGTGAACATTCAAATTAAAAAAAAAAAAATCTCCAACATCTTTTATGAGTTAGATTTTGGTTTGATTTGTCTTTGCAGTTTTAACGTGTTATTTGAACTTATTATTTTTTTGGATCATCATAATACATAACCAAAGTAGGGATTATTGAATATATATATATATATATATATATATATATATATGTTTTCAATAATCCCTACTTCATTTATGGGGGTAAGGCTGCCTACATTAGGATCCTCCAGACCGCACTTAAACGTGTTACCTGAGAGGTTGTCGTTGTTGTTGTTGTATATATATATATACATACATACATATATATATATATATATATATATATATATATATATATATATATATTGAGGTTATGTAAGCATGTGCTCATGGCCAATCTCAGTCTTTCATCTCTCAATCCAGGGTTGGAATTAATCCACTTTTTTTTTTTGGCTAGCTCACCTCCTACCCCTTTTTTTTTTCCTTCCATTGGCAGCCAAAACTATGTAATTAATGCTTGCATAGAAAGATATGCACATATTAATCACACGTATATCTCTTTCCAGGCACATTAATAATTGCTCAGTTTTGGCAGCCAATGTCTACTTGGTCTGAAGATGATGTTCATTTAGTTTAAGTATAATGTCTATTTGGTTTGCCCATAATGTCCATTTCATTTGAGCATGATTGTGTTTCACTTTCTAAGCACTCCCGGGTTCAACAAAATGTGATGTTCATTTTCTTATTACGTGATGTTCGTTACTCCAAAAACAATTTTTGGAGTAAATAATAGAGAGTGTGTCGTGTGATCAAAATTACCGATAATATCAAGGGTATTTTCACATTCTAATACATTAACTTCTTGCATACAATGGACATATCAACTTTAAAGATAGTGTTTAATTTGGATTGTGAGAAAAGGGTGGGGAAAAAATCTCTGAATAAAAATAAGAAGAAAGAAAATAAAGATGACAACAATCCCCCCCCCCCCCCCCCGTTTAATTTAATTAAGTAAACTTTGAAGGAAAAAAATTTCATTCACTTATTTTCTTATTTGGTTTAATGAAAACATGCACAGAAAATAATTCAATTTCCATTGAATTATCAAAATAGGGTTTTTAAATACTAATATACTGAACTTTTGGGGTATTAGACAATAATACACTGAACTTTAACCTTGGACAATAATACACTATACTTTGGGGGGTGTTGAACAATAGTGCACCAAGAACGATTTCGATAATGACTGACTCAGTGGTAACCTATGTAGCAGGAGGAGGAGATGACTTAGCCCAAACATATTTAAATTTATGAACTAATGCACATATAAGTAAAGGCAATCAACTTTGAAAAGAGTAAAAAAAAAACATAAAATCACATTTGCTTAAATGTGTTTTCACTGAGAGATCGGTGTTGTAGTTGTATAAATCACCTTAATTTGTTTATGTAGATTAACTGACATGTCATAAATTTAAATATTATTTAGCTAATTTATCTTCTCGTCCTACTACGTAAGATCGCCACCAAGTCAGTCACCGTCGAAATTGTTCCGGGTGCATTATTGTCGAACACCCCTCAAAATTCAGTGCATTATTGTCCAAGGTCAAAGTTCAGTGCATTATTGTCCAATACCCTCAAAAAGTTTAGTATATTAGCGTCAAAAAATTTAGATCCATCTCAAAATATACACAGCAAAATAAGCATATTAAACGTGTGTTTAGTACAAGAGAATATGATTCCGACGATCGATTTTTCAAAATCTGGATCATAGATAGATAGATAGATAGATAGATAGATAGATAGACGCATGGGAGAACAAAAAAATGAGAGAGAAAATCTAGATATGTACAAAACATGGAGGAGAGAAAAGTCGAGCTTCAAATCAAATTTTTCTATCAACTTTCCTCTCTTTTCGAGATGACGACATTTTATTCTTTCTTGTCCTAAAGTTTCCACTTGCTATTTCAACTATTTATTTTATTTTATTTTTCTTGAATGCAAATACAGAAACATACATTATTATTTTTGAATTTTTTTTTCTTTTCACTCCTTTTTCCACAGTCCAAATATACTCTAAGAAGGAAAAAAAAAAAGGTATGGTGGATGGATTGTGGATAAAAGGTCAAATATTGCCATTCAATTCAGAGTCAAGTAAGCAAAAACATAAATGACTCTTCGCTTTGTCTTGAGTTGCTTATGTTTGCTCTATTGTTGCATATTCTTATTCCAATACAACCCCAAGATGACAGTATTCCATTTCAAATTGGCATTTTCTTGACACAATACACCTGGATATATGTCTGTTACTCCAAGATTACACTCTTCTTTTTCAGTGCAACATCTTTTGAGATTCTAAAGACAACATCAAACTCACAGTTAGTAATGTAAAGCTTCAGAGATTAAGATTGAAGAAGCATTAGTTTACTGCCTAGAAGTGTAGATTCTCAAAAATCAAAACCTTCAACATAATACCAAAACGCATGGATGCATGTAAATTGACATAGTGATAATAAGATTTTAGACTTAGAGTTCATATTTAGAGTATTTATATACTAGATGTCATTTTTTTTCTTCATTGTATTTGTTGGATTGAACCTCATCCCAAGAAAACAAGCAAACAAACAAACACATATGTATGTAAGTACATATATGTATATTTTTGTGTTGGCACGTACAAGCGAGGTGAACACAATTCAATAGCAATTTTGTAAGCCTGTGAATTTGTAATTTTTTTACAATAAAATTATATGTTGATATATATTTGATTCTATAAGGACGTTGGGTGACTCAATGTAATGATTACATTCTAAGTGTAAATTTTGATGAAAGTAAAAAATGTCATTATATATATACTTAGTTGGGTTGATATATTGTAAAGTATCATGCTTTATTATATTTTTTTTTGGCAAGTAAAGTAAGTATTTACATCAGGTAGACAACCTTTTCTTAAGGATTCTACCGCGATTTTTATAATACAAAAGACTAGAAATTAAAGTATCATTCTTTGTATATGAGAATATATGTTGCTTGATACGTGTAGTGAACCCTTATTATTGTTAGTTTAAACAAACTTTGTCAATGTCATCGGATTTGCTAAAGATATTGTCCCTACCCTTAGTGTGTAATTGACCTTAGTGTTGCCTGTTATTCTGTTATGTCCTTAAACTTACCTAAGTTTGACGTGTTAGAACTCTAATGACATGGGAGATTAGATTTTATATAAAATATTTACTATCTTAATTTCTTTCTATAATTTTTCTAACATGTTGACTTTTTGAATATATTGAGCTTTTATTTAATTTGATATAATTTTGAACACTATTAATCTTTATCATTGAAAGATTATATGTTATTATTTTGGAAATCTTAATGAATTGATTCAATCTTTAAATTTACTTATGAAATATTTCCATAACATTTTGCAAGATTATGTTGTTATTGAGGTAATATTTTTGTTGAAGAATCAAGATGGAAATCATAATTACTCAAGATTATGCACAACGTTAAGCACCTTGATCTCAACAAGAAAATCAAGTATAAAAATGCTTTTACTTTAAGCGAGATATGTGTCCCAAGCCCCAACAACTAGAAGAATTCACATGATATTTGTTAGGATCGAAATTCAGATATGAGAACACTCGTTAGGAATTGGATCCATATTGAACGGATATAATATTGCAACGGAAGCGAACAAAATAATTAATTTTTGAATGTATATAGGTATTGAGAAAATAAACAAGAACAATGTTTGACTCAAGATTTCTAAAAGGGAAAGCATATCAAGTGAGTTGAGATATTCACTTGGGTAGCCAAACATTAAGTGAGTAGCATTTTTTGTGAGTATGAGTCTCAACTAGAAGTACTTAGTTGAGTAGCAGATCAAGAGATTGTGTTACCTTTGATTGTGTTTTGTGACTTGGCGTCGGTGGTATTCAAGGGAGCTGATCAAGTTCATCATGGAACCTTATGTTGGAGGAAAGGGGATATGATATAGATTCCAATGGTTGTCTCACTTTGGATATTGTAAAGAGTCGTGGACAAATTTACTTTCCTTAAGAACTATTTACTATACCGTAAATATTCAAAGGGATAAAACTTAACACTTAACACACTCAAGAAAATTGTTTCTCACTTGATACACTCAAGTATAGCTCAGTCTAAACAAGAATGATAGGATGTGATTAGAGGATAGTATGTTCTTCTATTTATAGGGGGCTTCTCACCCTCTTTAGACCCTTGGCAAAGGACTTAATCAAGGTCTTTAATGAGTACCTTGACCTTGATTAAGTCAATTGACCATGTGGTATAAAGATAATATAGTTGTTGGGACCTTAAATCTAGTATTAAAATGAGATTATAACTTAATGTTGAAGATTATAAAGTCGTTAAAGCATTAAGCAAATTCTGGGCCTCAACATGGTCCGTGGTAGGTTCATCATGGTCCGTGTTGGAGCAACACGGTCCGTGTTGAGCCTAAAACTCTTAGATTAGCTTTCTGGAGACAAGCATGATCTGTGCTGGTCTTATCTTGACCTATGTTGATCATATAACTCGTGTTTAACCTATATATCATCCTTATACTTGTACCACATGATTTCTCATTGTTGGGATTATTTCAAGAATATAAGAAGATTATATAGCATGATAAATCATGTGGTACAAGTATAATGGTCATATATAGGATAAACACAAGTTATTAGATCAACATGGGTCAAGATAAGACTAGCACGGGTCGTGTTGGTTTCCAGAAAGCAAATATAAGAATCCTCGGCTCAACACGGACCGTGTTGAGGCACCATGGAATGTGTTGCTCCAACACGGACCGTTATACTTGTACCACATGATTTTCGATGCGTTTTCCTCTCTAATCATTTGTTTCAACAACAGTAGGTGGTCTTCATACGACCATGGTCCCTTTTCCATCACCGTTTCCTTGTCCTCATGAGAATAATATTGGAACACAAACAGGTTTTTGTCAAGGTCCCGAATCAAGACCCTTTGAGTAGGTCTCTAAAGGTTCTTTAATGCCGCCTTCAGGCCCTCTACATTGAAATGTTTTTTTGTTAACAAACGTCCCATGAGGCATAGTTCAATTTGGACATTTACGTTTTCCGTCGCCTGGTCCTCCAATTCCAGTATCTCTTCTTCTTCCGTAAGTTTGAAGTTTCCCAAGTTTTCAACAATGGAGTTATCATTCCTTACTCAACTTTCTTGTAACTACACTGATAAACACTAGCGAAAGATAAACCCCAAGAAGGAGTGCGCTCAGGCTTACCAACAAAGCCGGTTGATTTGGATAGAGAAAACCCTATGCAAGAGGGTGCATATGCCCTATATGACAATGGCGGATACCTAGGGTTTTTTCTCCAAGGCGAAAAGTGCGTTGATGCTCACTGTCTCCAAATATAAGTAATATGCATATCTCTTTTGATAATTAACAACCATAATAATATGGTTAATTTAATGAAATTTTAATAACAATATAATTAACAAATCTATTGACTGTAGATACCCACCAATAAAAAGCCGTATTTATTTAACTACAGGAACTTAATCACTATAAGTGGTACAATTCACAAACATTGGAACTTTTTGAGTCAATATTGGAACTTAGTTAAGATAGGAATATATACTTTTTTCAAAGACTTCAAAAATATTTTACATGATGTGACAAGACTTTTGTGAGTTCATAAATGCACATTTAATTTCCTAGTACTCAAGAACGCAACATTAATAATTATTTAAATGTCTTCAATCAACAATGTTTGAGGTTAATGGGAGCTCTACAATTTAGCCATAGCTACAACCACTCTACGAGGAGAATTAATCTAACATGGACTTAAGATAATATATAAAATATGCTTCTAATTTATAATTTTAATATGAAGCAATGACGGACCCAGGATTTCAAAATCAGTGGTGTCAACAATAATTTGCTAAAAAATTAAATTTAATAGCACTGAAAACTTAACTGCTACCATAATAGCGAACTCAATATTAGTCATGAAAATGATATTAAATAGAAATACATACCCAAATGTTTGATTTAAATTAACAATTGAGTTTAAAACTCAAAGATCTGCCGAAAGCAGCCTCTTGATGCACTATCGTACATGAGAGGAAGGTTGCGTAATCTATGTTCCCTTAGAACCCATATTAACGAGACTTTACTGAGGGTTGTCGTTGTCGTCGTTGTTGAGTTTATAATCCTAAACATTCTCATCATTCGTCATAAATAAGTGAATCCTAAATTAATTATATTGACTCATTTACCAAATCAATTTAAAATTAACAGACCCTAATTTAGTCATAAGAGGATTGAGAATACTAGAATGCTTTGAGATTTGAAAGTGAATTGATCGATAATGACATGGAATTGAAGAATCATGAATGATAATTGAAGCTTAGAACTTAGAGAGTGGAGAAAGAGATAAAGAGACCGAAAGATAGAGAATGGCAGATGGCAGACCACGACTGGTTGCTACTATGGAGGCAAGCGCGGAGGCGATTGCCCTCAATGGTCAGGCGTCTCGTGAAATAACGATTCGATATTCAACCTTAACATGCTGAGTTGGTGTTTTTGTGAGGGAGTGTGGGAGATGAGACTTTTGAAATTCCAATAAGATGAATTGGAAAGTAGTATATGACAAAATGACGGAGAAGGGCAACATGATCTTGAATAGAAGCCTAGATTTTGCAAAAAAACTACAAAAATATAATATTTGCATCTACCATGACTCAAACTCTTACCAGCAATGTCAAACTCATACGAATCATTGGACTATCCAACTTTTAATAATTATATATCTATACAGTTAACATACACACACAGATATATATATATATATATATATATTATTTACATAATTTCAGTGGATTCACTTAACTCCACTACAAATACACTGGATCCGCCCCTGATATGAAGAGTTTCTTTATAAAATTCCTACCTAAATTATAGATTTATTAATTAGCTTTACGCAAGGATTATGCCACGGGTATTTAGAATTTGTTTTGAGGTTTAGTCAAGCTAATACATATTTTATATTTAATTGATTGCAAGAATCCACCACCAACGAATTGGACAAATAACTCCATGTTTTACACCAAATGGAAATCTTGAAATGGAAGGACAAAAGAAAGTGGGTAGCATATTCTTGAAAATAGGTTTAGCATAACATTAAAGTTACCATTTGAAGAGACATAAAATTCTTTAGCAACATCAATTTTCTGCATATATATTGAACCAAAAGGGCATGATCCTCAATTCTAAACCGCACAACGCTTAAACTTTTCATCAGAATAACAAACATTTTTGCTTATGAAGATTTGGTGGCAAATTTGATGATAGAATAAACTTATCCTTTCTTTCTTGATACTTAAGACATGCATGGTATAAGGTCCATTTATAAGTATGTGTCGTTCATTAATTTGTGTCCACAATAACAACAATAACAAATTTTTAGGGGAAATATTTCTATCTATTAAAATAATTTAAATAAACTACAAATATTGATTTTATTAATATGGTAGGATAATTTTTTGGAGCAAATTATTAGTAATTAGCTTACTATATGTTTCTCAAAGAGCTATTATGTAATTTTTTTTATATGTTGAAGAATAATTGAGACATCTTTTTAAGATGGTATTTTATAAAAGACAAACATTGTATGTGTCTTTGTAGTCGAAGATTATTTGAAAATGTAGCTTTTTGTACACAGGGTTGTATTTTAATTGTAAAAAGGATTACAAGCATAAATATTTTCAATAACGAATTGTCATGAGCTCTCCTTTTACATGGAATAGCAAATATGAAATTATTCAGTTTATAAGAGTACGTCTTACACGGTTGAATCAATCTTTATAAGTTTGATTTTTAGATTCAGAATTTATAAATGAATGTATTCTAGCTTTTGACTACTCATGCAATGTATGAAAGTGCTCTTTTAGTGATATTGACACAATTTATTTTCATAGTAATTAATTTTATAATAATTATTAATTCAATCCTATTAAAAAATCAATTCAAATGATAAAAATAAATTAATGAAAACAAAGTGCAACCATTGCATTGTTTAGAATAATGTGAAGATGGAAGCATAAAGTCTATATTAGTTATAAATCTTGGTTCATTGCTTGTTACTCATGAACTATATAAAATAATTTTAATAATTATATACTATAGAATTGTGAATAAAATGTGTATTTTCTATCATAATTGATATAATTAAGTTATCATTTATAATTTTAGAAGTAGGCAATAAATATTATACTCTTATTGTTGATAAATATGTCTAATTACTAAAGAAAATACAATTTAAAATAATTAAAATACAAAATAATAGACAATTCAAAATGGTTATTACCCATCTTGATTAAAATCGTCCTATAAGATTAACCAAGTAAACATTGGGTTGTTTGCATTTTGGACCCTGAAGTATAAGGTAATTTATTTTATGGACCCTTGGTTTTCAATGTTAATTTTTTGGACCCTAAAGATTATGGAGTGAATAAAAAAGGACCTTAAAGTTGTGGGCTGAAAAAAATGCCCATGTCCCGTTCTATTTTTTCTTCCCATGTTTTAATTTTTCTCTAAATTGACTTCAAACTTCATGACTAAGATTAAAACTGTATTGAAGTTATAATACAAACTGTATTGAAGTTATAATACACGTCTCCTATTCATGCCGGAGCTGCTTAGACCCCTGAGTACCCTTAGTCCTTAAGGGTTTAAATAGCTCCAACATGAATAAAAGAGGTGTATTATAGCTTCAATATCGGTTTTAACCTTAGCCCTGAAGTTTGGCGTTAACTGGGAGAGAAATTCAAACATGGGAAGAAAATAAAAAACAGTTACACGGGTCTTTTTTTTCAGTCCATAAACGGTAAGATCTTTTTTTATTTAGCTTATAAGCTTTAGGGTTTAAAAAATTAATAATGAAAATTAAAGGTCCAGAAAATAAAAGACCCTTAATTCAGGGTCTAAAATGCAAAAAACCCAGTAAACATTATGAACTGAACATTTTATTGGATATGGCTAATCAAATCAGTTTTTGTTCAAAAACAAGTATAAGATTAACCAATCTTATCAGCTCAGTTTACATGAGTTCTAGGGTTTTATTTTATTCTCTTCCATCAATTCTTCTCCCATCTCTCGACAGCAATCTAAGAATAATATTACAATAGGATAAAGCAATTCAATTCCCATGGTCGAGACATATTATTGATCCCCATATATTCCTTTTCTAACAGTACAAAAACACCTTTACATATCAACAATGAAAAGTCACTTACCACTTCAAACTGAACCCTATAAATACATGCATAATGCATCCATTTGTTTCAAGCTAACCCACCAAGGAAAACAAACAAAAACCCTAGCTACACATATCTTCTTAGAACAAAATGAATGTCTTGAAGCCTCTAGTAGAAGACAAACCAGTAGTAATATTCAGCAAAAGTGCATGCTGTGTGTGTCACTCAATGAAGCAACTTATAAACAGTTTCGGAGCGAATCCAACGGTGTACGAGCTGGATGAACTCCCAAATGGTGGGGAGATCGAAGAAGCCCTCCGAAGTGTAATGGGGGACGACGATCCGTCTGTTCCGGCTATCTTCATCGGTCAGGAGTTTGTCGGTGGGTCCAATAAAGTGCTTAGCCTCCAAGTTCAAGGTAAACTGGTGCCCATGCTCATTGATGCTAGAGCTATCTGGGTTTGGCATAATAGAGGAAGCACTAGATAATCTATAGTGCATGCATGAATTTTGATCATAGCAACAACAATTATCTGCTTGATCACCCTACCTCTATCGATCTAGTTTGATGCAGTCACGTACTTAGCTTTTTTCAGCAGCTCTAGTAGTTAAAAGGGTGACAATGTATGTTATGTTGATTTTCATAAATAAAGGACTTTTCATATGTTATGCATCAACTTCTGATCATGAAACTAATTAACATATGTACGTCTGGTAGTTAATGACATTTGAGTACCTTGTATATTTTGAATACAGTAAAATTGGAATAATGTTTATGTATGTTTTGAACTATATATGTTATATACATGCTTTAAATACCAATGAAGTTGCAGACCAAGTGAGAACCATCCGCATCTTTCAAGCTCCCCACCAAGGTTTATGTCTTGGTATAAGCAAAATATTTCCCATTATATTGGTATGTCAATGAGCTTGTAGCTCAAGTGGCAACGTTTGAATTCTAGTCGTCACAATTTCATTGGTAGAAATTGTTGGTGCTCTTGGAAGGCTCGTTGCACGATGGACCAACTCACCTTGAAAAAATTTTAAAAAGCTGGTCTTCCATATTAGCAGATTTAGGTCTTCTTATTAGGGGTGACCAATACACTATTATATTAATCTTATATACAAAATTTCCATAATTTTTATCCCAAATTATATTGAATTATTATTATTTTTTCCATATTACCGGTGACCTCATGGCCACCCTTAGATTAGTCCAAATCCGCCACCATATATATGTTTCTATAGGTGTGTAGTTTGCATGGCCAAGTACACAAGCTTTAATTTAGCCTGTATATTTGTGGTTATTTCATGAGCATCATTAATTATGTAAGCTGTTAAAAGAACTGCATATACAACTCGAGGCAAACATATACAACCTTAGCCTAGTTGCTGCTAGCTTCTTGAATATGTTCCCCATTTTCAGCAAAATATATATCCTGAAGCAACCAAATCAAAGAAAATCGCAATCACTAACATTATATTTCTGGAGATTCTTTGTAGATTAGATTTCATTCATGGTTGATATATAATTGAGGACAGTAGAAGTGGCATGGATGCCTTTTTTTTTGAAACCACATATATATGGTAGCCTATTTAGCTATATACCACTTCAATTTTCTAGCTAAATGAAAGTTCAGGTTTTATTGAAATCAAACATATTTTCCTTGGGTAGAAATGGTGGCATGGTTTTTATGGGTCATATATTGGACTGTCTTCAGAAAGGATCGGAGTTCAAGTGTGTTGGCTACTTGACTCACATTTAACCGAATCGAATAATGACAACATGAACGTAACATTGTTGTTTAATATTCTGTTATAAATTATGCCTCTTGTTATCAGAGGTTGTGTCTAATTTCACAATAGTAAGACTAAATCAACTGTGACGACACATTGGGTGGGATGGTCCTAACTCTGATCTGAGTGGGTTACACTTAAATGTGATGGTTCGGCTAATCAACATGGAGTAACAGTTGGTTTCAACATCCATGACAATCTTGGTAGACGTAGATCCTCCGAGCGGGGTCCTTCAAACTCCATTCATAGTCTATCCTCCTTGCAGAAACTTTGACTCTTAAATTAGGCCGGGGTCGACCAGGATTTACATGTTGGGTTATTCAAAAAGGTCCAGGTTGAAAGTGACAACCTGGTCCTTGTTCAAACAACTAAAGGTGTGTTCAAGGTACCGTGCCAAATTAATTTGACTATTAGAGATATCAAGATGTATTTACAAATATTTGAGGGAGTCTTAATTAGACATACTTTTAGGGAAGCCAACATGACGGTAGATTGGTTAGCTAACAGGGGACACTCCATTCAAAACCTAGATGTTTGGAATTTTAGCTCTTCGTTTGAATTGTCTTTTATTTTTGTTTCATGATAACTTAGGTAGACGCCTTGAGAGAAAGGTCTTTCTTTACCCAAATTCAAAAAAAAAAAAAAAACCATAGGTGCTATCTAGCACGCACGCGCGCGCGCGTACACACACATATATATATATAGGAAAATTGGATTCTAATAATTCCTACTTTTGTAAATTGGATTGCAATAAACCCTACTTTAAATTTGTATTCTGATGGTCTAAAAAAACAAATTGTATTGTAGTGGTACCAAATCCATCACCACATTCTTTTTATTTTTTTCATGCCTACCCCATATTATTTTTGTTTTTTTCATTCCTGCCCCGAGATAGGTAATGAAGTATAGTTACTAAAATATTTTTTAAATTATTTTTTTGAAATTCCGAGCAATTATTATGATTTTTTAAAAGGAATAAAATTGAAAAAATCATAAAAAATTGAAAAAAATTGGGAGAAATGCTGTAAATTCATTAAAAATCGTGATAAAATGTTATACAAAGTTTTGAATCAAATGCAACACAAAATCTATGATATTTAGGGTATACTCTCGATTATGTCCCACTACAATACAATTTTTTTTTTTTGGACCACCCGAATACTAATTATAAGTAGGGATTATTGTCATCCAATTAGCAAAAGTATGGATTATTAGAATCCAATTTTCCTATATATATATATATATATATATATATGATATTTTTCTAAAACTATTAATCAAAATATTCCCCTAATTATAAATTTTGTCTACACTGACAATCTTGCCTCACAAACCAGGCGACTGAACAATGAAATATGCTGTCATGAAAAAGCTTTCCTACTGCTCTATGATGAAATACATACTCCACCTCAGCCTAGTATTAGTTAAAAACGTTAGTTAGTTGGTGTTAACTACCTTTTCTTTCTCTTTTCTTGTTTTCTCCTTGTATATAAATACCCTTTGTATTCTTGTTGAAATTAATAAATTGTATTCTCTATTTCTGTTATTACACAAAGCTTTTCATCCTTTGTGTTTCTCTCTTCTTCCTCTGTTTTTCTAGGCTAAAGTATCATGATATCAGAGCTTAGGTCAATCATACATTGATTGATTTCTGTTTTTTTTTTCTTTCAAAGCATTCCAATGGGAATTCCAATCCCAAACGCAATACCCATTCCGGACATAGGTCCTACCCATGTTCTTTTCTTACATCCCTCTGATAATCCGAATAGCGTCTAAGCGGCAAAAACTATGGATCTTGGAAGAAATCGATGGAAATCGCCCTCTTAACCAAGAACAAGCTTGATTTCGTCACGGGAACGTGTGTCAAGCCTGGAGCTGAATCTCCTTTGTTGTCCTTATGGGATAGGTGCGACAAGATGGTAATCTCTTGGCTGTTGAATGCAGTAGAGCCTAACATTTCAGACATCATTCTGTATTCCAGTTCTTCAAGGCAAATTTGGACAGACCTTGAGCAATGCTTCGGTAAATCAGATGGCACGAAGCTTTTTCAAGTAAAAAGGGACTTCTACTCCATATCACAAGGTAATCGTGACATTGCATCATATTTTACTCATATAAAACAATTGTGGGATGAACAAGATTCAATGGTACCTGTTCCCACATGTTTTCATGGCATAGAGTGCAATGCTTACAAGTATGTTCAGGATATGCTTGCTAAAGAGCATCTTATTCAATTTCTTGTGGGTTTAAATGATGCTTAAAAAACAGTAAGAGGGAACATTTTAATGAGTAAGCCGCTTCCTAATGACAGTGAGGCATATTATGTTCTTTTACAAGAAGAAAATCAAAGAGAAATGAGTTCTTCTGCTGTTATCTCATCTCAATCCGCAGCTTTTTTGTCCAACATAGGCACTAATTCTTACTACAATAATGATAGTGCAATGGTTAATCATGCAAATTTTCAAAATAGAAGTGCCAACTAGAATTCTTTTCCTGGGTTAAGAACTCAAGGGTATCAATCTTATGAACAACAATCCTCTTCTAGAAATTCTGATAATCGTTATCAATCTGAGAGTTCAAGAAATCGAGGTTTTCAGAATAGAAATTCTCAAGGTTATGGCCAAAAGAAGCAGTTGTTTTGTGATTTCTGTAAGATGCAAGGTCATACCATAGATAGATGCTACAAGCTTCATGGTTATCCTCCTAACTATAAGCAAAACAAAGGAAAAAGATTAGCTGCTAATGTCGTCCAAGATCAAGGCACAGAATCTTGGAACAACGAGATCCAACCTTCTGAAGATCAAACAACAGCTAATGTGTCTTTATCTCCTCTTACATCACAGCAATATCATCAGCTTATCTCTTTTCTGGATAGGTAGAGTAAAGAACTTGGCCAGAATCAATCTCCTCCTTCGCAATATCATGGTACTAGGTTTATGGCAGGTACACATTTTAGTTTTGTTGCTTCTTTTAACAAATATGACTGGATTATTGATAGTGGAGCTAGTGATCATATTACTTCATGTCAAGATTTATTCACTTCATTTCATCCTGTTAATTCTCCAAGTTATATTACTATGCCCAATGGTAAGCAATCAAAGATTACTCACACTGGAACTGTGAGATTAAACAACAAGATTATTTTAAAAGATGTTTTGTATGTTCTTGAATTTCAATTTAATTTGTTATCCGTTTATAGACTTTGTCAACAGTTGGATGTTAGTGTTGTTTTCTCTTTAGATAACTGCATTATAAAGGGGCAAATGTTTCAGGAAGTGGTCCTTGGTAAAGCATATCAAGGGTTGTATCATGCCAAGCAAGACAGTGTATTGAATGACAACAAGAAAGCCTTGCAGAGTCGGATGGTTCTTCATCCGGATAAAAGTCTTACAGAAGCAGATTGTTGGCATTTCAGATTAGGTCATTTGTCTTACAATAAGATGAAGTGTATAGATTTGTCTTGTGGGGTTAAGAAAGAAACAATTTGTTCGATTTGTCCTAAAGCCAAATTACACAGACATCCTTTTTCTCTTAGTACTACTAAATCTTCAAGAATTTTTGAGCTAATTCATGTTGACATTTGGGGGCCCTATAAAAGTTTAGAATAATGGTCAAGATTAGGAGATTGTTCTAGACATTAATAATTCTAATGAGAATCATCTTTGTGGAAAAGAACAGACTCAAGTTTCTCAGATTCCACTAAGAAGATCTGTTAGAAATCATAAAAAGCCTTCTCATTTGGAAGAATATAAGGTTTTCATTAAAAACAAAATGGTGATCTTGATGAAGAAGTGTATATGCATATGCCCAAAGGAATTCCCAATCCAGAGCATAAAGTTTGCAGGTTAAAGAAATCGTTATATGGTTTGAAACAAGCAAGTTGGCAGTGGTTTACCAAATTAAAAGAAACTCTTGTTTCAATGGGGTACTACTATCAATCCAAGAATGATTATTCTTTATTTCTTAATAAATCTTCTTCCAATATTACTATCATAGCTGTTTACGTAGATGATATTCTGATTACAGGATCTGACATCAAAGAAATACAAGCTGTCAAGGAGGCCTTAAATGAGAAGTTTGGAATCAAAGATCTTGGCAAGCTTCATTATTTTCTGGGACTAGAAGTAGAGCAGTTTCCAGAATGGATTCTTCTATCCCAAAGAAAATTCACTAGAGAATTGTTGAAAGATTGTGGGCATAATTTCAGGAGAAATGCTGCGACACCGTTGCCTTTAAATTGCAAGCTGCAACCAGATGAAGGAATTCCTATTCCTAATGCTACTGTCTACAGAACTCTAGTTGGGAAGCTCAATTTTCTCATACATACAAGGCCTGACCTGAGTTTTTCTGTACAATACTTAAGTCAGTTCTTGTAAAATCCAAGAGAGCCTCATTACCAAGCCCTTCTTCATACACTTAGCTATATTAATGGTACTTCTACTCAAGGCATTCTCCTTAGTGCAACTCCACAGCTCACATTACAGGCCTTCTCCGATTCTGATTGGGCAGCATGTCCTGTCACTAAGAGGTCTACTACAGGTTACCTTCTCTTGTTAGGTTCATCACCTATCAGTTGGAAGTCTAAAAAGCAAGGAACCGTGTCCAGAAGTTCTTTGGAAGCAGAATACAGAGCAATGGCAAAAGCAGCAGCAAAGGTAACCTGGGTTGTCAGACTTCTAGAGGAGCTTGGAGTTAAATCATTACAGCCTATCACCCTCAATTGCGACAATCAATCGGCACTTCACATTGCCAGGAATCCCGTGTTCCATGAGCGAACCAAGCACATCGAGATTGACTGTCATTTCACGAGGGAAAAGGTCTTAGATGGTCTTATTCATCCAAACTATATGCCTACTGTTGATCAATTAGCAGACGTTCTTACGAAGATTCTACCCAGCATCCAGTTTAACGATTTATTATCCAAGCTTGGAATGGTGAATTCTTCATCCCATTCCAGCTTGGGGGGGGGGGGGGGGGGGGGGGATGAAATACATACTCCACCTGATCAGCCTAGTATTAGTTAAAAACGTTAGTTAGTTAGTTAGTTAGTATTAACTACCTTTTCTTTCTCTTTTCTTGTTTTCTCCTTGTATATAAATACCCTTTGTATTCTTGTTGAAATTAATAAATCGTATTCTCTATTTCCGCTATTACACAAAGCTTTTCATCCGTTGTGTTTCTCTCTTCTTCCTCTGTTTTTCTGGGCTAATTGTATTACTCTACAGGGTAACATAAACTAAACCAACAAACGTAGGGCAAAAAGAAGCTTCGCCTAGCATAGCAACCATGTATATCTGCTCCCTCCTTTTTTTATTTAAGTGTCGTCTAAGTATTAGTGTCAAAAATTTTGACCGTTAATATTTTAATCTGTATTTCAAACAAAATTGATATCATTAGATTCGTAATAAAAAATGCTATTGAAAAAGTATAATATCATAATTTTTTACAAAAATATTATGTGAAAAATTATTGATTAACAATGGACCTCAAAAAGCATGAATGACAGTTAATAAAAAAGGGAGGGAGTACTAGTTAGACTTTGTTAGAATATATGCATCTCTATAATTAACCTAACTTGTTGAGTGCTAGCTATTTTAAGCCATTTTGTGTTTGTCAAAGTGATTCCTTGACAGACTCAATTAGGCATATATACCAAAAACATAGCCAGCTAATAATTAAGATTTTGAATGGGTTTTCACCATTGCTTATTTCTTACTTAATTTGCAATAAATTATTAAAAGGTATCTTATATTTTGCAGTATTTATTTTTAAGGGACTATATTATTGAAAATTATTTTTAGGTACCCTATCTTTCGTAATACCTATTTTCTTGTGAAAAATTATATTTTAGATTTATTACAAGATTCCAAAGGCTATCTAAAACTGCAAAAATATCCCTACTTTGATAAAAGCTTGTCGATTTATATTTTTATCTGCATTAATCTTTGTTTTAAAGAATTAATTTAGATCTCTTTTCCATTCGTTTAATTAATTTTGCTAAGCATGGTGGACCTATAACCACTAAAAATATAATTTCTAAGGTATAAGTAGTAGATTGTGATAATTAGTACTGTTAAAGTTATTATATTGAGTTGGCCCCGTCTTTTATGTGGCTGGCAGACTGCAGTGTCACACCGCACTGCAACATTCCATATTCCACCATAATCCACCACAATCTACCACAATCCACTACAATCTACTTTTTTAAAATTTAATTTATCTTTTTATTAAAAGTTCAACTTTCCATATTCCACCATAACCCACCACAATTTTCCCCAACCCACCACAATCCACCACGATCTACCACAACCCACCACATTTCTTCCACACCGCAGCCAGCCGTATAAAAGAACGGGGCCTTAAGAGTTTTCATTTGAAGTTGTTTGCATAAAAACAACAAAAATTCATATTATTGCAAGAAGGTCCCTGCTTAAGGTCCGTCTCTATAAATTTTGGACTAAGTTGAAAAGAAAAAATCACCTAAAAATAGTTTCCAAAGAAAATTTATCACCTAAAAATAGTTTACAAACAATAGAAGGTACCTGACAATCATTTCTAAAAACATTGTCCCCAAAAATAGTTTCTATAAAATAGAAGGTACTATTGAGGATTTGAGGGATTGACATATATTTGGTAAATATTGTCTTGTATATTTTAGTTATTATGTTTCCTATTTTTGGGTATCTTGTATTGGAAAGTAGAGTATTTCTTTCTTCAGAACTCTTGTGTAGATGTAGATCAATGCTAATGGAAAAGGTAAGAAATTCACTCGAAGAAAATTGTCTTCTGGCTTGATTTTGTTAGGTACTTATAAGTCATTATTTGCTTAATTTGCGTGAGATTTTGTTCTTCATATTTGACTATTTGAGATATTTTATTTGCTTCCATGCTACCATGGATTCCTCACTCTGCATTCCCTATCATATCTTCACTTTTCTAAAAAGACATCGATCCAAAGCTTGTTATTTTAAGTTGGATGTTGTAAGAAGTTGGTCAAAATTGTAAAGAGTTGGAAGAGATTTGTAAAGTCGAAAAAGGTTTGTTAAGTTGGAAGAAACTAAGAAATGTTGAAAATAATCAAAATTATTGGACAGATCAGAAAAGAATTTCCATCATTCCCTATCTTTTAATTTAAATGAAATTTCGTTCTTTATATTTTAAAATTTGAGAGATTTTATTTGCTCCCATGCTAGCATGGATTTCTCCACTGCCTATCATATCTCTACTTCTCTCAAAAGACATTGACACAAGGTATGTTCTTTTAAGTTTTAAGCAAGATAAATAGAGTTGGGTATTAGACAAGTTGGTCAAAATTGTACAGATTTGGAACCAGTTTGTGAAAACCAATTGGGAGGAGTTTGTGTGAAAGTTGAAAGAAACAGCAAAGAGTTGAAAGAAACAAGAAAAAGTTGAAAATAATCAAAATTGCTGGAAAGGGTTGTAAAAGATTTTCACCATTACCTATTTCCTATTTAAGTTGTGTGAGATTTTTGTTCTTCATAGTTGACTATTTGAGAGATTTTATTTGCTCCCATGCTACCATAGATTCCACTCTCTACACTCTCTATCATGTCTCCACTTTTCTAAAAAGACATTTATTCCTGGCTTGTTCTTTTGAATTGGACAAATAAAGTTAGATGTTAGAAAATGAAGGTTGTTTTTGGTGTGATTGTATACTTTGTTTTTATGAAAACTAGTCTTAAACCTGTGCGATGTACGATATATGATAAATAAGTATTATTTTTAAAAAAAATAACCTAAATTATTAAATATTAATATACGTATAAATTAAAAAGATCATAACATAAATTATATAATTAAATGAAAGATATGAAAAATTGTTCAAATAAAAATACATAAAATTTAAAATACATGTAGGTCAAGAGTTTAAGTGATAAACGTACGTACCCCTATTCTAATTCATGGTAAGTTTATTAGATATTATAATTATAGTAAAGCATATATATTTTTAGCTTTGGGCTATAATTATGAAAACACATTTTTATATATGTAATTACAAGTGATGATAATTATGAAAACAAATTTGTTTTTTTGTTAATCATAATATCAGCAAGGTAAATTAAATCGATGGCAAAGTTCTGCTTATACAGGTGTTCGTTAGGGTTCTAGTAAAGTTGTTACTACAGCAGGGTTGGTTGGAATTTTGGTGGCATTAATGTTATAATGCAATATGCAAATACTAATAGTGCTCTTATAAATTGGTGGTGGTGATAAAGAGATTTGATAAGCAATTTACTTGGATTTTTAAAATGAAACATTTTTAAGGTTAAATTTGATAAACAAAACTGAAAAGGCAAGGCTTTAAATATCAGAAGATACAAAAAATGTGAATAAAAAAAATTCTGTATGCCCTTACCACAAATTATACTCTACATCATGGCAGACCTACCTAAGTCCACCATACGTACTAAAATATGTCAATTTTTAACAATGAACTTTTGTATAAAAAAAAATGGATTGATAATATTTATGAATTATACAATAATACTGGCAAACTTATGTAGAGTTTTATAATAATTATTGATGAATTTATTTTGAAAATTTTAACACTTTGGTAGATCTATGTAGGTATTATATGATGTACCAATCAATGCTCTGATTGATAGAAGTCCGTGAATCACTCTTTATATAATTAAGAGTCATGTGTCATACCAATTAAGAAACTATAATTCGGTTATACTGGGTTGGGACTCCAATTTCTAACTTTCGATTTTGGACGATTGCAGTTACAATGGGTCAGGTATTCGATTTGAATATGAAAGTTTTAACGGAGAAATTAATTCTTAATTAAACCACCGACATTGCAGAAAAATTAGAATGATCTTTTTTTTTTAATTCGCTACAGAACATAAAATTGTTATGGTTTCACCATTTGATGGGACCCATAGATGACTAAAATTGTTAATTAAACCAATTAAATCACTGACATTGCAGAAAAATTAGAATTATTATTATTATTATTATTATTATTATTATTATTATTATTATTATATTACATAAGATGACTAAAATTGTGCAACCTACATGTTGCCATGAAAATTTCAATCACAAAACAAACATTAGGTATAGTTAAAATATGTCAAATTATCAAAAAAATAAAAGCTAAGGCCAAATAATATCCAAATTATTATATACTCATAGAGCCCATTGCATGAAATGATAGTGTATTTTCATCTTCCATTTGTCATGTATAGCCTTTGATTTTATCTCATATGAGAATTTTATTTTATAATCTTCTCCTTATCAAACTTACAATTAACGTTTATTTTATCATAAATAATGACATATTGATTTAAATATTTTAATCAAGATTCCATAAAGGTCAATTGTTTAATTTTGAATGAATTTTAATTTTTACATAATTGATAGGATTATTGTTTCATTTTCAATATTGTAGTTTTTATTTTGAATGTTGTGAAGTAAATTTTAATAGTCATATTTTTTTTCACCACATAATAAAAGATAAAGGCAAGTTAAATTATCTAATTATTGAAAAAGCACCTAGTATTGATACTGCAAGTTAGATTTTACAATTTATTATTTTTTCACCAAAATTTTATAATTTATTAAACACATACTACCACATAAATTTTCTCACCACATAATACATGTTGGAAGAAGTTTGGAACTTAGAAACAACTAGAAACAGTTCGAAGGAACTAGTAAAAGTTGAAATGGGTTGGAAGTAACTTGAAAAAAATTAGAAAGCGTTAGAATTAGCTGGTGAAAGCTAGAACGAATTAAAAGAGTTGAATGAGTCAGAAATTAATTAATGATAATTCAAAAAAAAAAAAACCATCCATCAAAGTTTTTGAAAATATGTGTGGATAAATAGTTGGCCAATCTTTTACTTCTCTATACAATTTAGTTTTTCACTACTACTCCCTCCGTTCTATATTAATTATCGTCTTTGGAAATTGTGCAGTTAAATTTCAAAAATTTTGACCATAAATTTCTCAATATATGTAATGAGTTTCTATATAAAATTACCACCAATAGATTCGTAGCGAAAAATATTATCATAAAAGTATAATATTACATTTGTTAATAACATACTATATGAGAAATTATTTATTAAAGAGTGACATTCGAGACCGTAAAAGTCAAAATTATGACAATTAATATGGAATGGAGGGAGTAAAAAATTTAAAAATAAAAAATTTTAAGGATGTGCTGCAGGGCGTAGGCTCATATTATTTTGTCTTGAACATAGCACATCTAGGAGACTAGGATTGATTAGAAATGTAGAATGCTCTCCAACTTTTTTTCAGGCGGAAACCCATTTTGTAGGCCGAGCGTAGCCCATTTTATTGGGCCTACTATTGGTCCTTTATTCGGTAGTTATTTTTAGGGTAATTGACGTACAAGGACGGCCCAGAAGCCAATTCACCACTTTAGTACTGTCTGGACTAAAAAGTTCTAATTTTCAACTAAATGTGGGGCCATTTTTAGCCGTCATCTTCCTCTTCTCTCTCTCCTAATTTTCATCTCCCTCCTCTTCTCTCTCTGCCAAATTAGGGGAAGACAACAACCTCTCTTCATTTTCACTCTTTGTTTGCTGCCCGTCAAGTTATTCGCTGCCTAAAAAAACAATTCCAAGCAATGGGGTTCAGATGGGGTTGTGAAGAGGAATATGGGTGCAAAAGAAGAAGGAAGAAGAAAAAGAAGAAAGCAGCAACATAAGAAGAAGAAGAAGAAGAAGAAGAAGAAGAAGAAGAAGAAGAACATAACCAAGATTAATCTGCATTTTCTTTTTCCTCGGATTCGAAGGAGCTGCTCAACCGTGTGGAAAAGCAAGAAGAAGCAAGGGAACACCTTGCAGCCCCAACACCCCCACCGAACCTCCCAACCCCCTCTGTTTTGCTCCCTTTCCAGCCCCGACACCACCATCAAACCACCAACAAACCCATTTAATTAAGATTTAAACATTGGAAGACACCATGTGACTCAAGTAATGGTAACCGACCAATTGCAAGGTTTGTCTACAAAGCATAAGCTGATTGAAACAAACTACATCAACGACATTAATCGCATAGGAAATAAGCATTTGTAGTCCAGTGGTATTTGGATAACCTAGGTTTACTATATTGATAACCAAGGATAACTATTTGGATAACCTAGGTTCACTATATTGATAACCAAGGACAACTATTTGGATAACCTAGGTTTACTATATTGATAATCAAGGATAACTATTTGGATAACCTAGGTTTACTATAGGATTACAAATATTAAATTTTGTATGACGGAATTGAAGAAGAAAAAGAAGAAGAAAAACAGGGAGTCCATTCTGATTCAGCTTTGTATAAAGCTCTTCATCATCAGAATTTGCCATGATTTGTTTTGATTGGTGGAGGGTAACACATGTTGTTTTTATGTGTATAGATCCATTTTTGGTTGTTTTGTTAAGTATTTGTATAATTGTATGATATTTTGGGAAGGGATTGAAAGATGCCCTGTTCTTGGGACAAAGAATAGATTATTGCTTAATTTCTTTAATTATTAGTACCGCTATTACTATGTTGTAATGTCGTCCGAACAAAATTGATTGATGGATTTGGAGGAGCAGGTGACGCCGCCCCAAGTGCAATGGTCGGTGGTGGGGTTCCAGGAGGAGAGAGAGTTTTGTGGGTCGTCTGTAATGGCGGACTTTATGCCCAGTAAAGCTTGGTACTCGGGCAATACTCTGCCATTGATGGAGCTTAGTTGAAGAAAGAGGAGAAGAAGGATGAAGAAACGCATTGTTTGCTTTGGGTGTGATGATGATGGGTGGTGTTTGGATGAGTGAAAATGAAGAGGGGTTGCTGCCTTCCCCTGTTTTGGTAGAGAGAGAAGAGGAGGGAGATGAAAATTAGGAGAGAGAGAGGAGGAAGATGACTCGGCTAAAAATGGCCCCACATTTAGTTGAAAATTAGAACTTCTTAGTCCAGGCAGTACTAAAGTGCCAAATTGGCTTTTGGGTCGTCCTTATAGGTCAATAACCCTTATTTTTATGGGATTATATTGGGAAATTGCTACTGCAACAATTCACTCCCATCCTTGCAAAATAAGGAAAATTGGAAGGAGAAAAATCAATATTTGGAGAAATGGAAAACAAATAATTCGAAATTACGATTTTGTAATGAATGAACTGAATTTTGACGCCTGTTAGTTTTGGTATCCACCACTGAGTTGAACTTGTCGAAAAAAATGACTTGACAGTAACAATATTATACATGATGTGGAGCACACATTTCGAGCTGCAAAAAAAAAAAAAATCATGCATGTGTAATATCGACACTACAAGGTGACTTTTCCGACAAGCTGAACTCAACAGTTGATACTAAAAATAAAAGGCGTTTCAGCTCACCTATAATAAAGTTTTAAGTTCAAATTATTTTTCTCAGTACCCCCAAAGTACGGATTATTCTTTTATAGTTTAATTTTTGCAAACTAAATGTTGTTTTTCAATAAAGTTTAGCTAAGATATAACTCTCTCAAAGTTGGGTTCAAAAAAAAAAAAAAAACTCTATCAAAGTTACTTGATCAGTTCATGGATATGAATTTTATAAGCATGTGTGTAATTTTATGAATTCACATGTATAAATTTATATACATACAAATTTCGTTCTTTGATCAGTTCATAATCGATATACATTACCATACACTTAAAACTTTAAGAGTTTACGACTTTCATTTTATAAACACGTGTATACTTGTTAATTTTATTAGTATGTTCATAAATCTATACATGTGTGTTCATAAAGTTATACTCATATGTTCATAAAATTATACAGATAAAGTATAAGAGCATGATACTCCTAGTAGTAAAATCCTAGGTCGACTAACTAGTTTGGTTGATCCAAATCTAAATCTGAAAACCATAGGATTGTCGTGAAACACATACAAACTTAATCCCAAAACATAATCAAACTATATTTTAGTTCTTATTGAGTTATGGGAGTAGAAAGATCTATACAATCGAACAATTCATATTCCATGCACCTGGAGCATGTGCTCCGTGTAAGGATGAGTAAATAATTATGTTATTGTGTTAAATTTCACCCAATTTGGTGAAACTAAAAGAGAGAAGAGGGAGAGAGATTTGAAAAATGATATTATTGATGAATCTCTACTCAAAGATACAAGAGGGAGAGGTAGGTTATTTATAACCAACCTCCCTAACTAACCAAGAAACAAGATAAAAGAAAACAAAGAAATAAAATTGTGAACAAATTGGAAATACAAAGATACCATGTGCTCCGTGTAAGGATGAGTAAATAATTATGTTATTGGGAGTAAACAACGGGTAGGTATCGGTGAATGATTATGTTATTGAGAGTAAACAACGACCATATTTGAAACACATGCTCCAGGAGCACATAATAAATTGCACTAATCCAACGCGCTAATTAATCCAAAATTTTTCGACAGGAGAAAACATGATATTAGATATGAAGCAACCTCTATAAAAATTCCCTTTTTTTTCCTTTAAACAAAAAGAAATTACAAAAAGGCTTCTACACCTTTTGGGCTACCATTGGATGGTATATACTATATAGCAAAGTTGGGGGAAACATTGATAGTGTTTGTGCTTTTGCTACAAATAAAAGGTTATGTTATTCCACGCTTGTTTATCATAATAAGCCATTTCGTTTTGTCTACCCTAAATTCCCTGCATTGATTAATTTTAATCACTCATCATCAAATGATTAATCCATGTTTTTCAATAATCGTATTGCAATCAACAATGATTGTGCTTTCGCATGCTTCTGCATGGTAATTGCTTTTACCCCAGCCCACAAATTGTTCCTGTGCTGGTAATGTAAGACTTCTGACTGAATATGTTAGTGGGATCATGTCCAATACTTAATTTGATCAGATACATTGTTACTAATTACCCTAATTAGTGCACTTCATATGATGATAGATCCAATCATCCAACCCTTGGTAATCTTTGGAATCCAAAGAGATTTTTGTTTTTTTTGTGTGTTAGAGGTAGTCTAAATATTTCCTTAATATGTTGATATCATTATTAAGGGAACTGATAATATGACCATATGACCTTTTGGTGAGCATGTGAACATAATTAGATATTTAGCAAACATCAAGTGATATTTTTGTGGACATCAAGTATGAAAGGTGAACACCAAGTATTGTTTCCGTGGACATCAAGTATGCAAAGGGAAATACAAATTTTGCTTGGCGGACATCAAATGTTGATGTCCAACCTTTATACTTCATATATACGAAAACAATACTTAATGTCCAACTTTCATAATTGATGTCCGTCGGAAATCCAACCATGCTCATATGTTCATAAAAGGCCCATGCTCATATGATCAATTCCCCATTATTAGTATTATACCATGGTAAATGAGTAGGCCACAAGAAGGTAGTCAGTTTACATGGAACTTTATTTCTATTATTAATGAGATCCATACTAAGTAGCCTTGCTGTGATTATAAGACATTGCATTAAGGGATGACATTTTTGAATGCTCAAAACTTCTAACTCATATTAAAAGAATCACAGGGTACAGAAGGCTGACAAATTCAACATGGTAGTATATATACACTTCCATTCATATTCACACAAACACACACCTAATCTCATCCCATTGAATTGCGCCTCCTTCTCTGAAAGAAGAATCGCGATTCTGAGTTTGTCTTAGACCCTACAGCCCTGTGTGTGTTTATCCGAAAGAGGGCATGTATTTTGCTGAGTTTCCTAGCAAACAACTTCAACACCTTATTCGCAGCATGCGGCTTCACCATCTCCTGTTTCATTGACACATGATCTTTTTCCAAGTCTGTCAGTCTCATCCTCATCCTAGCCACTTCCAGCTTGAGTTCTCGGTTCTCTCTTCTGACTGACGCGTAGTTGTCCCTTGGTGAGATGGCTCCGCTTGCTGCTCCACTCACTGATCTGTGAGGAAAGTTGTAACTGTTGAGTGATGACCCGAAAAAGGTCTGGTTTTGGCCTCCATTCATCGCGTTCTTCAGCCTGATTTGCTCAAAGTAGAGCACTTGGACCGCCATTTGCACTGGCAGACGTTCGTTCTGTGCTGCGTGGCTACATGCTTCCTGGGAGAGCTTCTGACAGTCTATTGTTTTGCATAATCTCTGCCTCTCTGACTCCTTGATATTCGGATGAACCTGCACATTAGTGATAGATATTGCACTTTTACCAACATATTGCCAAGATCAGGAAAGAGGGAAGAAACTAAATTTGGCTTGCCTTGAGAAAAATATCAACAGCTTTGTATAACCCATCAGTGACAACACGAGCATGGTCAGGCAGTAGCTCTGCCAAAGCAATGAACTTGGATGGTGTCAAGTTTGGGTCCAAAGCAACTTCAGTCAAGTAATTGTCCATCAACTTTGACACCTTAAAGATTGAGCTTTGCTTAGGAGACCCAGGGCTGTCAAACCCATACATCATCTCACTCTCATCCCCCACCTGATTATTCCCATCTTCCTCATCATCATCGTCGTCCTCATCCAAGTTGAGGAAAATGGAGAAGATCCTCAGCACAGACTCAGTATCATACATGGGACCAATCTGAGCATTCCCATATGAAGCAGCCGGGATAAGTATGTCCTCGAGGATTGCCTGGTCGAGCTGCAACCCTATCCTCCTCTCCAAATCCGCCCTACTCGAAGCAGAAACTGAACACACAATCGCACTCTTCAGCAGGCTCGATAGGAATGCCATTGGGACCGAGCTTTTCCTTGCTTGCGTAGGCAACAAACCCACCATTGCTTCCACAATCACCTTCTGTTTCTTCAGCAGTTCTGAGTCCTGCAGGTAGTTCCCTCTGAGTTGCAGGTCCCTGACAACCATTCCTTGCAGAGACGTCTGTGCGTAGTGTATCAGAATCTTGCTGATCAGATCCTGTTTCAGGCCCTTGGATTTGAGTGCCGACAAAACCCTCTGGAACAAGTCGAGGCTCAACACTGACAGACAGTTTCCCCACCAGTCTTCTGCTGGTGTTTCTGACAGGTGTTTTGGCGGGAAATTGCGCTCGAGTTTGGACAGACCAGAGGACAGCTGCTCTTTACTTGCGTTGTTCGCAATTGCAGTGATTAGTCTGTTGATCAGACCGATGTCCTCTGCAGTGGGTAGAAGGCTCTCACATTTGTGCAGTGCTGAGATGGAGTTGGATATGTTGGGGAGAACTATGTCTTTTAGGTATGATTCTGTTCGAGCTTCCAAGTTTTTCTCTGCATGATCCTCTGACATTTCCAGGAAATGAGCAGCACATTTTAGCATGGCCACATTCGACACTGTCAGCTCTACATTGATGCCGTAGCAGAACTTTGCTGCCAGCTCAAACGCCTCTGACCCACCTGGCATCGAGGGAAGACAGATCCGGGAGATCTTTGAATCCTTTGCTTCCAGGAGAAGCTTCCGAACTCTTCCACTGCGCGACACCAGAGGAAACTGCAGCAAAAAAATGTAAACTCTGTCATGATTTCAGGCCAATCTCTTTTCCCTTTTTGTTACTGTTTATTTCAATTACCTAGTTATCCAAACAGAAACAGAACCAGGAGATGGATCGATGCGAGTACTTACTTTGTGAAGAGCAAAGGTAGCAGGTCCTACATCAACGGTGAGATCGCTGGAAACATCAGAAACTGGCCTGAAACACGCGAGATGATTAGAAGTGGTGTTCAGACAGCACAGAACACAACAAGAGGTTGAATCCAAAGAAGCACATGAGTAGCAAACATACATTTTTTTCTTTTTGGATGTTATCAAACTTTTCTTTCACACGTACCGCTTTGAATGCATTCACCTAATCTATGCTGACATACCACCCACATATCAGAATCAAACCCTTTAATGATATCCAAATAATTAGGCCCCGAACTGCGATATTCCATTAATGGATGTCGTTGGATCGTTGATGGATTGTCATACGATGGCGACGTAAATAGGGACAGGGGTATTGAAAGTTGCATGACATGCAGGGAAAAGTTTTGTGGGTCTACCCCAAATATATGAGGCTGAAATCAGTTTTTTTGTATAGTAAACATAAACATATGTGGAGTGTAGTGCATATGCAGCTAGAAGCTAAGGAAGTCTCTGTCTATGTGTACGATCTATCCGTACTGGTTGATGAAAAATGATTGATTTAGGAGGGGGAGGAAATTATTGAGTATAGCAGCTTGATGCAAGCTAATAATGCAGGGTGGTAGAAAGACAAGATGTGGCCAGTTTACCTAGATTACGCCTTCTTAGCAGGTTCGAATTATAATCAAGTCTTATGGGGGGTATGTATCGTATGTATGTGTGTGTGCACCGTATATATGTCTTCAATCGATTTCAGAGTAAATGCATTAATGGCAGTCTATTCATGTAATGGTGAAGCTGAGTTTGCATCCATTATTATTTCACAAGGATTGGTTAGATAATCGCGCTGGCAATTGTTACTCTTGTTAAATGCTTCAATTCATGCCTGAGCTTGATAATGCTAGAATACCAAATCCAAATGGACGATGATACATGTCTTACCACCTCATATATTTTTGTACAAAAATGATAAATATCTTGTCGCAAGACAGATTTTTAGTGTCTTGCTATTGTATAAAGCTTATATATCTGTGTTAGGATTCACCCATATGTAAAAATGTCTTGCATCGGAAAAGTAAAGAGAAAGGATATGGTATATAAGTTAAGTGAGATATTCCTCTTAACACCAATTGATTTTAAGATGAAACCTTACTTGACTTGTGTATCATGGGCTTTGGTTGAAGTGGGCTCTTGCATGCTTTGGATCTCCCCCACAATTTGTAAATTAAATTAGTAATTATGATTAAATTATCACTCTTTTTTTTAAGTGTCTTTTTCCTTCAAATTAGTATTTTAGTGATTTCTCAATCCAATGTCTTTAGTAATTATGATTAAATTATCAATTATAAAGGCTTTCATATGGCTGGCTACGCAAATGAATATCAATGACATGTACCATAATCAAATCAACCTCATTCGCTAGATGTATTTTACCTACTTTTCAAAAAAATTAAAAATTTTGGATAAAAATAAAAGTTTACATGATTTATGTATAGTATTATATGATGATGTTATTCAAGAGTATAAGTGGGTATTAAATGTGTTGGAAGTAAATAAGACAAGTTTAAGGACCAAATTAAGTGTTAAAGCATTTCAACGGGTAAACATGGACAAGTACAAAACTAACACGCGTCGTGTTGTACATTTAATAAGTATTTTAATGCAAAATTTATATTATTTTTTAATCCAATTATAAGTAACTTTATTGCAATAAACATCAATGCAGTCTGTAGCTAATATCAAGGGGTGAAAAACAACTTAGCTGAGGGAAAGGAGGCTCACATAGGGACAACAAGAGTTTATTCTATGGCTTGATTTTTTTAAAAACAAAAACCGGGAAAATGGAAATAATATATAGGATTTAAAAGACACTTCCATCGAGACATTTCTTCAAATTATCTACACATGAAATAAAAAAAATAAAAAATAGAGACAAACTACTATTCTATATAATATTATTATTTAAAAAATAACTTTGATTGGTCATGTAATCTGTATTATTCTATAGCTTAATTAACTACAACTCCCCCTCCCCTTTTTCACCCAGCAAAGTAATAAATAAGCCAAATAAAAAAAGGAAAAAAACTTGCATTAATTGAAAGTGATGTGTGGAATGTCATGCATGCTGAAAAATGACTTGGCAACAACTTGATTCTTTTAAAATTTTCCTCTTTGGATATTAGTCTTTTCATACCTCTAAATGCATAAAATGACATACAACGATGGTTATCTAAGTTTTTAATAATAAATTGATTGGCCAGTCTAGACTCTAGACATTATGGTAGGACAATGGGTCGATTCGGGTCAAATTAAAGTAAGTCCATCGAACTTTTGGTAAGGGTCAGATCGACTTCTTCAACAAAAAATAAGGGATACGGGTCACTAATTTGGACCCTAAATTTAAAATAAAATTTATATGTACAAAAAAACTAGTTACGTTAATTACTGTTAGAGTATAAAATAATTATTGAGTTTGCAATCATCAACTTAAACTTTTGATTGTGATGATTTACATAATATTTTTAGATTGAATGTAAGAGGTTTCAGGTTCGGATCTCAATAGCCTCATGTTTATATTCACAACGTTAGATAGAGCTCTTATATTCTGGGAGAATTTAATGGACCAACTAAACTATTAAAAAGTGAATTTCGAGCCTAAAGACATATTGTTATGCGATACAAAAGACTCCCACTCAGTGGAGTAGATGGCTAGCTAGCTAAAACTTGCAACTATAGCCCAAAACTTTACTCCCTCCGTTCTTTTTTATCTGTCATTTATGGTTTTCTGTGTCAATTTTTAATCAATAATTTCTAATATAAAACTTTTATAGAAAAATATAATATTATACTTTTTTAATAGTATTTTTTATTACGAATCTAATGATATTAATTTTGTATGATGAATCATTATACAAATTAAGATATTAACGGTCAAAATTTTTGCCACAATTCGCTAGGCGATAGACAAAACAAAACGGAGGTAGTACCAAGTTTAACAGTGTAACATAATAACATACACTTTCAGCATGATTATTGAGCAATGATGCATCAAAATTTACATAGAGATCATCAAAATTACTGCACCTTAGTAAGGCTTGTCCTATACTACTAACACAATGATTCAATCATAGGTACGGCGGATATAAAAAGGCATTTAGGCGGGCATATTAATTTGATCTTGTTTGAGTCACAGAATCTGTGTTAGGTATTGACATGTCTCCCTTGTTGTCGTGCTAGTACAAATTTACAAGGCCCCACCACCCCCAAACAAAAACTTTAAAGAAAAGAGAAAATAGAAAATTTAAAGTTTGTAATGAGTTAGGAGTGCAGATGGAGGTAGTGTGTGTGTGATGTGTATTTGGCAGAAATTGAGGAATTCTTGGGGACAAAAAGGTCACCCCTTTTTGACTATCTGGTATATAGCTATATAGCCAATCTTCTGACTATATGCCTGCTTGAAAGAAAAAACATCTTCATCAATTTCACACAGCTGCTTCATCTGTTTCTGGCTAATGATGAATACGATCGTGTAATAAAAAAGTAGTATGAAGCTTCTAATTTTGGTCTTTATCATGCAACTTGGTCTGTCTTCTATTTCTACTATAGCTTCAAAGCTTCTTTTTGCAGCTTAGGGTTGTTAAAATTGTCTCATCTAAAATTTTGCAGGAGTGCGTTGTTAGGTAATCTTTACATCACACTTTTTCTTATATGCTACAACAAAGGTTATCGTAGTGCCACTAATGCGAAGTACGATGAATTTAAATATAGACAATCTTCTTCATACGTAGAAATGTACGAAGATGTTAATATCAATCAATTAAAGGATGAGATTATCTTGTTAGGTAGACCAATGACTATCTAATAATTCACCGGAAAGTAGGGGGACAACTATAAAATTTTCATTTGAATTTAGATAATGAACAATTTATTTATATATGATATTTTTCTTATTTCTATTGTGTGGATGTAAATTTAGACTTGTTCAAATTATGCAACCTAAAATAAATGCAAAAAATGAATATCAAACATCATTTTTTTTGTCTGACATTCGATTGATTTGGACCAAAAAATGACTGGATGGGAACTTTTCAAGAGCAGTTATGATATTGATGTCTCAAGAGTATAAAACCGATGGCATATAAGTAAATGTAAGCAAATGTAAGCACTATCCGAACAATGATAGGTGCCTAGAATCAAGATCATTAATTAGCATCTTAAGTTATCCATAATTCACATTTTTATAAACTTTTAATATCATTTTATCTAGTAATTATATATATATAATTATATATATATCAACTACAATAATATAACACTTATTAGTTAAGTCAACAAATATAAACTATAGCTTGATTTTATCAACCTTAGTAGAAAATACATATTCTATGCATAGTTTTATATTTATAAAAAAATATTATAAATAAATAATTATTTTACATAGTTTATAAGTCTTAATAGCATTCAAAGTATGAAGCATACTGTTATAATGATTTAAATATTCTTATATTTAATATTTTGAGTGATTTAGATAAAATTCAAGATGTTCTTAACCATTTTAAATCAAGACGCTTATCATTTTACATACTAATAATATTCTTTCAATTAAACTAGCAATACTTGTACCAATATAATGAATTGTCTATCATATATATATACAATAAGGGAAAATTTCCTTATACCCTCCTGCATGTTTATATATGACATTTATAATATAACCTAATGACTTTTTTGAGTTAGCATTTATCTTCCTTGATCTTTTGAAGCAAATTATTTTAGCAACATTTCGGGTAAATTTAGCAACTTTTTTGATGAATGTGTGATTTGTGATGAAATTTGTTTACAAAAAAAAAATCGTAAATTTAGCAAATAAATATCATAACAAATCACGAAAAAAGTTACTAAATTTACCGAAAATATTTCTAAATCAAATTGGTTCAAAAAGTCAGTAAAGATAAATATTAACTCAGAAAGATCAAGTTGAAGTTACAAATGCCATGAATATGAAGGCATTCACATGCAAATTTTTCCACGACGGGATCCTCTATCAAATGCTAACTAGAACTTTCTACACGTCACTTTTTTTTTAATGACATTCTACATGAAACATTTGTTCCAGTTCAAATGCTGCATGCCTCTAATTAACTTGGAAAAAAAAAAATAAGGAACAAGTGTAGCAGAATAAGCCGAACTAAAAACATGGCTGAAGTTGAGCATACATGAAACACACAACACAAGCAAAGACTGAATTAAAGAGCAGAGATGGAAGACAAAGAAATGAACTCAGCATGCATGAAAGAACGATAGCTAGACTGACCATTGTATCATTGCCCTGATATTATATGAAACCATCTCAATTAAAAGTTTAAGATGGTTGCAGAAGAGGTCTTAGGTTCGAAACTCAATACCCCTATATTTATTTGCGCAAGGTAAAGGTGACCCAAAGGGCATTCACGTGAGAGGGCGCGTTAGAATATAAAACCATCATTGGGCTTACAACCATCAGGTTAAACTTTTGGTTGAGATGGTTTCACACAAAGAAAGAAATTGAGCATGAATGAAAGAAGGACAGACTGACCATTGAGAGGCATGCCTGGTGTTACTATTGCCTGAGCTGCTGCGAAACCCTCTCTTTCCTGCGGTGCTAGCTGTAGTAGTAGTACTACTACTACCAGGCTTCAACTCACCCATAGCTCTTCTTCAATTCTATCTGTGTGTCTCAAACTCTCAATATAGCTCGTAATGAGTATGAGTGGATCCAGATGGGAGTAAAAAGGAAAAGATCAAGTCATTATGTTTATGCATGCACGGCTAAAGGGACCAGTATATGTAATCATACAATTACTATATATCATCATTCTAAAGTTGTTTCTTTTATGTTTTTATGTCTTCTTTTTAATCATTTCTTCACCAATAAAAGTCAAGCCAAATGAACCTATTCTCACTCTTTTCGGTGAAAGGTAGGGCTGCACCCCCTCCATTCTAATTACTTTTCTTTACATTTTCTTTCTTATTTCTATTCCTGGAGGCTTTAATCATGCATCATGTTTTGTGTTGTCTTAAACCCAACTTTACCCGATATTAGTTTAAATAATATAATTCAAGCATTATTCTTTCATACTCCCTCCTTCCCAAATTAAGTGTCACTTTGGAGACAAATTAAAAAATCAAGAAAACTTCCCATATGTATTAATTTAGCACATTGGAAATGTAGAAATTGTGAATAAAAAAAAAGGAAAAGATGAATAAAAAAGAAAAGTTGAAGAAAAAGATGTAATTAATAATGTTAATTTGATAAATTAGTAATTGATGTGTTATTGGAAATATAGTGACAGATATTATGAAAAAAAGAAAGTTAGTTAAAATGACAAATAATATGGAAAGGAGAGGGATATTACCTTAAATAAGGTATCAAATTTAAATATTACAACATAATTAGGCTTTGTGGATCAAAAGAGACCGACTTGGAGAAAAATGCTAGTTCTAGGCACCTGAACATTACCTACAACTCATTCTCGTACATCTTACATGCATGCATCTACAAGCTATGCTCTTTTCTTTCAGTGCAAAAAAAAAAAATAATAATAATAATTGTACAAGGTCATTTTGAACTTTCAGATAGGAGATGTTGGAATTTATGAACTTTTTTTTGCTAATACTAATTAGTTTTGGGCCAACCCACTTTTTCATTATATTCACTACGGATATTATTAACTTTTGGAATTCCTTAATTAGAGACAAAGATATAATACATGTCTGAAATATTAAATGAGTTTTTTAAAGGAAAATTCTGAATGAGACGTCATTGAAATCGTCATTAAATTTTAGCAATTTGCTTTAAGCCAAATATAGACTTCATAATTCGTGCTCTTGAGTCTTGAGTCTTGAAATTGTATTCAGGGTGATGATGATATGTATCTTGGGGTAAGACACTACTAAAGTATCTTGTTGCTTATAAAATTCATACTTATTATCATTTTTAATTTTTTTGACATATATAATTAATTATCAACTATAAGGAGGTTGGAATGTGTTGGCTAGGCAAACAATTAAAATTGACACCCTAACGAATGAACCCCATCCGTTGGGCATATTTTAGACGCTTTTTTGTAAATTTTAAAAAATATAGATAAATGTGTGATTTTATACCATTTATATATATTATTATAGTTGTATATAGAAGTCAATCATGTAATTTTTTTTCAATTTAATTTATAAATATATAGGTTTTATACAATGACAAGACACTTAGTATGTGTCTTGTCCAAGACATTTATCATTTTCAATTCATTATTCATGGATTATAGTTTTAAACTCATGAATAACTTAAGTAATGAACACATGATATAGTAAGCCTGTCTCACTTTGATTTATATAATTAATAAAACTTATGCTAGTTATCCTTCAAATTGGTTTGTGCTATATATTTAATTTGAAATCGAACTATTTTAGAATTTATTAAAACACTTTCCACCTTTCACAATAATGGAGATATGTCGGATGAAATCATGAGCGATGAAGTGCATAGATAAAGTAATGATGATTTCATCAATTTTGCAATTTTTGATAAATGGTCGGCAATTTCACAACATTCTTTCTCTTTCATTTTCTGAATAAACTAAATAACAAGGAAATACAATAAATAAGAAAGGTTTGTCGTTTAAATGGTTATCATAATCAAGATCATTTCGACAATTATCTTAATACATTAATTTATAATTTATGCTTTACCACTTAGTGATAGAAGAGGCCATTTTCTTGAAGCCCTTTTTCATAGATTTTTCTTGAAGTTCTTGGACCTTTGTTGTATTAAATTATAAATATTTGTTTTAACTTTTCTTCACATAGTAACGCTAACACCCTAAATATATGATTAAGTGTGGCTTAAAGAGATTCAAATAACTGCTCATATCGCCAAGGTACACCTTCTTTTATGGCAGCTCATTCGTTGGGAGCTCATCAGTTAAGCGTGCTTGGTTGGGAGTAGTTTCAGGATGCAGGGTGACCTCCTGGGAAATTTTCCCGGGCAGCGTGTGAGTGAGGACGAAGCACACTGAGAGGACTTGTGGTGATTTGTGTGAGGAATTCTCAATGGATGAACTTCCTAAAAGGAAAGTGCACATTGGTGATATAAATAGTCATTTCAATCCTTTAAACCATATTTTTTAACCATATATCGAGGTATTACAGTAAACTTTTGTATCTTTTGTTTCTTCTTTTGGACATGTACTTGGGCTTAGCTAGCAAGCTTTTGTTGTGTATTGAGTCTTATAAAGCTTAGCTATCGTATGGAGGGAAAAAAAAAAGAACTTTGATATATGAAATGACAGTGAAGCATGAAGCTTGAAGCTTGAAGTTTTTCTCTCTCAAGCATCTTAAGTATTTTTATCCTTATTCAAGGTGGTGATCTTAATTAATTAATGAATCCTTTAGAAAATTGTGGTGGTGAGTCATTTACCAATCTTTGGTGGATTCTTGGTTCCTTAATGGATTTGTTGGTGGCTTACCCTTTATGCAAATCTTAGGTGGAATCATAGTCTTGATCGGTGGCCGAGCCTTTAAGCCAAGTCATATCCTTGTTCTTTGTAACCTTAATTAATTCTTTTTGTCTTAGATGGTGGCTTTACCTTTGATTTAATCCACATTCTTGGTACTTGAAGTCATTGTAATCGGATTGTGTTGCTTTAAGGACCTTAACTCAAGCTAAGTGTTGGTTCTCTAACCCCCACACAATTCAGGTGCATGCTCTTCAGGAGACACCTACTCAAACACTCATTTGGCGTTCTCCAGGAACGCCCAATACTATCTCCATGAGACTCACACAAAATACCTCAAATTGAGGAGTTATAGAAAGGCTAACCTTAATCAACAAGCTATCAAAGAAAGTCTAAACCATCAAGCTAGCTACGACCAAACCTTGTTTTACCGGCCACCACTCCAATTAGATTGACCAGATGTAATACAATTAAGAAACCCAATATACTACCTCCGTCCCTTTTTATTTGTCCAATTAACTAATTTCTCCGTCCCTTTTTATTTAATTTGTCTAATTACCTAACTTTTACATTTTCAATAACTATAATACCCATTTTATCCCTAATAAATGCACTTTTTACATCTATCCAAGGGTATTTTCAAGAACATTTTTGGCAATGTATAAATCTTTCGCTCCATTCCCTATATTTCTTGGTTTTGTGAAATTAGTTTTTGTGGCAATTAATCAGGGACAGATATAGTAATAAAGAAACCCAAATAATTTCCAATATAAGTTACACAATTGTTGCTGTAGTATTAATAGAATTAAACATCAAAAATATTTCATTATAGAAGTATTGAAATCAACTTGTCATACGATTATGTTTGTATAGCTTAGACAATTCATATGAAGTTTCTACCGTCTATACAACGGTATTTCCTTAAAACTAGTTAATGAAAACAACTAAAAAAACAATTAATAAAATAGAAAAAAAATCAAATAGCTAATAAAATAACTAACAATTAACAATAACCAACAACAGCTACTTTCTCCGTTTTTATTTATTTGTCATTTAAAAAATTGTGTTAAAAATTTTGATTGTTGATATCTTTATTTGTATAATGATTCATCATGCAAAATTGATATCATTGGATTCGTAATAAAAAATATTGTCAAAAAAGTATAACGTTTTATTTTTTTATAACAATTTATATTAAAAATTATTGATTAAAGATTGATACTGAGAACAGATAAAGAAGAACATAGGGAGAGTAGTTGCTAAACCCTCTCAAATCATATCTGATCCATGGTAGTCACACATAGTAAGGCATGCTCGACACAGTAGGGGCTATAGCTATTGCCATACTACATGGCAATATAATTTCAATTTCTAATAACTAAGGGTGTGTTTGGTTGGAAGATGTGGAATGGAACTTCATACCTAAAGGTATCAAATTCCTTTATTTTGTGTTTGATTGAAAATTTAAGGAATGGAACTTGATATCCATAGGAATCAAGTTCCCCCCATTTGAGGGGGATTTGATATCTCTCCTTTTTGGGAGGTTTCATATCTCATTCCTCAAAATATCAATATTTATCTTCAAAAATAAAAATAATTTATACCAATAATTTTATTTTCATAATTTTCCTTTAATTCACCTTTGAACCCATTTATAAAAAAATAAAAATTAAATTTAAAATTAAATTAAAAACAAAAATAATAAAATAAAATTTAAAAGATTACTAAATTTAAAAGATTAAAAATTAAAATTGAAAATTGAAAATTAATTTGACAATAATAATAGTATTATTTATTATTTAACTTCATTCCATATTTAGATCAAAAATTAACAATGATATTGATTCCATTCCTTTAATCAACCAAACATATGATTTCAAAGAATCAAGTTCCATTCCATTCCTTTATGTATCAAGTTTTATTCCATTCCATTCCTCTCTAGTTGAACCAAACATGCCCTAAAATTAGGGGTCTAATATAGGGGTACGTAGTTAACTGTTTGTTAATTAACTACTTTAATAATTAAGCATGCCCACCACCCATGTGCTAGAAAGCCCAAAAAAGGCTGCTAATTCCTTCTGAAATCATTGATAAACTGCTTGACGATGCTGTACATGCGTTATTATAATTGATGAGACACTTGAGCGACAAGCAGCGGTTCTATGGTGTAGTGGTTAGCACTCTGGACTTTGAATCCAGCGACCTGGGTTCGACTCCCGGTAGGACCTTGTTTTGTGATATAGTAGTAGTTTTTTGGGCTCCTTTCGCTTGTGAAAAACTAGTATTTGCCGATCCATATAATGCACAGAAATATTTGTAATAATTTAATCCATATAATGGGTACCTGAGTATAATTTACTTTTATAACTGAATTCATAATAATATTTGTGGTGGCTATGAAATTATCCTTTTTAAATAATCTCTCAATTTACAAAAATTATGTATCATAAAAGATGAGGGTTAGAAAGGAATTGGAATGTAATAATATCGGTTCATGCAGATGAAAATGTTATCTATTGATTCAAACGCTGTACTTATGGGATGGGGGTAGAGGAAGAGGAAAAATCGAGGATTTTTAATAGTAGTTCTTATCGAAAAAGAAAAATCAATCTAATTTATTTGCTCAAGGCGAAAATGGGTCATATTCTACAAGATCAAACCCCAGTCCTTTTTGAAAAGATTTCTCCCCAGGCACGCACGACCTCGTCTTGCTTGCTTCTGGCGAAGCTTCCTACACTAGAGAATAGGCATTCTGGTATGGTTTGAAGACCACTTTCTAGGCCGACCATCGCATAGGACTATAGGAGTGGTAGCGATGCCAAACCGTATAAAGGCGAGCAGCCCTCATAACAAATAGAAAACTATATATTTATAGCCCTTTTTTTCCCTCGAAAAGAAACCCCTCCATCCCTGAATTCTTATTATGGGTGTTCAAATTATATTTTTTGTGTACCCATTCAATTTATTTTTTTTTCGGGTAACTAAAACCGGGTCGATTATACCTCCAAACCGTAATTGTGTCCAAAACTTTCTCATTAAGTTACTAGTTAACCAAAAAAAACCCGATTATTATCAAATTTGGGTTAAGCCCCAAATTTTTGAGCTTCTAAATTCACTTTTAATCAATAAATTTGCGATTGAAGCCATTGATATACCAAAAAAAAAAAAAATTGAAGAAGAAGAAGAAGAATTAACAATGACGTTAACTTACATTGAGTTAATGTCAAAATGTCTAAAGACATTATTGGTTATTACTAAGTTGTTGATATGCAACCCATCAGACTGTCTTCAACTATCAAATGTTTTAAGGAAAGACATACAAATGAGATAATAAATGACACAAGATTGAAAGATCCATTCTTTTCCCTCCAAGGTCTTACATGCATCTCTAACAAGCCATCCCAATCTCTTGAACTAAAGTTCTAGCGCGCCGTTGAAGTAATTTTTGGATCCAATATTTCAAATTTCCATGATGTTTAGGAAGCACAACCCAAGACTACATCCAAGTTCTAACATATGTTGCAACTTGCAAGATGTCAATCATAAAACACATGCTGTAAAATTTCTTCGCTATGGGCACAAATAGAAAAGTCGATAGGAATTTGATGGTATCTGGCAAGCTTGACTTCGGCTAGGAGTCTTTTTTGGACCAACAGCCAACAATCAAAAGAGTGTCTAAACATGCTCAGTTTATTCCAGCATCGCCTAGGCCACTGGGGACGAATGAACAAAGATTAAATCTTCTTGTAGCATGCAGAGATATAGTACAAATACTCATACGCTCGCGCGCGCACACACATATGTTTAATTTTTTTAAAAGTGTCCACCTAAAATTTGCAATCATGCAAGGAAAAGTCATAATTAAATTATTCTTATCGCCATCAAAATAAATATAAATAACATAGTTTATACTTGTCAAAGATACACAAATAATGAGCCCTTGACAATAATATGTGAAGTACATAGTCTTATACTATATATATAATCCAACTTATTAAAATAATTCCTAGTTTAGTTTTTCCTTTTTGAAATAATTCCTTCTGTCTAGTTAATAATACACTATGGAAAAACTTATAGTGACAACCATGATAACAACTACAATGAAAACAATATTTATTCATACATGTGTCAACTTTTATTTTTGTTATTTTTTTATTTAGTACAACATTATGAAAATATTTTTTCTTAATTAAAAAAATTATGAAATTTTTTAAAATTTAAATATCTTAACTCTAAATTTTTACCTAGTAAACAAATGTATTTTGAAAAATATTTATTTCAAAAATTTTAAAATAAAATAAAATTTAAAAAATAATATTTTACAATTTATATTTAATAAAAAAAAGCTAATGGTCAAGATAAAACTTGTCACGTATACGAATAAAATTTATTTTACTTATGATGGTTGTCGTAATTGACAATCATTACAAATACATATATCATCAGGCCTTCTATAAAAAGAGAAAATAATTATACCAATTTAAGACCAATTTTTATATACATATCGAACAACTTTGCTCATTTTTTATGGTAAGCTGAACTAATATTTTAGGAACTAATAATAAATAGAAAAAACGTGTATTGGTCCACAATTCCGGCTTTGATTGAGAAGTTGTAAGTTGTGGGCTACGAAGTCCAGGCCCATTTTAATACGAGAATTGATTGACGTGAAATGTGGGCTCGGTCACGTGCGGTTGGTGCTCCTTTCAAACTCTTCATTTATTGGGTGCCGTGCTGATCTGGCAACTAGGGTTTTTTGGGCTGAGTCTGCATCCAGTCTTGGCTGGACCAAAACTGTTTACCACTCTTCTTATGTTTACTACTAACTGGCCCCACATTAGCATTATTGCATAATTTATTCCCTACTGCTACTGGGCTACTCAACTTATTTATTGTGAAGTCTTATTATTATTATATTATTATTATTATTACTACTACTACTTATACTAAGTTGTAGTCGCATTCTGTTAAGATGGAATTTGATGATGAAGTTAAAGTTTGTATACTGTTGTCTTTATTACTTCACTTTGGGTAAACACTTGTAACTGTTATTAGTGGAGTTAGGGCCATTAGCGCTTTGAAATTTGATGAAGTTAAGGCTACGTTTCTCAGTAAAAACCTGCGTAAGAAGAAACATAGTGATGAGGCTTCAGGAAGTGCTCCAAGTGTCAGGGGTAGAAAGAACAATAGGCATTTGAACAATTCCAGAGGGCGATCAAAATCTAAGGGTGAAAGCAAGTCTAGAAACATGAACAATGTTGTGTGTTATGGTTGGGTGAAAAGGGACAATTCAAGAGGGATTGCCCTAAGCCTATGAAAGGAAAGGGTAACCATGATGATCGTGACTCTGTTAACTCTGCGGAAGAACTTAATGAAGCGCAGAAGAGTCATGGATAGTTGATACTGGTGCATCCTTTCATGTTTCCTCCAGTAGGGAGTTATTTCGTAAATTCAAAAGTGAAAATTTTGGCAAGGTTTACCTTGCTGATGACAAGTATTATGAGATAACAAAAGAGGAGACCTGACTATTAAGACTGTTAATAGTGGTGTTTGAAAGTTGGAGGATGTCAGATACATTCCTAGGATAAAGAGAAATTTGATATATATGAATCAACAAGATGACATGGGCTATACTGCAGGGTTTACAAAACTGGCAGGGAACCAAAACGTGAGAAGGTTAAGTTTGTTTATTTTGAAGTGTGGGGACCTGCGCCAGTCAAATCCATGGGTGGTGCTCAGTACTACATTACCTTCATTGATGATCACAATCGAAAGGTATGAGTTTATTTTTTGGAAAATAAATCCGATGTGTTTGATGTTTTCTTGAGTGGTAAGCATAGGTTTGAGACACAGACTGGGTTGAATATGAAGTGCTTGAGAATAGACAATGGAGGGAATATGAAAAGGAGGAGTTCAGGACGTACTATGCTCAGAAAGGCATTAGGTTGCTGAAATTGTTGCAGGAATATTAAGGCCAGATGGGAATAGCAGAGAGGATGAACATGTCTCTAAATGAGAGAGCCAAGAGCATGAGGATTCATGCTAGGTTGCCTAAGTACATGTGGCCGGGTAGAAGCGGTAAACTCTTACATAATTTTGCTACTCTATTTGGATGATATGTTAATTTTAGGAGTTGATATAAAGGAAATTACCAAGCTGAAGGAGAGTATGTCTAAAGAATTTGAGATGAAGGATTTGGGTGTTACAAACCAAATCCTTGGTACAAGGATCACCAAAGACAAGGACAATGGAGTGTTGAAGTTGTCCAAGGAAGACTACATCAAGAAGTTACTTGAAAGGTTCAGTGTATCTGATGTTAAATCTAAAAGCACTCATATGGCGACTCATCTCAAATTATCCAAGGAACAACAACTTAGGACCAAGGAGGAGAGGGAGTATATGGCTAGAGTTCCTTATGATTTCACAGTTGGGAGCTTAATATATGTCATGGTCTGCACTAGACCGGATATTACCATTGCAGTGGGAGCGATGGCTTGCTTTACGTCTAATCCGTGGAAATCACACTTGGAGGCTGTGAAATGGCTGTTGAGGTATTTGAAAGGTACCTCTCATTTTGTCTTATGTTTGGTGGAATTAACTTTGATCTAAAAGGTTATGTAGGTGCTGATTTGAGCGGAGATAATGATACAAGCAAGAGTACAACATACTATGGGTTTACTCTTGGTGGCTTGGCAATTAGTTGAATGTCAAGACTGCAGAAGTGTGTGATTATGTCAACGATAGAAACTGGGTATACTGCCCTGTATGAGGGAGACAAGGAAATGATTTTGCTACAAGATTTCTTGGAGGTGCTTGATCAACAACATGATGGTGCTTTTCACTGTGACAGCCAAAGTGTCATTCAATTAACAAAGAATCCAATATTATACTCAAGGGCAAAACACATCAGGAGGAGGTATCACTTCATTCGAAACTTGGTAGAAAGTAGTGAAGTAAAACTTGACAAGATCGCAGGCACGCAGCAAGAATCCTATAGACATGTTGACAAAACCAGTGGATGCTGGGAAACTGAAGCTCTGTATGACCTCCATTAAACTCTCTAACTGATAAAAAGGTCGGTCGATGCACTAGGGGAACTTGTGTTGATAAGTTGAGGATTATAGAGGCATTGGTCTCTAAGTGAGAGATTGTTGTGTGTGGAGCCCAAAGGAAGCATGGCTCGGTGTGTCATAGAGTGAGGTATCATGAAGCCCATGAAAGTGTAGATGGGCCCCGAAAAGGGAATAGTGGTGCACAACACATGCCGATCGATCTTTTGGCAGTGTAGCGTTAGGTCAGTGATTGTGACATGGGTTTGACCAAAACTGGTCATAGCTACTATTTACACCTTGGAGAGAGGATTTCACTATAATTCATATTGTATCCACAAACACACTGAGAGAAAACACAACACTTAAGTGACATTGTTCATCTACTTTGAGAGAAAGTGAAATTGAGGGAAATCTTTTGTAACTAGTAATCCTCCTTTGTTCTAGTGCATCGTTTGTGAGGGTTTTTTTTCCCGTCTTGGGTTATTTCCACGTTAAAAATTTTGATGTCTCTTTTAATCTCTTTTTTGTACTTATCTTTATTGTTTGTGGTTGTTTTGAGTATTCTTCGATCCTATTAGGTTAGACTTAAGTTTAGTCAAAAGGATCAAAGTTTTCAAAAAACTTCCTCTTTTTTACCCCTTCTTTGGGGTCTCCATCCTTTTCTATTCCAAAAACATCCTCCTTTATTCCTTTGACGCCGCCACCGCAAGGGGTTCATCAAGCCTAATATTGATGGGTCTTGGTCTTGGATGCAAAGTACAACTACTTCAGGATTTATTCTACAAGATGAAGGTGGTCGCTTACTTGGACCAACTGTGTTTATAACATGGGGTTGACTTATATCCTTAATCCTGAAGCTACAACTTTGTGAAATCGTCTTTGTTTCTCTATTCAAGAGGGTTAATCCAAATTATTGTTGAAGGGGATAATAAATTAGTCATTCAGGGAATATGTGGTACTTTTTCGATTCCGTTGGCAGATCATACGCTAATGTCGGATAATTGACTTCTCTTGCAACAAATAAATCAAGTCCATATTCATCATATTTTTCGAGAAGGCAATCAAGTGACAGATTTAGTAGCCGAATGTGGACTATCTTATCCTTTATCTTTCCATAGTCTTTTGTACAATTCCTTCTCTAGGTTTTCAAAATATTATTTAGCAGACTATATTGGGAAATAATTTAAGAAATTGGTCTCTCAGGTATTTCTTGTACCCTTATACTTATCTTCTAAAGAAAGAATCTCATTGATATTAGAATATATATAGGATATGTTGTTATTTTGTTCCTGATATAGATCATTATTTTCTTGGTTAAGCTTTCCTCATACACACAATTATCTCATTGACAATAAATAATAGATAAGGAAATTGGATTCTAATAATATGAACTTTTGGCCATATAAGACTAAATAATATGAACTTTTGATTTGGTGATAAATAATGTGAACTTTAACCCCATGTTAATCTGAACAGTATGCCACCGAGTTAAGTTGAAGTTAACTCGTCGGCGGGATGACGTGGCGGTGGAGAGATGTCCCAGTCATCTTTGTTTTGTCCACAATACCCGTACTCGACCCGTATCCGTATTTTTTTTAAAAATAGTACCTATATCCGTTTTTCCAGGGTCGGGTAGGAGCGGGTACCCACGGTTATGGGTATTGTTGTCACCCCTACTCTCTCGACACTTTTCTCCTCTACTTTTCACATTCTCTCTCGTAACCTACCACATCTACCATAATTTTCACCACAGCTCACCACACTTTTTCACCGTAAAAAAGAATGGGGCCTTAATAAAGGATAACAATAATATATTTTATTTATTTGTTATGTGTTGTGGGTTGGGTGCGATATGCCATATAAAGCTATTTTTGAGTGGTGGATTTATTTGTTTAAAATTAGTATTACTATGGGATTAGTAGATTAAAAAAAATAAAGAGAAATGAAAATGAAAGAGAATATGGAGGAAAAAACCAGATAAAAAGAAGGAACGTTAAAGAGTATAATTAAAAGGTATAGGGATAGAAAGTTTGTCATCTTCATTACAACCTATAGAAAAGGGTTAAGTGAATGCAACGGCAGAGCTACATTATAAGCATTGGAATTCATAGTCCCCGATGAAAACAATTAATAAAATTATGGTATATATAGTTATTAAAAAATTACTCAGAGATACTCCATAATTTGGGGAAATTATTTTTTGGTACCACAAAATTCATTTATGGGTACCTTTAATTTTTAAGTTTGTAATTCTTAGGCACTAGTTTGGCAACGGAGCTGCAGTTTCCAATATGTTTTAGGCCGGAAGGGGATTGTGCACAAGGATTGATTGAAATTGTAACACCCTATGTATATAGTTAAGTGTGGCTTAAAAGGATTGAAATGACTACTTATATCACCAAGGTGCACCTTCTTTTATGGTAGCTCATTCGTTGGGAACTCCTCAGTTAAGCGTGCTTGGCTGGGAGTAGTCAAAGGATGAGTTGTGCGCTTAAGTGGGGGTGACTGTAACACCCCAGGTGTATGGTTAAGTGTGGTTTAAAAGGATTGAAATAACTACTTTTATCACCAAGGTGCACCTTCTTTTATGGTAGCTGATTCGTTAGGAACTCCTCAGTTAAGCGTGCTTGGCTGGGAGTAGTCAAAGGATGGGTGACCTCCTGGAAAGTTTTCCCAGGCAGCGTGTGAGCGAGGACGAAGCATGCTGGAAAGACTCGTGGTGATTTGTGGGGCCAATCATCGATCCTTGAAGTCGTTTCCGGTAATGTCCGCGGCCCGGGAGGGGCCGGGGCGTTACAGAAATATTCTTCGTTATTATAAAACCTAAATTTTCATACAGTAATGTGTTTGTTTAATTAGATGCTATCTTTGTTTGAATTGGGGAGCATTTAAAGGAACCTTGTTTCTTGTCTAACTCTTTCATATGGCTTTCTCTTTTCCTGTTTTTCATAAGGTCGAATCAGAAGACGTTGAATGGACCACGAAAAATGTAGGGCTCAATTCCTATTTTTGAAAACCCAATTGCGTTTGGGAACCCTAGTTTTTCTCAATGTATATCTCTAACTGTATGTATTTTCGGTTGATTGAGGATGGAAATTGGTGTTCATTGTAATTAGGGTTTGTGCCTGACTTGGACAATTGAGGGTTTGGTCAATGACAGTCTTAAGCTCTAAAAGCTTCCGATTACTGCTGAAGGTCGACAATGTCGTTTTGATGTTCTTGACAATCAGAAATTGTCCGGCATCACAAAAAACACACCTTACTCTCCTAATTTCCTCGTTCATTGTCAAACCCTAAACTTTGAGGGGATGAAAAGGCGCGACTCAGTTGATTGAAGGGGAGTGGAGTTGAGTCTCGTCGAAAGTGAAAAGCAAAAGATGACTTTGGTTGGTGCAAGGATTTAATGCATATGTAGGCGTAGCCTTTTGAAAGGGCAACATTGTCTTTCTCTTTCAAGAAATGAGGGTATTTCGGCCACTTAACAAAACCAATCACATCTTAGCCGAATAAGTACCTAAGAATTACATACCTAAAAATTAAGGGTACTCATAGGCTATAAATAAGTTTTGAAATCTTGAGGTATCCAAAAATAGTTTCTCCAAATTATGAGCTGCCTTCGAGTAATTTTTTTTATAGTTATTAGATAAAATGTATATATTTATATTAATTGGACTCCATTAAAATTATCTTTTGGTAACTATTCTCTATCATTGTTATCTTGATTAGTCTTATTTTTCCCTCATAGGTTTCTAGCTATTAGTTAGAGAATTAGAGATAAAATAGAGGAATATAGTAACTCATGGTTTATTTACTATTTGCAAACAATATGTTGATTTGTTTGTAAATTTTTTTAGTAAATTCAAATTCATTGTATTACTCTATTAATGTTAATTCAATATAAACCAAAGATGAAATTTCCAATATTAAGTAACTTTTTCTTCAGAAAGAAAATATATGAAAGCTACTCTTTACAATGAAATTAGAGCCAATAAAAGAAGTCATGTCAAAAATATATCTACAGTACTGTTAATATAAGTTGGACCCTATAGAGAAAATATTTTGAATCCGTGACTGAATGGATGGTCCAACTTATCATTGAAAAAAAAGATAAAGAAGAATGAAAACAACAAAGCCACCGTTTGCTTCTCCTTATTCTCCCCTTTACCTTCCCATTAAACCCGCTATCTTTCCTGTTTCTAGTTGATCAATGAGAGAAAAAAAGGGGTGAATTGACTTTTTTGTCTATCGTATACAGACTGATTAAATAGGAAAAAAAAAGAGTTGAGTCATTATGGCAGTATCAGGAAACTTTTGGCGTTCTTGACAATGAGTTGTGTTTATATAAGTGAATTAACTTTTGAAAACTAGATTCAATCAAGTTGAAATCATGTGTAAATTAAATCTGAACCTATATTGATTTAAATCGATTTTTTCTTTCTTTTGAAGTTGATTTAGTTTTGAATTAATATGAGGGAAAATTGCTCTCTGGTGTTGAGTTAAAAAATGACTTTACACTGAGGCATTTTTGTTATCTTTAGGTGTTGTCATCAATCAAAACTCATTTGACCAAGAAAATATTTACAGTTTGATGCTTTATATAGGTCTCAGACCTATTTCGTAGGTGTAATGATTTTAAATGAATGTTTAATTTTTAAATAAAATCAATTGTTTTTCAATAAGATAAATATAGTTGAAAACTACACTCTATTTGTTAGACTACCTAAAAATACAATCAGATTTAATCAATAGAACATGTGTTTTAATAATTAATTAAATACCAAAAAATTATATTTATGCATCGGAATACCTACTTCAATTCTAAAATGGGTATATTGGTCATATATAGCTAGACTCCAAGCACAGAGAATAAAATTGTATATGCATGCAATAATATAAGTTTCAACTTATAATTCTCTTACAGATGTTAATTATAGTCATATAACAGTATTGAAGTTCCAAAGATATATTATTATTTGCGACTTAACACTTAAAAATTTTAGCAACAAAATCCTATACAAGGAATAATATAACTTTATAATATATCAGAGAAGAGTAAAGGTCGTGACTTCAAACACTTAGAAAAGTAGTTGAATTTATATGGGTTCCTCCTCCTAAAAGTTATCTAAATCCATTGCTGAAACATCATCCGTTATGTTGTTGGTCATTGTTAACCAAGACAAATAATTTAGTTAACCCAGCAAGTATTGGGTCAACATGAACATTTTGTGGGTTAACCATCCACGAATTGCACGGACATATATTTGGTGATCATCCAATGGATGGAGAATAGAAAACCCTAAACCCTTATCCCTTGACATACCCAAAAATAGGTTAAATTGAGATGTAAACATGTAGTTAAGTTGTTGGTCACGGTTAACCCAAGAAAATAACGTGTTTATCCCATCAATTACTCGAACAGGGCATATGCGACGTCGCTGACCCTAAACATGAACAAAATTTGGCTAATCACCCCTCTAAAATCAAATTGCCCGCCAGTGAACAAGATGAATAGTTACCAAATTTTCAATTCAAACAACCCTAAAACCAAAATTACACTAATTTGATGCAACACTAAAGTTATACTTGATATATTATAAAGTTATATTGCTCCTTATATCAGATTTTGTTTTAGTAACTACTTTTCAACTAAAATTCAACTACTTTTCTAAGTAATTTAATAAAATTTTATACAACAGTATTTAAAGTCAAAATTTAGAGCTATTTATTATAAAGTCAAAATTTTAGAAAAGGCAAAATTATATCATATTATAAACCCATATATATTATAAAGTCAAATTACATTTATTACAAAGTCAAAATTTTATCCATATATATTATAAAGTCAAAATTTAGAGTTATTTATTAAAAGTAATTTGATGCAACACTAAAATTTTATAGAACAGTATTGAATGTAATCACCTCAAAAATAACCAAATAAAAAAATGAGATGTTATTGCAAATTAATTGTCTTTCCACATCATCAATCTTTTTGCAGGTCTATACATCTTTAACAAATTTAAAGCAAAAATAAATTGTTTGGTCAAATGTACTTTTATTGATGGCAACACCTACCGATAATAAAAAAAAGACCCAGTGTAAAGTCCTTTTTTAACTCAATACCACAGAGCAATTTATCCTTAATTTTATTGGAATTGTGTTGTTTGAAATTCAACTAGATGCAAACATTGTATAATTGTGCCACATAATAGTGAAATTGATAAATTCAACTCCTAAAAGAAATGGAATGGTACAAGGGAAAGCCTTGAATTTGAAATGGCTTTTGGTTAAATTATGTTAGTTTGAAGGGTTTTTGGATGCTAATACACTGAACTTTAACCTTGGACAATAATACACTATACTTTGGGGGGGGTGAAACAATAATGCACCCAGAACGATTCCGACAATGGCTAACTCGGTAACAATCCTACTTAGTAGATGGAGGAGATGAATTGACCCAAAAATATTTATGGCATGTCAGCTAATCCACACATAAGCAAAGAAAATCAACTTTAAAAAGAGTAAAAAAAAAAACATAAAATCACATTTGCTTAAACGTGTTTTCGCTGGGTAATTGTTGTTGTAGTTGTATAAAACCACCTTTCCTTGTGTATATTAGCTGACATGTTATAAATTTAGATATTATTTAGTCAATTTATCTTCTCGGCCCGCCCCGTAAGATCATCACCAAGTCAGCCACCATCGAAATTGTTTCGGGTGTATTATTGTCAAACACCCCTCAAAGTTCAGTGCATTATTGTCAAAGGTCAAAGTTTAATGCATTATTGTCTAATACCCCAAAATTTCAGTATATTAACATCCAAAAATCCTAGTTTGAATTAAATTGATTAAATTATGTTAGTTTGATTTAAAGTGAGTTATAAAAGAGATGTCATCTCAATAAAAAGGCAAATTTACTTCTATCTTTGTTTGTGTGAGATGGATCTTTTAAGGTGAGACTGGTTTAATCTATTGAATTGTTGGGGAGATCTAAAGGTGGGAGTCTACCTCAACCAAAGTTCATGATAACAAGTTAAGTGAGATTCCAATCTAAAATCAATTGATGTTAAAGAGGATTAGGTCCCTTGACTTTTATATACCATGTCATTTTCTCTACTTTCTCGATGTGTGACACATTATATTTATGAGTGAATCCGAACAATCTCCCCTTTTACATATAAGTCTCTCACAAACTACATCGAGAGGTACTCCCCTTTGACCAAAAACCTCTTTTTCTTGTTTAGGTTTCAAGCCATCATCAAAAGTCCACCATAGTCATGCCTCACTTCGTAGAGCCCACATCCTATTGCATCTAAGTCACATGCTGCCACTCAGCTTCAGGAGTCCAACCGCCCTTATCATGTGTTTCATACTCCTGTCTGTGGTACTTATGGGACCATATTCTCGCACCTTGTGCCCAGCCAAACAAACCACCGACTCTGATACCACTTGATATGACCTAGAGCTCACTTATAAAAGAAAGAATTTAAAACAAAAATTAAAAGATTAACATAAGTATTTATATGAAAACTCAACAAACATGGGAAAAACACCAATGCACCATCACTTGAGGATTATAACTTTGAGTTTGCAATAAGTGGACTTCAATATGGATAATTGGGAATAATAAAAAAAAAAGTTAATCCTAGCTACATTATATATACTAGACACAGTAACTTTAGGCAATCCAAAAAGCTACATAACAACTCAATTAAGTCTTCATTTATATACGACTTGTAGTAGTCGGCATCTTTCTCGGTCCTGGTGAACGAGTGCCACGAGGACTCATTAAGCCTTCGAGGGGGTTACGTCAAGGAGATCCAATTTCCCCCTATCTGTTCCTATTTGTTGCTGAAGGTTTAGTGAGTCTGCTTCGTAGAGTGGAGGAGAATAGGCTTATACACGAACATAGAGTATTGGGGTGGGGGGGGGGGGGGCTAGTGTTTCCCATTTGCTATTTGCTAACGACTCTATTTTCTTTTGCAAAGCCTCCGTTGAAGAGGCTCAGGTTCTACTCGAGTCCTTACAGTCGTATCTACAAGCCTCTGGATAAAAAATAAATCTTACCAAGTCAAGTGTTGTTTTTTTTAGGGGTATACCGGAGGAATACAGGCGACGGATAGTCTCAACCGTGGACATCACGGAGGTGCAGGCACAAGACAAATACCTTGGCCTACTAGCTTACATGGGGAGAGATAAGAAAAAGGCTTTTGTTACCATCAAGTATAGGGTGGGGAAACGACTATTTAGCTGGACGGATAGATTGGTATCCTGGGCGGGTTAGGAAGTGCTAATCAAAGCGGTAGCGCAGGCAATCCCCATTTACGCCATGACTGTTTTCAAGCTATCCAAGAACCTCTACACTGACATCCAAGCTATCATCAACAGGTTTTGGTTGAGTCATGACCTAGCGAAGAGGAAAATCCATTGGGCAGGGAAGGAGAAGCTATGTGATGCAAAAGATAAGGGCGGTCTTGGGTTCCGGGACCTGGAGATGTTCAACGATGCTCTCTTGGCCAAGCAACTATGGAGGCTAACAACGAACACTTCCTCGCTAGTGTACAGGATTTTACGAGCGCGTTACTTCTCGCATGGTAATGTTTTATAGGCTCAGTTGGGTACCAAACCAAGCTATACATGGAGGAGCATTTGGAAGACCCGATACACAATAACGCAAGGCTCGAGATGGATCACTGGGGATGGGGGGACAGCTGAGGTGTGGGGGGACAGATGTATATCGCAACCCCACTTATTCAAATCAATCACAGGGCCAAACCACAACCAGAACGGGATTCGGGTGGAGGCGTTAATCGACAAAGTGCAGGGACAGTGGAAGGAAGACATAATCCGAGCATGGTTTGAGCCAGGTGATGCGGAAGCCATCTTGGAGATGCCGTTATGCACTACATGGCCACAAGCAAATAGGCTTTTATGGCATTTCACCATAAATGGAGAGTACTTGGTCAAGTCGGGGTATCATCTTGCCCGAAGCATAAAGCAAAGGAATAAGTCCTCGTAATCACAAGACCAGGGGAAACTGTTCTGGAGACGGTTATGGAGCCTCAGAATCTCGCCTAGAAACTGAACGTTTGGGTGGCGACGAAGGCAACCTTGGAAACCGAATCCCGAAAGTAGCCCGAACTTGCGGGGTGTGCGGGTATGGGTGGGCCTTAGAGATGCACATCCTATTCAAATGTCCCTTGGCAATGAGTATCTGGGCCGAGAGTCCCTTCCATGAGAGTTTGTGGTGTGGGGAAGAGAATTCACTAGAAGACTCCTTAGCAAGGGTGGCATCGGGATTGGAAGATGACTACCAGGACTGTTCGTATTAGTGCTCTGGGAAATCTAGAATGCGAGGAATAAAGTCATACACAAGGTAGACAAGAGGAGCCATGGAGGAGAGATCGATCGGGTCTTACTATTAGTTGAGCAGTACCAGAAAGCAACAGAGAAGGAGCAAAAGGGGGAGGCGTCGAAACTGATAGCAAGATGGGAGCCACCTCTGGTGGGCGGAATCGGGGTGAATTTTGATGGGGGGACGAGTGGGGGAGAACGAATTTGGGTGGGGTTACGTCATGCGGGACCACAGCGGGCGAATCGTATTCGCGGGCGTGGAGCAAGGGTTGGGATTTACGGAGCCGTAGATTGAGGAGGCGAGGGCTTGTCTGCTAGCACTGACGGAGGCCTGAAACTATGGCTACAAGAAAGTCGGGGTGGAGGGCGACTTACTAACCCTCATTGGGAAGCTTCAGTCCTTTAGTTTGGATAATAATTTGTGTTCACTTTATTTAGACGCTATTTTTAATCTTTGCAAGTTTTTTGAGTCTGTGTCATTATCCCATATTAGGAGTAAGGGGAACAGAGTTGCCCATGTCTTAGCTCATTTCAACCCTACCCAGCTAGGTCGAATGGTATGGATGGGAATGGTGCCAGATTGTATTAAGGATTTGGCGAACGATGATATTTGCAACCTTATTGATATGTAGTAATACGAGTTTCGTTGTTGGCTTTCAGAAAAAAATAATAAAAATATATGATTTGTAGCATTTTTCCATATCACTTTTTTATGTCAAAATATTTGTAAACATAATATATTCAAGTATATATTGAATTGCATAATCAATAAGAATATTGTTTGATTAATGCTTAAATGACAAATCTTAAGCCAATTTAACTATCTGTTTGTATTGAAGGGCAAAGAGGGGTAGGGGAGGAGAAAGGAGATTATTACCGATCTTTCTTTTATTTCGAAAAGTAAATTGACGGTGATGGAAGGGGAAATGAGGGTAATAATCCGCCTCATTCCTCTTCATTCATCCCCTTTTCTTAACTTTCAAATTATAGGGAAACAAATTAAACATGACTATAATATACATAGTAAATTAAACTGACACACACTTAAAACTTTTTGTTTATATACATGTATCATTTAGGAAAGAAAGAAACATGATTATACTAATATACATGGCATTGTTGGACTCGATGCTAAATTTGTTTGATCACTTCCCCTCTCTAGGAATTTATAACAAGTAAAGGATAAAATGTATAGAGACATCATACATGTATAATTGTATAAAGATGAATGAGCTCATTGGATAAATCCCTTCCGAAAATTCACCCGTAATCCAAAACACTGCACCTCACCATCATTACTAATCAATTAATTAAGCCCGTGGAAGTCAATGAAAATGTGAACATATGTACGGATAAAGATTACCCGATTGCGTAAATTCTCCTCAAAAGATAATCTCTCTTGAAACTCAACTTGACAAGTAGTAGTAGTGAATACAGAAATGTTTGGAGTTGATTTATAAGTTTGATACTCACACACCCCAAGGCTTGAAAGATTGAATTTTAATCCAAGGTCAGCCGAATTAATAAAAAAGTAGGAGAAGAAAAAGGGAGAAATTTATTGCAAAGTCAATTGAGGGCTCCTGCTGGCTGCTGCTGCTAACCCCACACCCCGCGGCCAGTAATTAAAAATTCTGCAAAGGCTTTGTTGTCAGTGGAGGCTTGCGGCCGCTTTACACTTTACAGTTTCTCATTTTAATTTCACAAATACCACTGCTTTTCAGCTTACACATTCTTAAATAAATATCCACGCTATTTGGTTTTACACTCAAAATTATTCAATTTATAACACTTACTAATAGTAGGGGAGGAAGAAAAATCCAGAACCGGCATACCGGACCGGAAACCGAATAAAAAAATCGGGAACGGGTAACACCGAATCGATTTAAAAATCCGGTGCACCACACCGGAAAAACCGGATACTAAACGAGGCGGTTTCGGTTTGGGATATTCACACCGACGAGGAACCGTTAATATAATTAAATACATATATATATAAATTTTGGTTAAAAATAAATTTCTACCCAAAAATTAATACAAAAATAATATAAATTAACTAGTTAAAAAAAAAATAAAGAACATTAGGTGTTAATGTGTTATTGGGCTTATATATGGGCTAGTAAATTTGGCTCTCTGGCTCACACTCCTCACAGTCTCACTGACTGTCGAGTAAGGGGAGGGGGGAATTAGGTTTTAGTATTTCAAATTTTCATTTTCCAGTTTAGGGTTTAGGGTTCTCACTTTTTTTTTATTAAATAGATATTTTTTTATGTTTGATAGAAATTTATGCGGTTCCGGCTCACCGATGAAACCGCACCGTTAAAGTCGGTGCACCGGTTTTTAAAAACAGGGTGATTCGGTTCCGGTTCCGGTTTACAGTCTTCGCGCACCGAAACCGCACCGCACCGTTTCCACCCCTAACTAATAGTATAATTTTACTCATTCATTATATACAACGTCAGCAAAAATTCAAACACAGTTCAAATTCAGATCGGTCTAAATTAAAATTCGGATGAGAAAGTGATATTTACATCCGATTTTTCCGGGTCAGATAGTTCAGACAGAACTAAATTTAGATCAAAATCGAGTTCGGACGTACAATAGAAAAATGAGAAATATTGTGTCTGAATATTCAGTTAATTTCAAAATTTGGACGTAAAAATCTATGATCAAATCCGGTTTTTTCTGAGTCTAATAAATTCGGATATTCGAGTACAAAATTTTGTCAGCATTAATTATATAAAATTATAGTTATATTATTATTATCATTATTATTAATTTAATAGTTAAAGGTTACTTTTATAGAGTATAGTATAATTTTTTTAAAAAAATATATTAACAAAAATAGTGAATAAAGTAGGGCATTAGTTTAAAGGGCATACAAAATAGAAATTTTTTTTTCAGAGTAAAATTAAAAGAATTAAATATTAAGAATTGAAAAAATTAAAATTTAAGAGTGTGTTTGGTAGGGGAGAAAATATTTTTTTTGGAAAATGTTTTCCCAATTTTCTAGTGTTTGATACAAAAAAAGTGTAGAAAATCATTTCCAAAGAAAATCATTTTCCTTTAAAGGGAGGAAATTGACTTCCTTTGATCAACCTAGAAAAATCATTTTCCACCATTGATTGTTGGATCAATTTTTACTACTAACCCTAACTGAAATTTGAGGCCGAAATTTAACATTAACGGTTTTGCTCGAAATTTTGTAACACGATAGAATTGATTAAAAAAACCTCAAATATAAATTTAAAATATTTTTATTTGATAACTTTTATCTCAATATACATCAAATCAGAAGTTTTTGCCCTAAAACTGATTGAAACTTTTAAAAATTCAAACTAAACCGTTTGAATCAAAACTTTATGATTTGATAGTATGAACTAAGAAAAGCTCAAATATAAATTTTGAGCTCCAAATATTTTCATTTGTAACATATATCGCCACTTTTATCGACATTTTTTTTGCAGTTAAATATGACTGAAACTTAAGAGCAAAATTCAATTTTCTCAGTTTGTCACAAAGCTTTATAATACGATAGAAATGATTAAAAAAGCTCAAATATGAATTTTGAGCTCCAATTATTTTCATTTGTAACATATATCGCCACTTTTGTCGACTTTTTTTGCGGTTAAATATGACTGAAACTTAAAAGCAAAATTCAAATTTATTGGTTTGTCACGAAACTTTATAACACATTAGAAATGTTTAAGAAAAGCTCAAATATGAATTTTGAGCTCCAAATATTTTCATTTGTAACATATATCGTTACTTATATCGACATAAATGATCATTTTCCGAAAAATAATTTATCTCCTACCAAACAAGGGAAAATTTGGCATGGAAAACCATTTTCCTTGGAAAACAATTTCTTATGGAAAACCATTTCCTCAGAAATCGTTTTCCTCTCAACCAAACACACCCTAAATCAAAATTGAAAAAGTTAAATATAAATATTACATTGATCCCTCTAATATGAAGGTCCTATTCTTTTGTATGATTAGATAATAACTTTATCTACTTACACACAAAAGACCATGTTATTTTATATGGTGCGGTGCGGCGTGGTATCGCAACTTATCATATTACTCAATATTCTTCCACGCTTTATCAAATCATACCATACTTTATCACAATCATTACCAATATATTTCCTTTTTTTCTCTCTCCTCACTTTTCTTATCTATTTTTCACATTCTTTCTCGTTAACCTACCACATCAATCACATTTTCCACAAATTTTACCATATCATTCCACACATTATCACAATTTTCTCAATTTCATCATATTGCACCATTTTCATACCATACCAACCACATAAAAAACAGGATCGTAATTCCATCTATCTTTATTTTATCTCACTCACTTTATCCAACTTTATTCATTTTATCCGCCTATCCCACTCATTCACCAACCTACCATACCAAAAAAGAGGACCGAAATAACCGAATTAAAAAAAGGGTAGGCTTGGACTCAAAATTGAGCTATATATTAAGGAAAAAAATCAGTATATACATTTTCAAATTCAGATACATGTAAAGTATTTTAATAATTAAAATTGAGGTATGTATTATTATGTATGAAAAGGGGAGTAAATCTTTGGGGATTCATTGGATTTAAGTGGGGCGTAATTTTGATGAGGGAGAGAAAGAATAAAGAAATGAAAAAAAAGGACGGACTGATAGCTAATTAATAGTGGGGGAAAAATAAAATCACAGGTGCACATGTTGTATTTAAGGTGGCGCATTCGGAGGATCTAATGGTCTACTACCTTCACCCTTCCTCACTCTGGACTCTGGAGTATATTACCCTCCTTTTCCTTCAATTCTTCTGCACTTCTTCCCCTGCAATTCCGGCTCCTCAGAACATTCATTCATTTCACTCTCCCACCTACGCTCCAAAATAACTGACTTCAAACTCACATTGCACACCACTTTTTCCGGGTATACAGTTTATACTAGCTAGTCTGTATCCATTCTTTTAATTGATTCTTCTCCTTTTGTTCTTGTTCGTCTTGTTGTTGTTGGGTTGAGGTTAGTTCTGATCTGGGTTTTTTGATTTTGCTGATTTTGTGGTGGGTTGTAGGTAGATCGAGGATCTACGGTGATATATAGAAGAAAATGGTGTCTGGGAAGCAAGGAGAGGAAGCGATTGTGTCAAATTTCAGCGACAGCGACAACAATCATACTGGTGGTGCTTTGGAGACGAGCAAGGATGGCGCTGAAAATGAACACTCGGGTGGTTTCAACATGAAGAGCCTCCTTTGGCATGGTGGTTCCGTCTGGGATGCCTGGTTCAGTTGCGCCTCCAATCAGGTTCATGAAATTCATTCATTCAGATATTCCTTCAATAATTCAGTGGTACATGTATGTATGTGTGTATACACACATGATGTGTTTTTTGAATGAATTTGTCGTGTTATGTAACAAGGTTGCACAAGTGCTGTTAACTTTGCCATACTCCTTCTCCCAACTGGGGATGCTATCCGGAATCATTCTGCAAATTTTCTATGGGATTATAGGCAGCTGGACTGCTTACCTCATCAGTGTTCTTTATGTGGAGTATAGAGCCCGCAAAGAGAAAGAGGGTGTCAGCTTCAAGAACCATGTCATTCAGGTAACCATCACCATCTTTTAATTCCTACTATAAATCCTAACTTACCAAACTTCTTCAACCTTCAACCATCTCCATAAATTCTCCACTCTCCAAACCCATTTCAAAAAAAGAAAGCCCCCCATAGTTGTTCTTAAACTTGGTAGAAATATGGTCAAGTTTTCTTATTTGATGGAGAATGTTTCCATAATTCAGCGTAATTTCGTACAATTTCATCATATAAAATCGAAGTATACTTATCTTTAAATTTATGGTAGTATTTAATAAATAAAAAAATGGTGGGTGCAGTGGTTTGAAGTGCTGGATGGATTATTGGGGCCATACTGGAAAGCAGTGGGACTGGCATTCAACTGTACTTTCCTTCTATTCGGATCGGTCATTCAACTCATAGCTTGCGCAAGGTAAGATGTGTATTGTTGCGGATTGTTTTTATGTACATAGTCCATGGTGGTTGAATTCATTAGAAGAAGGGTATTTTGGCAATATGTGTATATGCATGTCTATGATGAAATTGTATGTATATAAGTTGAATGAATTGTTGATTGATTGGTAAGAAGAATAATAATAGAAAATATATAACAAGGAGGTTGGATGAATGTGGTTGCAGTAACATATACTATATAAATGATCATCTGGACAAACGCACATGGACATACATATTCGGAGCATGCTGTGCGACAACGGTGTTCATCCCCTCATTCCACAACTACCGGATTTGGTCATTCCTTGGTCTTGGCATGACCACTTACACTGCTTGGTATATGGCCATTGCTGCTCTTGTCCACGGCCAGGTATCCTTTCCTTCTTTCTTTTTTATTTCCCTTTAATTCATACTATTATAATATTCACCATGGACTATAAAACAATTTAGTAATTTACCTACCATATATGTGTTACCCCATTCAAATTACTAAATATTGCTAGTCATGCTTGTATTAAAAAGTTTTATTTAAGATCGTTTCTTTATAAATTTATTTGAAATGTACAACTTTGTAATGACGGGTGACTAATAATTTATTTAGAAATGACTCTAATCCTTGTTAGTCATTCTTGTGTTAAAAAGTCATTCTAATATGACTTATTACTTATAACAAACTATTGAAAAGGTCATTTTAAAAAAAAAAATACATCTCACATTAATTTCATGTGGCATGGTCTCGCTAGAATTTGCGTTTTCTTAAATAAAATGATAACAATAACTTCAATCTAGTGTGGATGTTTTATGAATAAAGATTCAAGTTACTAGTAGTATGAGTGATATTGAAACGATGGCAGCTAGTCGAATGAAGTTTTATCCAAGATAACAATAGCTACCGAATGTTGGGATGATTTCGTTTTACTACATTTCTTTTTGAAAATAGTAGTAGAATGTTTAGATTTTAGTGATGGAAAGATTTACGTGGGTATAGATGTCATAGTGTTCATAATCCTATCATAGTAGGGGAAAATAAAAATACAGTAGTAAAATGTCTAGATTTTAGTGATATCAAGATTTGTGTAAAGTCATTGTGTCTGTAATGTTATGAATTTTTGATGCTAAGTTCAGCATTACTTTTTGATTAGTATATTTTTATATAATATTTTATTAATAATTATAATATTATACTTTTATAATTATATTTCTTGTTACTAGTTTAATGATAGTAAATTTATATAACTAGTCATTGTATATATTGAAAAATTTATGGTCAAAATTTTTAAATTTTGAGTGTACAATTTCTAAAAGCAACAATTAATACAGAACGGAGAGAGTAATGTTTACTCCCTCTATTCCATATTAATTGACCTATTTTAAAAATTTTCATATACCAAGGTTTAACTAAAAAACCCACATAATTAAATAGTACTATTTTTTAAGGTGATTTTTCAAATACCAAGGTGTAGGCAGTGAATTTGGATTACTCTTGCATGAATTTCAAATGAAATATTCTTTTTTCTACATATGACCACACATATTTAGAAGATTGAATGTTGGTCGGTCAAGACATCTCCATTTCGGCCCCGTTCTTTTATGCGTTAACGCACCCAAACGCAACGCAACTTACCACAACCCTAGCTACTGCAACATAACGCAAATTACCATTACTTTTTAACGCAACGCAAACGCAACGCAACGCAAACGTAAACGCAAATGCAACGCTCAAAATTAGTGCGGGTAATAAAAAAATAATTAAATCAATATCATAAAAGTTTATAGGATAATAATAAAAAATAATTATATATATCTCATTAAAATTAAAATTAAAGGTTGGTTCAATGAATACTAATAGTAAAATAAGAAAAGTAGTACGAGTAATTGTTATATATTAAACTATAAAATGACAAATACATAATAAAAAATAAAAATAATTAATTAAAAAGTGACATAAAAACAAGAACCCAGGAAAGCAGTATTATGTAATAATAAGAAATGGAAGAGTGTAATGAAGAAAATGTTGATGGTGCAGGCGGAAGGGGTAACACACTCAGGGCCAACAAAATTAGTGCTGTATTTCACAGGCGCCACTAATATACTATACACATTTGGGGGACATGCTGTTACTGTGTAAGTTTTCTATCCCACCACCACTCTCATTATCATATATATATACACGTTTCTTTAATTGTGGTTTGTGTAATAGTTTTAGATTAATTGTAGATTGTGATATATTAGTTACTTGAGATAATTTGATAAACATTATCACTCAATTAGCTATCTAAATTGTTATCCACTACATAAATCAGGTATCTAATACGTTCATTTTACTAAACATTGCCTATCTATTCTATCTATTCAGAGTTTTTAAATGTGATGCTTGATTAGAATTAATCTTCGACTATGACATAATCTTCAATTAATTAGTGTAGGAATTATAGCTTGATGCATCAACTCCATTATACAACATAAAATTTGGAATTCTAGCTTGAAGAATGATGATGATAAGAGAATCAAAAAGAAAAGAGCTATTATATGTATAAACATTTGGGGTCTTAAAAATAAGTGTAATCCATATATTAAATAAATGAATGAATGTAAGTGATTAGGTAATAAATTGATAGTATTTAAGTGCACAACTTCTATTTGCAGCTTTTGCCGGGTTTTCCGGATGTCGAGGACTAAATAGGGATTTGCATTAGACAATATCATAGGAGTTTGCTTTTCTTTGCTCCCCATTCCCATGCCCAAAAGCCTATTCACTTCTCTATTTTATTTGCATTAATGTAGTGACTATCAAATGAAAGTTAAGTCATGCATTAAAAAAAAACCCTCTTAATTGGTTTGGATAATTTTATTTTTATTGTATCTTTTTAAAAAAATATTTATTTTTGGTAATTAGTTTTAAAAAATTCATAACATGATGTTATACTAAAAGAGGTGAATTGGAATATAGGAAGCAATTATATATTGACTGGTCCAATATATGTTTATTTTTTTTATTTTTGATGTTATTTGGTATTATAAAGGATTTCTTATTTACATGGTAAGCTTGTTTTTGTTTTTGGCTATCTGTTTTCCTAGTTCTATAGAATATTATATTTTCAGGTTGTCTCTACATAATAAAAAAAATTGAAACAACAATATATTTATTATAAGATAATTCTATTAAAAAAATTCAGTTAATGAAACCCAAGATATTTATTAAACAGAACTTGCTATTTAGATATTAGTACTAATGATTTATCACATATTCTTTTGGAAATTTCTAACAAGTTAATAACTAGCTACAAACAAGTTGATTCATGATTTCTCTTGTTTTATTCAATTTTATTATGCCTCTTTAATGCAACTCCCAATATTTTTTTCCTCATTTTTAATCATTAAATCCCCCTAAAGAAGAAAATTCCAAAAATAAGATGTTTGATGATTGCTCTTTGGCCATGCATTCATGAAAATTTAAAATTTTCCATCTTTGTTTGGTCACGACTCATGCATTTATACTTTTAATGGGAACACCGTACCTTTTTTTTTTTTTTTGAGGGAATGAGAACAACATTTATTCAGTAGTGTGTGTTACAATTTTATGTTTTATTGAAAATGAACAAAGGTATAATTAAAGATAAAAGAGAAGATTTTTATTAAAAAAATGAAAATTAGTTAATAATTAATGTCGACATGCTACAGTAATCCAATATGTTTTAAGTTCAGATTATTCTGTGATATTTTTAAAATTCATATTATTAAGTTTATCATGCATCAAAGTTCATATTATTTAAATTCAATTTCCCTTTTTCCAAATTTTACAGTTTTTAATCAAACATAAAAATTACCTAAAACGCAATCTAGTACTATTTGATAAAGATCTAGGAGATGAGATGTTTGATTCTAGAAAACTATTTTAGTCAAAATATGTAGTCATGGTTTGACTAAGTTGGATGACTTGATTACGGTTCTTTTTACCTAATCATCACCCCAAGTCATGTGTAATTGTGACTGCTCCCCAGACATGAAGAAGAAATTCACTGAACCAAGGAATCAGAATCCAATGTGATGCAACTGAGGATAATTTGGTCATTTCAAATTAAGTTGAATGTGAGCATCATTATTATTGGTTTAAAAGTGTGTTGCAAGTGTAATGATTAGTTAATTAACAATAATAATTAAGTGTTGATTTAATTGAGGCTTGTCCTATATCAATTGTTGACTACTAGTACGTTGTTAGACTGTTAGTAGCCGTTAATTAATGATTGGGAATATAATCAATTAATTAACGGAAATGAATGAATAATGAGATTTGCAGGGAAATAATGCATGCGATGTGGAAGCCCCAGAAATTCAAGTACATTTATGTGCTGGCAACACTGTATGTGTTCACACTCACAATCCCATCAGCAGTGTGTGTTTACTGGGCATTTGGTGATGAACTCCTTAATCACTCCAATGCATTCTCTCTTCTCCCCAAGGATGGCTTCCGTGATGCTGCCGTTATTCTCATGCTCATTCATCAGGTCCTAATTTATATAATTTCCCTCGATGTAATTAATATTTAATATATTATTGGGATTGTAAAGTGACAGATAATATGAAATGCGGATGCAGTTCATTACATTTGGGTTTGCATGCACGCCATTGTACTTCGTGTGGGAGAAGGTGATAGGACTGCATGACACAAAGAGCATATGCATAAGGGCATTGGCAAGGCTACCAGTGGTGATACCAATATGGTTCTTGGCAATCATATTCCCATTCTTTGGCCCAATCAACTCTGCTGTGGGTGCCCTCCTTGTTAGCTTCACTGTCTACATCATTCCAGCTCTTGCCCATATGCTCACTTACGCCAAGCCTTCTGCTAGACAGGTCTCTCTCTCTCCCTCTCTCTATTCTACACTCTTTCAAATTAAATGCACACTACTAAATGCCTGACATTGCCCCCTTCTCTTTTGTCCCCCATACCTCATTATTCATCACTTCTTAGTCCCGGTAATACTTTTATACTCTAATACGCCCCCTCATGTAAATGTCCTTTGGGCTTTAAACGCGCAAATGAATATGGAGCTGTTGAGATTCGAACCTGAAACCTCTTGTTTATTAGTCTGACTCTAATATCATATGAAATCATCCAACCAAGAGTTTAAGCTAACCATTAAAGACCCTTTTTATACTTTAACAAGTTCCTCTTTCATTCTTAACTTACACTCTAACCCACTCCCAAAATTTCCCTTGTTTGAAATAAAGGAATGAGTTAAAATAGATGGATAGATAATTAGATATATAATAGGGGGAGTAATCATTGTCTCATCACAAAGTACTTAGTTAATTAATTAATTGTGTAAACAAATGTTAAAACAATGTTTAAGTTGCAGGGTTTGTGAATGGCCGACCCAATACCCCTAAAACTAGTAGGGGTGATCTGTCTTAAAATGACTTTTAAGATATAAACTATAGTGTGTGTGTATTATTTTATATAGTTAGGGAGAAATGGAATGGGATTCTTCTGTCTTGGTCATTATGACATAATTGGTAGAGGAATGGGGATGGATGTGGTAGTGGGTACCCCCCGGTTTTATTGGGGCTTCTTTTTTACACTACTTATACTTGCTATTGGATAGGAGTGGGAGGTGGGGTACTCCCTTAAAAACATATACATTCACAATCACATACTATACATTACATACATGATACATATCTCTCTATCTATCTATGTTTTCATTATTAATTTCATAGCATTTATTGCTCCCATTTTCACATTTATACCTTAAGATAATGAATGGCTATACATTATTTGATCTTGATTGAATTTCCCATCAAAGTCACCTCTTTCTGGGTAAGTTGGAATCAGTCTCTTTACTACAATCATTTTTGATGGGTCTGTTGGAATCAATCTCTTTGTGGATAGTCGCTAATGTCTGTTGAGGTGAAATTTTGATGGGTCTGTTGGAATCAGTCACTAATGTCTGATGAGGTGGAATTTGGGTTATATTTTATATTTTTCCGGTATGTGGTGAGGTGGAATTTATGCTGAGAGTGAGTGTTGAAAAGAAAGTATGTTGAGTGGACATGAAGGAGACATTTAACAAAAACGACTTGACCCGGTTGAACTAGAACAAGAACCATATCTTGTAAAGAAGATAAACACGCTTTTCATACAGTATCATATCAGAATCAAACAAACCAGCTAACCCAGATAGACACCCATCCCATCCATCAAGTTGCTAGCTAGAATTTGAAAAGTATGTTCGTCCGAATCGTCTTAGGGACTTGAAGGCGACTTTTGAGCGGAAATCGATCTGACCTAGCTTCGAGTACTCGAACAAGAACCATATATTCTAAAGATAAACACACTTTATACTGTATCAGAGATCCAAAATCAAACATCCAGCTTACCCAGATGGACACCTATGAAATTTTGAAGTGGGAGTGGGGTGAAATTGGGCAAAAAAGATGAAGTTGTATATAGGGATTGGTAGGCTGTCATTTTCAATTAGTTACCACAAAAAACAATTTGGCAAAGGGAGTTGTTTCTGCTACAGTTTGAAGATTGGTGGCATATGCAGATTGAGCTGGCTAAAATTGACCATTAACTGCATCATACATCACTCTCTCCCCTTTGTATTTGCCTTGTTGCTGAGTTTTACCTGAAAAAAATTGACTACCATAACATGGAGTGTGGGAGTTTGAACACTATATGTGAGTGTGAAAGTACATGCATATGGTTCCTAGCCTACTTTTGCTTCCCCTCAAATTGATCAGTCTGAGTGCAAAATGAGGTCATGATGCTGATATTAGAAGCAATCTTCACTACTAAAATTCTACCTGAAATAGAAAACACATTAGTAAATGACACTGTTTCTGCCAGATTTTTTAGGCAATCACTGTTCTATCACATACTAGTCCAACTCCAAAGCAGAACAACATGTGGACAAACTTCATTTAATCACTTTGTTTGATTATAGTCACCTTTTTTGTTTACGTAACGCCGCAGCAGGTTCGCCGTTCTTCCTACCGAGCTGGGCGGGGATGTACGCGCTCAACACCTTCGTCGTGGTGTGGGTGCTGGTGGTTGGGTTCGGGTTTGGAGGATGGGCAAGTGTCACAAACTTCGTCAGGCAAATCGACACGTTTGGACTGTTTGCAAAGTGCTACCAATGCAAGCCACCAGTGCCGCCATCCATGGCCGGACCGCCCAAGGTGGCTCCGGCTCACCCAGCACTCTATCACTGACTCTATTAAGTTGCCCATATTTTGTACCATACACATGATGGCTAGTGATCGACGCGCCCAATATTTTGCCTACAATTGTAACGTCTCCTTCTTTTTTTCTTATTTGTAGAACTTATTTATTTCTTAGAATTAGCTAATTAATTTAAAAAAGTGTGTGTACGTGTGTGTTTAAGCTTGCCGATTCGTTCCAGAAAAACCAAGAAAAAAATACAAGTTGGTTTTTCTCTAGCTTCTTTTTTTTTTTTGTTGGGTAAGATAATAGTATAGGACTTTGTAAACAGTCTGGCTCTACTTGTAAGATTATGATTGCTAATATTTGATTCTCTACATGGATGATTAATTTCTGATCTTCTTGATGAACTATACATTAAAAGGAAAAAAAGGGAAAATGTAGAATTAATGAACTTTTTTAGGTGTCTCATGTTTGGTTGTGACAAATAAATAGGAAAGTTTAAATGTGGGTTCCATTATTTTAGTCCCAAACTTAATAAATATTTTTCGAGGAGAGTCTTAGGTAAAGTCTTTTCTGAGAAAGTTTTATCTAGAAAAGTTTTTCTAATAAAACTACCAAACGTATCATAAAAAATAAGTGTATATGATGTAAACTATCAATCAATCAATGAAAAATCATAATTAGAGGGCATGTGAGTGGAGTATCTTGATTAATAAGGTTGTAAAATTGGTGAATACTTTGAGTTAGAAAAGGGCAACATAACGTGGGCTGGATCTCAAAGTGAGGGCTTGAACATGGGCTCTTAAACTTAATTAATTACCCTCTCTTTTGACCTCCTAGTTTTTTTTTTTTTTTCTTCTTATCAAAAATAAATTGTGATAATTATGAGGGAAAATGGGGAAGGGACCCACAGTGTTGAAATTCACATGGGGTTGCAAGTCCATCTGGTAATCACGTGCCAATAATTACTCTGAATTTCCAATTTGCAAAATTTCATGATCCTAATTTTTAATGTGGTGGTAGTAGCAGTGGTGTAAAGGCGAAGAGAGCAAGTGACTGCTTTGCTTGAATGTTGATGGATTTAGTTGGACTTCATTCATCAGTCGACTTTAGTTTATTTATTTAATTATGATGCAGGTTGTGTAATCTTGCAATTATTTCTGTATTAAATGGCCATCAGAGATTTATTAAAGTTTGTGTTCAAAATACTCAAAGTCAAATTTGTTTGCAGGTTTTGTCAACTTAGATTGATTTTAATAGCTTTACATTTAGCAAACTGCAATTATATTGTGGTTTAATTAATGTGCCTTCCATTTCCAAATACATGAGGGAAATTTGCTCCGCAATATTTGTTGTTTTAATAATATTTGTTACTTTACATTTTCATTAATAGATTTTTTTTTTGTCCTGCAATAATATAGTTTTCATTAAGGGGGAGCAATTTCGAGTACCTTAACTTAAATCACATTTTAGAATGCAACTACTGCAAAATTTTATCTTAAATTTTAAATTTCAAATTTAAAAAAAAACTGCAAAATTTTAAATTATACGTTATTCTTGATATCTTACCCCTCTTCTTTAGACAACAATGACGAATAAATGGAGTCAGATGAAGGTTCAATATTCACTATGTAGTGGGCCATTTCCTTCTTTAAGGTGTTATCAAGGGTCAAATACTTCTTTTTTCTTTTTTTTTTTTTTGGATGGAAGGGTCCAATACTTTTCAAGTAAGCAAATATTTTTCTTGGATAATAATTCTTTGTGATTCAATTCCATATCGTTTTTGTTTAAAAAAACGGAAATAAATAAAAATAAATAATAATTGATTTTTGAGGTAATTAAACCGGTCAGCCACGAAAAGCTTGATGAAGCTAACGGCTGTAACTTCGGCCGAAACCCCAAAAGGAGAAAAACAAAGGTTAACAGATTTTCAACAGCTAACCCATTTTGTCACTCTTTGAAAGCCCAAAACAAATGGAACACTAATTCTTTTGTTTTAAGGGTGCACTTGGAGATTTAAAAGTTAAAGTGTTCTTAGGGGTGAGGTTAGATGGTCAAAAGATTTATCCAATTTGATTCTTCACTCTAGCTAAGTGCAACAATAAACTTCCAGAAAAAATATGTTTAAACCTACATATATTGATATAGGCAATCTTCTCTTCATAAATTGAAGTTTATTATACCTAAGTACACTCAATTTAAACCTACATATATTTATTTAAAAAAAAGGGATACATGGTCTCAATCATAGCGCATTTAGACACAATCCGAGATTACTCCACCCCTCAACAAAATCCCAATGAATTGACCCCCATTTGAAAAAACCTCACAAAGTTATAATTAACTTTTGATTCGACAATATTCTTTCTTTTCTTACATTACTTAACATAATACAACATAGGCTTGGGTCAACCGATCAGTTGAATAGAACAGATGGTATCGAGGTCAGCCCATTGGTGGAAAGAGCTGGGCTGGTTCAAGCTTTCTATGCAAAGTAATATGGGGCTTCTTAGATGAAATAAACCCATCTTCTAACAATGTTTCAAACCCAATTTCAGAAGCTGATGTCAAGCCAAAGATTAACATAGCATCAGCAAAAATCCATCTCACCAGAATGTCCAAATTTATCCTACCCAAATTAAATTGGGTTTGGACATCAATTTGTTGTCCAAATTCAAAATCGAGCCAGGTTCAGGACTGGAGTAAGAAAAACAGGTTGTCCCAATTTTGTGTCAAATCCAACTTCAGACATATTCAAACAATGTACGAACCCAAACCCAAATTTAAAATTCAGACAAAATATTGAAATCGTGTGAAGTTTAAATTCAGGTTGGCATATCCGAACAAATTCGGCTCCAGATTCAGACATCACAAATTGTCCAAATTTGAAATTCAGACAGGGTTTGGGTTCAATGATTTTGTCCGAATTGTCCGAACTCGAAGTGACCCGATCCTGAATATTTGCCATGGCCAGATTAACACAGAATTACCAGCCAAGGTTTCTACCCAGACAAGGGGGCAACGGCAAATCTAGTAAAATCAAGCTACACAAAGATCATGCATGCAATCCAAACATAAAAGAATAAACATGATGAGGCAAAACATATGGACAAGAATGAAACCATCTGAAAACTAACTCAAAATAGTAGTAGACTAGTAATATACATAAGTACTAGATTAATTCACAGGACAACACAGCTTGCAGATTGCAGTTGCAGAGAGAGTTACAAAGCTTACCACTACAAACTACATTATTAACAAGCAGCAGCAAGAGGCAAAGTTGGACAATGGACCTCTGCTACAACAATTTATTACCCGTTCCAGAGTCGGTTTTTGAGCATATATATAGAAAGCTATGAACAGGGAGGGAGGGAATATTGGAGTGAGTATATAATAAAGAGTTGGTTTTGAAGGTGATGGTGGGGTATTTGACAGGTCCAGAAGAAGCAGCTTAAGAATAAATATGACTTTGGACAGCTTTACTTACATGTTTCTTATTCACGGCACTGAACGAGCAATTGACACAGAGAGAGTTACCAGATATTTGAAGGTATGGGAATCATCAATGAAGAATGGTATTCTGAGAGTGTTTTTTTAAGCAGAGGTAGAGTGACGAACTTCTTCGTCTGGTCCACCCATGCTTCTGCTGGTGCTGCTTAACAGAGCAGCAGGAGGAAGAGCGACCGATGCAGGATCCCCACCGGAAGACAAGGATCTGTTGGATGAATGGGTATCTCTTTGTGACGGATGGATGTCGGATGGAGGAGGTAGAGCGACTAATGAGGGCGCCCCTAAGAATGGAGCAACTGGTGTCTCTGTAAGGGATAATGCTGATGGACTGTATTTTATGGAGCCCACTGGGTGATCAAACTTGCATGTCGGTCCGAATTTGCAGTAACCGCTCTGCATGTAGAACGTACATGGCTGTGCCCCCTGCACCCGAAAAGAAAAAAATAAGAAGACGAAAGAAAGAAATGAGCAAATTCCACAAAGAAATGTTGGCATGTTCCTAACTGAAAGGGATTAGCACTTCTTCATCTCACATACTACAGATTAGGGAGGATGTTTGCAAGATATGAGATTCAGTCTGTTCTTTTGAGTTGTAATTATTCACTTCCAACTAGGGGTGGGCAATGGGCGGGTTGGGTCGGGCCGACCCATTAGCTATGTATGGTCGGGTCGGGTCGGATCAAGGCTGACCCATTGATATTATGGGCCGGGTCAAGGCTTTCTAACAAAAATATGGGTAGACCCTTAAATTAAAATGAAGTATACTTGTATAAAAAAATAGTTATGTAAATTGTTGATTAGTTTGAGGTATTAGTAATGTACTTAAGTATAGCATTTAAAACAATAGGAAAAACTATTTATTTTGAGTTATTGATAAGCCAACCCGGTCCGGCCCATTCACCAACTCTACTACATTGTTAAACGGATCGGCCCTTTAACGACCTTACTCTTTCATGGCCCAACCCTTTGCCGACCCCTATTTTCTACATCCCGGCCCTCTTGACCCGATGGGGACCCGGCCTATTGCCCACCCCTACTTCCAACTCTTTCCAACCTTTAAAGAAAAAAAAAATTCCTTCCAATTTTTACCGTTTTCTTCATGTACGCTGCACAATTTCAGTTTTCTTCATCAAAAGCGTATACAAATCTCACCAAGGCGACCTAACAGTAATATGATATTAAAATATAGCTATTTTATACATTTTAATTTACAAGCAAAACTAGAGGAGAAAAAATACTTGTTTTATAAAATTTTTCATACAGAATGATTATCATGTATCAATATTAACTATTAAGAACATAAAAGTTATTGGACGACACACTAATATACTATACTTTGGGATTATTGGACAATAAGACAATATATAATTTTCTTATACTTTGAGGGTGTTGGATTTTAAGTAGAACTTAGGCTAAATTTTGGTGTGTAATTGTCAAAAAAACACAAGTATATTGATTACCCTTTTTTGGTTCAAAAAAAATAAGGGGAAGAAGAAAATAAAGGAAACGTGATTGGCAAAATAAGCACCCAAAAATAGAAAGAGATGAAAAAGAAGTTGATACATTTGGAATTACCTAATACGGCAACAGATAAGATGTGATAACATGTGAGAATAAAAGGGCCGACAAAGATAAGGAACTGAATTCAGAATAAATTAATATATTATTATATGGAAACAAACAAATATCTTCTATTGAATATTTGGAGTTCAGTAGAACGAATAACTTCCATTAGCCCTTAGATTAACTTTTTTAATGGGATATTCTAGTAATATTTCAATTTGTATAAAAAGCAGTTTATATAAAAATATATATTTCTATTGAATATTCTAGTAATTATTTATTTGTCTAAATATAGTACGATTGCAGGCAGAATTTTTGTGTAAGGGCACAACGGATAAGAAAACAAATCCTATTAGGATTAGGATTAGTATTATTCATGAAATAAAATCCTACAAGATCAGGATATTTGCTAGGCGGTTATTGTTTTAAACTATAAATAGCTCCTTCATTCCAAAGTCACAACACAAACCAAAGCACACTTCATTCTTCTGAGGTTCTGAATTGCATCCATGGCAACTTTCGATTTCGATTTATTTATGGATGACCTTGACGATTTCGACACTTTTAGCGATGAGTTTATGGGCCAGGCAGGAAACGATAACCCATGTCTCGATGATTTCCAACACGTTAAGTGTGACGATCTCAGTGAAATCTCCAAGCTCCCAGAATCACAATGGTACAAGGACATCATGAAGAAAATAGATTATTATGCCCTACAGAAGCAGCGTGAGATTCCTAACGAAGGAATGGCTTTGGATGAGGAAAACCCCGAGTTCAAGCTGATTGCAGACTGCAACCGCCTGCTGGTAGAAGTTGACGCTGAAATTGCTGCTCTTTACAGCTTCGTCAGCGACGTACACCGGTTGAAATTTCCGGAACTAAGGGACCATCCAATTGACTATGCACAGGTTCTAAAGGTTCTTAGGGACGTAACGGGTACGACCCCGGTTGATTTAGACGAAGTTCCTCACTCTGCAGTGATTATGGTTGTCTCACTCATTGCATTCTCAACAAGAGGTGGTAAGCTTCTCCCAGAGGGCACCATTCAACAGACCCTCGACGCCTGTGATCTGGCCCTTTCTTTGGAAACCTCAAAAACGAAGCTCCTTCAGTTTATGGAAAGGATGATGCTGAATTTAGCACCAAATCTCTCGGCGATCGTCGGACAGTCTGTTGCTTCAAAGCTTATAGGATCTGCTGGAGGTCTATCTGCCCTAGTTACGCTTCCTGTCCGTAACCTAAAATGTATCGGTTCTAAGAGGAACAACTTAGAAGCAGGGTTTTCTTCAGAAACTCAAAGGCTTCATGTGGGTTTTCTGGAAGAGACTGAGATATATCAAAGCACACCACCAAGCTTGAGGGACAAGGTTTTCCGATTTCTGTCTGAAAAATGCAGTCTTGCTGCAAAGGTAGATGCATCAAGGTCGGATCCAACTGGCGAGACCGGGAGAGCATTGAGGGAACAAATCCAGAAGAAGATAGAGCTGCTGCAGCAGCGTCCCCCTGTGAGACTCCCAAAACCTCTTCCGGTGCCTGACAGAAGTGGATGCAAAAAGAAAAGGGGTGGTCGACGTCTAAGGAAGATGAAGGAAAGGTATGGTACAACAGATATAATGAGGCCGGCTAACAGGATGTTGTTTGGGGTGGGCTTGGGGAAACTACGACTACCTTTAGACCGTGGGGTCAACAAATTGGCGGCTAAAGTCACAAAACGGTTCAAGGGGAAGAGGAGGTATATATGAGCAGCGACAGCAGCACAACATCTGGATGGAATTCAAATACAGAGGGATGAGCAGTACATACTTCTCTGAGACAGGGATATTTTCCAAGACCAACCAGGGTTGAGTTTGGAAGACTTCATTCAACACATAAACAATTACTCCATCATAGAATTTTCTTTAGTACACAAACAATTTATCTATTTGTACTTGTGCATTTTGTTTACGCGTTACTAGGGATGTAATATCAAGAACATATTAATATTAGCTATTTTTTTAGTACGCATAAACAATGGCCCTCAAAATTCAAGCATCAATTGACAACCTGGCATGTACTGTGTGAACGCACACGTGTGAGAGAGAGAGACCCAACACTCAAAAAAAAAAAAGACGAAACAATTTGGATCCTGCAAAGTTAACTGTGAAGATAACAATGTTGGCAAACTTGCACCTAGAGGGAAAGAGGCAGTTCCCAAGAGACCCACCCAACATAAAATCTAGACAGGAAAGAGATGAGCTAGGACACTTTCCGGAAAAGTTGCACAGAAGTAGTCAAAGATTAGTCATACATAAGCTACAAAATAAGTTCAGGATTAGTAATGAATCTAATGACAGAGAGTCATTGAGGATAGTTGGCAGTAAAAGGTACTAATTCACATAGACTGAGATGGTGCAGCACTAGACATGGAAAGATGTCTGTTCGGCTCTAGTCTTAGATCACCACATTACTCATAAGCCATATCCTCAACAGAATATAACTATGACTAAAACTCGTGTGAAAATCATCCCAGATAGGCAGATATTATTAGGTCATGTTCTTCCACTTTTTGTCAGCATTGTCCACAACATTCATTTACATGCATCTTCTCACTCATCAATTAGCATATGAAGACCTTTGGATCCTAAATGTCCTTTGAACCGTGCCACTCAGATTCTATCCATTGTAGAGCCTGTTCCAACTTTACGGCTAATTATTCACTCCATCTCTAATCCAATATTGTATAGACCCATATGTATTTGATCGACCTAATCTCCTCTACCCACTTCTTTGGCACTCCTAACCTCTCTAATTAGTTAACACTTTCTTTCTACCATACGATAAAACAGGTCCAAAAACTTTGGCTACATTTCCCACAAATGTAACTCAAAACCTTCATGTTACACCTGTCTCAGCAGAGCTTTCTTCCATATGGGGACATCGAATGACAAGAAATCTGTAAGTAACAACGAAAGTGTGACAGATGTTTTGAGGGACGAGGAACAGAAGAGAGGACAAAGATTTGAGAAAGGTGTCGCCTCCTAGCATAGTTGTTTGAAGAAATAAAAATGGAAGGGAGGGAAGAAAGGACATAGGACAGATGGTTTTGAAGTCTCAAATGTGACAACCTTTATAGGCTATAGGGCAAGCGGGCAAACCTTGCAGTTTGGGTGGGAGAGTGATAAAGCACTGACTATCTATCCAACTAGTCTTCCCCCCTCCTCCCCCCCCCCCCCCCCTCCCACCCCCCCAGGCAGCCGCAAAATAAAGGAAAAGAGGGTATGATATTGGTAATACATACATGGGTAAAAGATTTGCATATAGCTGGTTGAAGTTTATCAACTTAACCAGGAAAAAAAAATAGAGGGCACTAAATCTTTGGACTTAAAATCTGTCACGAACCATGCTTAGAAAACAAATGCAATAAGAAATATGGATAGGTTAGGGAGGAAGAAGACGAACCAAACGGACAAGGAACAGAATAACAAGAGAGATCAACCAGGTATTTTGGTTATACATAATTTTGTAGTATGCTAGCTGAGCATCTGATCGTTTGATCCTATTATATATTTGAACATAGTGAGACAATGTAATTTAAATGAATCAGCCTAAAACCTGTGGAATTAGTGATGTCAACTGCAAAAGCTCTAGTATGAGCCACCCCCTTTTTTAAACTATCAGATCCAGTGGTCAGTGTAACCTTCCCAGCAGTTCCATTGACTCCACAACAACAAATTTCATGCTCAAAAAAACCATATTATGAGCTATAGCTTATAATTCTAGTATTATCTGGCTCAAACACAAAACGTGATTTTTATTTTACCTTTTTAACAGGAAGGAGTGAGAGAGAAAAGGTTGCTAGCAATACCTGCCTAGTTACCATTCTTGCTAAACAAGTTCGCCTACCAGCAATATATAAAAAAAGATAGCCTCCAACAAGTTCAGTATGGATCAGAAAGCTATTGAGAGGCTGCATTTAGCGGCTCCTTACTCCCATCCTCAGATAGGTTTTTTTAATGGGTAAAATCTCAGCATAGTATAATACTACACTGTAGATTACACATTGAGAAAACAGCACATATCATTTCCCCACTGTCTTACATTAAGACTCTCATAGTTGGAAGAAGACATATCAGACAGTACGGTGCTCCTTTATTGACTCGCCTTATGATGTTTCAAGTGCTTTGAATATTACAGTGACCTTGTCACATTTTACTTCGCTTTCGAGTGACTAGCAGTATTATTAACTGTAAAACTACGTAGCATTTGGTAAATATGCACAATGCAGCAATATAAAGATATCAACAGTGAGGTGCATCAGTGCATGATAGTGAATACAAATTCTTTTTGCAGGTAAGGTTGCGTAGAGAAGATAGGTTTGGGTAAATATGGGAAGCTTGGTTGTGTAGGTTTGGATAAATTTAAGCAAATTCCGGTAAACATGGGACGGGAAGGTTGGATAAGTTTAGGTAAGTACTGGAAGGTTGGGCAAATTAACCCTACCAAACCTTAACCACGAAAAGAACATGCCTTTAAACAGGGCGAATTTCACATGAGGCAGAAATCCTCTACTAATATTACTCGTTACTAGAAGCCATAGAATCAACTCAGCCGGAATGCAAATACACAAGATTTCAATCGTGCAGGAAATGGGCAACTTATGAAACAAGAGAGCAAATATGATGCTCGGTTCTAGCAAGGGCTCTTTACTGTCAGCAACATATGAGACATGAAAGTGAATTCTAGAAGCTAATAAAAGATTTTATTTCAAGGCCATTTAAAGGTTGGACATTTATCATGCCTAGTTACATTCATTGGACACGGCTTTATACAGAGATGAGAAAATAAGTTCCCAAAGGATGGAAATAAGATTGATAAACAATGGAAAATAACAGATGCAAGAACAAAGGAAAAACGCATGGCAAAAGCGGGAAGCACATATAAAGATTCCTATTTTCCGGTGTTTGGTGACTGGAAAATGGAGAAAATCATTTTCCAAGAAAATGATTTTCCCCGACCCCTTTGTAAATTATTTTCTTGACTCCAACCAAAGGAAAACCATTCTCTCTCTCTCTCTCTCTCTCTCTCTCTCTCTCTCTCTCTCTCACACACACACACACACAACTTTCTCTCTCTCGACCACTCTCTCTCATGCACGCGTTTTAATATATCTCTCTCATTTTTCTCTCTCCACCACTCTCTCTCATGCACCCGTTTCGATATTTCTCTCTCTCTCTCTCTCTCTCTCTCTCTCTCTCTCTCTCTCTCTCTTTCTCTCTCACACACACACACGCATTTTAATCTTTGTCTCCTTATTGTCTAACATCTGAAAATCGTTTTCCAGGAAAATCATTTTCCTCTGTACCAAACACGGGAAAATATCAAATGAAAATTCATTTTCCAAGGGAAAATGTTTTTCCTTTGCACAAACACACCCTAAAATCTTTTCAGACATGCAAAAGTACTGAATATCACATTTGTGTTGGTTCTTTCCTCAGATCAGGGCGACCGAACAGATGTAGCCCTATCCCACAGCATATCTAGGTTCTTTCCCATTCCTAGATTAAGCAATGTCCTAAATGGTAATGGCCCTTGACAAAAAAAAAAAAAAAAAAATGGGGGAGAGTATATGGCTAGTGCTAGACTCAATCTCAGGCTCTGAGGGGATATTTTGTTTAAGTTAATCTGGAAAAGTTAATTCCTGCTAATACACATATACTGCAAGTATTATTTTAGAAACTAACAAAAAAGATGTCATGTGCATCAATAGCCCTTAACAGTACCCAGTACTAAGTACCCAATCTCCATACAGGACAAAATCAAGCACGATACATGCTTCAAGCTCAGGCTCTGTCTTTCCCCAATGTCACTCAACAGTTGAGTAGCTAGCAAAAGAAGAAAGAAAGCTTACCAGACGAAGTGGCAGCCCTAGTGGGCCAAGAATACCAGCTGGAGCAGATGCAGCACGGTCCGGTGGATGATGGTATCTACAAGAAGCACCAAACTTACAATTCCCTGTTCTCATATAGTATTGACACTCAGGTTCCCCCGGTCTTTCAGGAAGCTTAGGCTCTCTGGTACTAGCACTAGACATGCCACCTGAGGAAGGTAATTGCAGATAAGACCCTCCTGGACCCCGTGCAGCAGGTGAAAGTGGGGTTACTCCATACACAGAACCTGCTCCAGCAGCAGGCTGCGCACTAGGAGATAAAGGACTTAGAGGTCCCTGCACGTCCACAGATGATTCAGAAATTTACCACATACAGGTAAAAAGTAACAGTAAAAATGGATCACTTACAGAGTACGAACTCCAGCCTGGCATGGGAACAACTCCACCAGGAGAAAGGAGCACGGGACCATAAGTCCCGGGGATGTAAGAACCAGGTACAAGAGGAGGCCTTGTCCCCCTATAGCCAGAAGATGACCCCCCTGCTTGCTCAGCCAAAGGAACAGATGGAGACTGCACCGTCGGATAAAATAGAGGTGCAGGCGCAGGCATTGACACGCCAGCTGGTTGAGGATGATGGAATTTACAAGTTACCCCGAATTTGCACTGCCCCGTTTTCAAATAATAGGAGCATTCTTTCTCACCCTGAACCAGATTAGAATAACATAAGCTGCACCACTCGAATGTTGTCCAAATATAAATTTACAAACATAATCACAATCAACTTAGGGTAGAGTCAATATAAAACCGGTCGTAATGGGTATCCATGATAATTAAGTGGCGCATTGGTCAGTGATCCACCAGCATTTCTTGGATGGTGGAACTTGCAAGTAGCACCAAACTTACAAGTTCCAGTCTTTAAATAATACTGCACAAACAACATGACATCAACACTAATCAGATATTACACAGGCAGAAAAACTCTCAACACTAGATTCTTTCGGCTGCATTTCGAAAACTCACCTGACACGGAGGCTCCCCGGGACGTTCTGGGTACTCCCCACCAACCAACCTTGCAGCCGCAACAGCCTAAAAAGCATCAGAAACTCCCATCATTGCCCCAATTACAGCAAAAACACCTACCTACTTACCCTTTAATTTTAATAACACACCCAGATGAGCCACTGATAGGGCGGTACTGAACAACTACAAAGTTTACAGTACAAACAAGGAAGAGGGAATCAAAAGTGGGACCTAATCACTAGACCAAGGCCTACTCAACACACACACATTCCATACAAACCCTTATCATTAAAAGTGAAGACATTGTCAACCTCATGGGAAATTAACACCCATCCTCCCCTTTCTACCGACAAAAACCAATGAAGGTAGTACAATTACAGAACCCCTTTCACAAATTGCCAATTACTGTACACAATTATACAACAACAATGCGGTAATTAGGGTAATACAACACACATTCAAACAAATAAACCTAATGCAGGTTGAATTGATGGTTGAAAAAAGGGGGTAAAACTGACCGCAGCACGATCACGAGGATGGTTGTAACGGCACCTGGAACCAAACCCACAAGAGCCAGTCCGCATATAATACATACAGTCGGAAACACCGGGCCTTTCCGGGTACATTTCTTGACCCGACAAATTCATCCTCCACATGGACTCTGTACATCACAAACACCAAACTCAAACCCTAACCCTAGAAAAAAGAACCCCAAAGATGAACCAAAATTGAAATGGGGGTCGGATAATGTAAGAGACGGAAATCACCTTCGAGTCCAGGCTCAGCCCATTCGGGTTGCGGATCCGGGTCGGACCCTTCTCTGCCGGAATTGCGCCCGTATAACTCCATGGAATCGTTGGCTTCTCTCTCTTCTCTGGATTACCAATCGGGGAAGAAGAAAGATGGGTTTTTTTTGGATTGTACAGAAGAAAGAGGAGGATCACAGGTGTACAGAACAGAAAAGAAAAGCAACAATGGAGGAACCCAGATGATGAGGTTGATGATGATGATGATGAACAACAATGGGTGAGTGGGTATGATCAGAGGAGAGAGAAAGAGAGAGAGAGAGGAGGAAGAAGAAGGAAGAAGAAGAGAGAAATGGAAAGGTTTTCTCTTTCCTAGTTTCAGTGACTTGGTGTTTGCAGAAGTAGTATCAGTTTCTCTCTCTCTGTCTTTCTCTCTCTCTCTACCCCCAGAAACCCAAATCAGAGTGTACGGACTGCTTAGTTTTGTGTGTGTGTGTGAGTGAGTGAGTGAGAGAACAGTAGTGTGTAAGCGTTTTTGGACTTTTCCCTTTTTTTTTAATCAGCCTTATTTTTCTTTTTTATATTTTACTTCAATTACTTCCAAATTTACGATATTTTTCTCTCTTTTTCTTTTCTGTACTGTACTGCATACGCGACTGCTAATGTTCTTCCATTTCTATGTTTTTCTTTTCTTTCTTTCTTTTTGTAAAACAAAAAGAAAATTCGGGCGGTTTTTTTAAGGAGTAGGAATGTAGGGTGGTCGAATATTTCCACATGCAGTGTTGTATAATATACCGATGGGATTCTAAAATGGGGCGTTTGGTTGATAAATTTTCTCAAAAAATTTGGTCAATTTTTTCAAATTGACAATTTTTTTTATGTTTAATCATCCATAATATATCAGAAAGTTTGATGAAAGGTTCATTATTTCTCTCACAATCTCAGTAAAGTTTTCCATCTAAGGGAATGTTTGGTAGAAACCCAGGGAAAATTTTTCATGGGAAAGATTTTCCTGAGAAAATTTCCCTTATTCCCCCTAAGGGAAATTTTCCCTAGGAAAATGGAGAAAATGGTGAGCCCATCGTGAAAACTTTCCCAAAGTCAACTCGCATCCAAACATGGGGAAAATAAGTCAATTCGGGAAAATTGACCATTTCCTCGGGATTATTGACCAACCAAATGCACCATAAGAAAATCTTTCCCGTGAAATTTTTCTTGAAAAAGTCTTTCCCAGTAACGCACCATAAGTTATCTTAGTTTAAAAAAAATATATAATTACCGTTAGATTTTATGGTAAAAGATCGAAAATAATTGTATACCTATTAATGTGGTTTGCTATAATAAGCAATCATATTTATCACACATTAGATATTAACCAACAAAAATAAAATCAATATATAATTATCAATATGACTAATTGCAATAAGTAATCATATTTATTGAGATATTTTTTTTTGAAAAACTTAATATTTTCAAGGATGTACTAGGTATTGTAATTAAATTTTTGCAACTATCATAGTTAAAAAGTATAATTACCATTGATTTTAGCTTTAAAACCAAAACCATTATATATTGATCAATGTTTGATTTTTCTTAAAATAAAATGCATATGAACTAATCTAAATTTTGAAGAAAAAAAAATCAAACCACGCGAAAAGCTTACCTAATGTAAATTTTACAAAATAAAAGCACATTCAAAACTTTTTAGACTCTAGTCTTTAACTCAATAGAATAAGTTTATCCTTATATTATCTGATCTAGCCTTACTTTACCGTACCATCCAAAAAAACAAGACTATAATTTTAAATAATTTATATTTAAAATTTTTATTCAACTCATAAAATTTATTTAACAATTACCTATCTCAAGTACTTTCTTTATTTAACTTTCATTTCATTTCATTACTTTATCTTACTTAACTTAATCACCCACTTTAAAGAATAGGATCTAATTAATATTAATTACTGTATTATTCAAATATTGGGTTCAACTTGCCTCTTTGCATATTCAATTTTGGCTTGGCCATGGTTGGTAGTGTTTGCTCAATAAATCTCACTTACCTAAATGAGAAACATAATTATTGGACTCAGTTTAATGAATACCTAACTCTAACAAGAGTCACAAAAAACATAATTATATTATTGGACTGATCAGTTTGCTAATCTACCTAACTCTAACAAGAATCACAAATAAATTATATAGAAAGATTTCACAAATAAATTAGAAATATATAAAATAAATTCTTACTATATCCATTTCATATTAATTGTCATAATTTTGACTTTTACGGTTTCCAATATCACTATTTCATTGATAATTTGTTGCATAATATACTATTAGTAATTGTAATATTATACTGTTATTATAATATTTTTCGTTACCAATTTAATGGTGGTAATTCTATATAGTAACTCACTGTATATAGTGAGAAATTTATGGTAAAAAATTTTAAAGTTTGACTGCACAATTTTCAAATACGACAATTACTATGAAACAGAGGAAGTATATAAGAACATGTGCAATGCTAGTGCCAAAATGTTGGAATTTTAGTGGGGAACCACCCTTCCACATCATATAAAATTTATACTTTTTGGAACTTCATTCCATCCTATCTACAACCATAAGAACTCATTTCATCCTTTTACTTTATGATATTCAGTGTGGAACCCACTTTTTCTTGTAATTAATACTCCCCCTATTCCATATTAACTGTCGTCTTTGAAAATTGTGCAGTCAAATTTCAAAATTTTTGATCATAAATTTATCAATATATACAATGAGTTGCTATATAAAATTACCACCATTAGATTCGTGACGAAAAATACTATTATAAAGGTATAATATTGCTATTGTTAATAATATATTTATGTAAGAAATTATCAATCAAAGAGTAACATTGGAGACTGTGAAAGTCAAAATTATGACAATTAATATGGAACGGAGGGAGTACATGACAAACAATATTTTAATCTTTTATTTTTTTTAAAAGCTTAAAATTGAATAAAAAAATCATGAGTGGATCAAAGTGGTGGAACTCCACAGAGTTCTTGGGCAAAATTCGATCCCATTACAGTTTTTGGGTGTAACAAAATTGAAGGAATTCTGTCAGAGTTCTTATGCTAGTGTGCTGCATTGGTACTGCTCAAATCCAATTAAGACCAGCTTAAAAGAACATGCTTGAGTGATGATGGAGATCAGCCCTCACAACCTCATTTGGTGTCAGCATACTGTGAGGTCATTCATGAATCCCAGATGAGCCTTGACAATACTGAAGGTCATTCACCTTATGTGATGCCATCTTTACTGTCTCAATACTTCAAAATTGAGGCCTCACTCACATTTGGTCCCTTGGAGGTCGTTCATAATGTCCAAGCTTACATGGTCCAAAGGTCATTTGGGTTCTACAGAACTATTTCAATTTGGGCATGCATTGAGGACGTTTATTTGGAGCCGGTTGTTCTTATTGTGAATGTATATCTAGATCTGGTTGTTCTTTTCAATTTGGTTTGTGATTCTCTTCTCTTTGGATGTCAAGGAAGTTTATTATTGAGCTTTCCTAAATGCCAATGATTGATCCATTTGGAGGTCATTAACCTTCTGTGCAATCTGAATATACGCATGAGGACCTCCATCTTGAATCTGCTGAGAATTTGGACGTCCAAGGACGTTCCCTACTGGATGAAGACTATTTGCACCTTTTTGACTTCATTTCCTGAATTGTTGAAGTCTTTCCAATTTAGTGAGGTGTTTGTCATTGAGGTCCTCTATGAAGATGTCACTTTCAAGCTGTTGAGGTCCTTCCAGCTCGTGAGGTTATTCACCAGCCTTATTTTGACAGTTGGCAGCCACGAATTTGGTATCCAAGTGAAGAATGATGCTCCCATGAGAAAGCGTCATGTGTGATGTTTCTAGTGCCTTCCAAATGATCTAGAAGCTTCATAAATTAGTTACATATTATCTTATTCTGATGTAATTAGTTTAATTAAGTAAGATTAGGACGTTTTCTTTTTGCTCAAGAAACTCCTAATTAGCCTCAGCTGAGTTTTATATATATTCGCTGTAATGACATCCAGAATACACAATATGATGATATGAAATATGAGATTTTGAGTGCCTTATTGAGCCTCTTGTTTGTGAGTGACGTTAAACTCTCAGTTTTGGTTAATTCTACTTCAATATCTAGGGTTTGGCAATCCTAGTGGTGTGTGTAGAGCTTGGTAATTTCAATGGTGGTGTCCCTGTATCTATTGAGGTCATCGAGTCCATTGCCCTTGTGATAATCGGTCATGGCGTGCCTGTATTGATCGGTAATCACTTGATTCTATCCTTTGTTTTCTGCATTTCCCATCCCTCATTATCCATTTCAATCCATTTGAACGAGTCCCAAAATCCCCCATGAGTTCTTGATGTTATTTGGTGCGTGGTGAACTGTGTTCTATCTTGGAGGAAGGTTATTCGTGTTGTTCTTGCTCATCCGTTCATATTTCACACCTCACCCATTTCATCCATCTGATCCTTGTTGGTTATACCCTATTTTGGAGCTGTTTCCATTCGATTATTCATTGTGAGGTCCCGGATTTCCAGTGTTGTGTGTCTGTTTGGTGTTTGTGAGGTCATCACTCTGATCATCGCAACCTTGCATACATCAACTTAACAACTTAATAACTTGATATATGAATTTGATGAAATAGAAGAGCCTTCGAACCTCTTGTTTGTGAGTGACGTTAAACTTTCATCCTTGGTTAATTCTACTTCAGTATCAAGGATTTGACAATCCTTGTGGTGTGTGTAGAGCTTGGTGATTTCAATGGTGGTGTGCCTGTATCCATTGAGGTGATTGAGTCCATTGCCCTTGATGTTCTAGCTGTGGTGTGCCTGTATTAGCTCGAGCTAGCTCAAGCCTATCCTCTATTTTTTATATGATTGTAAGTTTGTTCATCCGATCATCATTTCATCATTATCCATTTCATCCATTTGTTTCATTGGTGTTTGTGCTCTGTTTTGGAGGAGGTTGTAATTGATTTTCTGTCGTGAGGTCTGTTTTGGTGTGTTTGTGGTTGATTCTATGTTGCGAGACCAGAATTGTGTGTGTTGTGTGTTAATGTGGTGTACTGTGAGGTCAATATTCTGATCTTAACGACGTTGCATACATCAAGTGAATTTGCATTACTTATGCAAAACATTTACCACTCCATCATTCCAAAATATTTATCACCGAACTACATATATAATTTTTGAAACTTATCTTGATAAGAAATTACTAGTATTAAACATACATTATAAGGAATTACCAGTATAAAATTTATTATAAAATCTACAATAAAAAATATGATCAAATCAAGTAAAATATTAAAAAACTATGAAAGAGAGAAATATGAATGACCTGATACAACAGTAGACTTTGTTTTGAATGGGGTCATGTATGCTTTCTAAAGTTTGCCCACTTGTCTCACCTCTATGTGTCTTTGACTGGGACAACACGATCAAATACAAATTAGTCGGCGAGGCTTCAACATCAACAACAAGAACCCGCCATCTGATCTCAGTAATTTTCCGCCAAAATCAGCAACTTTTCATGCCCAACACTTGCAGTTGCAGTGTCAGAAGATTCATACTTTCCATCTCCAAAACTCCTGTTCATTTGCTTCGTTGTACACATTATGCCACCCAATCCAACAAGCCCCACATCAGATTTTCAATCTCCTCTCGATCGAATGTATGTTACGACGACACCCATCTGTTGGATTGTCTTTCTAGAGGCAAATTATGGGATGCACGCCAAGTGATCGACGAAATGCCCCAGAGAGGAGCGAAGTGTTCTTCTTCTGTTGTCAAGCTGACATCTTTGCTGTCTAAGTTTGCAAAGGGAGGGTATGTTGATGAAGCAAGGGCTCTGTTTGATATAATGCCGGAGAGAAATGTGGTTTCCTATAATGCTATGCTTTCTGGGTATGTGCAGTCTGGTAGGTTGACTGATGCTTGGAGGTTTTTTGATGAAATGCCTGTGAGGAATGTGGTTTCATGGACCTCGATGTTATGTGGGTTGATGAATTCTGGGATGGTTGAGCATGGGAAGAGGTTGTTTGATGAGATGCCTGAGAAGAATGTCGTCACTTGGAATTCCATGGTTGTTGGACTAGTTAAGAATGAGGATTTGGAAGGAGCAAGGTTGGTTTTTGATGAAATGCCACATAGGGATTTGGTTTCTTGGAATACTATGATTGATGGGTATGTGGAGAATGATATGGTGGAGGAAGCCAAGGCCTTGTTTGATCAAATGGAGGATAGGAATGTGGTTACATGGACTACCTTGATAGCTGGATATTGTAGAGCAGGAGAGGTGCGAAAGGCTTATGATTTGTTTCGAACAATGCCTGTTAAGAATGTTGTTTCTTGGACAGCCATGATTAGTGGGTTTTCTTGGAATGGTTATTATGATGATGCTGTGTCACTTTTTCTTGAGATGATGAAGACTGGCAATGTAAAACCAAATCAAGAGACCTTTGCATCGTTAGCTTTCGCCTGTGCTGGGTTTGGTTTTCCTCGGCTTGGTTTGCAGGTGCATGGTCATTTGATTACTAATGGAGGTTGGGAATTTTCTGACAATCATGGGCGGCTTTCGAATAGTCTGGTGTATATGTATTCAAGAGTTGGTTTAATGGAGTATGCTCATTCTATTTTCATGATAAATTCAAAGAACTGGACAATGTTATCTTGTAATGCTATGATAAATGGTTACTTGCAGATAGGACATCTGGATAGGGCTTGGTTTATCTTTGACATTATCCCTCTCCGTGATAAGATATCATGGACCTCCATGATCACCGGATTGTTAAACTCCGGTCAAGTTGCTGACGCCTGCAGACTGTTCAACTACATGCCAGAGAGGGATGCCGTTGCATGGACAGCAATGATCTCGGGTTTTGTGCAAAATGAGTTGTTTTTATATGCAATGTGTTTGTTCTCAGAAATGCAAAGGCAAGGCATAATGCCTATAGAGTCCACATATTCGTCTCTTCTTGGAGCCGCTGGTGCAATGACTTTTCTCGACCAAGGAAGGCAATTGCACGGGCGTTTGATGAAAAGGCAGACAAATTTGGACTTGATTGTTGAGAACTCACTTATCTCAATGTATGCAAAATGTGGTCAAGTAGATGATGCGTGCAGAGTTTTCTCTAGCATGTCTAACCGGGATTCGGTTTCATGGAACTCTATGATCATGGGATATTCACATCACGGACTAGTACATGATGCTTTAGAGTTGTTTGCCAGCATGACGGAATCTGGGGTAAAACCAGATTCTGTTACCTTCCTTGGTGTTCTATCGGCATGCAGTCATGCAGGGTTGGTCGATGAAGGTTGGGTGATATACAGATCCATGACTGACACATATGGAATTGAACCGGACGTTGAGCACTATATTTGCATGATTAATCTATTAGGGCGTGCAGGGAAGCTTGAGGAAGCTGAGGAATTTGTGTTGAGTTTACCTTGTGAGCAAGGAGTTGCTGTTTGGGGAGCTTTACTGGGCATATGTGGACTTAGTGAGGGAAATGCTGAGATTGCTAACCGTGCATCACAACGACTCCTAGAGCTAGATCCTGTAAATGCACCAGCTCACATTGTCCTTTGCAATAAGCATGCAGAAGCGGGGAAATATGGAGAGGGCGGGATTCTGAGGAAGGAGATGAGATTGAAGGGATTGCGAAAACTTCCTGGGTGTAGTTGGATCTCTAGTAGAGAAAAGATCCATGCTTTTGTTTCAGGCGGTAGGCCACAACGTCAAGGTTGATGAATTAGGGCTCCTGTGGACAGTGTATTATCAAATTTTTTCTCTTGGTTTGGGTGCAGCACAAATGCCCTTTATTGAAGCAGATGTTTGGATTCTGTAGTGGAGTTTGGGGTAATATCTTGCCCCTGATGCCCATTGCTCAGTCAGGAATGCCTATTACTGCAGAAATTAAGCTTCATTTGGACTTTAGATCAACCAGCTCTTCAGAATATTGTGTGGTAAGTGGTAAGGTAACTATGCCCTGAATATACTTGTTCAATTTGGATTAATCAGCCTTTCAGAACATTGTGTGATAAGTTTCATAGGCTCATAGTCATAGCTAATTGGAAACTTTTGTTCAATTTAGCGAATTTTGGAGGTTGGAAGTCCTGGGCCGTGGAGAGGTGATCTTAACCTCTCGCAGGCTACCCACTATTTAAGGTATGGTTTTCCTTCCTGGCTCCTCTCGCTAGTGGTTTATTGCTTGCTTTGGTTCTGAAATTTACAAGCACTACCTTTGTTATCCAGCATTTGATCTTTCCTCCCTACATTTCTTTCTCCTTTCTCATTCTTTGCCTTATTTTGTCATGAGCTTAATAATAATAATAATAATAATAGTGTGAATCTTAGACCGCTCATGGATATCATTCGAAGAAGAATGAATGCTAAGTTAGTCGAGATTTCTTTTCTTTGATGGATAATTTTTGTCATTGTTCATAACAGCTGGATTGACTCTTGGATCCACATCTAGTATGAAATTATTTTTCCAAGTTGCCATAGGCTTTATACATTCAGGATATTGTGCTGCATAATTGCACATTCAAATGTTGATCTTTATCCCCTGGTCTCTTAGGGAGCCATCCTGAAGTAATATAATTCTTCTCATTATATTTTTACAAGTATTTCATCCCGGATTACAAATTTATAATTCACGTAATAATCTTTTTAGTACAAATATGTGTGATATTTAGTATTCAATAGTAATTATATTATTATTCAAGACCAAATCTATTTTTCTTAATAATTATCAAAATCTAATACATAAAAGCTTTTATTACATGTAGGCTATAAGATGAAAAAAGTATTTTAACTTTAGTAAATATTGAATTATCCATTAGTTTTTTCTACGAAGAAAATTATATTTATTGATTTTGGTAAAAAAAAGAAAAATAAAGTGATTGTAAATGGACAACTCTAGTGTTATTTATTGATAATAAAATCATCCAATGACATCAAAATCTGACTCTTACCCAAATAAGTGGGAAATATTGATGTGATAAAAAAGAATTATTAAAAATCAGGCTTTTTATAATTCTTTCACCATATGAACGAAATTGATATTTTAAACATTTGTCATAGAAAAAAGCTAATTATTAACTTAATATTTTCATAAATTTAACAAATTGCCACATATTTTCATCAAAATTATATCATATATTAAGGATTTTGGGCGCTAATATCTTTGAGCTTTTGAGGGTATTGGGCAATGTCTGTTTGAAGCTTTTGGCATTTGAACAATAATGCAGCATGCTTTAGGGTGTTGGACTATATCGCTCGAAAAGGTTGAAATGATAAGTAGCTTGGTGAGTGATCACCGTAAGCGGCGGACGTAAGTTGTAGTGTTCTGACATTCTTATGGTCGTTGTTGTCCAGCCTTTTTGTCTGATGTATTATTGTCGAAGCGAAGTTCGGTGTATTATTATCAAATGCACTCCAAAAATTGATATATTAACGTCAAAAGTTTAGCAGAAAAATATTATTAAAATTACTATTATTATAATACATATGATGTAATTGATTGAAAATATGAGGAAATAATGTAATTTTAATATTAAAAAGCTAAGTCGAAAAAGGTAATCGACATAGCTTTTTTGAAAAACAACTTTTGGGAGCTGACGCTAATCCAAAAAGGTTGTTTATTAAACACCATTAGTAGTTTTGACTTAGTGAAACAGCCAGTGCTCCCTAGCTCTTTTTGAAAAAGCTATTTTAAACAGGTGTGAAATCGTTATTTCACCTTTGTGATATTAGAAAAACACATAATCTCGGATCGTCTTTCCACTACATGCTTTTCTCTCATCAATGAGCTCACCAACCTTTGCATCCTCTCGAGAAAACACTAGGTAGGAGCTTGGCACGAGTTGTATTAGAGAGCTCTATCACCTAAATTTTGATAGCATCTCCATTTCCCACTTTCGAAAGGACCCGACCCCTGACAGGTCACTAGCTCATAATAGTTCATCGCGTAGTTAGTAGGAAACCCGTTTGTTCAATTATGGCATGCAGTCGTCTTGGACCACGTACATTCTTAGAATTTGCTTGAAGATTGTGATTGTTGACAAATCGTACGATTTTTTTAGTGTCTTTATTATAAGCCTTGTATATTGTTTGGAAAAACTTATAGGAGGTCATAGGACTCTCGTGGCATGTAAGCGGAAGTTGCGGATGAAGCTCCTAAAGCTGGCCCGGCTCCTTGGTGATATAAGTGGTCATTTTCGGTCATCTTATATATGTCGCGTTTAACCGTATAGTCGAGGTTATTTATAATCACCCCCAATAAAGCGCACAACATCCTCGTTGTGGCTTAATCCTAATCCAGTCTTTGCCCATGGTATTTGCCACGGCAAGATCTCTGTTCCCTTTGGTCTGACTTCACGGTCGTGAGTCGGCTCAACTTGCCATGCATGCTTGCCCCTCCCACTGGCGGTGGATATTCTGATGTTACTTATAATATATATCTCTCATGACCTTTTTCTTTTCTTTTTAAAAGGATTTTGGATGATAATATCTGATCTTTGGGGGTATTGGATGGTAATATAGAACTTTGCTGTGGACATCCAGTATTAACGGCGGCTTTGCGCAGGTGAGATTATTATACTTGATAACTAGAGGTGAGCGGTCAGTGGCGATGTAGGTGGCGGAGGAAACGCTGACACGACCCAATGCTTACAGTAACCCTCCGTTTTCTCGGTAACTTTCGCGTTATAAGATATTGGTTGATTTGTGCGCCGTATCGACATGATGGCCAGGTTTACTACGTAGTTCTTTACGTACTTTAGAGGTGATTTTTAGCGGATGTTAGTGAGAAAAAAGGGTTAGCGGGGTTCTTGGCGGGTGTTTGCATTCCCTCAGCTTGCGCGCGTCTGACATTAGAGACCATTTACGACCACCGCTAAGTCGTTGTTGGTATAATAATCTCACTAAGTATAAGACGATATTCTAATCTAAATACTCTGAAATATTATATATATTCTCATCCCCAATATCCTTTTACGAGATCTTTCTTCTTTTATTTTTTTCATTGTTTTTACATGCGTTTTAATATAATGTGATATTTTGACAGTTTGTATGGTTTACTTAGCCTGCGTGTAAATCTGTGAGATCTAAGTCTAGTGTGTGTGTGTGTATTGTGTGTGTGTGTGTGTGTGTCTATATATATATATATATATATATATATATATATATATATATATATATATATATATATATATATATATATATATCTATGAATGGATCGTATGGCGTGCTTTATGGTGGCGTGTAGCGTATTGGTCACGTAGATCGATTTAATACAGGCGATATATTTTATGAATTTTGGATTAAATTAGGTAGGAAGATCACATGACAAATTCGGCCTAATCTTTCTAGTCGATTGCGGATCATGTAGCGATACCTGCGTTTCTTGAGGGTTCGTTGGAAAGCGGCCGTTGCCATTGTTGATTGTTATGTAGTCGGAGAAAGCCATCGATACCTACCGATGAGGCTTGCGGGGTGGAAGGAGTCGATCATATATCGGCCGTGGACGATTTTGATGCGAGGTAAAGTATAATTTTAGTATAACTATGAAACGTCGACAGATCATTAAGATCGATTATGATGATGTAAATTGAACATCGATCTTATACTAGGCGGTGGACATCAATCATACATTCACCGTAGCGATCGAAGTACATGTTGACTGATTAGAGCGAATAGCCAAAGCGAGCATGATATGCCTTTTAAAATGAGTTTGATGTTAGCGTAATTAGCATCAGGGAGACCATGTGTAATGTCCGTGAAACAAACACTAGATGTCCATATGTGTGTAATTAATAATATTGGATATATTTGGTTTGTTAAGCATATCTAATGGCCAAAGAAAGCCAGAAAGCGTAACGTGTCGGGCAGAAAAATTGTTGATTGGAATAATCTGGATATCAGTATGTATTATGATGTATATCCCGGATGTCCATTTATGTAAATCTTGTGTGTCACGTGATGCGTGTTGGCTTTATAACATTTTGATGTTTTTTAATATAAGATTTCAATATTTTTTGTTTAGTGGTGTGTGTTATGCGGCATTATATTGAAGCCTTGCTTGAAGAGACCAGTGAATGTGTTCCCCAGCGATTCCGTTGAGCTACCCGGCCTGTATGCGTGATGAGTACATCCGTGTGAGAAGGATGAGTCAACGGTCCCTGAGAATATGCATTTGTGGCGTCCGAGCGAAGGCGTTACGAATATATGCTATAAGTGTGTGGGGTTTTACAGTGTGCGTAGCCATTCAGCAGCCAGAAAGGGAAAAATGGGGTGTTGTGGAAGGTGTTTTGTGTCTGATAAGCAAGGGGCGGAAAGGCTGAAAAAAGGCCTTGTCGACATGTCCATCACGGGGATCTGATAGGGTGGCTGGCGTGATGATGCGATAGTGGTGGCGGTGCTAGTGCTTGAGCATCGGGTTGAAGCGAGGAGGGTGTGAGCGAGACTAACATTGAAGTCATCTAAGAAGGGTGGTTTGCGATGTTATCATGGCGTTTAAATGTAGCGTAGAGATAATGGCCAATGACTTGACATACGGAGCGTCCGCGCGGAAAGTGGTAGGTCGGTGGCTTGATGAGCAAAGTTTTGAGCGATGTCGGACGTCTAAAAAGCCTTCCGCTTATTCGGAACAAATCCGGTCGTATGGCGGCGTGGGGTGTCTGATATAAGACGCGGAAAAATTACCCAGCGGTCTCTGAAGCGTGTTGGTGGACTGAATGCCTGAGATGTTGTGGATATATTGAGGAGGAGCAGGAGAAAGACCGACTTTTATTTTATCGTATGAAGTCGATGAGAAGCGGTTGAAGTATGCGTTTTGGTGTGATTAGCGGAGATGGCGTAGTATCTGACTGGCGACTTGTTAACCGTTTGACACGCAGCGTAAGACCGAATAGATATAAGATGGTCTTCTTTGCGTTCTGAGATCGACCATCGTCAGCGAATTAGTGTCATTTGAAATGAAGGTCTCCTTAGAGATGAAAAACTCAGTCTTTTGTGTGGTTGTTTGAAAAGTTAAGTAGATGCGATGGAAGGGCACCAGCCGGATCTGGTTGTAGCAGAGCGAATTTGTGATAGATGGGATTCGCGGAAGTGTTGGCCGAGTCTGGCAGTGCACGATTTGTTGTGTGACCACAGTTAAATCATTGTCTGCGTATATATGTGTAGATCTTCTGATAATATGTAAACGATTATAATCTTAGTATTAATATAAATAACATTAAATATATTACAAAATGGACGTCGGCTTGTATGTGTGAGGACATCGGCGTATATATCTTGTGGCATCGGTATGTTAGGTGTGTCCCACGACTTGTTTTCTTAATCGATATCTTGATTGCATTAAAATTAGGCGGTATTGTATATGCGCGGCGTAATGCGAAGAAAGGCTGTAGAAGATGGCAGCTAATGCGAGATAGGTGCAAAGAGTTCATTGATGATATGAAGTTGTGTGTGTGGGCATCCCAGAGCTTGGAACTGCGATTTGAGGAAGCGAAGTGAAATTTGAGATTATTGAAAAATGCGGCAAGTAGCGATGATAGTTGGTAGCGTATATGAGATTGAAGGTTGGTAGTCGTTCTTGGATACCCGTTGGGTGGGAGTCTTCACATCAGCATCGGGATCGGAGTGAGAATTCGATGTTTGGAAACTTCGTATCGAGCAGTGAGTTATTTTGAATTTTAGGTGCGTTTGAGCATGCGATTCGGCCTTCAGCCGAAATCGTGTAGTGTCGATCGGCAAAGGTATGGCGACATCGCACCTACGCTGGGAACTCGCTTTGATGATAGAGCGACATGCTGAAGCCGATTATGCGCGTGCAGCTTTTACTGTTTGGGACACGGCTTCAAAATGCCTTGAATGGTAATGGCGTTGTCGGGATGGGGCGGTTGAACATGATTGCGCGTATCTGATCGTGGATATGAAGCGGCGAGTTGTGGCGTATAGGTACGCAATGCGATGACCAAATGATGCAACTTATGGTGCGGTTTTGACTTACGTGGGATGCGATGCGTGTATGTCTTGCTCGGTATAAAGCGTTTGAATGAGGTACCATCTAGTTTGTTTAATTGTTGGTCGATGGAATGAAAGAAGACATCAAAGCAACTCACGTTCCGGAGTCGTAGTCGCCAAGGATGGATGCTGAATTGACCGCGGAAGAAGCGACTACGTTGATCAATGGAGCCAGATTCTAACAGTTATGGACATAGGTATTTGCTGACGGCGATCTTGCAGAAGCTATTGTGGAAGCTTTCGGACGTCGCGGTAAAAGAAAGTAGAGGCAATGAGTATCGGCGGGGCATCCAGATAATGTGTCGTGATTTTTGAGACATACTTAGCGGCTTTGTTTGAAGAAGCGTTGTGCCTTGCATCTCAGATTTGCAATAAAGGGAGAAGCGGCGAATGAACCATTGAGATTGCGGCGAAAAGCGGCGCAACGTCTGAGTGTTGCGATGCAATGTATGCCGGCGGAAGCGCCTGGCGTTACCACTGAATTCTACTTTTTTATTTGTGTTTCGTTTGAATACATTTGTTTGAGACTTTTGTTGGTTGTTTGAGCACCTGAGCTTTGGTTAGTTGTTGGGGCCACGTTGTTTGAATACTTAGTTTTATAAAGCGGCACTTTGGTTGTTTGTTTTAAATAAAGACATTTTGTTTTTGATAATTCGATTTAAGCCAAGCTATTATTAGCGATCATCGACATTGATTGAATGGACATCGATGTATTTGGTGATGGTATGCGATCTGGATCGATCACTTTCATTCCTATCGCGTGTGTTTATATGAAGGAAGGAATTGAAAGAAATACATCATAGACTTTTTACTTACTGCATGAAATAAAAAAATGAAATGATAATCAACGTTCGATAGTTGGACATCGATGCGTGGCGTGTGTATAATACACGTTATCAATGCGCTTAGTAAATAATATTTTGATATCTCTTTTTCATGAATACTTTTTGATGTCCATTCATTATATGCGTGTCCATTCGAATTATTTGATCTTTTGTCCATTTACAATATCCATGTCGTGTATATCGATGTCCATTTAAATTCGTTATGTGTAATGCACCTTTTGTCATTGTTTTAGTAGTAATATTTGATGTCGTATCACGATATTGGTGTCGTATCAATTATATCGATATGCATTTGCCATTTATATAAAGAGGTAGAGCCGCGTTTTTGGATTATGCATGCCGTAACTTTAGTGTCCGTATTATGGCTACTTTCTCCTTGCCTTATTAGATTGATGTGTTCTGGAAGGATATGATGCTCGTAGGCCAAAACACTAGTAGAATCTTGGGATTAATAATTATGTCTAATGTCCGTACAAGAAGTACTTCACTACAATACTATTGTCGGAGTGATAAATGTGTATTTATGAGAGAAAAAAGAAAGAAAAAAATGATGAATAAGATCAAATCCTAACTTTTAAAAAGAAAATCAAGAAAAGGCCCTATTTGATTGGTATTTGGTAGTCAATCTGCACCCTGACGATTACCAAAGAGGTGCCAAGCAATCCCCCAAGCTTCAATCATTGGTGAACCCAACAAAATGTTAATTTTTATAAGTGGAAATTGCAAGATTGGTTATCCATGTTTGTTGCAGTTTGATGGAAAATTTGCTGAAATCCCTAAGGTATGGGAAATTAATTTTTTTAACCTCACCGTTTGGGAGTTTTATTTAACCACCCTTCATTTTTAGTGACAGCTTAATTAAAACCCAAGTCCGATGAAGTATTTATTTTGATAGTTATGAAGTTATTAAATACCCAATATACCCTCTTATTTACTCATGTTGATCGAATAGACCCCATTCCACCTAGTGTACTCTTCCCTCCCAACCAAAAATTAAAGTCTTCTTTCCATTCCCATTTTTCACTTTTATTTGTTCATCTTCTATTCATGGGGTTCATTGAAGTAGCAATTCCTATTTCTCCGTTCTCCATTACCGAGCGACCTTTGAATTTGAGGTGGGCATGAGCCAATTTTGGTAAATTCTCTAATTTCAAGTCTAATTTGTTTTTGTCCAAAAAAATCGAATTTGTTATTTAGGGTTTCCTTATTTCTGAATCCACATGAAAACTCCATTATGAAGTTATTTTTTTATGCTCTCACATTTTTCAGAAATTAGACCCTAAACAATAAATTAGACTTGAATAAAAAACATGAGACTTAAGGGTCTAATTCTGAAAAATGTGAGAGCATAACTTCATAATGGAGTTTTCATGGGAGGATTCAAAAATAAGGAAACCCTAAACAATAAATTCGATTTTTTCTTGACAAAAACAAATTAGACTTGAAATTAGAGAATTTACCAAAATTAGCTCATGTCCACCTCAAATTCAAAGGTTGCTCGTTAATGGAGAACAACTTGAAGGTGAAATGAGAATTGTTGCTTCAATGAATTGAACCCCACGAATAGAAGATGAACAAATAAAAGTGAAAATGGGAATGAGAATGAGAATGGAAGGAAGACTTTTTAATTTTTGGCTGGGAGGGAGAAAGTGCACTAGGTGGAATGGGGAATCAATGTATTCAGTCAACATGAGTAAATAAAAGGGTATATTGGGTATTTAATAACCCCATAACTACCAAATAAATGCTTCATCGGATTTGAGCTTTAATTAAGTTGTCACTATCACTAAAGGTGAAGGGCGATTAAAAAAACTCTCAAATGGTGAGGTTAAAAAAATTAATTCCCCAAACCTCATGGGGGTTTCAGCAAATTTTCCGCAATTTTTTAATATTACAAATTTTTTTCAGTGATTCTTATATAAGACCGTCTCACCATAAATTTATCGTGAGACATATAATTTTGTGGTGACTATTCAAGAATAAAGGGGTGACCAATAATTTAATTAGGTTGACTCTGATAAAAGTCACTGTTTGATAAATTATTAGTCATATTCATATGGGTTATTGGACAACAATAATACGAACTTTGGGGGTATTGGCCGATAATAACACCAACAATTTTGTTGGAAACTAGTGGTACCAACTATGGATTTATTTACCAGCAGTAGTACGCTTCCAAGTTGATAGGTATTTAACATGATGAAAAGACGACTTGTCGCCTAATTGTGTGAGCTTGAAGTTAGAGCAAGTGGAAAAAATGTCGACCGCCAATTTTTTTTGCCATCTAAGTATCATTGATCAATTTATCCAGAAAACAATCAAATTGTTGTTTTTACATTATTGTATAGAAAAGTTGGTTAATGTTGCTTAATTGGCAAAAAAGGTGACCATTTACGTTTTTTCAACTTACTCTGGTGTTTAGCTCAGACAATTAGGCGATACATAATCTTTCTGCGTAGTAAGAAAGCTATCGATTGGCCACGTGTACTATTACTGGAAAATAGGTCCATAGTTGGTACCGCTAGTGTCCAACAAAATTGTTTGTATTATTATCGGCCAATACCCCCAAAGTTAGTATTATTTTTGTCCAATAATCCTATTCATATTAAATAGTCATTTTAATATCACTTATTAGTTATAGTAAAAAATTAGAAAAGTCATCTTGTGAGGAGTTTGCCTCACGATAAATTTACGTGAGATGGTCTTATACTAGAATTTGCGTTTTTCATATATTCATTCAGATGATATTTGTGAGGAGTCTGCCTCACGATAAATTTACGTGAGATGGTCTTATACTAGAATTTACGTTTTTCATATATTCATTCGGATGATATTTGTTTTGCCCTAAGATATTTTTTAAGCTTCTTTTTTTCTATCAATTCATATTTATAATAATTTTTTATGTCACTTCTTTTGAGTAATGATAATAATTAACTATCAATTATATATGTTATAAAACAACAAATAGAAGAATACAATATAAAGAAAAATAATAGAAAGAAGAGAGATTGAAAGTGGAGAAAAAGACAATCTTATACATAGCCCATTAATGAGTATTTATGTTAGGTATATAGCGATTAAAGTCATAAATAATACAGATTTGATATATGTATAGACTATAGAGTCTACCCATATTCTTTCATCCCAATCCTATCATGATGGCTAAAAGGTACTACCTCTGTCCCTGATTAATTGTCCATAAAACTACTTTCACAAAATCAAGAAATATAGGGAATGGAGCAAAAGATTTATACATTGTCAAAAATGTCCTTGAAAATATCCTTAGAAAGGTGTAAGAAGTGCATTTATTAGGGATAAAATGAGTATTATAGTTATTGGAAATGTAAAAGTTAGATAATTAGACAAATAAAAGGGGACGGAGAAATTAGTTAATTGGACAAATAAAAAGGTATGGAGGTAGTACTATATTATATAAAGAGGCGCAAATATGAGGGGTGAATGGCTTGACGATTTTCCCAGTTTGCTACTTCTTGTATTTATACAGACTTGTATTTGAGTTTCGATACAACAAAAAGATTATAGAATATAAGTAGTTACAAAAACTAGATTTTGAATTTAAATAATGAGATAGGATAAGGGTAACAATATAACTAACTTTGTCAAGATTCAATACAGGCAGGCATAGTATCATCCTTGACAATCCCCAAGCTCCAATATCACTTATTAGGATTCAGGTTGTGTTAGCAATATAAATCACAAATAAGAAATTCGTTAAGGAGGGTATTGAACACAAAAGTGTTGGGTTTAACATGGAAAGCTAGGGGAAAAAAATTTAATAACAAAACACTATCTAAGGATTACAATATGTTTCAAAGATACTTTCAATCTCTATGTGTGTGATATTACGATGGACACCACCATATAATTAGCCTTGGCATCCATAGGCTTTTAAATAAGAGAGGCTAACAACATATCATATGACATAACACAGAAACACTGAGGGAAAACCTTGTTGCACACTCAACACCAACTAACACCATCCAACCGTCGCTTGCCGAACACGGTCATACCTAGGGGCACACACTCCTCTCCTCCGGCTCTTAACCGCAACGCTGTTTCCTCATCTTCTGTTAGGTTATTTCCCACCCTAAATCAGAACTGACACAATTTGGACTTCATCATAACCCGAATACACAATTGGCATTTTATCAAATTCTTCATATGATGTGACTCCTTAGATATTCTTTTTTTCTTTTTTGATCAAAGAACTCTTGGAAATTCAATGAATAACAAGTTAGTTCCAAGAAGTCATGTTGACTTGAACCATTCAAACTTGTGGTTGATGCATTAGTTTTGAGCTAACTTGGTGAATTGTTGTTGCACTTAACTCTAATAATTAAATCTCACAATACTAATAAAGTTTTAACAGTTGACATAATTATGATTAAGGATCTCACTCACCCCTGTTTTCCTCACCGAGTTGCAGTTAATTAGTTAGCTAGGGTTTGTCTGATGCAATTGTCGCCCTTGTTTGTAGCATAGCACTCCATGGACGTTTCTTTTTTATCTTTTTTTTTTTCCTTAAGTAGGAATTAATGGTGACAATTAAGGTTGGTCTACCAAAGTATTCCTCACCCTCACCAACCATAATGATGAATAAACAAATCTAAGGAATTAAAAATGAAACTTTCATGGATATTTCCTTTTGAGCCTCAGGAAAAACAAAGGAAAATTCCATTAAATTACATGATGCGCTGATGTTAGCAATAGTACTCTATAATAATAATAATTTTTAGTGCCAATCTAATTTTCATGGGTTTCATATAAAGTAAATTAAATAACTGTTACAAAGTCGGACTATACATTGTATTGGATTTCTTGTATTGTATTGGATTTCTTATACCAAGGGTGCGTTTGGTTGGTCAGTAATCCCGGGGAAATGGTCATTTTCCCGGGTTGACTTATTTTCCCCATGTTTGGATGCCGGTTGACTTTGGGAAAGTTTTCACGATGGGCCCACTATTTTCTTTATTTTCCTAGGGAAAATTTCCCTTAGGAGGAGTTAAGGGAAATTTTTCCCAGGAAAATCTTTCCATGGAAAACTTCCCATGGGACTGGAGTTCTTACCAAACACTCTCTAATATTTTCTAATGTTTTACTGTGATGTTATTTTGCTGTTTATGCTTTTTAACGACGATGTTACATGCTTCTCAGCTTTTTCAGATTTTAAATAATAAAAAAATAATTTTTTAATGTTAGGTGTAAATGTGTAATCATAAATTTGTCAGTGTTGTTTGAAAAATGATTTTTATTCTTCCCTCATCTTAGCTGCTAATTATAAACATGTAACTTTATGACAAAAATTATAATTTCTCGGTCTGTTTTGATCGCAAACAGCCCGAATCAACTTAAATTTTTTTTTCCAGTGTGTTTATTAGGTTTGTGATTTGGATCGGATAAAGTAATATAGGTCTGTTCCGAGGAGTGAAAATTGTTGGTTCTTCATCCTGATATAGGTAGAGTCGCTTCTTCTTCAAAAGTGTTGGATTCGGAACAAATAAAATGAGACGACGGAATCAATGAAGAATTGAGTAACATTGGATTAGGGGGTGGACATCTCTATTGTATTAAAAGGAGAAGCATAAGAACATGAATTTTAAGGTGGATTGAGCTGGAAGGGACTAGTGATCAAGATAGCATTAGAAGATGGTGGAGTTGTTAAAGCCAAAGGTGAAACAAAGGAAATAGAAAAGGGGAAAAAGAAAAAGCTCAACAAGGAAATCAAATAAAAAAAAAAGTTGATAAGTGGTATTTATGTCAAGTAGAGTTCGGAAATGATAATCCACTTTTCATTTTATCTGTCACTTGTTAAATATTTCACAATCACAAATATTTTTCTTTGATTAACTGTCACATAACAGTTTATTAAAAGATTATTATAGTATACCCTGATTATAATACTTTTCCTTACGAATCCAACAACAGTATTTTATTGGTATTAATAGATCGAGTGTCGTAAACATTGTAAAAAATTGTTGGTGATGATTTTCAAAGTTTGACTAACGCATACATCAAATTGACAGATGAAACGGGAAGGAGGAAATAGTTTTCCACACATCATGGTCAGATTTGTAACCATGCCTAACTTGGAGTAGCATAGATGTTTGGTTATAGCACACCATGATCATCATAGTATAACATTAGAACCATGTATGTATTCTGCCATGCAGAGTGCAGACAATACTCAGTTTCTTGTGTGCCTTGAGAAACCTGTTGGAATTGATGGAATCTCATATTCAGTCAAATGCAGCCTTAGCTTACTTCTCTTGATCACCCTACTCAATTTGCAAGATTTTAAATAAACAACAACATGGATGTACATGTATTCAAACCCTATATAATACACCAACTCTTTCCACATCAGTACATTTGAGACAAATTAAGTTTCCTGGCCCAGATTGTGAAATAATGGACTTGAGCCCAATTTAACCCCAAAAGCTAGCTTAGGAGGTTGAGGCACCCAAGCCATTATAAACACCATAATATGGGTGTCAAAGGCCGATGTGGGACAACTCAACACAGATCCTAATGTGGATTACATATATATATATGCAATATGCCCCTGTCATTTTCTCCTAACTGCTTCCAATAGGCAGAATTGTATGTGGGGAGGATCTAGACCAGGTCAATTCTTACTTTTTTTTAACTGATATTACCATGCTACAGATTGATTATCCATTGGATGAAATGAAACCATACTAAAGTATTTAGCATATATAATTGTGATATAATCTTGTCACAAGTCAACTAACTAAGTCGCCGAGCTCGTAATTTAATATGTAACTAAGTACTTGCTCATTTGCCTTGCTACTTCTCAAGGGAAGGGAAAGTCCTATAAGTAAGATGACAGGTTTCCTGATATCTTAAGGAAACAAAGAGTGTGCTCTGAATCTGATTGATCGTACTTGCATTTTTCTTCGCTTTCATTCAGGATCCTGCCATGGGCAAGAAGGTTTGCATGATGAATTTGAATTTGTATTTGTTAAACTGTTCTGTAATAAAGATATTGTGTGTTTACTGATCATCTTTGGTTGAATAACTGTGATAAATATGTGCAGAAAACGGTTCTGAAAGTCCCCATTACTTGCCAAAAGTGTCAGACAGATATTATGAAGGCTGTGGCCAAAATCAGCGGTATGTCATAGGTGTACAAGAAAGTATTTCTTACTGGGTTTTCTTTGCTTAATCTGCACCATTCGATGAGACTATTAAGCAGTTAATTGCTACTTAAGTACAACAGGAATGTATTATATACAGCCTCACTAGTAGTATAGTATGCATGCAGGGCAAGGCTGCAATATGTCAATATGCCCACATATATACATGTCTCCTAGATTTAAGTCTAAGAAGTTTGCCCTATGGACAAATGAATTTTTTATATGCACGCCCTTGAGGTTTGGCCGAATCATAAAGTTACCCATATCTTTTGCAACTTAACTTTTACACCCTCAACTTTGCTACTAAGGCGCCGTTTTTTTTTTTATGCGGTAGGTTGCAACACCGCACTGTACTCTTTAATTTTCCACCACACTTCACCACACCACACCACACAACAATCATTACCAATATATTTTTTCATTTTTCTCCTCTACTTTTCATATTCTCTCTCTTAACATATCCCACCTAGCTACCACAACTTTCACCATACCTCACTACACTTTTTCAAATTTCCACCACACCGCAACCAACCATATAAAAGAACCGGGCCTAAATAGACCCGAATTGTTTATTTTTAGGTTGACCGGCCTTTTTGTTTTACATTGGAATCATTGTAATCCAAAAATGCATTTATAAAATACGATTTTGGCCCGAAATTAGTAAGAGATTCAATAAAAGTTTACTTAAAACACACTGATAGGGACATTTTGATGTATTTCAGTATCAAAAACCACAAATCGATGGGTAACTTTAGGATGTTAAAAATATACGAAAGCTTACCCAAATTTACTAAAACTTACCAAAACTACCCAAATTAAAAAAAATATATATATACAAATTTTAATAAATTTGGGCAAAATTTTAATACATTTTCCCCAGAACTTACCTTTATTTATCAAAATTTAACTTTTACCCAACACCCATTTACCCTCGAATTTTACAGGCAGCAAAGGTAAGGAGTATGAAAGTGAAACATACATATATTAATTAGTGTTGATACCACCAGAAGCATATAATACTGATATTATGTACAACTATTGATGGATGGATGAGCAGGAATAGAGAAGATGGAAGTGGACGCAAGCAAAGGGACACTGACCATAATAGGAGAAGTGGAGCCTGTTCCCATTTTCAAAAAGCTCAAAAAGATTGGTAAAACTCCAGAAATAGTGAGTGTTGGACCTCCCAAGCCACAGCCACAGCAACATGTGGTTAAATGCGATCAATGGTGCACTTGCAACCTCTGTCGTCCCTACGCACCCTTTACTCCTGCCCACTATGCTTATGTTCCTGCTTACTACCCTCCTCCTTACGAGTCTGACACTCAATCTAGCTGTTCAATCATGTGATTTTAACGATCGATTCACCAGTTAAATTTGTTTGCAGAAAACCATGCTTCAGATTCATGGTTATTGTTCATGTAAAGATTTCTATTAACCGTCTCTGTCTCAGTATTCAATTCAAATTCTTATGGTAGAGTTAGTGTCATGATGGTTGGCAAACTCTTCAATAAGAGTTTGAGCTCTGATACCATCAAGAATTTGGATAGAAATTTAATTCCCTGGGTCTGAACTCTGAAGTCATCAGTGTAACTTGTACATTATATTGTCAGTGTATAGGTATCCGGTAAATGGTTCTTAATTACTCAAGATGAGGTTAAAGGGTCTCATTGTAATCTGTAACTGTAAAAGTGTCTAGCTTGATTAATCAGGCCCAAATTATGTACTCATTACAGTGTACGTTGTATCCTTGTCTCTGTCAACTCTTGACTGTCTGGTACATATTACGTATATGAATCCCTGTTAGTGAAATACGGTTCGGGAGTTGAATTAAACCGATAAAATGTGGTATGTGTTTTATTCGGCAACATCGTGCGAAAATACGGTCAATTATTTGTCAATATAAATATTGACTTTTATTAAACCCTGTCACCTGAAAAATTTGTGTTTTATATGGTAGCTTTTTGTTTGAGAATACTGAAAAATTCTTATTATTATATTGATTTTATGTCAATAAATTTTAATTACTTTTCTCTTTCAAAACGAATAGTTCGTGTATTAAGCGCGTACTAAACGTTGTAATTTAACGAGGTTAAAAAACACCCTTATTATTTGGGAGCCTCCTTAGTAGACGGATTCGAGACGGTTAATTCGTTTATACGTATTTTAAAAGCTTATTATACGCGTTTTAACTAACAGAGATATGAATTTCTTCTTTGGTAAATGTATATTGCTTGATTTAACAAACCCTCTCAGGAAAAGTTCTTGATGTCAATGTATGACACCAACCATGATTTACCACATATTACCATACCACATCACACCTTACCACAACAATCATAATTTTGTCTTTCCTTATTTTTTTTCATTACTTTTCACTTTTGTCTATCCTAGCCTTAATTATCATACTAACCATTCTTATCACAAATTTTACCATAACTTACTATCGTACCACATCATATCACATATTATTCACATTTTTACCATACCATAATATTAACACACTTCACCCATGGCACAAAAGAACAGGGTTTATAACAGGCTTAAACATTTTACCTAAAGAGTCAGCTGAGTAATCAATAATACATGCAAGTAGTACAAGTTGAAGATAAATAGCAAAACCAAACCAAGTTGAAGAAGCAAACTGCAGGGCAGTCGTTTGTTGGTTAGAAAACATCAGGAGCGAGGATACTGGGTTTGAAAGTCAGGCTTCTTTATAATTGTTTATATATATTATTTGTATTATTATTGCAAAATTATGAAAATATTCAATACTATCAAATGCATATATACAAGCGTGTATTATATATTGTACTGACTTGTTTAAAAAGTATAACAATACCCACTGTTTAAATTTTATGCATTTTACAAAGATCAATTTGATGTGGGCTGGTTCTTCAAATTTCCAAAACAATTTACAAATATGGACACACATGAACAAAGTTTAAAGCAAATGGATATTTACTAACTCCATCGCAAATTAATTATTTTTTTAGGCATTTAAAAAAAAGAAAAATTTTATTGAGTACATTAGCTTTAGAAGACAAAAAAATATCCCTTTAATGAAAAAGAGAGAGAGAAAAAAAATCAAATTTTAGTAGAATATAAGTTACTTATCTCTTCAATTTGGAATTTTTATGGTAGAACTAAGTTGGCTTTAGGATCTTGAATTTTTGGTAGACAAAGGCATGTACGATCTTGAATTCCAGGCATGTACGACCTCTGAAATTCTAGGAATGATGAAAGTAACTTATTTCTTTAAAATTTTCATTTTCTTTTTTTGTTGTTCAGTTATTGTTTCTGTAAAGATCTTTGTAAAAAATACCACGATGTAAATTTTCAGCCTTTTGGCTCTATTATTTGGATGAGATATTTTTAAGTTAGGATAGTTATGATATTTTTTTGGAGAATTGTGTTTTTAAAGTGAATGTAATTTTTTGGAGAATTATATTAGATTGGGATAAGTTAGGATAGTTAAGTTTAACCTAACAAAAGAATAGAACAATTAGGCCAGGTTTGTGTTTGGGTTTGGGTTGGAATCATTTGGGCAGGGTCAATTCGAGTGAACTGTGAACAAGGTTAGGTTGAGTCGGGTCAAGTTTGTGTCGGTTGATTTCGAGACACTTTTATTTTTTGTCAGATAAGATTATCTCTAAAAAATGAATAACTTTAGTGAAAGATAAATTCAGGTCAAGTACGGTTGTTTCAGGTTCGGGTCTATTTTGAATTATTTGAATTTTCGAGTCTGAATCAGGTAAGCTTCGAGTGGGTTATCCGGGTCGGGTAAGTTTTAAAATTGTTCCTATCAAATTGCTTGGTAAAATAGGGATGATAATTTTTTATCCAAATTTACCAAAACTAACAAAAACACAAAAAATTTAACTGTTCAAAACTTATCAAAACTTTCAAAAAATTATTAAAAATTACCAAAATTTAACTGTTCCTATCAAATTGCTTGGTAAAATAGGGATGATAATTTTTCATCCAAATTTACTGAAATTTACCAAAACACAAAAAATTTAATTGTTCAAAACTTATCAAAACTTTCAAAAAATTATTAAAAATTACCAAAATTTAATTTTTACAGCAATACGTGAGGCCAATACATTCATTTCGGGTATGATCAAAATCAATTCTGATGGAGCCAGGAATGCTAATCGTGCTGGAGGTGGATACATTATCAGGAATGCTCAAGGACGGGTGCTTCGTGTGGCAGCCTTTAACTTGAGTAATTCCTCTGTCCTAGTTGTTGAAGCTGTTGCTATGCGTAATGGGATTAAGGATGCCGTCTCTAATGGTTTTCGAAGAATAGTCTTAGAAGGGGATAATCTCGCTCTTATTAATACGGTAAAGGGCATTTTTCAGATTCCTTGGGAGATCGCGCAATTAGTTAGAGATATTCGAGCTTTTATGGGAGAGTGTGAAGAAGTTGAGATTCACTATAATTTTCGTGAAGGAAATCATGCTGCTGATTGGCTAGCTAAGTTTTGGTTTAAATGTGCAGACGCCTTATATTTGTAATTATAGTTTTCATAGATTTTTGTCATTTATTGTTAATGAGAATGAGATCCTCGGCAGGCGCCATAAATATCATTGCTTTGTTTTGCCCTTGTTAAAAAAAAAAAAATACATTCATTTCGGGCTTTGATGGGTTTTTTCGGGCTCTCGCGGGTCATTAATTGAACTGACCGCTCAGAAGTTCTGTTTTCTTCAATTTCGCACTGCCGAGGTCGTACATGCCTGGAATTGCAGAGATTAACGACCGCCGTTTGATGGGCCAAACTCAAAAGTCGAGCCATCCTCATTCCTGAACCAGATGTGGACCCGACCCATTTAACCCGGTGAACTCCAACTGCTACTGCTGAATTCATCAACCACTGCTGCTAACAGGTGGGCAAGAGACGGAGGGAATTCTAGATCAACATCAGTATCAATGGGGAAGACCTCCTGGCAGCGATTTGAGTTCATCTTCCTCATACTCTATGCACTTTTCTTCTACTTCTTCATTCTTCGTCGCTCTCTCTCACTCTCCCATGGTTCTCTTCTCTCCATTACTTGCTTTTTTTTTTTTTTCATTTTGAAAAGAATTATCGATTAACGGTCCCTTTTTCACTGCAGATTACTATGGAAAGATTTGGGGTCTACGCTCTGGCTGGCTTCCCAATCGACTTAATGTAAGTCGCCCATTTTGTTTTGCTTTCTGGGTTTGCAATTTCGTACTCCAAATTTTGATCTTGTTTGTTCAACTTTGTGGGTGTCAATTGGTGAAGCCTCTTGGAGTTGTTAACGGTGACCTAGGTTCCAATTGAGGATTTTATGGGCTTGTTTATTTGTGTTTTAAAGTTCTAATTGAGGATTTTGTGTGGCTCGCTGTTGTATGCATTGTTGATTCATCACTCTGTCATTGATACTGGTATATGAATTGTTGATCAACAATTGCTTCCTTGATCACATTTGATGAGTTTAGAGGTCTCAAGGATTTGTGATCCTACATTATTTTCACACCCTTCATTTTGTAGCAACAATGCAGCTTTCTATTTTGTGTGTAATCACAGTTTACTGTCAAGAATGCATTAAACAATATGCTTAGATGCAAACCCTTGATTGTCAATTTTTGATCTTTAGGTTCCTTATGTTGATTAGTATGTTTAGAATTGGATGTCAGACAGATTTAGGAATTGGTTGAATATGGTACTTTTGTTTTGCCAGCCAGGTTGATTAAAGGAGAAAAGTGTTTGATTTTCTAATTCAAGAAAATATTTACATTATTTGAAGTTTATATTTATCTTTCAACAACCTTAAGTGAATTTTGAAATTTATATTTATTTTTTTTAAAAAAAGATCGTTTCTTAACAACGTTAAGGCCATCCATTGTGCAGGATCTAATCCTTAGTCCGTATAATTTCTGTAGACTGCTTCATTGAAGAAGTTCATGCCTTAAGTTCAATTTTAGTGACTTTGTTGGTCTTTCTATTTTAGGATGTGTCTGATGCCCAATGGAGAAACTTCCGTGGAAACTTGCCCATTCTTTCAGCCGTTTTTGGAGCTTTCACCCTCATAGCCACGGCATTGAGGAAGTTATATCGTCTAAAAGCAAAAGGGATGTCTATTGTCTGGCTTTTCATTTCCTTGATCTACTTAGTTTATCTGCATGGAGCTTGGTATGTTCCTTAATCTCAATATCCTTATGTTTGATGTTTGAGGATGTTTTTATTTGATTTCCTTAATCTTTCTTGCAGCATTTTTTTCATCCTATCAATTGCTTCAGTCAATTTTCTCCTTGTCAAGGTATGTCCTATTTGTTTCTACTTGATTCTGTACAGTAGACTGGATTTTATGCCTTTCTTTTTGTTTTATGTTTGGCTTGGCTCTCATGTAATCTTTTTCCTGCAGATGTTTGCAACAAAAAAGTACTTCTCATTTGTATTGTGGACATTTAATCTGTTTTTTCTTATTTTTAACCGTGTTTATGAAGGCTATTCTTTCTCCAACTTTGGGTGAGTTTTTTGGTGCATACCGTTAACTGGTTCTTTTACATATTCTACCACAACAGGGGCTGACCTATTAGTAATTCCCTCTGTGTCTAGGCAGCATTTGGCTTTCTTGGACAGCTTCCGTGGGACGTTTAGATGGCATATTTGCTTTAACTTTGGTATTGTCAGTACCTTCTCTCTTTCAATCTTATATGAAAAAATTCAATATTCTCTATGTGTTAACATCTGCAATATCCCGTTGAATTGCACAAGTACTTGTTATTTTCTTTATTAGGATTTTATCAGATGTATCTTTTTCTCACCTGCGACCGGGGGGGGGGGGGGGTGTTCCAGCCAATGATGTATGCTGCTTGACTGTTGGTAGTTCTAATTTGCTTATACTGCATCTGTTTCTTGGCAGTTACTTTGCGCATGATAAGCTTTGGATATGATTATCACTGGGCAAAACAAGGTTCTCACTTTGATCAAGAGGTAGTTGTATATCTGCCTTTATTTTGAGGAAGCCCTTATTCTCTGTGTGTTATGATATTTCTGTCCTTTTCTCTTCCTCCTGTTCATAGTTCATGAAGCTATCTGTCTCCAAGATGATTGCACCAGATTTCTGCTAGATTCATTTGCAGAAACTAGTTAAATGACCTACAGTTGAAGTGTGAGGCTGGGTCTATTCTAATCTGTGATTGCTATTTAGCTATATGGTAGCTTTTTGACGGGCTAGTAGGACTGAGTTTTTCTGATGTGGAAGACTGGAACATGAATTGAATACTCAGTGGCACTGACATAAGGACTTCATATTTGAGGGTTTGATGGGCATCTTCTTCAGAATGATTGCCCCAGATTTCTCCTTCATGAGGTTAATTGGATTCTCAGCCTCACGTCTTAAATCCTACTGTTGTTCTTTGAGCTTCTTACCCTTCCCATTCCCAATTAATCACTGAGGAGTGAATATGTTTTAGTGGGCCAAGGAGAAATATAACCCTATACAACAGGAGTGTCACTTATGGCATTGTGAATATGTCATTATTGATTTCAAGGAGGACCCTTTAAGAAGGAATCAAATGAAACTCTTGCTGATAGATTAGGGTCGCAAGAGATGTTATCTGCTCCCCTCAACCGGATTGGATTTTCCTTTTCCCTTTTGGAATTAGCTTTAGGTCCAAGTCAATTTTGGGTTCCTTAAGCAGAGATTCGTTTTTATGCTTTTACATGATGTTTGTGCATTTGTTTTGCTTTACCTAATTGCAGTCACTCTTTTTGTTTCTGCAGAAGCACATTCAGCGCTGCTCTGTTTGTAAATCAGGGAAAACATGCTACTTATTTTTGCAGGTAATTATTCCCCTTTCCCAACTCTGTAGTCCTAATACTGAAAAGGAAGACAATACATACACATCATGACACATGTATATATTGTGACATTCTTGATCTGCCCACGGTAGTATTGATAAAGAAGAATTTTATTATGTTTGATATGCTGCAGGAGAGGAGCTTAGACAGGAATAAGTACTCCTATAGCATATACCTCTGCTATTTGGTGTATGCACCACTTTATATTGCTGGACCTATCATAAGTTTCAATGCATTTGCGTCACAGGTTTGTATTCTTTTTAAACCATTGTCAAATTTTTATACTGGATGTAATTTCTAGTTTAATGCAAATTGCATGGCTATTTTGTGAGGAAACTTTGACTGTATTCAATGAATTTATCTGTTTGTGCAAATTCCTTGGTACAAGTCACATGATATATACTTTATCCTCATGGATTTCCTTCATTTTTCCTCCCTGGTTTCAGAAAGGTTCTTTCATGTGTCTGATCTACTAGAAACTGATAGAACAGGCTGAAGTGGCTTTGAGCTCGATGAGCCTCGGGTCAAGTTTATGTGCAATCATTGACTAGTTGAGTTTGGCTAAACTCAAGCTTGACTCAATATGTAACACCCCCTCCCCCCAACCCCCCAATCTTCTTCTTCCCACGTGGCTCTCTGCTTCTATCAGTTCCGATATTGTGTCTGCTTCGTGAGCCCGATAGCCTACTCTATGTGATTAAACAGCCTTTACACTTATCGTTGGTATTTCATTCTAGGGAACAACTACTACTTTGTGTGAATACTGTGTAAAGTAAGGTTGAGTTCTAGCTGTAATAATTTGAGGGTATGTCTAGGACACCCTCACTGGCTAAAAATATGTTCCAAGTAATAGTGGCAAAAGTAACCAGGTAAGGTAATCAAAATAACTAATAGTTTCGCCAGGTAAAATGTTGGTGGCATACCAATTAAAAATAAGTAAAAGAGCATTATTAGCCTCTCCAGGAACATTAATGGTCGTAGAGGTAAGGTTGTCTACTTCTAGATCTCGCCAAACCCCACAAAAGCAGGACACACAGGTTGTTGTTACTTGTTACTGTTTCTATATTTCTCTGTGCATATCCTAAAATCTCATCCACATGCTGTGCAGATAGATGTGCCGCAAAATGCTTATTCAGCCAAGGGTGTGACACTTTACGGGTTGAGATGGGTCTTCTCTCTTTCCATAATTGAGCTAATGACCCATTTCTTTTATTATAATGCCTTTGCACTGAGGTAAGGCCTACATTCTTTTGAAGTCATCCTAACTGTATCGCTCAAAACACTGTTGGATCATTTTTTTTTTTTTGGTTAACTCCGCAGTGGCATATGGAAACAGTTGTCAGCTGTGGATATCTTTATCATTGGTTATGGGGTAAGAGTTTAACTGGACGTATTTTCTTTTCAAGAGTGGCTGGTTTGGTCTCACGTGGACATTGATCTTGGTCTGATCTCTTTGACAGAATGACAGTTGAGGATCAGTAGTTAGTATTAGTAAACCTATTTTTTCTATTAGAATTGAGGAGTTGTGAAGAACTTGGCTCTTGTCATTCCAACTTATGCTCTTATTGTTTTGCCTTTGAATTTCCATTATCATAGGTCTTGAACTTCATGTGGCTGAAATTTCTTCTCATCTGGCGCTACTTCCGATTCTGGTCACTGGTATGCCTAATGAATTCTTTATTTGATTCAGGTTTTTTTACACCATCACTTGTCCTTGTATCATTAGAGTACTTGATCATATTTCATTTCCTTATGGTTCGTTGAAACATCCATACATTCTTTTGTTTTATCACGTCATTTTTTGATTCCTGAACCATTCCCTAAATCTGGTCTTATAGCTTAATGGGATCGAGGCTCCTGAAAACATGCCGAAATGCATCAACAATTGCCACAACTTGGAAAGCTTTTGGAAGAGTTGGCATGCATCATTTAACAAGTGGCTTGTGAGGTTTGATTTCTGTGGCTCTGAAAATGACATTTGTCTTCTTGCTTGTAACGCTGAATGTTTGTCTGATGATTTATAATTTCATGGGGAAGCTAGGTACATTTACATCCCTCTTGGAGGTGCAAGGACAAAACTACTGAATGTTTGGGTTATATTTACCTTTGTCGCTGTATGGCATGACCTTGAATGGTAATTGCTTCTTTTTGTTTGCTTGAGTTTACTTTCCACTTTTTAGGATTACTATTACTAAGAATGTTTCGTGTGCACCTTACTAATTCTAGATCTTACAACTTTGGTTTCAGGAAGCTTTTATCGTGGGCATGGTTGACATGTATCTTCTTTGTTCCAGAAATCTTATTCAAATCATTGGCCAATGCTTTTCAGGTTTTGATTCTTATGCTGTGTAATGATTTGCATTGTTTCTGTAGGCCACGTGAATAAATGCTTCTTACGTTCTGATATTAGCTGGGAACACTACCCATTATGGAGTTGAGTGGTTGTTCACTGGCCTTAAGGAAGAGTTAATGGGTACACGTATAACAACCAAAGTTGAATGTTGAAAAATGAAATTGCATAGTGCTCAACTTTTGGGTTGTGGTAAGGCCCTTCGTCATATTATGTCTTGACTACCACAAAGAATCGGTGAATTTGGGAAGGTTGAACATGTCATCATGAGAAATTTACTTTTACCCTACCTCACCTTTGCTGTAATAATTTTTGGGACCCCCACATTTGGGAAATGGTTTTTACCCTACTTGACCTTGTGTGTATGTAAGCAGTCCATTGTGTTATCTGATTTTATATCTGATCTTTATTGACTCTTTAGGTTCTACGTGATGTTTGTATCAGGTGAAGAGTGCTTTAGGGCAGTTTTTCTTCCGGGAACTGAGCGCCATTTCTGGAGCTGTTACAATCACTTGTCTCATGGTATCTTTCTTGCTTATACGAATACTGCAGAAGGCTAAAGTCTCTCTTACCTTGATAATATGCTTATCACAACTTGTTATGCATGATTGCTTTATGGAAATTTCTTAGTGATTTTGCTATGAATGTATGATTATATCTTAACTGCCATTTCTGTGGTTCAAATGTGAACATTAATGCTCGTAGATCATTCATCATGATGCGTTTTTTTTTTCGCCTTTTGTTATTCATTGGATTTACAACTTAACAAGCAAGGATGATGTACTGTTCCAAAATCTGATGTCAGGTTTGACATTTTAGTAACTTCCAAATAAGTTCAAATATTTAAAGTAAGCTAGTCGGAATGTGTGATTGCCTACTGGATGACAATTGTTCTTTGATGAAGACAATTGATAGCGGACCGAACTCTGAACTGACAAATCCCTCCTTTCTTTTCCCTGCAGATTGCTAATCTTGTCGGCTTTGTCGTCGGACCATCAGGAATCAATTTCTTAATCTCAGGTTTTCTTAATGAAGATGTTACGAAAATCTTGATCCCATGTTGACGTAAACTTGTCACTCTCATTACCAGGAGTTAGTTTCAACCGATCATTTATGCAACATACTGTTTTGCAGGACTACCTGTACTTTGCGGCATGTTTTTCACTTTCTATATTGGGACAAAGGTACGTTGAGTCGGTGAAATGTTTCGCGCTTTAGCGAAGGATTCTCGAGCATAGAGTATGTTGACACTTGAAGGCCTTTTTTCTTGGCAGCTTATGTTTCACATTCGTGATGCCAAGCAAAAACCAAGTTCCAAATGAAGACGATTTTTGCAGCTTCAACCTCTCTAATACCTCTTGAGTCTAAAGTACAAGCATCTAATTGTATAACTGAACACAAGCAAAGATGGAAGACGAAAGGGAGCAATTTTGCAGCGTTGATAGATACTGAAGGAACTAAAGTGTTGTAGTTACAGAGTTTCGATGGCGAGACACACAGGTTCAACCTCTTGCAACAATGCTGGACAATACACACACAGCTTTGCTGAATGAGTCAACTTTAGTGATTGTGATTTTGAAACTCAGATTTTTGTGAGCTGAGCCTTGTACAATAGTCACTTGTAATTGATGTAAATTTTGTTTGCAGCTTCCTATGGATAGATGTTTCTGGGAGGACTCATTAATGGACTAATAATGGCTCAATTTCTGATGATATATGCAATTTGTTAGGGTTTTTAATTAATAAGAACAACTTAATCAGCGGAAGCGGAAAATAAGATGACTACTGGATATCGAGAAAAATAAATGAGTGTAAGATAAAGGGGACACAAAGATTTTTTACGTGGAAACCCAAATCGGGAAAAAACCACGGGCGGCACAACCTCAAACAAATCCACGAGAGTATAACAACTCACATAAACTCTCACAACTTCTCTCACCAATGAGAATACGAAATCTCATAATATCTGAATACACCTCCTCCCACAAGAGGTGCTCCCGAAATTGGCCACACAAAACAAGGTCACTATTTATAGGGAAAACTCCCTATAAACCTACCTTGACTCCCACTCCAATTAGATTCAGAATCTAATACAATTAGGAAATCTAACATAATAAGGAAACCTAATTAATATCCTAATACAATTAGGAAACAAATAATTGTGGGATGAAGAAACTGAGTGATTTTAGGACACTTTCCTAACACAATTAAATACTAACTCTTTTGTCTGGCAGTTTTCTTCATCAACTCTCTCTATTCACACAAAGCAGTTCATCTCGAAGACTTCAATAGATAGATTTGAGTATACATCAAGTATTGAAGGGAATGATTAGTTCTCTGTTCATTTTTATTTACTTCTTTTGTGTGGTGCAGTGCAGTACTACAACTCACTATATTATTTACAGTAATATTCTTCCACGCTTTACCATATCATACCATATAAGTATATAACAATTTACCACAATCATTACCAATATATCTTACCCATTTTTCTCTCTTCTCACTTTTCTCCTCTAACTTTCACATTTTCTCTCATGATCTACCATATCAATCACACTTTCTGAAAATTTTACCATATTATGCCACACCTTACCGTACCATTTCCACATCAAACCAACCGCATAAAAAAGATGCCAATCTATAGTTATTCTCTCTATTTGTGATATTACAATAAGCAAAAAGTAATGTGTTAAAGGTTAAAATAAAAATTATTTTTAAATCCTTGACCATTTTTTTTATAAACAAACCCTTGACCATTAGTCATTGTGTATATTGTTGCAAGTGTACGAGTATAAAATAACAAAAATGGTTAAATAATATATATTTGAATATCCATAAACTAATTAAATATCTTTTTAATATATTTATATATTAGGATGATATGATATGAGATGATTCCGTTTTCTTATGAATTCTATACTGAATGTCCATTGGACTACATGCTGTTGACGGAAAAGTATAGACTTTTATTGGCTGAAAAGTCACTTTTTCCATTGGCCATGTCATTTTTTCATCGCCAGAAAATGTTAATATGATGCTATGAGAAAATAGATAAAAGTGTAGACCGTTATTAACAAAAAAATCACAAGACCGTTAATACATATTATTTGCAGCAAAAAAAACCCTCGAGTAAAATTTTGGTAAGGTCAGCGATGGAATAGGATATTCTTGGGAACAGACAGTCACGCAATAATAACTTGAATACTACGCAGAAAGAATGGCCGTGGGCCGATACCTTGCTGGCAGAAAACTAAACAAAAAAAAAGGGTCGTCTGTCCATCGGTTTGGAAGTTGGAAGAAGGGACTCGAAACACCCAACTTATGCCTATTTGATCTTCAAAAGAGGTGACAACGATCAGCAGGAAGAAGAAAGAAGAAATGGCGCTAAACCCTCAACTCTTTCCTAATGGCTGGCCTGTCCCCTTCAATGGCGAATTGTTCGTCTTGGCTAGAGATGGCGTCGAATTTGAAGTCGATAAGATCCCTGGGTCAGTTTTCTTCTCCCTTTCTTCTACTTTTTATATTTTTGGGGGGTTTCGTCTTCATTTGGGGGTTCAATTTGATTGCTTCTTCAAATTTCTTTGTGTTGTTTGAATTCTTGAGGTCCAATTCGATTTTTGAGGATTCGGAATCCTCAAATTTCTAATCTCTGAAAAATTCAAGCTTTAGTTTATGAATAACAAATAATTCGTCTTGATTTTTGAGGGCTACTTTAGTTTTTGTTGATTTTATTAGGGTATGTGGTTTGAGAGATACCCTTTAATCGCAGGAGGATGAATGAGGTTCTTATGGTTGTCATTTGAGTGATGGTTAAGGTTGATCGTTAGTTTATTGATTTATTTATCTTTTTTGGTAAATTTTGATATGCTTTGGCGATAAAAGTTTGTGGGCTCAGCTTTGGTTGGATTTCGAGAATGTATTGAAATTCGTAGGATTCGGTGCTTTCAAGTAATTGATTTGCATGTGGATTAGGAAGTAGGAACTCAGGAAGTTTGAGTTATTAAAAACAAATTAGGAAGTTTTGTTAATATGGAGTCCATTGCTGTAGAAAGAATGAGATGTTAGGCCTCTATTAAACTTGAATTTCATGCAACCCTCCTGTGCGAGTGCATCATGTTTAACCATATCGCCAAGTATATTCTCGATTATTTACTGCTAAGGGATGCTGTATAGAGGGCCGAAGTTGGACCATCTGGATTGCATTATGAACTACGGCAAGTTAAATTTGGAAAATGGGCTTCTAAGGTTGATGACAAGTTAGGCCAAGGATCAGTAAATAGTTGTTTGATTAAGTGTTATTCTGATGTCACAATCCCGCAGTTGTACTACCCTTGTACTTGTGAGTTATGAGTTTCCTGCCGTAGTTTGAAGGGTTAGTAAATAGCTTGATTTCCCTTCAGTGGCGTTATAGTGAACTTGCCGCAGATGCCACATGGAGATCTGGTGTTCATGTTTTGCTTTTGCATAGTACCCTTAAAGAATAAAGATCAGTCACTGAATTTATGTCCGCAATCTTGTGATGGGAATGTCCCCTTTTCACATTAGAAGAGTGTCAAATGTGTTAATGCAGTTTCTTTTGGAGATCATGGTCACTCTTCGCTAGTAAATTCCTAGCTACAATGTGTTTAGAATTGAATTGCAGAATAATTTTGTTCAGCAAAAGAATCATTGACGTAGCTAAATAGGATGGCATGCCAGAAGTATTTTGCAATAGAGTGCTGTGGAAGTTGGCAAGTTGCTAGATTGTGTTTGGGGGTATAGGGACGGAATGATATAAGAGCAACAACTTTTGATAGGAAAAATACTATAAGAGCAATAGTATCATGGAAGATCTCTTGATCACAACTATGTTAAGACTTAAGACCTTTCCTTTTCCTTAAGGTCCTGTTAATTAATGGTAGAAACAAGAGTCCAATAAGATCATTTTTGATATATTTGATGGTGAGACCCCTTCCAGGAGGGGTTGTTTTCCTATTAGAAGATCTTAGAAAACTAACAGTCAGGAGGAATGGTTAATCAGTTGCACATTCTAGTGACATGTGCAGAACTGCAGATGGATTGCTTGGTGTTGAGTTTGTCAATGATGTTGAAGTGATAAGCAGCAGATTGATTCCGTGGTACTTACTGTACTTTGGACTTTGGAGGTGTGAGAAGAAGATTCTCTTGCTAGGTTGACAAATTCAGTTTAGCAGGAAAAGAAGCGAATGAATTTAGTTAGACTTTTGGTTAAATAGATTTTGGTGTAATTAATCCCATGGGGATGAACTAAAGTACTTAACCATGGTGTATTGGAAAACAAGCTTGGAATCGAGAAATGGAAATTCTTCCTGAGCAAAAAATACCTCAATTTGATACTTAAGGAGGTTGGTTTGTCAGGACATTAAGTTGCCACCTTAGTTGGATCATTCAATGATTATTTTCTTTGTGGACGTTCTTTCCTTGCTTTATCTTGGGAATATATCCCATAACTATCATCCAATGTTTTCATGCTGGAGTGGCAGACATTCATGATACACTCTGTTCCTAACTTTAAGTCTATATGGGTAAAAGCAACTCTGCTGTTCAATTGACACGCTCACCCCCGTGTAAGGAAGCAGAAGGGGAAAAAATGCTTGTGATCCTAGGTGGCACGTGCTTTGCTTTTATTGACGTTATTGAAAAATCATTTTAATTTCATGTATGATATCCTTTATTCCTTTGGTTTGGCATATATTTAGGGTTACTCTCTTTTCACTTGGTAATATTGAATATGCTACTTTTTGCGTCTTGGATTACCGTTTATAGGATCCCAGTTAACTGTTCTATCATGCTGGATAGAGCTCTCCTGGTGTCGGTTTTCTGTAGTTACAAAGTCTTGGACTTGAAACTTTGCTTAAAAACAAGTGCTGAGCCACCTTTAAAGTTGTACCAATTTGTGTTGGTGGCTTGGTGAAAGCATTGGTGAATGCTGCATCATGCATACAAAAGTTTCTGCTGACGATTGCTTTTATGACTTCCAGGGCTGGAAAGCTTAAAGCCAAGGGGACTATCTACCTGTCAAATGTACGCATGGTATTTGTTGCAAGCAAGCCTGTTGGGAACTTCTATGCATTCGATATGCCCCTGGTATGTTAAAGTTTCATGTTTTATCTTTTGCGATGACTGATGTAAATATTGCACTCTTTAAATATTAATGCTACTATGCATCTTGTGTTGTGCTGCAGTTGTATGTCCATGATGAGAAATTCAATCAGCCAATATTTCACTGCAACAATATTTCAGGGCACGTGGAACCGGTGGGTCATGCGAATAACATTATCATTCCTTGGATTGCCTCTCTTCTCTTGCATCCAAAATCTTACTTGTGTTTTACAAACTTGCAGGTTGTTCCCGAAAATGAAAACAGGGCACTGTACTCGACCCACTCATTCAAGATTTTGTTCAAAGAGGGTGGTTGTGGTACCTTTATCCCATTGTTCTTCAACTTAATCAAGACCGTGAGGCAGTATAATCAACAGCCAGCTCCTGTCTCAGAACCACGTGTTGATCCTCTACGTGCTGCTCAAACCCCTGTGGACGACATGATGAGACACGCGTAAGTACTCCTGCCTATTTTAAACTCCCGGTTAATATAACATTACGTAATAGTTGGTAATGGAGCACTAAAAAAAAATGTTGACGGGAACAGCCGGACTGCAGAAATGATAAATCTAGACTCACCACTCTACATCTCCAATAAGATGGTTTCTTGTGAGACTAACTTGTCTTTCCAATGTCTTGCCATGAGAGTGTCTCCTTCATTGCTTTATTGTAGTGAAGAAAGAGCGGTCTCTTTTCTCTTCATTGCTTTATTGTAGTGAAGGACCTAAATATCTCATGGAATGATGAACCCATGGGGGGATCGGAGAATCAGGGTGTGCAAAAGTTAGGTGGTGTTCTCCCTTTCATGGATCGGGAAGGAAATAGTGGAAATAGAAATAGGTAGAGGTTCGTTACTTTACTCGGATGTCATACCTGCCTGATTGGTTTTCTATGATTTACGGACCTGCAAGTAGACATGTCAATTTGGGCGGGTTGGGTTGGGATCCGGTTCGGTATGCCCCCTGTTCCGGGTTTGTTAAATTTTAGGTTTGAAAAACTGGGTGGTTTCGGGTCGGGTCAGCTTTTGCTAGGCCTACCTGCAAGGCTGATAGAACATGAGTGAATGCAAACTCAAATGGAGAAACTTTTCCATAATCTTGTGCTTATTAAACTTGTGGGATTTCATCTAATATATAGTTTTCCGATATGGGTATATCGGCTTGCATGTGTGATATTTGTGCATGGAGTATGGGTACTGATGAAGTTGTAAGTTGAATATTTGCAGATATGTGGATCCAAACGATCCGACAAAGATATTTTTGCAGCAGCCTACACCAGAGTCGAATCTGAGGCGACGCACATACCACTCTCAGGCAGGGGAGAACTACTAGTTTGCGTGTGTGTGTGTGTTTTGATCAGAGGATAAAAATGTACGCGATGTTTGGATGTTTGTGAATACATTTGGTTTTCGTAAGATAATAGGGAGGGATTGAATGGGCTGAGGGAGGGAGGTAACATTTGCATTATGTGAATTGTAAACCAACCACTCTCCCTCCCATCTCTCCTTAGTGTGTACATTCTGGCTTATATATACAATGTATGGTATGGAAGATTATGCTCTAAAATTCTATCGCATTCATATGCTTTTGTTATACTCCCTCTGTTCTTTAATGTGGTATCATATGGTATCTACTACAATTTACCACTCTCCACCCCAACCATCACATATTATAATTTTATCTTTCCTCACTTTTTTTTTTTTACTATTTTTCACTTTTCTGTCTTTTTACCTACCATACCAACTAATTTATCACAAAGTTTACTAGAATTTACCACATTGTACCACATCAAATCACACTATTCACATTTTTACCATTTTATTATCACATTTTACCCATCGTAAAAAAGAATACGATCTCAGTCTCAACTAAAATTTGGGTCATATAAATTTGACTAACACTAACATGTGCAGCTTTAAGAAAAGATCACATCGATAATGTATAAAAGGTTTACCTAAGTGTCCTACAAATATTTTACTCTCTCTGTTTCATATTAATTGTCATAATTTTGACTTTCGCATTTTCCAATATTTTTCGCTACGAATCTAATGGTGGTAACTATATAAATTTCAAAGATGACAATTAATATAGAAGGAAGGAAGTAAGCAACTCAGATTTTTTTTCTTTTTCTGAGAGTTAAATTGTTACATGCATCATTTTACAGACTTCATAAATCATAATATAATGCAAAGTCTACTGAAATAAACTCCAATCCTGAGCGTCTTGGGGAGTGTGGATCAATTTGTTGTACACCCAACCAGTCGCTCAGCTGAAGAAACCAGAATTCAGAAATACCAACATTCCCGCGGTAATAAATCCATGCTCATCAACTGAAATTCTTGCTCAAATTCAATCTTTCCAAGAGCTTCCATCCATGGTGGAGACAAGGAGGAAGCCATTGTTGTTAGCTTCTACGAAAGCTCTCCTCAACTCTCTTCTCCACAAACAACCCGCTGCTGGAGTTGTTGACGGAAATACCGCTCTTTTCGCCGATGATTCCCTCCCGTTTCTTCAGCTTCAGGCCGGAATTCTCCGATTTTCCGGCGATAAAGGTGGAATTCAGACCGGAAGCGGCGGTTTTCTTGATGATTCAGCCCTAGTATGTCTATCCACTGCCGACCTCAAGCGTCTTGCTATCACCTCCGGTTCTCTGGTATTCTCCTTCCTCCATTTTGGTTCGAATCTTTGATTTTTTGTTGATTTTGTTTGAGTTTAGTATTGGATTCATGATTGATAACTGAAGTTGGGTAGATTGAACTCTGACGAATCAATGGTGGTTAGGAAACAGCTTGTGAAGCTCAAATTTAACTTGATGAATGTCAAACTTATTCGATCAATTTAGATTGATGAATATGGTTACTGGAACTTATATTTGTTTTATTACTGCGTGCTAAATGGATTTTGTTAGAAAGATATTGAGGTGCTAAATGGAATACCCTTGGATATTTTGCTACTTTTGGTGGGGTAGGATGAATGTTGATTTGTTGAGAGTTATGCAGGCTTTATTCAATTGATTAATGTTTCTGCAAGTTGCAAGCTTGTGGATGAAGTTGTGGGTGAGTATGGTATGGAATGCTTATTGCAAGAAAAACACTTCTAAGAGCACTTTGTCAGTTTGTTCTTAGGCCTGCCTATAAATGAACATGGATGGGTATGCCCTAATCTGGCTTGATAAAGAGTAAAGAAACTTAGGTCTTGACTGGCATACGTCATGTCACACTATTTATGGCTTTGTGTAATCTCTGATTAGGTTATATGCCCTGAGGCAAAATCAAATGGAGGGTTATATTCAACCTGTAATAATTTTCTTGCCAAGTGGAGTGATTTTTGCTTCTGAATGGAATGAGAAATCATTGTGACTCAGACTCTTAGGAAACTTGACAATCCATGGAAGTATTTGGTTGGAATCATCTCAGCAAAACCATTTTTTGTAGGATGTTAAAGCTACTCTGTGATGAGCTTTCCCATCACTCAAAAAGTGTTCTGCCGTGCAATTTTGAAAGTTATGGTGTTTGTGTTGTTTCCCTTCACAATAGGTGCTTATCAAGAACATTGACACTAATGCTCAGAGGATCGGCCAAGCTGTAGCTCGAGATCCTCCTGTTCCCAAAGATCAGTTATCCAATGGTGAAGTGGTTCAGTCATCTACCTTAAATACGATGCTTGTCTTTCCATCATTGACTTTCCCCCACATCCAGCACCAGGCATTGGGTGAAAGGGTTGCCTATCTCTCACCTCTTCTGGCATTCAACGTGGACTTGCACACCTCATGTTTGGCATCTCTTCTTCGGCATGGGAAGGAGTCTTTAGAATCATTGTTTGATGTAAAAGATGGATCCCACAAAAGGGAAAGAGGGATCAAGGATTGTGTAGTCAATGTAAGATTGGAGCCTTGGCCTCATGTGCCACGGTACGCCTCACATTTGAGGATATCATTTGTGAAGATACCAGAGTGTGGTACCATTGAATCTCTTAGAGGAAAATCCTCCATTGAAGCCATGGATCGTCAAGAAATGATAGATTTGGCATTACGAGACTATTTTGATGTCGATAGATTTCTTGCAAAAGATGATGTTTTCAGGGTCCAAATCAACTGGAATTGCAATTCATTTACTTGCATCAATTGCAGTCTGAGAAAGAAGAACAATCAGGGTGATATTATTTATTTTAAGGTACATTCTTCTCTTTTTGGTGGCCTTTAGAGGTCTTCATGAAAGTGATAAAGTTGCCATTAGAAGTTAGAACCACTCTGCATTGTTGTGACAACAGGTTGTGGCCCTGGATCCTGGTGAGGAACCTGTTCTTCGTGTTAATCGCAAACAAACTGCACTTGTTCTTGGAGGAAGTGCTGCTGCCGCTATTCCTCCAGATTTGTTGATCTCTGAACCATTGGAAATTGCTCCATTACAGAGGAATACTATAAAGACCCTAGGATCCATTCTCACTCCACTTCTATGTCCATCGGCATTGGCGTCCAAGTTTAGAGTTGCTGTCTTATTACATGGCTCAGAAGGTATTTTGATATTTAGCATTGTAAATTCGACGGGTCCTGCTTATCAATTGTTAGTGATAATTGCGCTTAAGTCACCAACCTCCTGCAGTGCATAAAGTCCACTCGAAAGAATGAATTCAGGAGCATACAATTGTTTGAGTTTATGCTGGCTATGTTAAAGGACAAGAGCATTTACCAGTTCTGGTTGAATTAAAGTAGCTTGCTGCTGTTCAGATTCCTGACAGACTTTTTAAGTTACGTATGTGAATATTTGCTTGTTGGGCACTAGGAGCTAATTATATTGGAACTGCAGGATCTGGAAAGAGAACAGTTGTCAGATATATTGCTCATCGACTTGGTCTGCATGTCGTGGAATATAGCTGCCATACTGTTATGGAGGGGTCTGAAAAGAAAGCATCTTCTACACTAACTCAGGCTTTCAGTACAGCTCAGAGGTAATCCTAAAGTCCTAAAGTTATTTTTCTGTCACTTTCCTTCAAGAGGGTGACCTTGATGGCTTATGTTAACTTGAATAAGTTTTTGCTGCCTGTGGAAGTTTTTGTTTGTTGTAACACAAAAAAGAGCTGTGAGTTTGTGTCCTTGGAAAGTTATTATGTGCTCTATGAAAACTGAGGCCCATTAATCACATAACTTAACATGAAAACCAAAAAACTATGTTTAAACTTAAATGTATTCGTGGTTTATCTCTGTTTTCCTTACAACAGATGCAGACATGCAGTTTGACAAAACCTAGGATTATATTTCCATTTATTAGATGCTCGGTATATTTCCTGACCTAGCATTCCTCTAAGCCGTTGTAATTCTCGTCTATGCACTGTCAATTTGTTTGGCATTGTTTCTTTTGTATTGCAAATGATGGAGATCATTTCCTGGTCTCTGAGTGCATTTTGGCAAATTTTGATCCTCTTGCAGATATTCTCCTGCCATTTTGCTTCTGCGTCATTTTGATGTCCTCCGAAATTTGAATTCCCAGGAGGGCCCGCAATCTGATAATGCTGGAATAATTTCTGAGATTGCATCTGTCATAAAAAGATTCACTCAGCCAGTGATCTCAGATGAAGAAATCTCTATGGAGAGCAGATCAAATGGCAGCATGGTAAGTGATAGTTTCATCTCCATATTCTTCCTTGGCATTGACAAGTGCCAAGTTATCCATGGATTACCAATAGAAAATTCAGATGGATATCTCTCATAGGATCCAGGGACCTTTAACTCATCCGTGGCCCATCAATATATGGCACACCAATATCTATCAACATTCGCCAAGAATAAATTAGATTATCGTTCAATTAGATACCTACCGTCTGATTCTAGCATTTACTCTCTTTTTTTTCCGTCTATCATGGATCATGGTACATATGGTCATGTGATCCATGTCCTATCATCCCGTTCTACCTAGACCCGGCAAACGGGTGAATCTGTTCGGGTTGGCGTCGGGTCAGCCAATTTCGGTTCAGGTGAGGTTCGGTTTCGACCTAACTTCAGGTGAGTCTTATTCGGTAGGTTCGGGTGAAGTTCTTTCATATTGGGTTCTGGTTCGATTTGGGGTCATTTGGGTGAGGATCTTAACCAGGTTACTTTTCAAGTTGCAATTCGGACAGATTTAGGTCGGGTTTTCTTCAGGTTCAGGTCAAGATCAGATCATCCATTCGGGTGTCTGTTCATGTCTGGGTTCGGTTTTTCCTATTCGGGTCTCGGATAAGTTTTCCCAGGTTTGATTCTACCACTAGGGCCATGTGATCCATGCTCTATCATCCAGTTCTACCGCTAGCGACCCAGGAGTAATATTATTTGGGGGAATGGGGTTATACACTGTTATGGAAGGCTGGTGTAACTGTTATAAAGTCTCAATCATTTGAGCATTGGAATCATTCCAAATATTAAAAAGCATTGTAATGCTGAGACTTTTCTTTCTTTCTTTCTTTTATTTATTTATTTATTTATTTATTTATTTATTTATTTTTTGTAGTAAAAAAGGGGAGTCATGTAATCTCTATTGAATTTTCTGATACAGCAGCTGAAGGGCGATGGAAAGGGACGACAAAATCAGGTCTTCCTAATTGCAGCAACTGAGAGTACTGAAGGTCTACCACATCCTGTTAGGCGTTGCTTTAGTCATGAACTCAGTCTCACTGCTATAAATGAAGAAGAAAGAGCTCAAATGCTTGCGCAATATCTGCAAAACATTCCTGAGATCTCTGCTAGTGTATGTAGCATTTCTTGTCCTGCTGGAGCTCTCGTTTTTCACTAGGTAGATGTCATACACACCTGCACATCAATCTCTTAGTTGCTTAATTGTACGTCACAATTATGTGAAGAAATAAATGCACTAAGAGACAAGCTCCCAGGGCATAGAAGCCACAGGGATCAGGGATTAGATATTGAGAGAGCATGGCATTATTAAGAGTAGGGACTATGTTTCACTTTACAAAGTATCTTGAGAAGGGGCTATGTTTAGCTCGCCGCAGACATCTTAGTCCATAACATCTGCATGAACTACTTGGCATTGGAGCTTATGTCTGTTTTTCAGTGTTGTGATTTGGCCTCATAAAACTAATTCTCTTATGATTTGGCCTCATACTATTGATGTAAACGAATTATGGAAATATCTTTAGAGGAGGCCATGGAAAGACTTGGTGACTTGTCTTTAACCATGCCTCAACTTTTAATTGGTCAGTGAAATATGAATTGAAATGGCCAGTTAAGGGTGTTTTTTCCTGAACAATTACTTGACCTTATGAAAGTAATTTGAAGATGCGTCAAGAAGTATTTCCAGAGGGATTATTCTCCCTCTGCTAGAGGTGTTTCAAAAATGCTTATGATTTACTGAAGAGTTCTAGGAATAGGCAAATTAGATTAGCTAGATCATGGCATGGTTTTCATTTGATTTTTTCAGATTCTTATTTTGGTTGTGTCCTTGCCTAGACTTCCATGATAGAAACGGCAAATTAAATTGCGACATTTGTATGAAAAATGGCTTTTATTTGAATATTGATCAAATCATGAAACCTTGTAACCAGGGATCAAGGCATTTCAACATTGTTTGTGTTGTTTTGGAACATATTCCTCCTGGTTTAAGGAAATTTGATGATGCTGGTCTGGACAGAGTAGTTTATTTTGATGTTTGAAATATGTTGGGTTGCAGGACGACATGGAAAATGTTGTGAAGGATATAGTTGGGCAAACATCTGGATTCACCCCAAGGGATTTGCGAGCATTAATTGCTGATGCTGGTGCCAATGTGATCCCTGCGGATAATGTTCAGTTTGAGCCTGTAGAGACAGATGAGGGGAATCTTCATCGTGACAGCCCTGCAGAGTCCAAGTCTGTTGAAGAGGCTACTCAAATTCCTGGAAAAGAAGACTTTACAAAAGCATTAGAGCGGTCAAAGAAAAGGAATGCATCTGCATTGGGTGCACCTAAGGTAACTATGGAAAAATAATTACTGTACCTGGAATAATCAGTTTATGCTGGTTTGGTTTCATGATAACCATGCTGTTCCATAGTGAGGGAACTGCATAACTTTGTCTTTTAGTTTTGTTGGTTGACTTACAAGAAAAGTTAAAATTAGAAAGAAAGAAAGAAAATCCTTGCAGAAAAGCTGTAGAATGCGAGTATGAATAAAATGTTTGTTCAGGGAAGACCATTTGAGGCATCAAGAACTTGAAGTGGGACAATGACTTGTGGTCAAAGAAAGTACTTATGCTCTGTTATTGTTTCCCTGTTAATGTTGTGGAAAAGGGTTTTCAACATTATTCCTAAGTCTATATATCTGTGAAGTACCCTAGTCTATTTTCAATATATTTGTTTTCAAAAAAAACATATTTGTTTGTAAATGGTGCCTGTTGTAAATAAAATTTCTGTTTGTGTTATTCTGCATTGTGTTGCCTTTTTTATGATAGATTTTTGTTTTCTTAAAGGAGTGACATATTGTCTTATTGTTGCTCACATTAGGTTCCAAATGTGAAATGGGAAGATGTTGGAGGGCTCGAAGATGTGAAGAAAGCTATATTGGATACTGTTCAGGTTGGGAATCGCATAGTGTAGCACTGGATGAAGATCCTTTTTAAAAGGATGTAGTTCTAAGTGACTTGCTTAATGTGCATTTTAGTTGTGTTCTTAGATGATCCTGATTAAGAACATAATTATTGCTCATCACATGCGTGTATGACTTTGCTAGCAAGGTCACTGACTAGCAATTAATGGAAAAGTGAATGATTTGTGATAGTGTGCAAATGTTGCCCCATTGGTTGTCTCCGGAAAGCTTCCTTCGGACTGCTTGCCTGCCTTTTGTTTTCTTTTGTGTGTGTGTGAGGTGATGGGGAAAGAAGAGTACTATCAGTCAATTGCATGTTAAGTCATGTGGTAAGGTACTAAGGTTTTATTGTAAAAATAGCAGTGTTTTACATGGCTATTTTCTTTAAAGTTCCAGTTGACATGAACTCCACTGAATTTTCTCAGATCATGAAGCTAAGTGAGGCAACTCATGTTTACAGGACTAAAATACTTTCAAAAGATGAACCATACAAATAACCATCTATTAAACCATGTGTGTTTATTAGTGAGCATAGCTCTGATAGCTTTTGAATAGTGAAATTTGTCTCTTGCTCATGTGTGTATGTGAGAATCACAGCATCCTGTATATCTCTATCAGTATGGTCCTTTAAGTTTTGGGTTCATAAATCAGTTCTTTTCTAAGTTGAATTTTCTATTTTCAGCTACCTCTGCTGCACAAGGATCTGTTTTCATCCGGGTTACGTAAACGTTCTGGGGTTCTTCTCTATGGTCCTCCTGGAACTGGAAAGGTAAATGTTTCGCTATTTTTTTTGGGTGGGGGGTAGTTGTCACTTTCTTGGCTTCGAGATATTTTCCTCATTTAACTTACAATTTCATTGAAATACCCAGACTTTATTGGCAAAAGCTGTGGCAACAGAATGCTCCCTGAATTTCCTTAGCGTAAAAGGACCTGAATTGATAAATATGTATATAGGGGAGTCAGAGAAAAACGTTCGAGACATATTTGAAAAGGTAAGCCATATAAGTGCAAAAATAACAGCATGTTTCTTCTACTAGCCTAAAATATAATCCTTCATTCGTTGTGGCCAATGACTAATTGTGCTAATGTGTGGCAGGCTAGATCAGCACGCCCATGTGTGATCTTTTTTGATGAACTTGATTCTCTTGCACCAGCCCGTGGTGCCTCTGGTGATTCTGGGGGAGTTATGGATAGAGTGGTTTCTCAGGTGAAGATCTGCATAAAAAATTTGATTGAACCGTACAACCGATTCTAGTTATTTAGTTATTTCCAATTTTACTTCACTGCTTGCTGAACGTTGCATTCTCTATCCCTGCCAGATGCTTGCTGAGATTGATGGTCTGAATGATTCTACTCAGGTTCCTTTCTGCATTCAATAGCTTTAGAATTCAATCTGTTTCAATTTCCATGGGGTGATCATTCCTTTTTTATTTTTAATGGAAGGGGTGATCATTTCTTTGTTGTGTCTTTTGCCTAAGTTTTTGCTTTGCTATTCCCAATGTACATTCCAGGACTTGTTTGTGATAGGGGCAAGCAATAGACCCGATCTCATTGACCCAGCACTTCTACGGCCAGGCCGATTTGACAAGCTCCTTTATGTTGGAGTTAATTCTGACCCGACTTATAGAGAAAGGTCAGTGGACACCGAATTGAATTATGCGTTTCTTTTAATTGTTGCTTACCTTGCCTGAATATGTTCCTGCTTCCTGTCATGCAGAGTCCTTAAAGCACTCACTCGAAAGTTCAAATTGCACAAAGATGTATCTCTTTACTCAATTGCGAAAAGATGTCCCCCAAACTTCACTGGTGCAGATATGTATGCCTTGTGTGCAGATGCTTGGTTTCATGCTGCAAAACGTCAGGTATTTTGCATATCATTCGCTTAAAGTTGTGGACTCTCTGGACAGCCGAAAAAAGCTAATTTCTCTTTAGTTTTTTAAGCTTTGGATTTACAAAACCGGTTTCTATCCTGCCTCTTCTACTGCAAACCAGCATGTATTCTTCATGTTGTTTTCTAGGGCTAGCTGGAAGAACAACCCTTTTAGCGTCCATTGCTCGTTTTTTTTTTTTTTTTTTTGTAGGTTTTAAGTTCAGAATCAAATCCATCCAACAATGACAATGAAGCTGACTCCATCGAGGTGGAATACGAGGATTTCATCACGGTATGAAAACAATTTCATCATTTCCCCTTCATAGTCATTGGTCAGGACACGAAAACTTGTGATTACATAGCGATCTCTGACTGAGGTGCTGTGTGTGAATGTTATGACAGGTATTAGGAGAATTGGCTCCATCTCTGTCTCTAGCAGAACTCAGAAAGTACGAGCAGCTGCGAGATCAGTTCGGAGGTGGCTCAAACTGATAATTTCCCTCTGTGGATCATTGTACCATGGAGCTCTGCTCTTTCTTCAACTCGGAAATTACTTGTTTGAGTTTTTGTTTATAACATAGTGATTACAGGCGAATCATTTCGCAATTTTATGTATAGGTATCTGTACGACATCCATTTCTTAGTATCAGTTATTTTTAATCTTTCACAATCTTTAATATTGTACCCTAGCATTTTCTATTAACATGTGAGTTTTAAAAAAAGAAATTGTAAAACACTGTACTTAAGAAAAATATTTTTGATACCAATTTAGTATTTTCATATGATAGGTTATTTCTACATATATTGGGAAATTATTGATCGACATTTTCAAAACTTGATTAGATATGGTATATGTCCACAAATATTGAGCAAAGGTGCGAGTATATATTTGAACATATATTTATTTTATAAAAATGATATACCTCTAACGTTTGTGTCAGTGGCAACTATTGATTGGGAAATTTACTAAATTACTAGTGAAGGTGCATGGGCAAATTTTTAACTTTTAACAATATTTTTTAAAAATTATGTTAAATTTTTTACTTAAACTTTAAAAAAATACACATTTCTTGGATTTGAATAATCTAGATTTTAATTAAAAATCTAGTGTTCATGACAAAAAAAATAGATCATTAAAATATATAAATTAATCCACATATTCACAGGTTTTAGTGGATGTGAGCAAAAACCACAGTGACAACTTTGAAATTTGAATTTCAAATATAGTGACCGTGTGTAATATTTAATATATATTTATAAATTGTATAATTAAAGTTATGATTAATTATCAAGTATAAAGGTTATAATATTTACTATAGTTTAGCTGTTTCCTTACCATTAAGGCATTAACTAAATATTTACTATAGTTTTAATATTTATTCGTTTATAGCTATGATTAAACATCAAGTATAATGGTCCTAATATTAGGAAAATTTACACATGATTTCTATAAATATGAACATTTTAGTATGTTTTTATATAATTTATGTACAATATTATGTTATATTACATAGATTAAGGTCTACCTAATAATTTGTCTATCTCTAACACAATTTTATATTTGCTAAGTGAGTATTTTTTATATATTTTATAAATTGATATTAACTTTTGTAATTAATGTTGATGGATGAAAATAATACCAACATTTTAATTTAAAATATAATTAAAATTATTGTATTGGTCCAACAAGATAAATAAAGGGGGGGGGGGATTAAGCATCTTAAAATACTCTACCCTAAGAAAATATAGCTAAGCAATAAAAAAAAAAAAGTAAAACACTTCAATCAAAGTTGTGAAAGCAAGAGGGAGAAAAAGGATAAGAAGGGAAGGAGAATGTGTGGAACCAAACGGTTACACATACTCCTAATAAAATAAGCAGCACACCAAGACTCTTCCCTCAATAAATACTCTCTTTTCTTTTATAGTAAATGATACTCCTTTAATAGTCTTAAGGTCATTCTATTTCTATGTTTTGTGCACCTCGAGCTCCTCTCCCCTCCCCTTAATTATAAAATCGTTGAGACCCGGATTAGTCTTGATTCCCACATATAATGAGACCATGAAGGATTTTACAAGAGGAAAGCTTTATGTTAAGCTCAACACAATATCCTAGAACAATTCAAAAAATGAAGATGTTCTACATGGTAATCTTGATTATTGAAGTTGGAACTATACTAGATAGTTTCCTAGTTCATGGAATACTAACTAAATCTTTTAAACCCTTTAAATTCAACACATATTAAGTTGATTGTAGAAGGATAAATGCGGGAAATTGTGGAGAATGATTCAAATCCATTCATAATATGAAAAGAACAACCTCATAATCATTTATTAAAAGGGGAACCAAACCCGTATATTTTGATAATCCATTTTTCTACTTCAACCTTGATCTAAAACATTTATAAAGGAAGTGTCATTTTGATGAGTAAATATGCATATTATGGGACAAAAAAGGACATGAGAAAGCTATCTTTGCAGATATTTTAGAAGGTTAACGAAAAAAATAGAATTAATTAAGATCCCCATCAAACGAATAGAAAGACAAGCACATTATCAAAAGTACATGTCAGGTTTGAGCATTACTATTGAAATAATAAATGTATGATGTAAGAAGTGACATGTAGTACAATCAATAATGCAAGAATTGCAGTGATGTAAATTCACTACAAACTTTTCCAATAAATATGTAAGTTTTTTTACTTACAAGAAAGAGGCAATTTGAGCGGGGAATAGATCACGCAAAGTTATTTTCTACAACCATGTTCTCAACATGTTCCAAAATGTTTGTTTTCATAAATTTAGTATACTTATTTCGAACTAAAATTGCATTTGAATAATTGTAACATCCCAACATCTAATAGATCAAGTTATCAAAAATAGTCCAAACTCCAATTAAAAGGTCAAGGGCCAACAACATTCAAAGAGCCCAAAATAGTTTCCTCCTTTTGATGAATGGACAACCATATCCTTGACTTAATGAATCTGACTCCAAAATCACATGGGAAAGCCTATTACTGCTAACCAACCTCAAGCCAAAACGAGTTGTCACAACTTCACTTATTTCAACATCTCAATCAACATCTTCATGTGCACAAGCTATCACAATGACTTCACTACATTCTTTTTTGATAGTTGTACCAATTACCCCTTCTTCCTTATAATTTGATCGAAGCATCCACATTGATTTTAATTTTTCCTTCTTGTGATGGAGACCATTTAGGATCAGATCGAGGTTGGACCACATTTGGAGCATTCCTTTGCTGTAGTAAGGTCACCATAAAGTTTCAAGGATTCATTGTCTCACAAATCATTCTACCCATGTCCCATCTTTTGTTGTCAAAGACACACCTCTTTCTAACTGTCTAAATTTCCCACATTAGTGTTTGAAACAGCCCCTATGTTCGTAATTTAGCATCTCTATCCACATGAAACACACTTATCAAATTCTTATGTGTTTCTTTCCATTGTGTCTCAAGGTTGTTAAAATCGGGATCCTAACTCGAAACTATGGGGAAGTTAGGATCGGATGTAGGATCGTGGATCATGTATAAATTGTAGAATCGTATCGATGATTTTGGACCATAAAATCGTAGGATCATAAATCAGGATCGGAATTTTAGTAACTATGTTGTGTCTAAGCGCATAGGGGATTTAAGATAGAATTCATGAACAACCAAATAGTCAAGATAAAAAGGTATGAGTTTGTTTCATACTTATTGCCACAAAAGGAACAATATAAATCAACATTCAGACCTTGCCTTGCCAAATTAACACAGTTAGAAAGAGAGTCTCAACCGACACTTATAGAATACTGCTTAACCTTTGCTTGGGCAATAGACTTCCATATTTACAACCAATTTTCATCTATATCGTACCAGGGCTCTTTGGCAGCTTGCTCCCTTGGATTTTGAGGCTTAGTTAATAGGATGACTTCACAGGAAGTTACCATTAGAGTTTAGCTTCCATATGATGTAGTCTTCCTCTCTAGTTTCACTAAGAGAAATGTTAAGAATTTCCTTAGCTTGTGTTGAGTTGGAGAACTGGTTCACCGCATACTTCTTCCAAGCCCTCAAATCACGACTTATTAGCTTGCAAACTTGAGTCTTCATCCATATTAGTTGGGTGCACTGCATACATTGGTAACCACTTTTTGTTCAGAATTCTTATGTGAGCACCATTTCCGACACCACATATGGTACCTTTTTTTTCCAACAAGGTTTGACCTTCGAGGATGTTACTCCAAACAAAGCTAGGGCAATAACCTCAAATGGCCTCCAAAAGGATATTTTGGGAAAATAGTAAGTGTTCATCATACGGGCAACCAAAATCTAGCTAGTTAGGGCCTGTAAATTTGGTAGGTAAGTTGTGGTGTGGTAAATGCTGAATTTTGGTAACTTTTGGTAACTTTTGACAACTTTTGGTAATTTTTGGTAACTTTTGATATAAGTAAACTTTTGATAAGTATTAAAAATATGGCAGTCTAAAATGTTTAATAAATAAATGTTAATTTTTTTGGGTAGATTTCGGTAACTTTTGGTAATTTTTGGTAACTTTCGGTAACAATCGGTAACTTTCGGTAATTAATTACCTAACCCAGGATACCCATGAAATTTACAGGGCCTTAGTCGATAATCTACATTTGCTTGAAAAGCATAGCCATTGAAAGCGTAGAATTTCCTAAATTACATATTACCACTCTTCTTTGACTTACAAATTTTATCCTAGCTTACTCGGGCTAATCATCAATCATCTTTCCTCCTCTCTCTGCCTCCACCAAAAGTTGCAACATTGCTGCTCCATATGATCATAAAGAGCCTTTGGCAGCTCAAACTTTACATTACATGTGTAGGGATGAATCGGGTCACCGCCTTTATAAGCATTACTTCTTTTCACCCCATTGAGAGAGTTCTTTCTTTCCATCCTTCGAGTTTGCGCCAAATATGATCCTAGATAGCTTTAGAAAATATTTGTCTTTGACCGACCAGTAACTGTAGGAAGTTCTGAGTAGGATTGGTTGGAAAAAAAAAAAGAAACATCCCAACTTCTCTTCAAGCATTTTACATAGATTAACATTCACATTTAACTAAAGTAGACCAGAACAGTTCTCATAGCACTTAAGGATGTCAAAGATATAGTCAACTTCTTGTTGGTTCGCCCTCTCATAAAGGAAGCTATCATCTGTGAAAAAAGGAGGGATATTGTTGGAGCCCTTTTGTAGATTCGCAGGTAATGGGTGGGAGCCTATCTGCCTTGTAATTTAACCCTCAACACATATAAAGAAAAAGTAGGGAAAATGGGTATTACCTTGACATAGCCTTCGGCCCCTCACTGTACTTGGGCTAAAAATGGGTAAAATAATTATTGAAAATAGAAATATCATGGAACAAAAAGAAATTGAGTTTTTGGATTTGAATAATCTCTACTTCATGGCATGACATATAAAATAATCCAAACTTTCAATATACATGACTATAACACAAACTTTTAATGTATTGGATTTTAGTAGACTAGCATTGAATTTTGACCACTTTAAGTCAGTGGCAAAGTGCTATGGTAAGAACGTTAACCCAAGTACACTACTAAAATCAAACAATCTCCACCCCTATGTCACTCTCCCCAGAGTTATAGTGATTAAAAATTTGGTAATAGTCTACTGAAATCCAATACGTTTAAAGTTCAAATTATCGTTATGTATATTGAAAGTTTGGATTACTTGATATTTATGACCCAAAATTAGAATTATTCAAATCCAAAAACAAAAAAAAATAGTTAATGCGACCACTATTATGAAACACAATGAATAATTACCATGATAAGTATTTTATTTTTTTATTGAATAAAAAAGCTAATTTTGTTTTATTTTTTATTTGTAAAAACTGCCCAACAAGGCGGCTCGACATCGTTCAGCCCGCAGGTTCTAGTTGGATCCGTTCACTTCCCTTGCTTCCCGACAACGTAATAACTTACCAGTTACCACCCATAAAATCAATTTGATCAAATAAACAAATAAATCAACCAAACCCAGAAAAAAAAAGGAAAAAAAAGGCGGCTTGCTCCGCACCAAAAATTAACAGCGTTGTTCCTGCTAATCAAAATTCCGAACCTCTCCAGAGATCTTATTTCTACGATCCGCAAGCTACAAGGGTTTTCACAATTAAGGTCGACGAAATTTCCCGTAAGATCGTTTTAGTTGCTAGCTACCCAAATTATTTACATTCAATTCCTCTTCTATCCATCCATTGATTGAGGTTTTTTCTCAGCAAATTTAGGCTGTTTTTGGTGGAATTTAGTTTTTGATCTTTGTTGCGAGGAATTGTTGGTGGGTGTGATTGAATTTGGAAGGTCTCAAATGGGTTAGCACTTGTTAGCATAAGAAATTGTTATTGTGGGTGTTGAAAATGTTTCTGGGTATGATGATATTGTTGGAATCATTGATGTAGTAGTAAGGGGTTTAGCAAAAGGGGGAGAAATGGATGATACTGAGCTTGAAGATGGAGAAGCTTGTGTGTATCAGGAGAATGATGTTACAAACACCATTGATCCTGATGTTGCTCTCTCTTACATAGTAAGACCTTCCCCTTTTCCTTTTCCTTTTTTTTTTTGATAATTTGGTGGGGTTTCCTCATCAGGGTTGATTTCTTTTTATGGTATTGATATATTTGTGTTTTGAACTGTGTGGACTCTGTCTTGTGGATTCAGTGATCTTAATTGGGTCTGATGATGATGAAGGCTCTTTAGCTAATCACAAATATGCATTAATTGATTTCTAACTTTGTAATTCATTTGGGTTTGTTTTGCTATAGATAGATACCCATGAGTTTTTGCAATTTTGTCAGAGGTTGGTGGACAACTTATATGTGATATGTTTAGGCTATTGAGGTCATATGACTTGTATTGAGATATGAGTTTCAGCAAGTTCAGTGTTCTTTTGAAATTTCTTTTTGAGGTTGGGACTTTTGGGCATATTTTTGTTGTGTGTAACAAACTTGTGATAAATTTCAAGCACTCATCGTGGAAGATATTCTCCTATCGTAAGTGAAATGTTGGGGTTTTAACTGATTCTGAAATTACTAAATTCACATGTTTAACTAAAAGAACAGATGTAAAAGAAGACTTTGGCTCCCTTTAAGGTGGTGATGCTTCCTTTTGATGGCCAATCGAAGAAATTTATTGTTTGGGAAAGTAGTCAAAAGAATGTGGCAGTGGATGCTGCGGCGTGGGAAACTCTGAGGGCTTTGCTATTTTGTTTTTAAAAGGAAAAAAGAATAAATTATATGCCAGGACCAAGGGACTAATGCATAGATAGCGCCTACTTAACCTAGCTTGACATACTTGAATTACTATTAGGTTCTTCTCTAGTTGTATGGATAGATTGTTTCCTTGTTGAGTAGCTTTTTGTGTCACCATTAAGTGCTAGATGTAGTGCTATCAATAATTTGTGTCTGTATCTTAAATGATATTGCTCTCAAACCTAACCTGCTAGTAATGGCAGTCGAATGGTCTTAGGATTGTAGGGAATTCATCTAGCTATTGCTGGAATTATGCTTGATTGTTAAGTCAATAGTGCTCTACTGCCATACAGTTCTAAAGACTTGGGGATTCCATAGAATAGTTCTAAAGGACTGCTTCTATCTCTTATGCTCTAAAATTCTAATAATAATCTATTGGTTGTTTTACCAGATACCCTTGATAAGGTCTAAGCAATATCTCTATAGTCTTGGAACATCTTGTCAGGAAGATTTCCTTTTACCTTACTGAGTGTGTCAGCCATTTGAAGAGAAGGCCTATTTATTGTTTTGTTTTTGAAGAAAAGGAGGGAGAAAAACGGTGTTCTGGGGGGGGGGGGGGGAGGAAGGGTGTTGTGTCTGATCTGTCCTTCAGTATCAGCAGATGATACAGATATTAGACATTTTGGCAAATGTGATGGATGTATTTATCAATCAAAGCACACTTATGTTTCCTGAGCTTTATACAGTAGAATGGACATTGTAGTACCCCCTGGCAGTCATATGTCAGGCAGGTGCCTGCTGGGCTGGCATGTAATGGAACAGTATATGTATCTGGCGTACAGAGATTTTTCTGTATAAAAATCATATGTGGTATTGCAGCATTGAATTGTTCTTCACATGACTGAATATGCATAGGTGCTTTCTTTTCCCATATACGCTGCAAGTTAGCTAATGTCCTATAGCTGTTTGGACCATTGTCATTCGATGTAGAGGGTCTGTTTTTTATTTACATTTGTGAACAAAAGTTGTTTAATATTGTCCATTTATCCGGACATTGCTCAACAAAGTGCGTAAAGTAGTAGCTTTTGAACTAGGACCAGAGTTTGAATAAGACCAAAAGTTTGCAAGCTAAGCGAATACCCTAATGTCAAAATTTTCAGAAAAAGAGGAGCAAGCATAAAATATAGAGTTGTGACTTGTGATCCAATTGTCTTCGTAACCAAAAAGTCATCTCCATACTTTAAAACGATCTTTCTGTTTTGTCTACGGAAATATTCCAAAATATAGCTAGGGAAACTTAGATTCCTCTTTGACCTATCGACAAAAGGATCCCTCTGATTCAAGATACTCCCTCCTTGCCATTTTATCTGCCGCAATTATTTTTTGTGTTAGATCATTGACTATTAATTTGTTAAAATGTATTATGATCTACCATGTAAAAATACTATAATTAGATTCACTACAAAAGCAATAATATCATAGGAGTACAAGGCTGTAATTTTTGGTAAAGTATTGGGTGAGAAGTAATCTGTCAAAGATGGAAATTGGAGACGTTGAAATATTTAATAGGTGATGGATAAAATGGGAAGGAGGGAGTATTGTTTTAATAGGAGAAGCAACCTGTCAAACTTGCAAAGATCTTTTACAAACTTGAAACTGAGCATCAGATGATTGAAATTCATTGTGTGGAAAAATCATTAAAATGTTGCAATCACACTTCGTATCACACTTGCCAAGAAAAGCCATATTTGAGAGCTTAATTATGTGGCAGTGGCACCGAGTTAAATGATCTGGGTGCCATGTAACTCTTAATTTTTGTCGGTTTTGCCCTTGAACTTTTGAATTTGTCAAATATACCACTTGACTTCTGAAAGTTGTCAAATATGCCACTTAAATTCTAAAATTTGTCAGAAATGCCACATAACTTAATATTGACTTGCAGTTCCATGTGGCATGCTTGACAAATTTTAGAAGTTAAGTGATATATTTGACAATTCGAGAGTTCAATGGAAAAACTGACTACATGTAAGAGTTTTATGGCAACCAAATCATTTAACTCCAATGGCACCTGACCCCTCATTTAGGATGGGCGCTTTGTAATATCCATCAAAGAAGATGATATTTTAGATCTTTGAAAAGAACCCCAAAGGGAGCTGTTGGTGTAGTTTCTGATGTGCGAGCAAGTGAAGAGGGTGGGGATAGGGAGAAGGTGAGTTGGTTTGCTTGAAAGTACATTTATGATGGGAGCCATGAGAAAGCAGGAAGTTGAGTTGGAGTGAAAACACAACCTAAGCAGCTTCAATCGAGCTTTGAAATTGATTCAGAAGGTTGTTTGTGCATGGTCATATAGAAGATGGAGTGAGAAAGCAACATTTTGTGGCACCTCTCGGTTGTGCATGGTCATATAGAAGATGTAGCTCTTTGACATGATTCAGAAAGTTACTTTGGTAGTGTTGCATATTTTGTACTCTCGGTTGCGGACGCAGTGGCTATTGCTGTTCTTGTTCTTTGTGATGTAATGGTTTCATGTATATCATTCCTGGCTTCCTGTAATATGACTTTTTGTTTTGTTGCTGCAATCGAGTTCCTTTAACTTTGTGCGGTATTTGAATGCATACTGTGTGTCATTGATGAGAAATTTATGCTTGCCTTTCCAAGGATGAAAAGATTCAAAATGTGCTGGGGCATTTTCAGAAAGATTTCGAAGGTGTGGTTTCAGTTGAAACTTTGGGTAAGTTAACACCATTTATATCTACTGCTGCATCTCATAAGCTGACAAGATTCTGTACTTCAGCTCTTAATATTATTATTTCTGACTACCACAATGCCACAGGGGCTAAGTACGGTATATATGGTTCTTTCTTGCCCACTTATCGACGATCACCTGTTTTGTCTCATTCAAAAACCCCTCCAAGAGTTCACAACCATGTGGCTTCTCAGTCTCCAAGCGCTGTGCGAGTGGAGGTACCCTAACAGTTTCATGATTCATTTGTTTTTACTTTCTATGAACGGATATTTTTGGGGATAGGTAGTTTTTGTAAATATGAAAACTTTAACTAGACACGATTCCTGTCGCAGGTTTGTGACTAAAAAAGTTTTTATTTATCACCGTGATATTCTTTCTTAGGGTGGCCATCCCAATTCTTTGCCGCAAGCCAATGCCCCTCCTTCAGTGAGACATGACTATGGTTCATCACCAGCTCACAAGCCTGCATCCCAGAATGATCCATGTAGACAAACTACAAGGACACAGTTGATGCAGTCTGTGAAGGAATCTACCCCTAAATCTGAAGATTCTGACCCTAAAACCCTGAAGGTTCGGATAAAAGTGGGGTCTGATAATTTGTCAGGTAAGAAAAGTGCTTCAATCTTCTCTGGTCTTGGCCTTGATGGTTCACCTTCATCCTTGGAGGACGACCCTGTGGAAAGTAGAGTATTGTCACATAGGAATGGGATGCCAATTGAAGCTCATGAGTCCCCCGCTCACATTCTCGAGGTGGGTTGATTTATTCTTTCGTTATTTTCTGCTGTTAGTTTATCGTGTACAAGTTATCTGCCTATTTTTTTTTAAGTTTAAATAAAACAAAACTCACTTTGTTTTTGGGCAGATGATGACATCCTTCCCTGTATATGGAGGTTGCCTCCTGTCTCCTCTGCCCTATGATCTCATAGACTTGAGTGGAAGGCCAAAAGTCCTCCAAGGTATTTTGGCCCAAACTTCCTCGAGGGTCGACCACAGAAAGTTTGCTACAGGCCACCCTAAAGATAGGAATGCATCTTTTGGGGTTGATTTCTTGTTGAAGGAATCAGACATTGATGCTGTGTCTTGCGAGGAGCTTATTTCTGATGCTTTGAAGCTTCCTCTTCTATCTAGTGCAGACACAACTTTTGGAGAGTCTGAAAAAGCTTCAATGAAGGAAAAGGGTTACTCTGAGATGACAAAAACAGAGCCTTTAGAGTCAACTTCTGGTGATATTAGTTTAAATGACAAGCCAAATCAGAAGATTGTTTCTGATAGAAATGTTATACGTAATGAAACCGCTTATGTCTCTGGTGAAATGATAAGTTCAGGGAAAATTGGTAATAGCAGAGGAGAAGCTGCTCTGAGGACAACTAATACTGACACAGTTGGTTTAGTTAAGTCGAAAACAACTTCAAAAAATGAGCTGAAAGAATCTCAGAAGCAGAAGGATAAAAAATCTCTCTCTTGTGAAGGTGGGAACAGTCAGTCATCTACAGGGCACAAGAAGAAATCTAAGAAAAGCAAAGTTCATGGTTTTACCCCAGAAAACGAAGCAAAGGAAACTGGGGGCCAGACTTTGGACGTGAAAGAGGGGAACTGTATCAGTGTCGAGAATGAATCTTATAGAAGCGTATCAAAAGATTCTTCAATGTGGAAGAAATCTAGCAAAGGCACGGATAAGTACAAGGAGTTTTTTGGGGAGTTGGATGAGCAGGAAACTGATTTAATGGATTCTCCAGACGTTCCTTCTGAAGATAGATTGAAGAAGTCACAGGTGGTTAGCGAAGCAACCTTAGTTCGTGAGAATATTTTAAGGGAGAGGATAAGCTCTTCTGATATCAATAGGGAAGCAGAAGCCAGAATTGATCTTAAAGGTTTCTCCCCTAACATTGGTTTGTCTTCTGCTGCAACCCACGCACATGAGACGTGGGTGTGCTGTGACAATTGTCAAAAAAGGCGACTCCTTCCCCCTGGCATGAAACTAAAGAGCCTTCCTAAGAAGTGGATTTGCAGCATGATGACCTGGCTGTAAGTATTGGCCTGAAAAGTATTTCTTTTGTTTCTTGTTGGTTCCTATCTTGCCATGCCAAACAGTATTTTAGTTGACCCAAATAGCCATATATTAGGCTACGGAGTTTCGTTTGTAAATAAGAATGTTATGTCTGTTTCCTCTCTCTCTCTCTCTCTCTCTCTCTCTCTCTCTCTCTCTCTCTCTCTCTCTCTCTCTCTCTCTCTCTGAATTCTGTTTTCTTATCATATAATTTGAACTTATTTCTAGGCCGGATTTGAACAACTGTAGCATTAGTGGTGAGGCAACAGCCAAAGCTGTAAGAGCTCGTTACCAATTGTTTCCAGAGAACTCTGACGGTACCCATGCCCCTGTGGGAAGAGTACATACTGTTGCTGCTGCAGCTGATATTCCTGATCCTGTGTTGCCCAAGGATGAGAAATTCATAGACAAACAAAGAAAAGCATCGAAATTGAGTTTGCAGAAATCTCCGAATCAGTTGCTGGGCACTATGAAGAAGAAACAACAGTCCACAACAGACAGGATTGCTTTAGATGCGAAAGGGTCTCCTTTGATAAATGATCCAGAATTCGATCAAGTAACAAAGTCTGATGACACATTTGTGGAGACAAAGCAGCATGACAGAAGAGGCAGGCTGAAAGCTGATGTTGACTCAGATGGAGGTAATGATACTTCTAGTATCCCTTCCCTTTGTTTCTGTTGGAAGAAACAGACAATCAATGTCTTCTTGGTTGTCACAGGTCATGCTAAGATGTCAATAAAAACTACAAGCAAAAGGGAACCAGGTCAAGATTGCCCTAAAATTTCTAAGAGAAGCAAGACAAGGAGCACACAAGCTGGGGATAATGATAGTGCAACAGCTCTTGATCAAGGCAATGAGATCTTGGCTGTTGGTGTAGACTATGATTTTGCAAATAATGCAGCTAGAAATGAACAGATAACTAACTCACCAAATACTAATGGAAGGTCAATGTGCCAAGCTGTTGTCACCCTGCAAGAAAGCAAGTCTGGCGGCAGTAGTGTTGCTCCAAATAAGAGAAAAGCTGATGATTTCCAAGATCCCCCAAGTTCTACTCCATCATCAGAGACATTCGTATCTGATAAGGAAGACTTTAGCAAGAAAAAACATAGGGCATCGAAGTCTGAGGGGAAGGAGCACAGTGCAAGAAATCGCAAGGCCGACAAGAGGGTTAAAAGTGTATTACAGAGTAACACTAAGTCTTTACAAAAAGATTTCTCAAGTGCACATCCTGGTTTGGCTGCAACATCAAGCACTTCAAAGGTTTCTGGGTCTTTTAAATCCAAAGCCTGTGTCCAGGAACTAAAAGGCTCACCTGTGGAATCAGTATCTTCTTCTCCAGTGAGAATTCCCAACTCGGGTAAGCTTACAACAGGAAGTAAACACATATTGGAGAAAGGTAATGTTCATGATGTGGTCAAGTTGGATATTGCTAGTCCTAGAAAGCACTCTGATCATGCCTATGAAGGTGGAACTGCTCGATCTGGCCATTCTAGGAGGGATGTGAAGTCATCCTTGGTTGATTTGCAAGAGAAAAGTAATGGATGCTTGCAAAGTGGTTTAGCAAATATTTCTGCTTCCAAAGTCCACCATAATGGAGATGCCACCAACTTAGGTTATGATGATGGGGATTGCTCACAAAAACCTTGCAAGGATTCTCTGGAGAAGCATAAATATGATTCTGGCAAGAGTGAGGTCAAGATACCTGAATTTTGTGGCAACTCACGGGATCAAGGTCCAGGTTGTGAAAAGAAAGAATCTGCTACCATATTCAAAAATGAAGAAAAGTACGAATCCAATGTGGCTAAAACTGAAAAGGACATCAAGACCCATAAATCAGAACCATCGACTCTCAAGTCCAAAGCGCACCTTGACTCTGATGAGATGAGATCTTCAGCGAAATTTGATGCAGAGAAAAAAGTCAATCACCTGGCGTCCACTTCTAAGAGAGAGACGTTCAAGTGTTCGACTTCCTCCGATGGGGAGAAAAATAAGAAGTCAAACTGCTCACAACAGTACCAGGCCAATGGCATGAGCTCTTCGTCCACTGATGCTTCTCCAAGTAATCTCGCGAAGGAGCTAAAGCCCAATGGGAAAACTGATAGTCAGAATGGGTCTCATCATACTACATCAAAGTATGCGATTTCTAATGGGCACAGGCTCAAAACTCAGGACTCCTCAAGTCCGCTTAGGAGAGTTGCCTCCAATGAAGCTGCTAGAAATGCTCTCAAAGAAGCCAGGAATCTCAAGCACATAGCTGATCGTCTGAAGAAGGTTGTATACTAGCTTGCCCCACTACCCTATTCTCCCCCTCCTGTTTCAAAAGATAAAATAGAAAGACCGGAAGTGGCTCTTGCTTTTAAATCTTACCATTATGTTCTTTGCTTCTGTCTGCTGTAGAGTAATGGCACATCAGAGAGCACAAAGTTCTATTTTGAAGCAGCACTGAAGTTCCTCCATGGAGCCTCATTACTGGAATCTGGAAAAACTGAGGATGTTAGGCACGCAGATGTGGCCGAGTCCGTGGAAATATATAGTAGTACTGCTAAGCTTTGCGAGTAAGTAATAATCAAAATCATGAATGAATTAAACTTTCCTTTCGTGCTACATGTGATGAATGATGAGTGATTGCCACACTACCTGTTCTAAGTATCCCTTCTTGTTAGAGTGCATGGGCATATAAGTTCAACTGAGATGTGGGAATACTATTGAGCGGATGATTATTTACTGGCAATCATGCATATTTGCTCATATACAGATGACTAATGGGCTTAGACAAATTAAATCCTTGAATTACTCTTGAGCAAAACAATCATTTTTGAGCAGGACAGTTTTTGAGTGCTATGGTGCATGGGTTGTGGTCCTAGTGGAGATCATTGACAAACTGTTAGGTTTGCTCAAAATGTGATTATGATCCGCAAAGAAGCGGTCACATCGGAAAGTTTGGAGTTGGCAGATCATGTTTATGCAACAATTGTAGTAATTGCGATTGCCGCATTTGAGCATTTTGCCAAACCGTAACTGAAATTAAAATTGAGACTGAAATCGCATTTTAAGTCCCTGTTTTCATGCCTGGTGACAATCCATGTGCTGTGATAGGACGAGTTTCACATATTGATAGAGTATGCAAGATAGAATTAATGTGTATAGGTGCAGTGATACCATCTCTTCCATTTTATCTTACTGTAATTATTTTCCTGCGCCGATCATGAGAATAGCTTCCATGACCAAACAGTGTAACCATTTTCCACTGAGCTTTTATTGCTTAATTTGTCATTTTGAGCGAGTAAGCATCTTGTACCAGAATTATAAAGTTCATATATACTTGTCTATGCAAGTAGCTAGCTAACGAGCTCCCCTTTCCCCTAAAAAAAGGTTTTGTGCCCATGAATATGAGAGGTCAAAAGACATGGCTACGGCGGCGCTGGCATACAAATGCATGGAGGTGGCGTATCTGAGGGTAATACGTATTTCACATCAGTCTGCTAGTAAAGATCGGCATGAGTTGCAGACTGTCTTACAGATTGTTCCTTCAGGTAATGTGATATGCTTTTGCATTTAACCTCCACCAGTTCAATTGTCTTTGGGCTTCCCTATTTTTCCTCTTGGACTACCTATGAGTTAAATGCATCAATATTGAAATATCTACAAATAACAGTTGCAGTAAACACCTGACTTTTGCCAGGCAGGTCACCTCCATAATTATATTTATGGTACAAGTGAGGCTCTGGAGGAAGATCTTCTTTTCTTAAAATTTTTTGGTTTCATTTATTTTTTATTTTTTTTGGTGGTGGTTTGGGGGAGGAGAGGAGACAGAAGCCAGCCACCTCTGAAACCATCAGCCATTTTATTTAGCTGAAAAGCAACTGATTAGTGAAAGTTAGCAGTTAAAGACAGCAGTTGGTCTCATTCCTCCGCAATAATCTGCAGTTCTACGTTCGGGCTACTCATTTTGATGTTGCGATTCACTAGATAAGGGTAACGTATGCCGCAAATATCTTCTTAGTAACGTCACCCTTAGGCATGGAGTTGTTGGAGTTAGTATCAGCTGTAAGTCTGTAACACTTGTATCCTGTAGTAGCTTGAAAATCCTATGTGGATACAATCTGGATTGGGCCAATCCCAATTGGGGTTCAAGTCAAAATCAGGATGGCTTATATTAGTCTAGATTTGGTATGGTTTCATGTTTCCCAGTGGTGACCAATGTGGTTTGGTTTTTGCCTGGTCTTAGCTGGATAATGATCATATACCCATGCTTTTCCCCCCATACGTTGGATCTTTGGACTCGGAGGAGCTTTTGAAAATCTAATGGAAGCATTGAGTGTCTTTTCTTGGCATATTCTCTTATATTTTGTTATTCAAAAATAGATGTTACTACGGTATCTTCCACATGGCTTATGTTTTAGGAAATGAAAACTGCTCATTATTGATATGGTGCTGTATAGGAGAGTCGCCATCGTCATCTGCCTCTGACATTGATAACCTAAATAACTCGGTGATTGGGGACAAGGCTTCTCATATCAGAAATAGGGATTCTCCTCAACTTGCTGCGGACCTTGTTATTACGACGAGAAACTGCCCAAACTTTGAAAGACTTCTCGGCTTTGTAAGTTCATATCATGCTTACCTGGAATATTCCATGCATCTATATTTATTTTTTCTGTTCTCTTTATTATGGTAAGGGACATACAGTTTAACTTTTCTTGTATGCTTCAATAACTTGGACTTTGTGGTCATGTGGGTGTTGTCTGCTTTGCTTTGTCCATATTTTACTCGTTTCTGTTTTTCTTTCTCCCTTGGTAGAGAAGAAGAGAAAAAGAAAAAAGGGAGTTTACAGTTAATCCTAGTGTTTCATTGTGGGTGATGGCTCTTCCATCTCTTTCTTAGTATGATCAATGGTGTGCTGATGACCTTTTAAGAGAGCGCTTCTGTAATCTTTCTGTTTTAGCAGCTGATAGAGATTCTTGTGTGGATGATTATTTTGGCCACACATCTAGTGCTGGTGTTTTTGGTCCCTTGTTTTAGTGATATGGATTTGTTGAGGATGTTGCTCCTTTTTAGCTTTTTTAAAAGCTCAAAACAACTACTTGAGTGTCTTCACATGGTGAAATGGAGTTTGGACTCTAAAGGGGAGTTTACAGTCAATTCTAGTGTTTAAAGCTCTTACATTTGGATCATTCATCGCATAAAATTCTAATTGAAGGGAGGTTCCCTTACGACCTCATTAGGAGATCTTTGGCACCAATTGAGGTCTCTGTTAAGATTTTGGTAAGTACTAGGAACTATATGCAAACAGGGATTTTGAATCAGTGGATCACTTATCTCCATGTTGTGATTTTGTCTGGGCACTCTTGGAGCTTGCTTTTGGTTGCTTGGGGTTCTCTTGAGTTTCTTCTAATTGTATCACAAACAATCTTTGACCTAGGAGGGCTACTTTGGTATGAAAGTGAGAAAGAAGGCGGCCTTGGCTTTTCCTCATGTGGTCTTTTGGAGTATTTGGGGAAAAAGGGAACCCAAGCATCTTTGAGATTGATGAAACTTACGACCTTAAAAAAATGATTTTGTCAATACTCGTTTTTTTCGGATAAGAGAAGCTTTTTCTTTTCAGCCTTTGATGTGGCTGACTATGTAGATAGCTTGCATATAGGATATAGGTTTTTCTTTTATAGTAAGTTGTCTATGCATCCATCCCTTGATCATTTTTTAATAATATATTCTTTTTCCTTATCAAAAAAGAAAAAATGAAGATAGGTGATTGACTCGATCAAATGTCCAATGTTAGCCTTATATCCTAATGCCTCGGATGTGTTATTTGCCAAGTAGTGATGCAGCTTAGTAATGGTGCACTAGTAACACTGCTTGGTGTAGATTTTCTCAAAAATACATAATAGCCCCTCTGTCCCACAATAGTTGTCCATTTAGTTAAAATTTCAAAAACCAAGAAAATGAGTTAGTTAATTGTGTTGCATGGAAAGTTGTGAAACAATAGTATTAAATTACTAGTATATATTATGCCCTGATTTGTGACTTTGTGCAGGCTCAGAATGTAAATTTGGCGATGGAGGCTTCAAGAAGATCGCGTATCGCTTTTACCGCTGCTAGTGTCAACTTGGAAAAGTTAGATTCTAAAGAAGGAATCACTTCTGTCAAGAAAGCTCTAGATTTCAACTTCCATAATGTAGATGGACTACTGCGTTTGGTACGACTTGCAAAGGACATGATTAGCGGTTAAGCCGTTCTGTGGCACTTTGGAATCTACATCACATCCGAAGGAAATCTTCGCATCTGAGGCTTTTCTTACTTCTCTGGGGAGAAATGAAAAGCAGCTGAGCTAATATGGTGTTGGGACCTATTTGTTATTTCAGTCTCTTCATTTCGTTCTCCACATGGATGCAAAGCAATGGAATTCTATGTGGGCTCGAGCAGTGCAAAGCCTGAATGACTAAAATTTGTGTGGTGGTTTGTGATCGGTTTCCTGCCTGAGTAATTGGATGGCATTCATGGTAACTATGATGGTGAACTATAACATCCTGGGGGAATTTTATTGCCTTGCATATTCTATGAAGTGGCGAGTTGCATTCCATTACTCGTTTTGGTGAAATTTGAAGAGGACTGAGATAAGTATCTTTCTGCAAGGCTTCACCAACTTCAACACATTTGATTCGACCTTTTCTGATAGTGGGATTGACTGTAACTTTGACCAAGTAAAAACAAGTTGGTAAAGCAGTAAGCAAACCGGTGAAGCCATGATGCAGATTGCAAAGGTGGTTATATGAGCTTTCTATGTTGGCTTTGATAATTTAATCTTCTCGAATTTTTCAGAGGGTCTTTTCTCCAAGTTTCGTGCATCTACTAACATGTTCAGATCCTTTGTGGGATTATTTGTGCTGTGCTGACTCTTTAGGTCCTTCTACTGGCAGGTGGACAACCACAGCACTTGTACATATGTAGGACCGGATACATCAACCTTTGCTGAGCGCAACTCCTGCTTTTTGAAGGAGTCTTGTACATCCATGAGATGAGCACTAACAGGTAGTACATTTTGCCAACTCCAAGACTTCCATCTCAAAATCTTTCTAACATCATTTTATTTGTTTTCTTCTTGCTTTCTGACAACAAAATTACTCATGCTTGTGAACTAATGGAGAAATTCACTGAAGTTGTGAAAAGTTCACATTGGTCACATTAGCTTCTCTTTCTAGCTCTTACTGATTGTTGGAATGTTTCGGTCTTTACCTAGTTCGGTGTTCTTTTCCCACTTTTGGCATGAAATGGATTGTTGGAACTTTTGGATCCGGGTATGCCCTCTGGAGACTGCACATTCTGTATTCTGGTCACATTGTTGTTTAGTGTTAGATTTCCGAGTAAAAGTCCACCATGGAACCGCTACAAATGTTGGGTCTAAAAAATTTTAAAGCCTGTCCAAGTTGTGGCTCAGTTGAGTTCAGGACTTTCGAGTCTAACCCTGGTCACCTTGTTTACTCTTCCAAATTCGACATTATTGTTTTCATTTCAATGATTCGGGTTAAATAATTTGGTTATCTAGATGCAAAGTCATTCCAAAGTACTACAGATTGTGATTTATTGCTGTGGCATCTACCCTGTTTGTTGGTGATGTTGGCACTGATTATAACTTACAAGTAATAAGCTGTTTGTATTGACTTGCTGGTTTCAGGTGTAGAACAAGTAATAAGCTGTTTGTATTGACTTACTGTACAGAGTTGAACAAAGCAAAATCATCATACTGAGATTCCGCATAGCTCAACATACAATCACCAAAGAGGTTCGGTAGCCAAGTTGGTTACCACTCCCTTTATCAAGCTTTGCACCATGTTTTAATAAAATTTTGGTGGAAGCAAAAAAGTTTCTCGTGTGTGAAAATAGGCAATTTGATACGTATCACTTGCCTGACCTGTAAAGTTTATTGGTGGGTTATTCTTGAGATAAAGGCGCAGTGAAACGGGCATGCTTACCCTTTGTATAAAAGAATGTTCAACATACTACTAGTGCATGATAAATCAGAGACATCTATTGTTTTCATTTTTTCAACATGTATTTTTCTTGTAGAAGTATTTAAGAGTTGATAGGAAACGTTTGTACAGTTGGTCTTCTTCACTGAATCCTGATCCGGGTATATATGCTTGTATCTTCATTCAGTTTTTGATCGATGATTTTGGAGTAAAATTGTAACTTGTATTTAATAGCCAATGCATATTCATATTTGTGTCACCTAACATGACTCAATCCATACTAGGAAATAGGGTTAGAGTGTATCTTGTTTTATTTTTGGACTGCTATTTTGCTTGCTTGCTTGCTGTTAGTGTGTATGGCTGGAATTTATGCAGAAGGGCACTATATTTTGATGAATAAATTTGGATTCTGGTCCCTCAATTATCGAAAAAAAGACTTGTGAAATCGACAATATGATTATATGAATCATTAATGACTAATAATCTCAAGTTTGGGATGCTAAATCCCTTAATTAATAATATTTGTAAAGAGATCATGAAAGAATACCTTAGTCAATACAAGATCTAGCAAATAATTTTCACAACATTCCAGTTTTATTCCCATGTGATAAAGAAGAAGAAGAGGATGAGAAGCCGATTTATAAAGCTTGAGCATGTAGAAAGAAAATGGAAAGTGTTGGAAGTTCGGGGCGAGGGATGCAAAGCAAAGCAAAGTAACAATTTATGGTGAATTCACGTTATTTGTGGTTGTGATTAAAGTAACAATTTATGGTGAAGATTGGGGCATGGCTAACAAAATTTTAGGGACATTTCCTTTATTTTTAATCAAAATTGATGTACACATAGTGGTCTCATCCATTGATGCTACATGATACCCCTTTTGTAGTCAAAGGAACCAACACACCATTATCATCATTAAACTCCACCATCTTTGAAAAATCAAGTTTTCATTGACCCGCTTTTTCAACTATCTTCATTAGCATTTGAAATTTTCATCCAATAAACATGTGATAGGATCATAGACATCCAATACACATATGCATACATTATAGGAATCAAGACTTTTGAACCACAATTAACATTATTTATTTTACATGTACCATCATAATATCGAAAATTAGTAAAATTTCATGGGATACAATAATTGCTACAACTATACATATGAATATTAATTTTCAAATTCCAATAAATATGAATATAGATATAATTAAAAACTAGGTATAAGTAAGGATATACTGAAAAACATCCGATTCTCAATTAGAATTTGTGCATATTGCATAGGCATGAAATTTGTAAGATTAAACTCTACATTCTCAAGTATAGATGGTTATACTTTACACTGTCATGTTTTTGGGTCCTCGATGCTTTGATACCTGGACATGTGTCGGAATCAACCCACCACAATGACGACATAGAAATCACATTCCATCAGCTTCCACCTCCCTTCGCCCGCAAAATCACGTCCCCATATATTTTTAACAAATTTTAATTTATTACTACTTACTTTTTGGAGGAAAGAATCTCTACAATAGCTTACGAATCCAATCTATTTGATTCAGATTGTTTCTCAACTCTTTGCAAAGAACCCCATCAACCCCTCTTACAATGGGGTTCAGGTTCTTCAACCCCATCACTCGGTCATATTCATGCATCTCAAGAAAACCCCATGAAAATCCGATCTTTTCCCCTCACAATCCTCTAACAATTCAAGCTATAGCTACTCAGTTGCAAGGGATTTACTGCCCATATAATGTCCCAAATCCCGCGAATTCCCAAGTGTTCAAAAGGTGGCATTTTGGGCATTCACATCATGATCACCATCATCATCATGGGGCCTTGCAGGGTTCTAGCAAGGAGAGTGAGAACATTTTCAGAATGGGTCAGCTGATATCGGATTGACTATCGGAAAAGGTCTTACTGGTTACTTGTCTGGTAGCACTGCCATCATTGCTGATGCTGCTCATTCTCTATCTGACGTGGTATGACATGAATTTGCATTTGGTTTCTTTTTTTATGTTTGGGTATTTCTCTTGATGATGATGATGATGACTTTTGATCTCACGAGCTAGTAACATTGCTTGCTGTGTCAGATTCTGATATGATGTTGTGCTTTGTAATTGTTACCAGCTACTGTATAGTTTGTGTTGTGTTCCCTATGTGGGTTGTTCAGCAATTTGGTTTGCTATGCATGTTGAGGTTTAATCTTGACAAGAAATTGGTGGAAGGGTGGTCTGGTATGGTTGAGATTTCAGAGTGATTGCTTTAGTTCAAATCTCAGTTGCACAATGTGAAGGAGTATGTGTATAACTAAGTATGAGAGGATGGTGTTTGGTGTTTGTGGGGGAAGTATTAAGACTGCTCATGAATAATCAATTGGGTTGTTCCTAGCTTCTTATTATTTTGTGTTAATTGGAGGCATTGTGCCTTGTTAGGAGTTTTCCCAATGTTCGATAGAGGATACCGCCTTTCTTTTCCTTTTCTTTTCTATTAGGTGCAATATTTTGAAAATCAATCTTGGAGAAATGTATCCTCTGAACCATTCGCTAATCTCTGTGGTGTAGTTGCTTATCAAAAGTCTATGTGGTCTAGTTGCACCTAAGAACCAATACATCGCACAGTTGGAATTGCCGGTCCTAGCTCTGGGAAGACATAAATGAAAGCTTTGGAATGTTTTGTGATTGTGGCAGTTTAGGTCCTTCGGGGCCTCCCTCCTTTTGAAAATCTCAACTGCTAATTTGACCGTATGTCAGAGTTGTGGCTGGGTGCGCAGGAAAAAATGTTTTAAATTTTTGGAGATGATAGGAAGCCTTTCCAAGTGTCGTCTTATTTGCTCCTAATGTGGTTGCTATATGTTTTTTGTTGTTTAAAAGTTGGTGGAATGTGATTCATCACAATGTAAATATATTCTGTAGTAATCTGCTAATTTCAATAATGTGCACAACTCACAGTTGTTTGATTACTACAGTAGATTGGAACCTGGGGGTGGAAGCGAACTGTGGGTGGTTATTGACCCTTTAATTACTAGATTTAACATATGCTTCCTTGAAGTCATTATCTATTTACTTGTAGTGATAAATAGTCTGATGGACCGATTATAGACAAGCAGCCATGTTAGAATCCCTTTGCTTTGCTAACCAATAGATATCAGCAGTCAGCTTGCTGACTTGAATAGATCAATTAAGTCTTAAGTGACTTCAAGAAATATATTTGAGATTTGAAAGTCGTATAATGACGGTGGGAAGAAGGTTGAAAAACTTTTTGGCCATAGCATGTTCACAGGTGAACCCAGTGGTGCTGGAGTTTTAAAGCTGACTTGAATAGATCAATTAAGTCTTAAGTGACTTCAAGAAATATATTTGAGATTTGAAAGTCGTATAATGACGGTGGGAAGAAGGTTGAAAAACTTTTTGGCCATAGCATGTTCACAGGTGAACCCAGTGGTGCTGGAGTTTTCTGAAAATAGAAACAAACAATTCCAAACGTTTTATTAGTTTTCATTAGTCCTCCTTTGCCTTATCTAGTATTATGGCCTTCTGAACTTGATAAATTATTAGAGGTGATGAAGAGAGAGAATATGAAGGAGTGTTCATGGTCTTCAATCACTAAAAGTTGTGTTTTAGTTTTTATGTTTGTATTTGTACTCCCGACCTTCCATGTAATCGTGTTATTTCTCAACAATAACATAGCACTACTAATCAATGGCCCTACTAATTAGTAATCACCATGTCTTCTAATTGCAGGTTCTTAGTGGTGTTGCCTTACTCTCATTTAAAGCTGCCAGGATCCCCAGAGACAAAGAACATCCTTATGGTCGCTTCAGATTCTATTTGCATGCATGTCTACTGCTTTCTGCACATAATCTTTTTCTTTTTTTTCCCCTTTATAAATCTGTCTATGTATTGTGACCAACATTTCTTTCCTGCTATATTTGCAATGACTAGTCATTATCGGCTGTCTGCCCTTCTTTTGCTGTTTGCAAAGGGGGGAAAAAGATTCTGATATTGTAGTTCCATTTGATTTAATCATTTCCTGTTTTACCATACATTAGTTGCATGGTGTTTGGTGTGCTGTCATAGAGTTGTGGGTAACTACTAACTAGTGCCAAAGATGTTGCTTAATCAGAATACCTTGATATAAGGTTTTGACCACACTTCTCATTTTCATCGAGATACATCTTGTGTCCACGCTTGAGGGAAAGACAAAGTAACTTAAATCGGCTCTGAACTTCATTTGTCTAATGTATTTCTAAGGATGATGGCGACATGTTTCATAACTAGCGATCAGTAGAAGAAACAGAGCAGCAACTAATATATTCTTTACAAACTGCTGTTGAGAATACTGTACTTTCAATTGGTCTCTGGTTATGTGTTATCATGTCCATTGATGAACACCAAAGAAGAATTGAAGTGTGTCGAGCTGATATCCTCTGTTATTTAATTATAAAGCTATTAAAGACTATGGTGAATAAATATAGCAAATCTTACTTAGTTTCTGTTTACATCAGGACATGGTAAGTTTGAGACTTTAGGTGCACTGGGAATTTCTGGCATGCTCCTTGTAACTGCTGGAGGTATTGCATGGCATGCGGCGGAGATATTGCTGGTAGGAACTCTCTCTCTCTTTCTCTCTCTCTCTCACACACACTCACATCTGAGTTCTTCATGTGGGTTGGCTTGCTTTTTAAGAGAATCATATGAACATATGTATGCTGGTTGTAAACCTGAATTTTTTCTACTTTGCTCTTCATCGTGTTTTCTATATATTCCAATTTTACGTCATGAATGTATGCTTTTATGTTTTAGCTCACTCATCTGATTTATTGTGCACTTCATAGTTTTATAGTTTTATGTGCCTTTGAGCCAGTCAAAATGTTGCTAATCTCATTGAAGAACTGTTGTCCCCTTGCAGAGTTTAATCAATGGAGCTCCTGAAATTGTTAGTCAATCCTTGGCACACGACCATGGTCACCAACATAATGAGCACAACCACAAGATCGATATGAATCATCCCATCCTAGCACTGAACATGACGATTTTATCCATTGCTATAAAAGAAGGGTATAGCTTATTTTGAGGCTCCCTAGCTATTTAAGCTCTTTTATTGTCCTGCCATTCTTTTTGACTCTATCATTTGGTTTCGCCTTCATTATGGGTCATTTGCAAGTGTCTCATGAATTCAGGACATATAGCTGCTATTGAAGGGAAATGCCATTTCCTCTATGTGAAATAAACGTACCCTTTTCAATTGTGGGCTTTTACATTTCACAGTAAATATTTTAGTAAATACATTTTTAGATTACCTAGTTTTAACACTAATTGGAGATCAAAATGAAACGTTTTCAGGAGCTAGACTAATCTAGGAAACTGCTGCTGTCTGTGTTAGCCTTCACTTGAAAAGATGTAGGATGACTGCATCCGTTCTGAATCACTTATAGAAGCCATGGTTTTGATACTCTGACCTGTTAGCCTGTCACTACCTAGAAAAGTTAAACTGGGAATAGCAAACTGGTTTTTGTGGGCTGTGAACCTCATAAATCATAACTTAAAGATCTGTTGAGTAAAGAAATACTTTACAGTTCATTCCTTCATTAAAAATTTAAAAGCTTTGTCGGTCACTAAAGTTTACATGTAGCTTGCTTCATAGTTAAAGCTGATTTGTTGAACTCTCAAGTGTTACTGGGATAGTGACTCCACTTTGTCTCTTGATGAAAGTAAGCTGCTGGAAGCACGGGTCAGTCTTTGCTATTGTAGTGAATTTTCAGATTGAGGGATCTTTCTTGGCATACCTTACTAGTCATTACCTCCCGATGTGCAATGTGGTTACATGAATGAAACAATGAAACTAAAAGGTCTGGCCAGCTTTGATTTAACAGTTAGTTTTATGAGAAGGATATTTATGATTTCTTTTTTCGGGCTATTTCAAAACAATTTGAAACGATTAGATTAGTATTGGGTTGGGACTACTAGGGGACTTCCCCATGATGATTGTTTAAGCTTTAAATGAAGATTGGAATGGCGTTCTTCTTTGCTGACTAGAAGGATCTCGTGTTTTGTCTTTCGTGGGGCTGTTCACTTGTGAGATGATTATATTCTTATTAAATCAAAATTGTGTTATTTATGCGGTTTTACTTTATACAACTCCTTATAATCTTTTGTGTTTGCCAAACTGAAGAATTTATTCTTGTATTCCTGTCATGCTTTCAGCCTCTATTGGATAACAAAGAAAGCTGGGGAAAGAGAAAACAGTGGACTCATGAAAGCAAATGCATGGCATCACAGAGCAGATGCTATATCTTCTGTTGTTGCTCTTATTGGGGTAGGTAAGAATCTGTCTATTGTGAACGGGATTATTGTAAAGGTCTTGCTTAAGTCTCTGCACCCCACTGGCTATTATGAACATCAAATACCATACTTATTGAGACGTCAATTCTTGCTTCCTATAGCAGTTAATCACAGTAAGGTCACCAAGCATTTAGGTAAAACTACAAAGAAAACAGTTCCTAGCATGGGTTCTGCTATTGTGACGTCTAGGGAGATCCAAACATTATCTAGATATGGGCAGCCTTACCTCACCAAGCGCTACGGCTTGCGGAGAGGCCGTTGGGGAAAAAGTGAGAAGATAGTTTAACTGCAATTGAGAACAGAAAAATAAACAAAGATTAAGGATAAGAATTCCGGATCCCCGTGTTGGATTCAAGAGAAGGATGGAGCTTCCTCATGCTGGATTCAAGAAAAAAGAAAGTAGCATCTGTTAGAAATATTAATCTAGAAAAATCTAGGATTGTCTCGAGTAGAAAAAAATGTCAAACATAAAATCCAAGATATTTGAAAAAGATATTGTAATAGATTATTCTAGAATTGTTAAATGAAAATCTAGATGATAGTAAAAAATATTTAGGTAGAAAATGATGAATTAGAAAGGAGGTTAAGGGTTCCATCACCTCCTTACAACACATATAAATAGCCATTGTGGAGCGTGGCGTGGTGGGAGAGATTGATGGACTAGCTTGAGAATCTTGAAACAACAATCAACAAAAGCTTGAAACCCCAAAAGGATTGGATATGACTTTGGATAAAGGAGAATCCACCACCAAAGCCTAGCATCCCACCATGACCATCATAAAGGAAGAATCCACCAAATGATCAATAAAGAGATGACTTGCAAACACCACCATTAATCAATGGATAAAGTAAAGCAAGATTTTGAGAGAAAGGGAAGCAACCCTATTCCATGCATAAGCATATTCATTAATCAGTCAAAAAGTGCTGGAAAAATATAACAACAGGCTATTTATACTAAACCCAAAATTAAGCCAAAACAGCGAAAAAAAAGTTGTCGACCAGAATGTCGGCTCGGCGGCGAAGGTCGGCTCGAGGCGGCGAGCCTGTCTGCCGCCGATCGTCGGCCAGTCGCGGCGCGGCATCTCGAGCAAGCGCTGCGCGGCGGGAGGGCGGCTCGTTGGCGAGTTGCGTCTTGTAGCGATTCGAGCGAAGCGGCTCGGGCGAGCCGATGGGTGCTTCGGTCGGTAGCCCTCGGCGCCGATTCATGTTCGGCGGCGTGCTCGGCGAGCGAGACGCGGCTCGCGGCGGCTCTCGATGCCACTTGTGCCTCGGTTCTTGGACTTATTGCACTCGGGGTTGCAAACACTCGTACCCCGATACCTTCGATGCTCTAGTTTCGAGACGGCCCGGTCCCGTCCCGAGGCCTCCGGGGTCGGTGTCGTGAGTGGGCCCCTCCTAAGAGCCGGGGCCCATCCATCGGATGGCCGAGACTAGCCTTCCCGCTCCAGTGGCCGGAAATTGCACTCGAGGTTCGAGTTGGAAGAGGCGGTCGCAGCGGTGCCACCGAGAGAGGAGAATGGAACCGGACCTCTTCATCCTCCCTTCAAGAGGATTTGCCTCAATCGCGTCGGATTCAATATCCTCAGCGTAGGGTGAAAGATCTCCGATGTTGAAGGTTATTGAGACCTCGATATCACCGGAAGATCAAGCTTGTAGGCGTTGTCATTTATCTTAGCGAAACTTTGAGCGGTCCCTCACCGTGGCATTAGCTTATTACTCCTCGGGAAGAAGCGTTCCTTCCTCAAATGTAACGAAACCAAGTCCGGGCTTGAACGTGACACCCCGGCGATGCTTGTTGGCTCGGGCCTTATAAAGTTCATTGGTGCGCTCGATCTCCTCTCGAATTTTCCGGTGAAGCTTCTGAATCTCAGCGGCCTTTTCACTTGCTTCAAAGCTAACCCTCGACTCTAGAGGAAGAGGAAGGAGCTCGATAGGAGTTATGGGGTTGATACCATGAAGTCGAAAGGGTGAATGACCCGTAGCGAGAGGGGACCGATTATAGGCAAACTCGGCGTGACATAACTTGACATCCCAATCTCGTAGACTCAGGCTCACAAGACCACGAAGTATCAGAATGAGTGTCTTGTTAGTTACCTCGATTTGGCCGTCTGTTTGAGGATGATGCGATGTGCTAAATAACGACCGTTCCCAAGAGCTTCCACAGACCTCCAAAGTGACCCGTGAATTTAGTATCACGATCCGACACAATAGTCCTCGGGACACCATGCAAGCGCGCCTCTCGGAAGAAAGGGTGGCGATATGTGTGGCGTCATCGGTTTCTCGACGATGAAATCGCGCCATTTTAGAAAAAGCGGTCAGCGGCGACTAGGATTGCATCCTTGCTACGCAGTTCGGGAAGGGCTCTGATAAGTCCATACTCAAATCCTCGCGGACCATTCGGGATCGGAAGGGTGTATAAAGCCCTTGGTGGGCGGCTTTGGCGTGTGGCAAATAATACACTTTGATATCACGTCCTGCGCATCGCCTCCCATCTTGCCGATAAAGTGCTCTTTTAACATGTCGGTGGTCTTATTGATGCCGAAATGACCCGTGAGTCCACCTCCATGAACCTCCCGCACTAAGCTTTCTCGATGGGCATTTTGGAGCGCATAATTTGTTGCCCTTGAAGAGAAATCCATCCTGTAGCAAATACGGTCCATCACCACCACCGAGGTGTGATTTAAAGTCATCATCCTCCTTATAAAACTCCTTGGTGTTGAAACCCAAGTACCCTCGCCTCGACTACGGAAAGAAGAGAGTGTCTCCTCGAAAGCGCATCGCGACCACATTTATACTCCCTTCTTGTGTTTCGCTACAAAATTAAACCCTTGAAGGAACTCAACCCAATTAGCGTCGGAAGCTAAGCTTGTGTTGTCCATTCAAATATTTGGCGCCTCGTGGTGAATGAAGGAATAAGGCTCGGCCTCAAATAGTGTGCCCGATGATCCAGAGCGAACGAGGCATAAAACTCCTTATCATACGTGGAATAGTTCCTTCGGAACCACGAGTTTCTCATTTGAAATAAGCGATAGGGCGTTGGTTTTGCATCAACACGGCCCCAATGCCTACACCACTAGCATCGCAATCAACTTGAAGGCTAGTGTGAAATCCGGAGAGCAATCAGGAGCCTCACAAAGTTGTGACTTGACTTCTCAAAGCTCCTTTTGCTCGGTTCGCTCAGCGCCCTTCTTCACGCACTCGATAATAGGGGCGGTAAGGTACTAAAACCCTTGATGAGCCGTGGTAGAACGAAGCAAGACCGTGGAAGCTCCTCGCCTCCGTGATAGTGGTGGGAGTGGGCGAGCGGATGGCCTCCACCTTTGAGGATCCATAGAAATCCGCGCGGAAACAATATACCCGAAAGGTGACTTGGGAGTGCAAAATTCACACTTCTCGGTTTGCGTAAAGTCGTTGTTGCGAAACCTCGAACACTTGTCGAATGCGACATGCTCCGCTTCCCTCGAATATACTAGAATATCATCGAAGTAAACCACGACGAATTTACGATAAAGGCCTCGACATCTCGTTCATAAGACGCGTAGATGTGCTTGGGGCGTTGGAAAGCGAATGGCGTAAGCCACTCATATAATCCCCTTTTGTCTTGAGCCGTTTTCCATTCATCGCCTTCCTTCATACGTATTTGATGATAGCCACTCCGTAGGTCGATCTTGGAAAAATACGAGCCATGTAGTTCATCGAGCGTGTCATCAAGCCTCGGTATTGGGTGCCGATACTTGATGGTAATGTTGTTGATGGCTCGGCTATCCACGCACATTCGGAAAGTTCCATCTTTCTTGGCGCGGGAGGGCGGAGCGAGCACGGACTCATACTCTCGAACATAGCCTCGTGTAATAAGTTCGTCAACTGCCTTTGTAACTCCTTTGTCTCTTGCGGGTTGCACGATATACGCCTTGTTGGGAGTGGGCGCGGGTATAAGGTCGATTTGATGCTCAATACCTCGGATGGGAGGTAGACCGGTGGGAGCTCTTGGAAATACATCTCCAAATTCGTGAAGAGCGGCGAGAGGGTGTTTAGGTTTCACTTCCTCGCGTGTGTTCGCCTCTAAGAGGAAGGCAAAATGGCCTTCCCTTGCTTAGGGCTCGCTCGACCGTGTCTCGCTCAGTGTTTGGGCTCCTCACTTCCGCCCAGTTTAGGTGGTGATATTTCATGTGGTGCTAGTGGTAGGAGTTTAACCCTCGCCGCTTGTGGATAAAGGAGTAAGTATTCCTCGATCCGTCGTGAGTGGTTTTCTTGTCAAATTGCCGTGGTCGACCCAACAATACGTGACACGCGCGTGGGAACAACATCACAAACAATAGAGTCCGGTAGTTAGTGCGAAAGTCAAATTCACTAAAACACGATTTGTTACCTTAATGCCGTCGGCCATTGAGCCATTCGTGAATAAGGACGGGGATGTGGCAATAGGGGTAACCGATTTGTCGAACCATGGTAGAGGCCACATTAGTGACTTCCCGTCGATGATGAGATCGCACACCTCGCCTCCAACTAAGCATCGAGTTTGGAATATAGTCTCTCGGCCTCGGCCAAGAGGAGCTTGAACTCCGCAGCTCGCCTCAAGACGAGCGCTCCTCGTCACGCGGCGGCGCGAACTTCCTTCTTCACTAGCGATGCATCCTCAACAACAAATTCAGGTTCACCCCGGGCTTCCTGCATTCTGCGTCGATGTCCCGGACCTCTTTGAGAGTCGTGGTCCGCCGATTTGACAATCGGCTGGAAGTGACCATATCCACGGCATCAAGCATTTCTTTCCTTCCAAAAGACGAGTGGTCCTCGTAGGAGACGCCACAACAAGTCCCTTTCCTTTGTCGGCCGGGTGTAGCGGGAACTTGGGTCTCACTAGGTTTGGTGTGGCGGCCAAGAGGAGGTCGGTTTGACGGTGGAAAATAGTTGCGTGAAGTCGATTTGGTGAGAGCCCTTTCTTTCCGACGTCGCTCAACCCGTAGGGCCAAGCTACACAACTCATCCAGGGAATAGTAAGGTTGGATCTCGACCCTTTTAGCGATGGTGGGATCCAAGCCATTCAAAAACGATCATAGTTTGATCTTGAGTTCTGGAGGCCACTTTTGATAAGAAGTTGCTCGAACTCGGATATGTACTCTCCAACGGTTAAATGCGCTTAGGTAAGGGCATAGGCTCTTTCAGATTGTCATGACGGTAAGTGCTTGGTAAGAAACGGCGGTTCATCACTTGCTTAAGATGGGTCCAAGTGGAAATTCTCGCCTTCCCTTCTCGAGCCCGTTGTGATTTCATATTCTCGAACCAAAGCGAAGCGGCCTTGGTGAGTTTCAAACTTGCGATCTTATAGGCCTTCTCCTCATCATACTCCTTGGTTTCGACGATCTCATCCATCAATTGGGTCCATTCGATGTAGTCGTCCGGATCAGTGGAACCGTGGAATTCGGGAATGTCAATTTTGATGTCCTGGAAATCATCTCGAAGGGGTTGTTCACGCACATTCCGGCGAATTCGGCGTCGTGGAGAGCCCCTAGCATCGTCACTCGACTCAAAGTTCGGAGGAGGATGGACTGGGCTTTGTGTACGCCTCGGACGTTCTACTCGAGGTGGAACGGGACGCTCTAGGGCGATGTTGTCCAACCGTGCCATGATGGCATTAAGGGTTCGATTGATGGAGGAGAATTGCTCGTCATGGGTGGCAAGTCGATTCTCGAGAACCCGAAGTTGAGGGCCACCCCGGTAGCTAGGTTCCTCTCGACCGGAGTTATCGTGATCTTCCATGACGAGGGAAAAGGTATGGGACGGATTGTGTTTGGGATATTTTGTGGAGTTTGGGGGTTTTCTTGTAGTTGGCTTGTGTTTGGATAAGGGTTCTTTGTGTTTTTCTCACTTGGGCATTTTATCGAACACCTTGTGTGCACAACTTTCCAACTCTTCCTCAAAGCTCCAATATGCATCAAAATCAACAAACACAATAGCAATAACAATTTCTCCTACACACTTGGAGTCACAAGGGTTGGGGAACACCAATATTTCAATCAAAATAGCAAAAATCCAACAATAGAGAACTACTAGTATGAACAATGGAAAAAACTCAAGCTAGATGAAAAACCTTGAGCTCTGATACCAAATGGAGCGTGGCGTGGTGGGAGAGATTGATGGACTAGCTTGAGAATCTTGAAACAACAATCAACAAAAGCTTGAAACCCCAAAAGGATTGGATATGACTTTGGATAAAGGAGAATCCACCACCAAAGCCTAGCATCCCACCATGACCATCATAAAGGAAGAATCCACCAAATGATCAATAAAGAGATGACTTGCAAACACCACCATTAATCAATGGATAAAGTAAAGCAAGATTTTGAGAGAAAGGGAAGCAACCCTATTCCATGCATAAGCATATTCATTAATCAGTCAAAAAGTGCTGGAAAAATATAACAACAGGCTATTTATACTAAACCCAAAATTAAGCCAAAGCAAAAAAAAGGTGTGCGACGAATGTCGGCGGCGAGAAAGTCGGCGGAAGGTCAGGCGGCGGGCCCGCCCGATCGTCGGCGGTCGCGAGCGCGGCATCTCAGCGAAGCGCTCGGGCGGCGGGAGGACGGCTCGGGCGAGCAAGCCTTACACTGCGCCGATCGTTAGCGAGTTGCGTCTTGCGGCGATTCGAGCGGCGCGCTCGGGCGAGCCGATGGGTGCTTTCGATCGGTAGCCCTCGACGCCCGATTCATGTTCGGCGGCGTGCTCGGCGAGCCAGAGCGGCTCGGCGGTGGCTCTCTGATGCCACTTGTGCCTCGGTTCTTGGACTTATTGCACTCGGGGTTGCAAACACTCGTACCCCGATACCTTCGATGCTCCAGTTTCGAGACGGCCCGGTCCCGTCCCGAGGCCTCCGGGGTCGGTGTCGTGAGTGGGCCCCTCCCTAAGGAGCCCCGGGGCCCATCCATCGGATGGCCGAGACTAGCCTTCCCGCTCCCGAAGTGACCGGAAATTGCAACTCGAGGTTCGAGTTGGAAGAGGCGGTTCGCTTAGCGGTGCCCACCAGAGAGGAGAATGGAACCCGGACCTCTTCACATTGAGTGTCCTTGATGTGTGGAGTTAACAAGTAAGGTTTTCATTTGAGTGCTTCACATCTGATAATTCTCCCCATCAAATATGTGGAGCCTCAAATTTGTGAGATAGTTAAAGGAACTTAAGTGTGCGCACCCGGGAGAGGGGGTGATAGAAGTGAGCTGACACGATGATTAATAGGTTATTATTGTCACCACATGGACTTTAAGGCTCACTATGGTGTTCAAACCACTCGGGGCCAATTAGTTTAACGTAATAGTATTGTAGCTAACTTGGCACCAGCCTCTGTGCTTGTGACTTGGGATTTGGGATTCAAATTGACAAACCAGTTGCAGTTGCATTTATTTTAAATAATAACCTAGTGTTGGATTGCATTGGCTTTCAATGGTTCCATGATAGGGCAGGCAATGATGATGGATGGACTGTCATCTTTGAACATTCCACATTTTCATGGCTTTTACTATCTTAATATGGCAAATGTCATCACCTTGTCATATTTGAATCGTGATTATGGTTCATATATTATAATGTTATATATTGTTGTCTAAAAGTTATGGACCATGAATTTTAATTTCAGGAGGATCAATTCTTGGCGTAAAGTTTCTGGATCCCCTCGCGGGACTTGTTGTGTCAGGCATGATCCTCAGAGCAGGTTTGGAAACTGGCTATCAGAGGTACCTCTTGTCAACCCATACCTTATGAATCTGATGTCGACCTAATACGATTTTGAAAGGATGCTTCATCTGCGTCACTATCTATGTTTTCCCCTATACGAGGATGGGAGATGTGTGTAGTACATGCTTTTTCACTAGTCTTTACTCTTTTTTTCTAATAGTAGCAAGTCGTAATTGGCAATTTCATGTTGCAGTGTCTCTATGTGATTACAACCATTGATAACCACTAAATCATAATCTTGCTTTTCAAGAGTCTATATCTTCTGTTCATAGGTTTTTAGTAGTTAACCAAGAGTGACTCCTGCAAAAAAAATACATATCTGGTGCCTACTGCCTAGTTCAGCTGAAGTCCCCAGAAGTCTATAATGAATATTGCAGTGCAAAGTGTTTTGACAGTTCACTGCTGTGAAACTTTCTTTCCATTCTGCCTCTGAACATTTCATCTTTCTTCATTGAACTGTTTCTTTTCCGACTGTTTCTTGTCGACTTGGCGTGCATACAACATATTAGTAATGGAAACAAGGTTGATGCCAAGTTGGACATATGCAGTAGTTAGTGGTTATGCAGAGTCTATTCTTCTGCTTTTAGATGATTTAGTCAGTTATTTCACATATCTAACTTTGAACTAAGTTAGCCACTGCAAAACATTTTGCCACCAGAGTGGAACAATTTGTTTTTTGCCGCTGAAAAAAAATTGCTTTTGGAGATTGAATTTTGAGGGTAGCTCAGTAAGGCCTAAGATGGTGTGCCAGAAAACCTTGGTTGATCTTATTGTCGAACACTCTAATCTGCAGTGTTTTGGAGCTCGTGGATGCTGCAGTTCCAAAAAACGAATTGGAGCCTTATCGACAAACAATTCTACAGGTTGAAGGAGTGAAGGTATGAAACATCTTATGATTGCAGTGTTTTCGTGTTTTTTGTTACGAATGTACTGGTTTGGTTTCTGTAGCTGCTTTCTTCGAGATCCTCAGAAGACCTTATTTCATTTGTACCTTTCTTTGTCGTACTTGTACAGTTTCCTGTGCAAATGTGAAAGAGTGCTATTGATGAAAATGTGAGACTCGTACCTAGGGATCAACACTGTATAACGTTTACTTTCTTGGTTCATGCAACCTTATGATGAAGTGATCTTTTTGAAAGATTAGAAGTCTTCTGGCTGCTGCATTGTTTTCTAAGGAACCTCTTGCTGTGTTATATGAGTTCTAGCCATGAAGTACTTCCATTGATTGAAATGCACATTGTTCGTTGTTCTAATTGAGTACCATCGCCCCCTTCATCTGCTTCTTTGTTTGAGTTTGTTGGTTGGCATCTACATTTCGTTGAGATTCATAAGCAAAGAAGCCTCTTTTTTGAACCTGCTCTATTTGTGCTTTGGCAGTTGTGTCTTCGTTCATAACGTGCTTTGACCTATTTTGTGCAGGGCTGTCATCGCTTAAGGGGAAGAAGGGCTGGTTCATTTTTACACCTTGATGTACACATCGAGGTATCATACTTTCCCTATTCTCTCTACGAGTAAGCTTTATGGGCCGAGGATAAGGGTTACCAAACTGCCCATCACCACAATTTCCAGTCTTGGGAAATATTTTTGCATCCACAAAGAATTGAACCTTGTTGGGGAGCTCAGAAGTAGATGGTAGTTACCAACTTGACAACCACCTATTTCGTAACCTTTAGTGCACCTATACATCACCAAGTGTGAAATTTCCCAAGGAATCGTTGTGGGTTTGTGTTTTGCATATTTCGTCAGAGTGCATCACCATTATCGTTTCTTTACTGTAAGGTTGTCAAGATGGTCGTAGAGTAGGAATCGACTAGATAATATATCATAACAATAAATGTACTTGCTCTGGATTGAGTGAACTTCAAGGGCTTCACACGTAGGGTCTTACCAATGTTCTTCCTTCAGGAATCCAGTGACGTTCTCTTTGCAGGTTGATCCATTCACCAGTGTTAGTGCTGCTCATCATATTGGCGAAAATGTCAGACGTCGTATCCATGAGTCGCATCCTCAAGTAGCTGAAGTCTTCATACACATAGGTAGATATTTTTTATTCAAGTTATGGTTCGTATTTTCTCATTTGGCTCTAATTTATAATTCATCGAAGTCTTCATACACATAGCTGAAATCTTCAAACAGCAATTTGTTTTGTGCACAAGAACTTCTTGCCTCGAATTATATGCATGACATAATCTGTTGGAGAGCAATGGTCAAGCTTTCGTTAGGTTAATGATCTGGGTTTCGATAAGATGAAGTTTCATTCGAGGATAAGTGTAAATTGATTTAAATGATCATGTACAGTCAGTCTGATAAATGTTTTTAAAACAAACACAGCCGCTTTAGTTGATTTTTCGTCTTTTTACTCTTTGTGAGACCGTCAATATTGTGTGTTCAGGCTTATGATCGATCACATTGTTGTACTAACCAGAAATCGTTCCATGAACATCTTGCACTTGTAATCTAATTTCAACCATGGAAATGCTCTTGCAGACCCTTCAATATCTGAAGTTTCTCCGGATATTGGCGATGTGGAGGAAAAGCTAGAGGGAGCAAATAACCGAAAATACAGCTTCTGTTTGAACAACAACAACATACATTTCGAGGGCAAAGATATTGATAAAACCATCTCTGATATATTTTCCTCAAAGTTTCGGGAGGTAATTCTTTTCCCACACGCCACTCCTAATGTTATCTCCTGATCTCAATGCATCACAATCACAAGGTCAAATAAATGATATTTTTTCTTATAAATTGCACTAATACCATGCTTAAGACTGAATATGACCCAAAGTTGCTATTCATATGCCTTTGTTTTTCGACGCAAATTATTTACTTGTGTTTTCCAGAAAATGGCTGTGGATCGAATAACGCCCCACTTGTTGAAAAACAAGATCTTGCTGGAAGTTGAGGTCTCGATGCCCCCTGACTTTATGATTAGGTAAATTATGTGGATATCGCCATTACTAACAATTTTTCAAGCAGACTGTAAATATTTGCTTACGGCGGTTTTTGTTTCAGAGATGCAATGCTGATGGCAGAAGAGGCGAAGACGGAGATTCTTGAAACTGTGTCTAATATCGCTCAAGTTAGTGTCCAGCTAAGATTATCACACCCTAACCATACAATTTCGCAGTGAACAGGCATGAATACCAGAATGAGAAAAAACAAATAAGGGAGTGAAAAGTAGAAACTACTAAGTACTAACCCCACCAATCATGATGGTGTTACACTGTTATTCATATAAATTGATGGGTTCATTTACCCAAATTTTTGTGTTGCACTACATCCATACCCTGGGTTTACAAAAGGGGGATGGATGGATATTCATATTTGATAACGCATGATGGAACAGCAAACATTGGAAACTTGGAATACATTGAACTGTTGACCTACTCATTCATTCGAGCTCTTATAAGTTAGAAGCATCTTCTATTCTTCTGCTGATGCCCTTTTGAGGGACCTAAATGCCTGTGGAGATGTTGGTGCTACGAAGATGACTCTTTTTGATAGTGAACGCACTATTAGTGACACGCTTGGCAAAACTATTGATGAGGTGGTTTGTTCTTCACCTCTGGATGTGGAGGACTCCTGTCTTAAGGCTTTCTGGACTGTGTCAGGATCGGGTCCAAGCTTTCGCGCCCAAGGATAAGCCAATGGGTCAGCAAGCGCCGGTAATTGCACTCTCTTGTGATGCTTATATCGGGGATTTCGATGAGAACATGGATAGAGGAGCTAACCGGAAACACCGTGCTAAGTACGTTCATCCGCTTGTTCTCAAGAATCGCTATACCTTGAAGAAGAGCGGGGTGGTGAGCGTCAATTTAGCTTGGCTAAGGCGAGACGTCCATTGCCGGGGTCCGAACTTCCCCGCGGATGTTTCAAACGGTCCAGGAAGAGATTCAGGACTTGTCAATAACCAAGAGGGCCTATGGAATGTTGGGTCATCCCAAGATGTCATGAATATTTGGCATCATGGTTCGGTTGTGAGCTGGGTGAATAAACACAAGGTAATAATGGCGATCAAGGATTCGAAATACGCGTGCCTTCACTATTTGGGTCATAACTTCTTCAATATAACTCTGATGGGTCTCAAATTTTGGGAGCTTAAAGTACACATTGAGAGCTTTCCAACGATACTTTACGGGCCTAAAACGGGGTCCGGATGAAAAAGTTATGCGCGTTTGAAGTCGGCAGGGAAAAGCTGCCCAGACGACTGACTCGCCCGAGTTAGTTTTGGCTCGCCCGAGCCACTCTTCTATGACGGATGCGCTATTTCGTAATTTTGTTCTGTTTTTAACCTAATTTCCTGTTTAGTATAAATAGCTTGTTTAGCACGATTTTCCAGGCAACTTTTGATGATTATGAATATGCTGTTGCATTGGTTAGAGTTTCCCTAAATTTTCTCCTAAAATCTAGATTGCTTTATCCAATCTTTTGGTGGTGTTTCTAGTCATTCATTTATTGATCATTTGTTGAATGTTTCCTTTATGATGGTCATGGTGGGGTGTTAGGCTTTGGTGGTGGACTATCTTTATCCGAGGTCATATCCAATCTCATTTGGTGTTCAAAGTTATTGATATTGGTTGATTTTGGTTATTATTCTTGTTATTATTCAAGTTCAAGGCTATTGATAAGAAGTTCAAGCATGGGTGATTGAGATGTTCATCTTTCTCCCCTTATTCCCTTGTTCATGGAATGCTCTCCTCTCTTCTACAACAACTCCAGCTATAACCATCAATTCCCCCACCGCGCCACGCTCCACTTTCAAAGTCAAGCGTTGGCAAAAAAAGTGTGAACTTATTGTGGGACTCTAAGTGGAGGTTGGTTAGTCGTGCTTCGTGTAAGGTCCGGTCTAAGTCAGCTAGATCTGATGAACATGTCAGAAAGAAGGGTAAAAATGCGAGTTTGCTAATTGAATCGTCAAAGCGTCCTCAGACTTTTCTGGCGGACATGACGCACATAGTTGCTAAGTTTGGATGTGGTTCGGGCTTCATTTGTGGGGACCCAGTAACTATTGCGAAACGGCTTGAGGAGACTAGGCGGAGTGAGCAGAAGTGTCAAGTATTTGTGCTGTTTGTATTGGTTTTGTTTATCCTTTCACAGATTCTTTATCGCTGTATTAAGTTGCGGTTTCGCGGTATTGCTTTTTAAATTTCTTTTTAGTTTTCAATGATGAAAAAACAAATACTCAAAAGGGTTTAAGGCCAGCATGTTTTAGCTAGACAGACCTGGCACAAATTAATCCAGACTTGAAATCGAAAAGACAATTTGAATGGGTCAAATACCATTGAAAACTTTAGACTTATGCTGATGAGTTATCTTTGAATTTTCTCATTCCATGAGGGATTTCATGTTTTTGAAGACATTGACTTTCCACTAAATCCATTAGCTTTAGGATACAATTTATAAAATTAAAAAATGATAGTATAAGTCCAAAGTTTTGAATGTTGATTGATCAATGTCCTCTTTGGTAAAATTTTACCAAGACATCATGTATACTTTTTCAATGTACTCAACACAATGTGAATTAACCACAAAACATGTTAATAAATATTCCCTCGTTTTTTATCTGTCATTTATGAATTTCAATGTTAATTTTTAATTATACTTTTTACTAATATTATACTTTTTAACATAATTCAATAGTACACATTTAAGCTTTAGCAGAAATAGTAATAGAAAAAGAAAACTTCAACTTACTTTACCACTATTGTGCATGTTCAACTCCTCATTCCTTCATTGGAGAAGGCAAGCTACAAATCGAGGTATAATCATGAAAAGTTTATAAATTGTACTCAAAATTGAAATTTGACCCGAATTGTAAAATGCTTAAATTGAAAATTTCAAAAGGAATCAAAATCGTCTGTTCAATAGTAGTCTGGGACTTTTCAAGCAGTACGCAGAAAATTCCAGACGAAAAAGAAATTCAAGCGAGCAAAAAGAAGAAGCCATTGGATCAGATAATTGTAGTCTGAGATTTTATTAACGACATGTTATGATTCCGACGGAATTCTCATCACACCAATGGCTAGCTTCCATCAACAAGATTATCAAATCATTGCTCAAAAACTGAAAAGGCAAGATCGAAATAAACTCTGGTAAAGAAAGAGAAGGCTCAGAAGGATCCATTGGTAAGTTTTTAATCAGAGAAACAGTCGTTTCTCATAAAATAGGTAGTTTCGATCATCATAGCCTTCGAGCAAAGTTTTGATTGAATGAAATTCACAGAAAATTCGACCACAGAAAACCACCAATAAGAAAAAAAATCAGGAAGTAATAGAAGCAGGGACAGATAGAATCATAGAAGACAATGTGTTTAGAATAAATCTGAAGTTGATATATATACATAGGTGTGTGGCGAATTAGGGTTCGGGTTATGAGTGCGGCGGCCGGCGATTGTCGAATCAGGGTTAGGGTTAGGGTTAAGACTAACTTTGACCATGTCTTAATTTGGGCTTCCTTTACGCCTAGTTTCATTTGGACCTCAATATATTGGGCTTTTTGGAGGTCCAACGGGCTACGAATGCGCGAATCAGGGTTATACTTGCGAGTTACGAGTGTTAATTATTTGCGTTGACAAAAGTTTGGGTCCAAGTAAATTAGGTGTTAGTCAAATTTGGTCAATATCAAAATTCAGATGAAAAATTGATGTCTATACCCAGACTTTTTCAGTTTGGATCGTAAGAAAATTCAGACGGAGCTATTCGAGTCAAGCTTGTTCGGATATTCAATCAAACGTCAAAATCGAGTTTCAAACGATGTTTTTATAGAAACTTAACATTGATAAGTTAGGGTTTACTATTTGGAGTATATTTTATGTTTCTTGGTTGAAAATACCCTATGAGAATTTATGTTTTGGAAATTATCTATATGCATTTGTGCCGATTGTTTATGTTAATCACCTTTTAACCCGACCGTTAAAATTTTCAAATATATTTGCTTCAAAAGCTCATTTGAATAACTATCTGTGAATCAGTAAATTAGAACCACTATTTACCTTTCAAACTACTCTGAATTGTTATCTACTGTCTAGGCTACTAGTTGTGCCGAATAGGCCCTAATAGTATTCAAAAACATTGCATAAATCTTTAATACTACTATGAACTTGTTCTTTAGACTAGTAAGTTAAGTTTAACTTAACTCAGTCTTTTCTTACTTTACCTTACCTAACTCTCTAAAAAGACACTCATACCAAACTCAAAACTTAATAATATTACTTTTGTCTACTTCAAGCTATCAACCATTTTTTAAATTATTCTAAATGGTAGGCTTATTTTGAAGATTATTCAAAATGATAGGCTTATTTTGACAATTTTAAAAATTATTCAAAGTTTTCAAGCACTTTAGATACTATTTCTAGTGTCAAACACTTTAGGTATTATTCAAAGTGAGTCGAGTGTGAGATTGATAGGGAGAGCTAAATAAAATTGAGAGACGAAGAAAGTTTTGCGAGCAGTATTTTAACAACGATACAAGAAGAAGCTCACAAGATGGAATTTTTTTTTTAAAATAAGACTACCACTTGGAATAGTTTAAAAAGTGGTTGACAACTCGGAATAGGCGAAAGTTGAAGTCTACCAAATGGAATTTCTCTTATTTTAATCATTAAATCATTCCACTTTTTCAGACACTTATAATTTTTTCATTTATTTTCACCAAAACATTCAAATTTTATTAATAAAATATTTCCACCCTATAACTAACTTAATTCTTTTGTGCGTTGTGTTGCGGTTAGTTGCGGTAGATTGCGTTAAGTTGCGGTGAAAATAGTAAAAGGGTAATGGTAATTTGCAGTATGTTGCGGTAATTTGCGTTGTGGTTAGTTGCGTTAACGCACAAAAGAACAGTATCTTAACTCAAATCAATCTTTACCTTTCATTCCTTTCCTTACCCTATCAATCCTAACTCAACACAACCACTCTAAAGAACAACACCTATATTATTAATCCAATACTTATGAGATTATTAAATAATAATTAAAGTGATCGACACAATTAATATATGAACTACATTGACTTCAATTTTATTTGGGGACTACAGGATGTGCAGTACTCGGAAATAGCTGCTGAGGGGAGATCAGGCTAGAGTGTGTAGTGGGTGTTATCTATGGAGCACAATCTATCTCAGCCAAAAGAATACAATGGGAGCAATTGGTGCAACTAAAGCAAGGTCTTCGAATTCCCATGATTCTAATGGGTGACTTCAATGAAGTAGTTTCTCCCAGTGAAAGAAGAGGTTGCAGCCAAGTAACTGAATCTATGTTGGAGTTTGCTGGTTTTATTCAAGATATGCAACTTCAGGACATTCCTCCTGATCAGCAATTTACCTATCTGAGATCGAATGCTGCAAGTAGGTTGGACAGAATTCTCATTGATGTTTCTTTATTGGCATTTTTTTCCACATTTTGAGGTGTATTGCAGACCCAGGAAAAACTCATATCATTTCCCCATTTTATTGAAGACATCAAATATCCAGTGGGGACCAAGCTCTTTCAAAACCTTGGATGTGTGGCTTGAGCACCCTAAGTTTTTCTCCTGGTTTGAAAGAGAATGGAACAGGCTAGGGGAGATGTCTGTTTCTGAAAAACTCAAGCTCATCAAATCTCCACTCAAGCATTGGAACAGTGAAGTTTTTGGCAATGTTGAATTCAAAAAGAAGTCCTTGGAAGCAGAGCTTGTTAAACTGGATCAGAAGGCCTTGATTTGTGCACTAGACGATTGTGATAATTTCAGAAGAATTGTTATTTTGTCACAGCTCAGAGCTACATCAATACAACAAGAGAGACTATGGTTACAAAAGTCTAGAAGCCAGCAGTTAAAGAGTGGTGACAAAAACACAAAATATTTTCACACGCTGGCAACAATCCGCAGGAGGCAAAAGCTTATTCAGAAGATTCAAATTGAAGGAGTTATGATAGACGAGTTGGGCAAGGCAAAAAAGGCTATCAGGCAGTTTTTTATAAGACAGTTTCAAAAGAGATCGAGAGCCTTTAATTTTGATCTCAGTTTGCTTAATCTGAATAAGCTAGCACATCATGATGTAGAATGGCTTGAAAGGCCTGTTACGAAGGAAGAGATCTTGGCTGCTGTTAAGGATTGTAACTCCACAAGTGCTCCTAGTTTCGACGGTTTTAATTTCAAATGCATTAAATCAATTTGGCCAGTTATTGAGGAGGACTTCTGCAAATGTATTGGTGACTTCTTTACTGGTGGTGTTCTACCAGACGTGGTCTCGACTACGTTGGTTACTTTGATCCCTAAAAAGTCAGGAGCAAGTGACATTAAAGACTACAGACCAATTAGCATGATCGGGTGTGTCTACAAAGTGATAGCCAAAATTCTTAGTATAAGGCTTAAGAAGGTCATTCACACTCTTGTTGGGCCTGCCCAAACAGCATACAGGAAGACAGATCCTCGATGGTGTGATGGTAGCTGCAGAAGTGGTTCATTGGCTGAAAAGAAAGAAAAAAGATGGGGTTTTACTGAAGCTTGATTTTCAAAAAGCTTATGACTCTGTTGATTGGGATGCACTTGAAGAGGTTCTTATTCAGATGGGCTTTGGAGACAGGTGGATAGGTTGGATTATGAAATGTGTAACTTCAGCCAGAATCTCAATCATCATCAATGGATCTCCCACCAAGCTTTTTCAAATTGGTCGAGATCTAAGGCAAGGTGATCCCCTATCTCCACTTCTTTTTGCTCTTCTTGCGGAAGTTCTTAACTGCCTGATTTCTGTTGGTGTTAATTGTGGAGAATTTCACGGCTTGGAGGTTGGGGCAAAGAAGGTCAACATCACTCATTTGCAGTTTGCTGACGATACGATAATTTTCTCCAAGGCCAACGAGTATGATTTGCTGAATCTCAAGGCAATTCTACAGTCTTTTGAGGAGTTTGCGGGGCTTTGCATTAACTATGAAAAATCAGCCATGATAGTGTTGGGCAAGGATGACAAGTGGGGTAGGAAAATGGCAAAAAAGATGGGATGTATGCTCTCAAATTTGCCCATAACCTATTTGGGTATTCCTTTAGGTGCCAATATGAAGAGAAAGTGCATTCCTGAATAAAGTCAGTCCTGAATAGCCTGCCTCTTTACTATTTGTCAATGTTCAAAATCCCAAAAACTGTTGCTCATTCCATCAATAGGATTCAAACAAAATTTTTCTGGACAAAAGGTGCAAACAAGGACTGTAGAGGAAGTGCATTGGTCAGGTGGGAAATTTTACAACGGCCTAAAGATAGAGGTGGTCTTGGAATTGGTGATTTACAAAGGAAAAACATGGCTCTTCTTTTCAAATGGTGGTGGAGGTATGCAACTGAAGAAGGTATGCTGTGGAAATGTGTTGTGCAATCTATTCATGCAGAAGACTTTGCCTTAATCCCTTCCAAATGCAAGCCGTGGATTGCAAGTTCATGGAATGACATTAAAAAGGCAATCAATAGTGACAACAATATTCAACAGGTGATTAGCCAACAACTGAGATTGAAAGTTGGTGATGGAGCTCAAATTCGCTTTTGGGAAGATGTGTGGCTGGATGGTCATCCATTGAAAGTGTCATTCCCCCTTCTTTTTCAAATTGCTGCTGATAAAAAAGGTGCCATCAAAGACTATGGGTGGTTTGAAGGAAATGTCTGGAGATGGATCTTGGCCTGGCAGAGGGAATTAACATTTGATGAGTTGGCTTCTGAGTGTGCATTGAAAAACAGACTAATTTCTGTTGTCCCTCAAATAAATGTCAAAGACAGTATTGTTTGGCATGGTTCTTCCCGATTCACTGTGAAAGATGTCCTAGATAAAACAGAAGCTATTGTGTATGGACAGGCTATGTATGACTCGGTTGTCAGCTCAGTGTGGCAAAGACTTGCCCCTCACAAAATTGAAATTATGGTGTGGATTGCTCTTCTAGGGAGGTTGAACACTCGTGACATGCTTCAAAGGAAGGGAATTATTCAAGCTCCATCTAATATATGCCCCCTGTGTGATATGGAACCTGAAAGTGATATTCATCTTTTCATCAACTGTCTGTTTGCTCGTTTTCTGTGGTCTGAAATCATGCAGTGCTTGGGACAGTTGGTTCAACAGTAACAAAATTTGAAAGATCTATTTGAAGGCTGGCTGCAAGTGAGATTCAAGAATAGGTTGAGAACGTACTTTTGGATTGCATCTTTTTTTGCTGTTCTCTGGTCAATTTGGTGCCATAGAAATGCTGTTATATTTGATCAAGTGGAAAGGAATAGAGAGCTAGTGCTGCACAACATCAAATGGAGGGTTTGTCTTTGGTCTACAACGTGGAAGGACACTCATGATTATTCTGTTGATCAATTAGCTATGAACTTCCACCAAATCCCCTTCATCTTTCAATAAGCCTATGTAGTTTTTCTATGGCTGGGTTTCTTTCTGTCTCTTGTTTTGTTGGAGCAACTGTCATGTTGGTTCTGTGCTTGTATTAGCTCAGTTTTGTCTGTTGGGCTGTATAAGCTTGATACTGTTGGTGCTTGTTTGCACTCGGTTTGATTATATAAAGGGCTTACTTGGCCGCTAATTATAAAAAAAAAATACAGGAAAGGTACATTCTTTTCCTTAATGCAAAAAGATAAAGAGAGATAGAATAATCCCCTTTCTAAACATCTATAAATTCTTAAAATTAGAGTCAAAGAAAGTCAAACTATAAACAGTTTTATGAAATATCTACAAAAGGTTCCCCCAACAAATTCTCTTATGAAGCCTTTTACAAAAGCTACTAATGGCTTAAAAATTAAAATTCATGCTTTGTGGTGGAACTTTGGGATTTCCTTGAACTTTTCCTTATAGTTAGTCACGTTAAAATATTTCAATTTGATAATAATAATAATAAATAAAGTAATTATAATGTGTCATGACGTGCAAGCTACTTATACCTTCTTTTAGCATTTTATATACCCAAAACCTAAAAATCAAGATATTATATGAAAGATTAGATTCCCACTTCAATGTTGAAGTTACTGGAAGTAAGAATATCAACCATACCAATCAAAAGTTGTTTAAGTACTTTATTTAATTTTAATTAAGGTGTACGGATTAGTTTTGGTAATGTTAGTTATAAGGGGCAAAAAACCCATAGTGTGGCTACTACGTTTTAACGTTTTTGTTGTGATTTTATAAAGTAATTAGATGGTAAAAAGTAAGATGGTAAAAAGTAGGGTCCTCAAAAACATTGACATGAAAATCCGGTTTGATCCAATTTGAAAAAAAATCAGATATGGTCATACATTATTCATCCGAATTCGGACATTAACTTATTTGACTGGAAAGTTGGGCCCAATATTTTCATTTTTTGTTCTAATTATTCGATCCAAAAAATATTCAAAAAAACTAAGTATTAAACACCAACTTTTTCTCCAATTCATCTGTACCTGAAATAACCTGATCCTCAATTTTTGACAGATCCAATAAAAAGTACTCACTATGAGATGGAAAAAAAAAAGAAATCACCTACTTCTACATGGCTAAAGACCATTTACATGATTCAACTAATGTGGATCTTGCACCCATTATACATTGACCTAGGACTGAATACATAAAATTTGAGATCCAATATTCAAAAAATGGTACTTACTAATTAAAATTGGTACAAATGACGACCCATTACATGTCAAGGATGTCAGAATCGGGATTCTAAGTTCTAACTTATAACTATGGGAAAGTTAGGATTGCAATTAATCTATGTAGCATCGTGGATCGAAATGTAGATAGTAGAACCGAACCGAATATTTTGGATTATAAAATCGTAGAATCGTAAATTAGAATTGAGATTTTAATAACTGTGACATCCCACAAGCAAAATCTTGGCAAAAAACTCATGCCAAATGAAGATAGATTCTGCTGGGGAAAAAATAAAAAAGTATACCCGAAAAAGTAGTTAAGGTACTAATTGATATGCCTAATTATGTAAGCGCCAAAAGCGTACGGTCGAAGAAGTATAATTAACATACTACATAAGCAGGCATTTTTACCAATAACTTTGACAAAAGGTAGATTATCCAATCCAATATCTAAAAGCAATGATACCATTTTCTACTTTTATTGAGTAGTAATTTCTTTTATGTAATATAATAATAATAATAATAATAATAATAATAATACTCCCACACTTGCACGGTCGAAGTAGTAATACAAAACCATATAAAAGCAAAAAACAATGTGATTAGTCTTATGCTAGGGCTAGACCTGCTCTGAATTTATAAGCTTTGTTTACCTATCAAGGACCACACTTGCACTTATAAATTGCATATTTAAGTTAATAAAAGAAAATTGCTCATGAATATGTGACTATGTTGGTTAAATAATTATTTTTTAGGTATGCTATTAAAAATTAAATTTAAGTACTCCCTCCGTCCCATATTAATTGACACTTAAACTAACTTTTTTTGTCCCATAATAATTGTCACTTTCCATTTCCCAATACCTAATTTAATTATTTTGACTTTAATAATCATGTTAAGTTTTTACTTTTTCAATTAATAAAAACTACTTCTACTCACATTCTTTCATTATCTATGGCTTGGTATCTGAAAAAATACCTTGGAAAATAATGTTATTTAATTATATGGGTAGTTTTTTTTTAGTTAAATATTGGTATGTGAAAATTTTCAAAATATGTCAATTAATATGGGACGGAGGGAGTATCTATTTAATGTGGAAGTCCATTTTGTTTAACTTTATGTACATCTTTTGATTTCTTCAACACAACGAGGAAAAGAGGAAACAAATTAATTAAATGGAAGTAAAAATGTAGCAATTGAACCCCAGATTTCAATTTTTTGTAAAAAATAAGGAACAACGGACTTTATCTTGCTTGTTATTTATGTATTATGTTACCTTAGAGTTCAATAAAAACAAAGCTCAGAACTAGAGTACTTGGATGTTGAGAACAAGAACAAAAGGCATCAAATAGCCAAAATAATAAGAGAAATGATTGGGATAGTATGCAACACGAATGACCTTGTTAGAGGACACAACCGTGTCAAAAGTAGTGGAGGCGTGGGGACTGTGACTCTGCTTTATATAAGAAGGCTACAAGTTTATATATCTTAACTAAAATTGAAACATTTAGAAAGTTAAAATTGACATTAACTTAGTGGCCCAGGTGTTTTTTCAAAGTGCCACTTACATTGTAGAATGTTGGTTTAACTCTTAGTTATATATAACATTCTTTTTTGTTTTAATTTTTCACCAAAGTGTTAATTGGTATGTACCCCCTTGAAGAAATTTCTAACCCTGTGTACGTGGACGCATTTGTGTTGACTACAGATTGGTATGACAGATCATTAGTTTATGAGTCGGTTACCAAGATTTTGACATGGTTTCTTCGTGGTTTAGCCGCTTTCTAAGTTCTAGGATGTTGAATGCATGAATTGTGCATAGAGAGAGAGTAAAAAAGAATTCTCAAACTCATACATTGTTTGTAATTGTAATCCTGAAAACTTCTAGTGCATCATTTTGTGATATTTTCACATTTTTGGGGCTTTTTCATGTTAAAATAACAAAACTCTTGTGTTCTTGATTTACTTTTCTTCACTTATTAATGTTTACTTCTCTAATAAGTCATATTTTTACAAGCAGCGTCCATTTGGCTCATTGTTTTTCGAATATAAAATGAGGGATGGTCAACAACTAAATATTGTATGGATATAACTCATGTTCATCATAGTGGTTTTTGTGGGTATTCTAACACCCTTCTATATTTTTAAGGTGAATCTCAAATACGATTTCCATAGTATCTTCTTTTGTAGAGTCAAACTAATTGAAAATATAATTTAGCAAGGAGTATAGATGCTCCTATATCCCCAAATCCCGGAAATATTGAGCTCATCTCAGCTCCATTTGACTTTTCATCAAATTAAATTAGTATAGCCACTTTTTTGAGTTGAAATTCCTAGCTATATAATAGTTGTAAATCAAACATTGGCTGAGAAAATAATAAACAATATCCTCAAGTATTTATTCAAGAGGCACGTAGGATCCAAATTTAAAACGTAACCAATAAATGGAAATGCATGAAATTAAAAAAGGTTTTTCTAGGATCTAATTCTTTAAAGAAAATTTTGATATCCAAGTATTATTGACTACAAGTACAGAAAAACACCAACCACAAATTTATATGCTCCCCCTTGAAAGTTGTCAAACCACTTGAACATTTTCCACTGATATACATGTTTGGGAACCCTAACAAAAGGCTACAACAATATTCTCTTCATTTATTTTTGGAAAGTACATACCACCATTTTTAGGGTTTATGTTTTGAAGAAAATTTATTCAATACTAACGTAAGGTTGGTAAGGAACGGAAATGAAGGTAAGGAAATAATTTTAATTTAAGTGTTTTTTAGGGATTCAGATAAGGTAAGGTAAAGTGAGAAAATGATATAATAAATTTAATTTACTATTCTAAAGAAGTTGTATCTAGAACTCAAACTCTTGACATTATGATCGCACGACAACGACTCAATCATTGCACCAACACCGTACCCCTTCGCTCTTGGAAATACATGCTACTGTGAAACTCTGTTATTTGTTCTTGGAAATATATGCTACTATTTTATGTAAATTAGTCTATATAACCTATGCTTCATTAAATTTTACAAGCTTGTAATGTTGTTTATTCAATATTTACTCTATTTGTCCGTATTTAACTATTTGCAAAGTGATATATCCCAAATAAGGTTGTTCAAATCGAGATCCTAGTTAGGATCGATGAGCGTTGTTAGGATCGAAATCGTAGAATCGGATCGAGGATCGTAAGATTCTAATACAATATGCAAATATCAAAAAAAGTTCTATAATAATTAAAATCTTAACAAATATTCACTACTAATGATGCAATACGTTAGAGTATATTAGGTGATAACTTTTATACTTAACTTATAAAATTTTAAAGATAATAATGTGCGCAAACGTTATCAAATTCATGTAGGATCGTGGATCGAATCATATGATCGTAGAATCGTGTAGCGATTCTAACACATAATATTCAGCCTAAACCTGGATCGTAAGATTTTTTAATTACTTTAAGATCCTAATAAGAGTTGAATTGATAGAAGATTTTTGGATCGTAAACTTGTAGAATCACTAAAAAGGATCGAGATTTTAATAACTATGATCCCAAGACAAAATAAAGATTTGATGGAAATAAGAAAAAAATTACTTAATGCTTCAATTTACTATTAACAATTCATTATGTACGTACTTTCATTGTGCAAATAGTTTACAAATTATATTAATTTAAATAATATAATTGTAGAACCATATCAAAGTCAATATTAATAACAATATTTGATCCGGGAATGACTAAGGAAGCTAGATTAGATACCCAATGATCACAAATACCTTAGAGTTTAAGAAAACCCCAATTAGAACTCATAAAACTAACTCTAATTTTTAGGGTTTTTGGGAGATTAATGATGAAAATCAGCACAACAACAATAATAATAAAGAGATATGACTAATTAAAGAGTAAAACTCACCAATTAGCCTAAGAACCTCAAGAAGGTTGCAAGGATTCACCACTAGCACCCACACTTGAAACTCCAACAATTTCCACTCAAAAATTGAAAGAAAACACACCAACTCACTTGAATAAAAGGAAATTAACTAATTAATCCACCAAGGATTAATCTTAATTACAAGGGTTTCAAATACCCTAAAACTCACAAAGTGTTCTTTGGCTAAACCTAAAACTCCATTGTTCAAAAACTTCCTCTAAAATGGAGGAGGATACAAATATATAGAAAAAGGGGAGAAAAGTCGCGTAGATCTGTTGGAAAAAGGGTGAGACACTGGCAGCACCTCAGAGACGCCACCAGCGTCTCAACCAGGAAGGTAGGGTGGAAAATTCAGGGAAGGAAAGCATTGGTATCAGTTAGCGCCGCTATCATTCTTGCCGGTTTCTGCTGACTTCCAACGCACATAACTTTATCGTTTTAACTTCGATTTGAGCTTATAATATATCTATAGAAAGCTATCGGTGTGTACTATAAGCTCACCAAACTTCAAGTCAATCGGAGTTTTATTGAAGGAGTTATGATCAAAAGAGTGAAGATGTGTCTTTTCTTATTACCAAATTTTGCCCACTTTCTTCCCTTTTCCTTTTTCCTTCTTCAGTCTTTCTTAGCTCCGTTTGAACCCCTTCGGTCTCGGTTTCTCCCGTACTCCTCCTTGATGTTCCATAGGTCCAAGTTCGACCCTTGTGAAATTACCAAAATGCCCCTTTGCTTCCAAAATAGTCGATTTGAGGCTTCAAAAGCGACCCGAGCTTGACTTGAAGGAAAATAACTAGGATTCACTTTCGTTATTTTTTCCGATGTTAAAGACCCTCGGGAAATATGAATCAATATTCTTATTTTAATTATAATTATGAATTTTACAAAGACTTGAAACTTTTTCCATATCATAAATTAAGAGTCACATATGAAACTTAAGTTTCCAACAAAAGTGAGTTAACATATGAATCCTTTTTTTTATCTATTTGTAAACCTAATATGATATAAAATAAGTCATTCAATAGGTCAATTTTGAAAATTATTAATAAATATTTTCTTGTAAAGATGATATATATAGACTTCAAAAACATATAACAATAATAATGATAATTCTATCTAAAAACTTATTTTGATTCTTTATATATATATATATATATATATATTAATATTAATTGCTAGATAAGTATTTGATTAAACATTTAAATTATGTAGATGTTACAAATCACAATTCTATTGACTCTTGAATGAAAATGTAACATGTTTTCCCCCTCTTAAATGTACATCATATTTTAATATGTTAGAATTTAGGTATCATATTGACATAAATTTAAATTAAATTCATAATAATGGGTAAAAGATTGAGAAGGCGTTAAAAGTTTAAATATCTTTTAATTACTTTTGAATATCCAAATTTCTCAAATGATGTCATTTATTGTTCATTTTTCTTAGAAAATTTATTTTAATATTGCTATATTATAAATATTTTAGTATTCATATTTGGATAAACTCAAATATTGTTCTATCAGGATTCAGGATGCAAAACATGTCAGTATCGATCATGACCCACAAACTAAGTGATCTACTATGTGTAATAGTATTGAGTTTAGTCCCTGTTCTTTTGTATAGTGCGTTGTGGTGCGGTACTACAATTCACATACTACTCAATATTCTTCCACACAGTATCACACTTTACCACAATTATTATCAATATACTATTTTTTTCCTCTACTTTTCATATTATCTCTCCTCATCTACCACATTAATTACACTTTTCACAAATTTTACCATATCATTCCATACCTTACAACATTTTCCACAATTTTACGAAATCGCACCATCTCGGCTCTTTACCAACCACACAAAAGAATATGACAAATTGTACATGTGATCAATGGTATAGGACAGTGAAAAGTATAACCGGAAAGATGCTATCAATCCGAGTATGCATGAAAGAGTAGGTAATCCAACATGCGTCAGCCCTTTGATGACAAAAGAAATTTTCTTCATCAACTTCTTTTTAGGTCTTTTATTTTATCTTTTTTGGGGTGGGGGTACACAACTATATATATGGGGATATGTGTATCATATCATTATTCATTTATTCATATTTCATATATAATATATATGTAGCCCTTGAATTCAAACTTTAAATCATATTCTATACCAATGTTAGTCCAAACTTACTGACACCATTAAGAGAACCAACTTAGACCTATGCATGGGGGACCATACCCATTAACTATATTTATATTACTATAATTTGTCATTTTACCATTTAAAAAAAGTGCTAATTATTTCATAATGCATAATTTTCTTGAGTTATTACTATTTTCAAAATGTTAATGATGTATACACCATACTACACTACAAGAAATGGGCAATTATCACATACTATCATTAGAAACTTGCCTGCCTTTGTATCCAGGCCCATTGATACTGACCTAATTATTATTTGTTTTTCACATAATTACTTCACAATTATGAAAAGAAAATTGAAGCAATATAATAAGAAGGCAGTGGTATCTTTGTGATGCAATGTTTACAGCTAGAAGAAACCAAAGATAGCTACAGCTGGGAGTTATACTGCTGAGAGCTAAAAGTATCGACCTACCCTAGAAATTCCTTCTCTCAAGGGTTAAACCTAGAACATCATTAAAAACTACAGCAGATAACTACCTATGAAAACTCGAATTACAAATAATTGAATTTATATGCCCACACTTCGCCAACCAATCTGCCACCCTATTTCCTTGACAGAAGATATGTGACTCGTGGCTGGTGATTTCGAGCAACTTTAACACAAAAATATATGGATTTGTTGGAGAAAGTGTGAATAAGTTGTGCATAATAAGTGATGAAGAAGAAAAGTAAGGGACTAAGTAATTGGAAGGAAAAAGAAAAATAAATCAATGCTCGAGAGAAGTAATATGTTCTTCGAGTAACTAGCTATGCAACCATCAATTGTTGGTCAGACACGATCACCTTCCACCTGTAATAATAGGTTGTCGAGACAAATTTAATTAGTTTAACAAGTTGAGTGATAATTTTGGCTGGAAAAAGTTGGGGTGACAATTTTAACTAAAGTAAAAGTTGGATGGTACAATCAGTTATACACAACACTACTATTCGCTAAGGAAAATTTTTTCCCCGATTATGGATGTCTGAATTAAGTTTAGGTACAAACCACGCTAAAAACGGCGCTAACACTCGAATTATTAAACTAATAGTGATATAATGCACCAATACACACACACACACATATATATGCGTGTGAGAGAGAGAGAGAGAGTGAACAATCTAACATATGCAAGTGAACAATAATTTTATTTATAATACATATTCCAGGAGCACGCTATAAATTACATATAATGCACTTATATCTAACTAATTAAGTGATTATAACGAATTTGGTGAAGCTTGCAAAGTAACATAATGAAAATGGTTCAAGTCTAGACCTGTTAATTTAGATAAGCAGGTTAAATACGGGCCATGTGTATCCCAAATTTGGGTAAATATGGGACATGTGTATTTCAGGTATGTAAATATGGATGGTGTATACTTAAAAGAATAATAATTTCGGGTCAAATAGGCGGGTCGGGTCAAGAAAATTGTGTTCAAAACTCAATTTTCTGGTTCAAGTCGAGAAACTTGTGTTTAAAACTCAAAATTTTCGAGTAAGTTCCAGTCGGGTTATTGGGTCAGGTCAAAGATTGACAAATCTATTCAGGTTACTCCAACTACTATACCACTGTAAATTGGCCTTAATTAGTCCATGGTAAATATCTAAAGTTATTGTTAGGTGTTCAACTATCAACTTACATTTTTAGCTGGGATGATTCTCCATGATATTAAAGTATATACAACTAAGAGAGATATCTCAGATTCAAATCTCAACGATTCCCATGTTTAATGACATAAGTTTAAGGCAACGTTTACAATATCCACACTCAAAGCTATAAGGCATTCATATAAGGAGGCGTGTTAAAAACTTAAAATATAAAACTATTGTTAGACCTTCAATCATATAGTTTAATTTAGCCTTATTACCAAAGTTTTTTGACAACAAAGGAAGGACCAAATAAAAAACAGTTGTAAATAACTTTATCTAGTTTCCATTTTATTTACCACTTATTAACTATTCTATGATTTCCGATGTTGTTCATTGATCGATTATTTTTCGCATAATATTTTGATAAAAATTATAATATTATATTGTTATGATAATATTTTTCATAATGAATCTAAGATACAATAATATTTTTATGTAATAGACTTTTTTTTATAACCTTTATACAGTAGACTTCTATGTGATAGACTTAGCATCGTGTATAATGATAACTTAATGTTTAAAAATTTCAATATTTAACTATCACAAAAACAAAATTTATGACAAATAAAATAGGAAAGACATGGTACGTAGTTGCTGTCTTGCTGATTATTATTCGCCTGAATTTTAATTATTGGAATCAAATCAAGTGTTAAGCTACTACTTGATTCCCCTACAAAATCTTATTAGCATTGAGCTACGACAACAAGGTCAACAGCCAAGGCAATCTATTTCAAAAGACTAGATATAATTAAGTTTGAAAATTAAAGGTCACACCTTATCATACGGTAGGAAATATGGCGGGGTCAGGATATACTTAATTTCGGTCTGATGCCATTTTTTGATAGTTATAATTAATTACTACCTCTGTCCCTAATTAATTGTCCATTTGATAATTTTGATCGTTGATTACTCATAAATTACAATGAGTTATAATATAAAATTAATATTATTGTAATTTTTAGTACAATATCTTTCTAATAGTGATAATTTCATATTGTAACTTATTGCAGTTTGTGAGTAATCAACGGTCCAAATTTAGACAAATGGATAATTATTTAGGGATAGAGGTAGTATTTGATTATATGAGGGTCATAGTTTCATCTGCTAACAAATATAAATTGACACTTTAATTGGAGCAGCGCATATGTGAAAACATATTTTATGCATGGTGTTATAATTAATTATTGGTAAACTTCGCTTTTATTATTTTTACCATGTTTTTATTATTTAAAGAAGATCCTGAAGAATCTCTAAAATGAACATGAATATATAGTCTTCAAAATCTTCAATTACAAGAAATTTGAGAGATGTTTGAAAAAGAGTAGGATGATGCAACTTTTAGCAGCGTAATGCCTACCATCATAGTCAAAAATAGACAACCTTCAATGAGGGATTAATGAGATTGCAAAGACTAGTACGTCTTGTAGAGGGCGAAGTTAAATATAATTGACATGAAAATTATACATAATTGAGATCGATATAATTAACTGAGAAAGTTTACTATTATTTGAGACTAAAATTAAATATAAATTAAAATGAAAAGATATATTAATTAAAATTAGAGGTTATCTATATTTAGAATTAAAGTAGAAGGATTTTTGTCTCAATTTTATTTTAACTTATTATATTTTTTAGCCTCGAATAATTATTATTGATAATGTCAGTATTATCCTTCGTTGGAGTAAGGGTATAAAAACACATATTTCTGTTAAAGTACACGTAGAATAATACATGTTACAACAGGTAGAGATTAAAACAATAGATACTGCTTTGTGTAAATAACACATATTTTTGAAGAAAAATTAAATTCTAATAATCCCTACTTTCACCTTTTATATCCCAATAATTCCTACTTTGCTTTTATATTTTGGTGGTCCAAAAAATATATATAATTGTATTATGGTGGGATGCTACTGAGACAAGTGGGGGTTGGTAGTTTGCTGACGTGTACTGGTGAAAGTGTGTTTGACCAAGAAATTATTATTTTAGTTGTATTCTAACAATCTTATTTAACTTGTTATTGTATTATAGTAGTCCTATTAGCATATTTATTGTATTTTGGTGATCTCATTTCATAGTTGACTATATTCTAGTGCTCTGAATTCCTGCTCAAACACAATCTCATCGGTACATGTCAGCAAACCACCGAGTCATCACCACTTGACTCGGTGACGTTCCACCAAATCAAATATAATTTTATTTTTTTACCACCAGAATACAAAACAAAGTAGGAATTATTGGCATACAAAATATGAAATTATGGATTATTAGAATCCAATTTTCCTATTTTCGAATATATAGTAAACTTCTTATAATCGATAATAATCCTAGCTATCAATAAAAACCTTTGTGTAAAAAAGTGTATTAAATATTAAAATATGGTAAAATGCAAGATACTAAAACGTATTTTGGGCAAACCATACGTATCAAAACCCTTAATTAAATAAACCCAAGTTGTTTATCTTTAAATATGCCAAATTGCTCCACCCTACCAGAACAAACAAGGTTGTATATATATAAACCAAGAAAGACATGAGAGAGTCATCTTAATTCTTATATAAAAGAACATCAGCAACGTGTCTCTCTCTAACAGGATCATCTCCCCAATATTTCTCTCTTCAATCCCTCTCCCTTTATTGAAATCCCAAAAAACAAATTAAACCCACTTTACAACAATGGTTGATAACTTAGCATCAGCTAATAATTCATACCCCAACCCACAAAGATTTCTCCCAAATTACCACCCTTCATCCTCCTCCCAACCCTCCACCACCCCGTCCTCGCCGTCGGATCACCACTACCCCTACAATCCGAGGGCTGAGAGCGACCAGGACCATGATCAAGGGCTGATAAAGGAGCAGGAGAGGCTGCTCCCCATCGTAAACATGGGGAGGATAATGAAGCAAATCCTCCCCCCGAACGCGAAAATCTCCAAGGAGGCTAAGGAAACCATGCAGGAATGCGTCTCTGAATTCATCAGCTTTGTCACTGGAGAGGCTGCGGACAAGTGCCACAAGGAGAAGAGGAAGACCGTGAATGGGGATGATATTTGCTGGGCTTTGTCCTCTTTAGGGTTCGATGATTATGCTGATCCATTGAAAAGGTACCTCAATCGATACCGCGAGTTCGAGGGGGAAAGATTGGCTAATCAGACCAAGGACAGAGACACTACTAGTAGCTAGCTAGCTAGCTAGGTACTACTACTACTAATTAATTTTATGTATATGTCATGATATCCTTGCCCTTGCTTGCTTGTTCTACTCTAATTACTACAACTATCCCTCTTTTCTTGTTTTGGGTTAATTTCGGTTAGTTCATTTGGTACTTGATCAGGCTTTTAGGATAAGGATGCGTATATCTGAATCCTCTTTAATTTCTATTTTGTCGAGCTATATCTTGATTGATTTTTGTTGTTTTTGTTGCTAATAAGAGGGTAAAGATTCCTCGGACTAACTTGTTTCCTAAAATAGGATTGGCATATATATTTGATGAACTTAATTAGATACCATTTAACAATGATAATTGAGATATTTCTTGCTTAATCATCTAGTTTTTTAACTGCCATAATATTGGTACGTACTAGTTTCTTGGAAGTTGCTCCCACTTAACCTTCTCCTAATCTCACTTTACTCAAGATTAGGTATTTGTGTTGAATTTTGAGTTTATCTTGTTTAATTGTTCAATGACACTTGGCTAGCTAGTTGAATTACTGGTTTGTTCTATCTTAATGGCCATTGGAAATTTCTAACCTCTACTCTAGTCTAGTCTTCTGCACACTTGTTTTTCTTTAACCTTTCTCGTTTTCTAGATTTAGGCTAACTAGGATAGGAAATTCGAACCAAATTGAGTAAGTAATTAAGTTTAAGTGTGTATTTAGCTCGATTTAAACTTTGAATTCTAACTCATGAGAATTGACTTGTTCAATCTCCCTTTGCACTAATCAAGCACAAAATCATGTAAATGAAGAAGTATTTGTATGACTATTTGGAATGTTTCTAACCTTTACTCATTATTGCATGGTCGATTAATTACTTAATTATTTACCTAATTCATAATTTTGTCAAATGCTTTGATGTTGTGATATTTGATGCTTCTAAGTATTCACTAAAATTAATGTACTATTGAAAAACCAACCCTTTAACAAGTACTCCACTTGGGTATTCACGTTTCAACTTTCAAATAGTTCCGATTTCAGATCTTATTATATGTAAGGACTTTTTACTTTTCTCTTCTTTTCATTAACAATCCCTACTATATTTGAAAAAGAAGAAATATAATACTATTCATCAATATTTTTAACTTGTCGACCCCATGTCAAATTGACAATAATTTGACAGAAAAATATACTTTAGCATATATATATATATATATATATATATATATATATATATATATATATATATATGGGTTTCGGCATTTTGAGGCATGGGAATGAGCATATACATGATATATGTTGTGTAGGAACTAGAAAAGCACCAGTATCATGTCTAAGATCATTATTGTTTATTGTGAATTTGTGATAGTATTGGAGACATTCTTCCCTTGTTCATGGGGAAACATTTGCCTTTTGCATAACACCTGTACTTGATTTTGGAAATGTGTTTGCTTCCTCATTTTCTCTTTTCTTCTTCTAAAGAAAAAAAAATGTACTTGGCCTTTTTAGCTTGGGGCACCTAGCAAAGTGAAAGATAATGACATATGACTTATGATATGATATTGTCCTGTCTTATTATTATTTTCTCAAAGTTTAAATTCACATAACTTGAACTGGATCTCTATTTCAAATTTAGACATGCAATTGAATTTAATAACTCCAGAGGAAGAGGAAACCTAAAGTCAAGCCTAAAGGCCTTTATAGTTTTACTCACCTTCACACAAGGGATTTACAAATTATGAGAACTGATCTCACATCTAACATGAAAGGCTATAATGAACAGGGACGGAGCGTGGGCATGGCAAGAAGGGGCCATTGCCCCCCCCCCCCCGAAGTGTTTAAAATTAATATTAAGAAGCTCTCATTCATGTTTCTTTATTGGCTAAATTGGTAAAGCCTTACTTGGTTGTTGTTGAGGTCCTAAGTTCGATGCCTGCTTGAATTGTAATTTTGCTCCCCTTGACGTTTTATGCTGGCTTCGTCCCTGATAATGAAGTTACTAGTCCATCCACTAGAGGCCACCCTCCTATGCCTTCCAATTTTTAATCTTTGTAATTTTGAGTTTTCACGGTCTTTAATAGTTTATTATTCTATCATCTTCTATTAACATCATTGTAACACCCTGAATATATTGTTGAGTGTAGCTTAAACGGATTGAAATACTACTTATATCACCAAGGTACACCTTTTTTTTAAGGTAGTTCATTCATTGGGAACTCCTCAGTTAAGCATGTCTGACTGAGAATAGTTCAGGATGGGTGACCTTCTGAAAGGTATTCTCAGACAATATGTGAGTGAGGACGAAGCCCACTGGAACACCAATCAACATATTTTGATTTCAATGAAAAAAATTTTAAAACCACTATGCATGACAATTGTTATTTATAACTTGGTTAATTGTAGCATAGTCGACATTAATGATTGTATAGCAATCCAAAAATGATTGTTAGGTGTGCTGCTCTTTAAACAAATTGCATTGAAAACATTATAATAAAATTCATATATATAAGATGCCAAGCATAGTATATGTGCGTGTTGCATGCACCAAAATATAGGAGCTGGCCATTAAACTATATACTCTCTGGCTCCATCCTAAAATATGTCACTATAATTAATTTTTATTTCAATTTATTCATCACTTTTATAATTTTAATAACTATCATTCTCATTTTATTTCTAATTAATAAACTAATTTAGCATTTAAATAGTTTTCCTTTTTTCGTGAAGAGACCTTGCAAAGATGAATTTTACAGTTTATGAATTGTTGAACTCTTTTCAATATGTCTTGATGGGTGATGATATGTGTCTTGCCCCAAGACACTACTCAAGTGTCTTTCTTTTTATAAAACTAATATGTATTATCATTTTTAACCTCAAAATTTTTGACAGATACTATTAATTATCAATAATAAGAAGTTTGGAACGTGTTGGCTACGCCAACAATTAAAATTGACACTCTAACGAATAAACCCCGTCCGTTGGGCATATTTTAGACGTTTTCTTGTAAATTTTTAAAAATATATACAAAAGTGATTTTATATCATTTATATATATTATCATAGTTATAGAAGCCATTCATGTAATTTTTTTTTTTCAATTTAATTTACAAATATATAGGTGTTGTAACATGGCCCCAAGACACTTATCATTTTCCATGTCTTGATTTTGTGAAAGTACTTAACATGACTAACAATATGGGACACATGTGATATTGAAATTGTGATTGAAATTGTGACATATAAATACATGACTTGTTCCTTTTGGTTTTTCATCACAAGTAAATCACTACTCATGACTAAAGTAGAAAGAAACCAAAAATTAAAGATGCGATAACCAAATATCTATTACCATTATTTTCTAATCTCCCTATCAAGATTTTATATTTGGTGAAAGTAAATTTTTTTTCATAAGTAAAAATTGTGAGGTTGATGGAAAGAGTCAATTTAGTTCTTACCTTTCATCCCACCCTATAAAATTTATTAGTGATTATTCTCAAGGTAGAGGATCTAGTAAACAGACTAGTTAATTATCTATGGTCTAAAAGAAAGTGGAAAGAAATTGTTGAATGTAGAATATTCTTTGATAAATATTAATAATGTCTATCAATGTGGATGAATGTTAACCAATATTATTGATGAATGTTCAATGTAAGGTTGTTAAAATCGGGATCCTAACTCGAAACTATAGGGAAGTTAAGATCAGAATTTAGCCCATGTAGGATCATGGATCGTGTGTAAATTGTAGAATCGTATCGATGATTTTGGATTACAAAATCGTAGGATCGTAAATCAAGATCGGGATTTTAATAACTATGGTTCAATGTAGGCTAGGTTGGTAAATTTCTTTGTAGGAATTCATGCACGCAATAATAAACATAGAGCATCTAAAACTAAAAGTGTATATTATGAAGATCTTGTGTGATCTAGCATTTGAAAATATGAGTTGGGAATCACTACTCATAAATCCGGCTTGGGATTTTGTTGGTTTCCCACATTCCTCTACCCCTACTGGCCAGTGTGCTAAACACTCCACTTTTCTCATCACTACAATTTAGCATATTCAACCATATTGATAGATTTTCCTTCTTGACATATCTTTAATTATTTCATTTCTCCCTGTGATCTTCTTCTTTTATTTATTCGCATATATATATATATATATATATATATATATATATATATATATATATATAGCAAAATTAGATTATAATAATTTCAACTTTTACAAATTGGACAGTAATAATCCCTACCATTGATTTGTATTCTGGTGATCCAAAAGAACATAAAATTGTATTGTAGTGGGACACCACCGAGTTAGAGGGTGGTGACTCGATGGTTTGCTGACGTGGATCGGTGAGAGTGAGTTTGACCAAGAATTCGTACCACCAGAACATAATCAACTACAAAATGGGACCACCAAAATATAATAAGTATGTCAATGAGACTACTAGAATACAATAGCAATTTAAATGAGACCACTAGAATACAACAACAATAATAATTTCTTGGTCAAACACACTCTCGCCGGTACACGTCAGCAAACTACCGAGTTACCACCCTCTAACTCGGCGGCGTCCCATTACAATACAATTTTATTTTTTTTTGGACCACCAGAATACAAATCAATAGTATAAATTATTGCTGTCTAATTTGTAAAAATTGGGATTATTATAATCCAATTTTCCTATATATATATATATACATATATATATATATATTAGCTAATCCCAACATTTAATTTGTTAATTACGTACTTTTGTTGAAACTATACGTAATATTGTGTATAGTTGTAAACATTTTTCAATTATTCACAACAAAACGAGGTTGAAAGTTGATCAGGTCATATAATAAAAAAACCGTCATAATAACCAACATCAAAATTAATAAAGCTACAATACCACATAAATTAGTCACTATTAAAGGTAAAATTAACAAAGTTGTAATACATCTCTCTTATTTATGCCGAAATTATTTAGACTCTGAGTACTTTAGGGTCTAATTAGTTCCGACATGAATAAGAGAGGTGTATTATAACTTCAATATCAGTTTTAACCTTACTCCTGAAGTTTAGCGTAAATCGGGAGGTAAATTCAAAGATGAGGAGAAAGAGAAAAACAGTACACGGGCCTTTTTTTCAACCTACAAAATTTAAGGTCCTTTTTTATTCAATGCATAAACTTTAGGGTCCCAAAAATTAACAATGAAAACCAAAGATTCAGAAAATAAATATCTATATACTTCGAGGTCCAAAATGCAAAAAACCTCTTTTATAATCCATAAACGAGAGCACGTAGTTTGATTATCATTTTGCTTGATGTGCTTCTACTGTCTTTCTCATTATTTTTGCACAAATATTGTATTAGGGCCTTTCTTAGGAGGTTGTCTACTTGTTTTGTCATACATGTTTAAATCTTAGCAAGTAGCAACATGCCTTTGTATATTTATTTGCTCAAGGTTAGTAGGACTATTTACAATACTGAGGTGACGTGTTAGATGATAAAATCATTTATAAATTTTGAATCATAAACAATTCATTAAAATGGTTTTTGCATAATATCAAATGAATTTTAAACTCTTATTATTGTAACCTGTTCATGAAAAATAACAAAATTATTTCTAAATGTTAGAGTATAAAATCATCATTGAGTCTATAACTATCAGCTTAAGCTTTTGGTTGAGATGGTTCCACATGGTATCAGAACTAGACCTGAGCAAGAAGTCTTAGGTTCGAATCTTAGTAACCCCCATATCATTTGCGCAAGGTGAAGGGAGCCTTTGCAGCATTCGCGTGAGGGGAGGTGTGTTAGAGTATATACCTATCATTGGGCCTACAACTATTAGCTTAAATTTCTGGTTGAGATGGTACCACACTAAACATTATAAATGTACACTTTTGAGATGCATGTACGAGTTTTGGCTTCATCCTTGGCTAAGAAATTAAGGCCAAGAAATAAAACAAAAATCAAATTATTTGCAAGCTTGAGGTTGATGTGTAATATCAAAATCTGAAACTTGGTTGTCCTCAATGTTGCTTATGTCAATATCATAGAGATTAATTAGTACTTGTAAATGTGAGTTTTGTCCCCATTATTTCTCCTCCCAATGGTTAGGTGAAACGTATTCCTTCCATGCATGGGAGCTATATATATATATATACGCCAATACCAATGTATAGTATCTAAAAATAGACGATGAGATGCAATAGATCCATTACACATGTACATGTATTGTTTGTAACTTAAACTTTCTCAAAGTCCTAGATGATTGGACCACAATTTATCCTTAATATAGTGGTTCAAAGTTTCCCTGTATAGTTTGGCTACTGGCTACTCTTTTGACATGCATCAAATTAAAATAAATATGCATGGAGCCAATCAAAATGGTTGTCACACTCTACACATGTCATGTAGCTATACTCAAATGGACTAAATCTAGTAAAACACCCTCCATTGGCCATAAATACATCTCCCCTGTTCCGTCTAAATTATGTTACTGCGGCCCTGTAAATTTTATGGGTTGATTGAGTTAAGTAAATAATTACCATACGAAAGTTATCGAAAATTACCAAAAGTTACCAAAATTTACCGAAAGTTACCAAAATTATCGAAAATCACATGACACATGTAAAGTAGGTTTTTTTTTTCATTTTTTCCTTTTATTTCAAAAACACAAGTTTACCCATATAAATTTACCCAAAGTTACCATAAGTTATCAAAAATTACCAAAAGGTACCAAATATTACCAAAATTCATCATTTACCTTAACTCAAGATACCCATGAAATTTACAGGCGTGCTAGATATACCAATAGGATATCTTTTTATGTTCACTAATTGTCATAGTTCAGGAAGGAAATTCATTATTTATACCTCATATATAAATCAAGTGCATATAAAAAATAACCTTTACAAAATTTTAAAATATTTATAAAATAAAAATTTTGTTTAACCTCTTTTCTCCCGAAAATTTTGAATCTTTATAATCATTAAAAAGTGGTTAAGTTTTAAATTGATCGACTTAAATGTTGAGAAATATTTATATCAATTATAGGACACCTTTATATGGACTCTTATTGTTTTTAGGATTTTTTTTCTTTTTAATTTGGATAACTGTATGCTCATTGAATTTTTATCTCAGAATAATCTAGGCCTTGTTCGGCACTAGCGTTTGGACTCACAATTTTAATAGGAAAATACTCGTATATGGTAACTATTAAGCCGCCTGTAACATATATAATCTAATTGACCTCATAGTTTTTTATATATGAAAGTTATTACTTCCTCCAATATCTTAAGAATGAAATCTTGATGAATTCAAGTTTATTAGATGTATATGCAGAGAGGTCGACACAATGTTATTGATGTATTATTATTATTATTATTATTATTGTTATTATTATTAATATTATTATTATTATTATTCATTTAAATATAAGACTTTCGACTATATATATATATCAATGATCGAGAACAAAATATAAGAGTAAAGACAAAAAAATAGAGTCCCAGATGCCTAATTGAGATAAAGTAGGACATAGTTAAGTATTTATTTGAGGAAAGCCAAAAGCAGATTCTTTTGTAATGTCTGTTTTTGGCTGATACTACAACATAAGTCGAGATAGGTTGGCAAGTGTCAAAATCTTACTACGCATGGCATGTTAACATAATTGATTAACCAACGTAATTATTTAATAATTAGGGACAAAATTAAGAGGAAAGTGTAATTGATTAAGCAAGTGATTAATTATGAGTAGGAGCACAAATTTTGGGAATATTCTGACAGGAAGAGGGCCATGTGGGTAAGCAAGTAAACATGAGTTCTCCATGTGACACTTAGCACCGTAGTTTTCAACGTGAACCTACCCATCATGCGAATCTCCCTAACAGAATCTGCCTTGGACACGTGCCCCTCACCACAACCTCTTTTTTCCATTTACAATTTTTAATTATTTATTTCACATCATAATAATATATACTTTTCTTTTACATAGATAAGCAGTTTAACTCGTTTGACCCTTATCTCAAAGGAATAACCCAACAAGTCTGTAGTAGACGGGGAATGAGGGTGTCAATAGCCCAAAGATGAACCACACTCCTACCCACAACATTCTCCAAACAGGTAAAAGAGAAATGTTCCACTCAAAATTCGAATCTTAGAGGATAGAAGTAGAAGGTGGACTTCTTGCAACTCAGGCAAAAGGTGATTGACATAATAATATATACTTACTACTCCATATAAACTTACATATGGGCTTTGGCGAATCACTGACCCTTGAGAGTGGGCTTAGGCGTAATTTAATAGTGCAATCGACCCCTCCTTTGCTTGTATAGAATTGGTAGATTAGGTTAGGTCGTTCATATTAATTGGTTTGTTGAATACTGATTTTGTTGCCTGGATATCTTTTAATTTATTGCTTTCGTAGTTTGTTGTTTGACCATCACCACCACTTCCCCGGTTTATTCACCTAGCTCGAAACATTGAGTTAGTTATGAGTGTCTAGAACACAACTCCCTGTGGATACGACAACCGTACTCTCAAAAGTACGACAACAATTTTGGCCAGCAACGGCGCCAAAATTAAGCGTGCTTGGCTGGAAGTAGTCTCAAGACGGGTGACCTCCTGGGAAGTTTTCTCAGGCAGCGTGTGAGCGAGGACGAAGCATGCTGAAAAGACTTGTAGTGATTTGTGGGGCCAACCAGATATCCTTGAAGCAGTTATCGGTAATGTTCGCGGGCAGAGAGGGGCCGGGGTGTTACACTCACCTCATTTCTGACTCGTCAACACTAGCAGTTAGGGCATCACCCAAATCCTCTGCAAAATTTACCGAGTCATGGTCATTATAATGTACTGCTTTTCATGGGCTCAGGACAATCCCTACGAAAATGACCTCTATCACCACAGACCAACACAACACGTGCTCCATGTTTCGACCTCTAGATTTAGATCGGCCCTGACCCGAGTCCCATTGTTCCTCCTACCCCTGATGACCAAAGCATTACCCGAAGAATCGGACACACTAGAATCTCTCCTATGGATGCTTTCATTCAGGACAGAGTCTCTAATTTCTCCAAACTTCATTTTCTCATCTTTCTTAGCCGAAGATGTCACAGAAGCCGCAAAATTATCTCAAGACTTAGGTAGGGTAGCCAACAGTATATTAAAATTTATCTCGTCGTCAAAACTAAATCCCACATAGGTCAATTTTGATAGTATCACATTCAACTTGTTCATACTTCCATTCTTATTACCAGACTCATGCATCTTAAATTCAAACAAATGACGTAACACATATGAAGAGGTCTGGGTTCCATTCTCCGCACTTGTGATCTCCGCCAAGCGAGCCGCCTCATCTACATCGAACCTTGAGCTACAATTCCTGGTAACTCCCGGAATTGCAAGGTTAGTCTTGGTCATCCAATGGATGGGCCCCGGGACCTTCTAGGAGGGCTCGTTTGATGCACTGACCCCGGAGGCCTCGGGATTGGACCGGGTCGTCCCGAGAATGAAAGCTAGGAGGTATCGGGGTTCGGGTGTAGTCCCGATAGCAATAAAGTTCAAAGTACCACGGCAAGAAGCAAAGGGGGACAGACCGGAGTCATGCCTGTGACAGGGGCATCGCGCCCGCGAAGGCCTTCTGGCCCAAAGGAGAATTCTGGGGCAGGTTGGGGTCGCGCCCGTGACAAGGGTGTTGCGTCCGCAACACTGTGCTGGCCGAGCCTAGGTTTCTCCGCTCTGTCGCACCCGTGACGTCCGGATGCCACACCCGCGACAACCTGCTGGCCGAGACGTCGCACCCGCGACACGATCATTCGCGCCCGCGACACTCCACGACAGGAAGATGGGTTGCCGGGACTGACAGAATGGCGTCGCGCCCGCGACCTTGCTGCGACAGGCGTGTCTGTTTTGTCTTTTGCTGATTTTGGCTTATTTTTTGCTGATTAGTATAAATTCCCTGTTTTCACTTTTCCCAAGATAACTTATGATATTATGATATGAAATGAATGAGTGCTTCCCAAGCCTCTTCCGCATAAATCTTGTTTACTTTATCCAAGCATTATTTGGTGGTGTTCAAGTCATTTCTTTAATGGTTGATGGTGGATTACTCCTAATTAATCATGGTGTAATGTTAGACTAAGGTAGTGGACATTCCTTGCCAAGGTCTTCTATTATCTCCATTGTTGTTCAAGTTCTTCCTCTTATTTTTCTTCAATACTCAAGCATTCAATCTCCCTCCACGCGATCGGTAACGCTCCATTTGGTATCAGAACTTTGGTTTTATTTTGCTTGAGTTTTTTTTTCATTGTTCTTGGTAGTATTTCTCTAGTATTGGGTTTTGTTGGATTTCTTGTATCTATTGGTGACCCCCAACCCCTGTGCTATCCAAGAGTATTGGAATACATTGTATTGTGTTTGTATTTTGTGTTTTTGACGCATTTTGGAGCTTTGAGGTGAAGTTGGAAAATAGTGTCCGCAAGGTGTTCGATGAAATATCTAAGTGAGAAAAACACAAAGAACCCCTTAGCCAAACACAAGTCAACTACAAGAAAACCCCAAACTCCACAAAATCTTCCCAAACACATACCGTCCTTTACTTTTCCCACGATATGGACGGCGAAGTTAATTCCGATCGAGAGGAACCAAGCCATTGGAGAAGCCTTCGAGCTCTGGAGGTCGAGCACCGAGTTGTCACCATAGACGATCGGGTCACTTCCATTGAGAACCATAACGTCAGTATTGAGCGGGCTCTTCGGGAACTTGCAGCTCAAGTAAACAACATGTCCACGCAACTGCGAGGTCACATCCAAACTGAACGTCGAAGGCGCGGCCAAAGCCCTATCTGTCCTCCTCAAAACTTTGAGACGAGTGACGATGCTAGAGGCTCCCCTCGACATCGTCGTCGTCAGGAAGTACATGATAGGCCCCCTCGTGATGATTTCCAAGACGTTAAGATCGACATCCCCGAGTTCAATGGTTCCAATGATTCGGATGAATATATCGAGTGGGTCCAATTGATGGGTAGGATCTTTGAGACCAAGGAGTATGACGATGAGAAGGCATATAAGGTCGCGAGTTTGAAACTCATCAAAGCCGCTTCGCTTTGGTTTGAGAATATGAAGGCACAACTAGTCTGAGAAGGTCGGGCAAGGATTTCTACTTGGACACGGCTCAAATAAGTGATGAATCGTTGTTTCTTGCCCAACACCTACAAGCAGGACGTCTTGAGGAAACTATACGCTCTCACCCAGGGCAGGCGATCCGTCAGTGATTATATCTTGGAGTTCGAACAACTCCTCATTAAAAGTAGCCTTCAAGAGCTGGAAGAACAAACCATGATGTGTTTCTTGAATGGATTGGATTCTTCGGTTGCTAAGAAAGTTGAGGTTCAACCCTATTACTCCATGGATGACTTGTGTAGTTTGGCTCTTTGGGTTGAGCAACGGAGGAAAGAGAAGGCTATTTCCAAACCGGTGACGCGCGCCTACTTTCCACCGTCAAGCCGACCCCATCCTCAATCGGGCACTCCCAAGTCTAGTGAGACACCCAAGTTTCCTTTAACACTCCGTACTGACAAGGGGAAGGGACTTGCTGTGGTGTCTCCTACGGATCCTACTCAGCGTACGGAGGGTAGAAAATGTTTCAAATGCCATGAGTATGGACACTATCAGGCGGATTGTCCAAACCGACGGACTTTGACCCTCAAGGAGGTCCAGGTTGTTGATGAGGAACTACAAATAGCACAGGAAGAATCCGAAGTGGTGGTTGAGGATGCGGTTACTAGTGAAGATGAGGATGTCGCCCCCGTGCCGCACGTGCATGGTGATGCTTTTGTCTTGAGACGAGTTTTGCACACTCATAAAACCCCTCTTGACAAGGCCCAACGGGAGACGATTTTTCAATCTCGATGTTTCGTCGGGGGCAAGGTTTGCAACCTTATTATCGATGGAGGGAGTTTTACCAATGTTGCATCGACTTATATGGTTGACAAGCTGGGGCAGTGGCGAATTCAGAAATGAAATCAAGCGGGTTCAAATCAAACATAAAACTTCAAAACAAATAAAAAAACTTACAATATTATTTTCTTTTGGGTAGCTGTCCTCGACGAGGCGCATGACTTGAAAGTGTTCCATGATGTCGTTAATTGGTACTTTCTCGAAAATCCCATCCTCAAAATAAGTAATAACAGTGTTTTTCATAAAAATCGTCTGAAATTCTATCATAGTTGAAATTTTTTTCAACTATGGTAGTTGAAATGTATAATTACCCTTAATTTTCTCATTAAAAAAATTAAAATTAATATATATTGATCATAAGACTTGTTATAATAAGTAATTCTATATGTTAAGATATAAATTTTTACAAAATTGAACATTTTAAAGGAAATTCTACCATAATTGACATATTTCAACTATCGTAGTTGAAAAAAGTAAATACCATTGATTTTACCATAAAAATTCAAAATTAATGTAGATTGATTAAAGTAACTTATTACTCCCTCCGTCCCAAATTAATTGACATTTTGATAAAATTTTGACCGTTAATTACTCACAAATCACAATGAGTGACAATATGAAATTACTGTCGTTAGAAAGATACTCTACTAAAAGTTACAGTGAAGGTAATTTCATATTATACCTCATTGTGATTTAGAATAATTAACGGTCAAAATTTAGTTAAAGTGTCAATTCATTTGGGACGGAGGGAATACAATAATCAACCATGCTTAATGAAACATAAATCTTTTCAACAAATATAATCTATTTTTGATAAATTAATGATATAAAATTTTTAACTATCATAATTGAAAATAAATTCAACTAAAATTAAAAGAGAATTGAAATAAATAAAATCTAAAAATTTTAACTATCATACTTGCCGAGTGAGATAGTCAGATAGCAGAGAAGAGGTCGGCGGAGTCACACTTCTAATTGAAATTAATGTAACCACTGCCAGTGACTTGAGTTGAAAAAAACAACATTGAGAACTGCCAGTCTCGAACACGCGACTACAGATTCAACCATGAGGACACGCGCCACTCAGCCACAGTTACTTATACAATCTTTACTTGTTTTATGTTATACATATCCTTAGTTACGCTGTTTAATAATACACACAGAATTTTTTTTTCTTTTTTTTTAAGCGGGGTCACGTGACCCCACGTGACTCCATGTTGGATCCGACCCTAAGCTGGGGTTGCCACTATTACCTCATCCTCGTCCTTACTCTCTCAAGTGGCTCAATGACCGAGATGGCATTAAGGTAACCAATTAAGTCCTAGTGAATTTGTCTTTTGGTGCTAACTACAATGATTCTATGGTTTGTGATGTTGTTCCCATGAGCACATGCCATATATTTTTGGGTCGACCGTGGCAATTTGACAACCAAACTGTTCATAATGGGTTGAAAAATACCTATACATTCACCCACCAGGGCAAGAGGGTTAAACTTCTTCTACTAGCACCACATGAAATCATATCTCCTAAACCTGGGGTGGGAAGTGAAGAGCCTAAACACTTGAGCGAAACACGGGTTAAGCGATCCTTAAGCAAGGGGAAGATCGTTTTTGCCTTGCTCCTCTTAGAGGCAAAACAAGTGAAGTAGTGACACCCAAGCACCCTCTCGTTACCCCTCTTCTTGCCAAATTCATCGATGTGTTCCCTGAAGATCTTCCACCGGGTCTACCTCCTATTCGAGGCATTGAGCATCAAATCGACCTTATTCCCGGAGCCCCACTCCCCAACAAGGCGTCTTATCGGTGCAACCCACAGGAAACCAAGGAGTTGCAACGGCAAGTGGACGAACTTGTTTCTCGAGGCTTTGTTCGAGAGAGCATGAGCCCTTGCTCCGTCCCGGCCCTCCTGGTTCCCAAGAAGGATGGTACCTTCCGGATGTGTGTCGACAGTCAAGCCATCAACAACATTACCATCAAGTATCGGTATCCCATACCGAGGCTCGATGACATGCTCGATGAGTACGTTACATGGCTCGTGTATCTTCTCCAAGATCGACCTTCGGAGTGGTTATCATCAGATTCGTATGAAGGAAGACGATGAGTGGAAGACAACTTTCAAGACGAAAGGGGGATTAAATGAGTGGCTTGTCATGCCATTCGGGCCCTCCAACGCCCCAACCACATTCATGCGTCTTATGAACGAGGTGTTGAGACCTTTTATCGACAAATTTGTGGTTGTTTATTTTGATGATATTCTGGTGTATTCGAGGAGTGAAGCGGAGCATATTACACATTTGGAGTTAGTGTTCGAGCTTTTGCGACAACAACGTCTTTTCGGAAAACTAGAGAAGTGCGAGTTTTGCTTTCCCCAAGTCACATTTCTTGGGTATATTGTTTCCGATCGGGGTATTTCTATGGATCCCTTGAAAATTGAGGCCATTCACTCTTGGCCCTCTCCCTCTACTATCACAGAGGTGAGGAGTTTCCACGACATTGCTTCGTTCTACCGACGGTTCATCAAGGGCTTTAGCACCCTTACCGCCCCTATTACCGAGTGTATGAAAAAGGGCGCCTTTGAGTGGACCCGTGCGGCCCAAGGGGCATTTTAGAAGCTTAAGGCTCAACTATGTGTGATGTATAATGGGATCAATGGAATCTCATTATACTTGGAAACAGGATCTATAAAAACCAAGATAAGAATCTTGCTTCTCAAAGTTCTTAAAGATCAACCAATTTGAATGAAATGATGTATAATAGGATCAGGATGATCAAATTATACAAAAGATTAGGATCTTTAAGTGGTTCTTTAAGATTGAATGAATGAATGAATGAATGAATGGATGGATAAACGAATGGAATGGACGAAATGGATGAATGAAATGAATGTAGGAATGGGTGGAATGTAAGTTTCTTGAATGATTGAATGATATTCAAAAGAATCTTGAATTTAAAACAAGGTAGAAACAAAAACAAGATCAAATGAAAACTAGAAAGAAACTCACGATTAGAATGATGAATGATAATGGCTTTGAAGATTATTGGAGGATACAGCCACAACACCTTCAAGAATGCTTCAATCTCTTCCTATCACCACCTAGGACGCCACCCTAAGCTAGAAGAAGAAGATAGGATCGAATCTCCCTCAAGAGAAACGAAAAACTAGCAAAAGCTAGAGAGAAAACAACACCTTGTGTTTGTATTTGATTTATTGAATGAATGAGATTACAAGAGGCCTAATGGGGTATTTATAGTAATCCTAAGCCCCCTTGGACGTGCACTATTCAAGAAATTAGGCCCCTTGAGGCTTACATCTTCCTACACATTTATTACATCATAAAACTCTAAAATACAACTCTAGAAAGAAATTGCTATAACTCCTTCAATACTTGTCCGTTTTCATTGATTCAAAAACCATTAGAAAGCTTATTGAAAGAGCTCCAATCTGTCTTTTGATGATTTCCTCAATAGATGTATGGATCTAGAGTTATAGAGCAAAATATCAAACTGTACTTGATGGAGTCCTTTGCTGCCGTGAGAGATGACTTCTCAATAAGGACTTGAGAGTTATTTATGCTCATTGATGTCCTCCAAATGTGAGAGTAACTCCATGTAAGCTAGAATACCATCAAGGTCCTTCATGCTTTCTTCCTTGAGCTAATAAACCCTTGTAGTTGTTGATACCCAAGGCGACATTTGTAGCTTCTAGCTGGATAGAGGTCCTTTAGCTAGGCCTTGATGTATATAGCTAGGCAAATATACATCATTATCCCCCGGTTGAAAAAGTTTGTCCTCAAACTTAGACAAAACTTCTTCTTCCTTGTTTTCCTTCCTTCTCTATAAGATGTCTTCCCATATGTGTTATTGACATCACTTCTCTTGTTCCTTCTTATGGGTTTACAACTTTCCTTCTTGAATGCCTTGAAATCATCATAGATTCCTTTGATGCTTGACTTGAACTTACACTTTCTTCCAAGTGTTCTCATGAATAAGCCAATGATATTATGGTGATTTAAATCTCGTTTATTCATGGAGATTGTAGAAATCTCATATAACTTCTCAACTTCAAAGTATAGATTCACAAGCTTGTAACTCATGATGAAGACAATAGTAATATGGTGTTCCATCTTTGAAGGATGACCTTCAACGATCTTAATATCATCTTGACTTCCTTGAATCCTTGGCACTTCAACCATAAAATTCAAGCTTTCATCTCCATATGGTATAGAAGGATTGCAAATGTCACAATATTGCAGCTTATACTCAATATCAACGATCATGCTAGGCCAGAAATAATACTCCTTCATCTTGAAATACGTATTGAGTAGACCCAAATGATCAAAAGAACTTCCATGTACTTCCATGATCAAGATTTCACGAATTCCACTCCTTGGAATACACACTTGATTCCCTTTGAAAAGAAATCCATGATCAATATAAAAGGATTGTTGAGGATGCTTCTCACATACCTTGTATACTTCTTTAAAATCATCATCATCTTCATACAACTCCTTGATATATTCAAGCCTAGGTACTCTTGAATCAAATATGTATCTTTTTGTTAGAAAACTTCCTTTAGTCAAAGGACTTGCTTCCTCCAAGTGACTTGATTTTGATGAATGAATCAAGTACTTCATCTCAAAACATGATGATGGCGTGATCTCCTTATCACATGAAACATACTCCAATACTTTGTAAGATTCACGAAGCTTAAGCATGATTCCTTCAAGATAATAATCCTTTTGCTCAAATACCCTCATGATAGCAACAAGTATGAATGCTAAGCCATAAGCATGTAGCTTCTTCTTTTCTCCACTTGGTATTTCACCAAAATAATCCATGGGACAACTTCCTTGAGATAGGACTTCACCTTTCTCAACTCCATTTGTAATGAACAAATATGATGCAAGAATAGGGAATAAAAGAATATGACGATCTTTAGCATCCTTTAAGAGACATAGTACCTCAAGTATAGATGCAAGTATGGACCCTTCTTGAATAATTATTTTCTTCCTTTTGTCCACTTGAATTACTCCATTTGATGAGATATGGTGAGATAGCATATTCTTGGACGAGAGGTAAGGACATTTCTCCAAGTACTTCTCCAATTCTCCATGTAGCTCCTTATGCTTCGTCAAGACTAACTCCAAAGGATTTACATACTCCTTTCTACTTCTACTACATACAAAAATGTTATCAAAGTATACACATACATTCTCTTTACATTGCAATGGTACATACTCTTTCGAAATATGTTGTATACTATGAAAATTAAGGACATTGATGTAGTTATCCATGAATTGCGCTTGATCCTTTGCATAGACCATTCGGTGATGAATCATAGGATTTGGTGGCAGCCTTTGATGCATGATAATACTCATGGAAGAGAAACGTACCAAAAGAGATAAGTGAGAGAGGTCACTTGTTGATGGTGCTTGTCTTTCATCCAAATATTCACAAATGAGAACAAGTGATGGTAAAGGACATTGATCCTTTATAGGCTCTCGATTTCCAACCTCCATTGGTGTAAGAATGAGACTCCTTGGTTCTTCATATTCATGATACTTATTCTCCATAAGTGTCATAAAAGTACTTTGATCCTCCTTGAGCCGTGAGACACAAGGTGGTAATAAGGACGCCTCTTGGAGCATCATACTCCTATCATACAATTTTGATTCTTCCAACAAAGTATAACAAGAATCCATAGAAGTAATATTACAATATAATGAATCTTTGCAAATCTTGTAAAAAGCAAGACTTACTAAACTTCTTGGATCCATATGAAGATCATTGCCATGGTGTGAATAACTCTTCATTTGCAATTCTTGGACATTTGTTGTAGCGAGGCTAATATCTTGGTCAAGATCAATGTCAACGTCAATGATGGCACAACTTTCTCCTTCTTGGATCAATGAACACATTTTATCACATAGCTCTTCTCCATTCAATTCTTCTACTTCCTCTACTTCAAGATCCTCCTCTATGTGTACCTCATTTACTTCTTTAGCCACTACTACATACTTCTTGAACTTGCTCATTTTCAACAAAAACATCACATTCGGCAAATTCAACTTCTTCATTCACGCCTTCCTCCTCATACAATGGGTTGTCATTTACTCGAAACTCATCATTATTCTCCTCATACAATAGATTGTCATACACTTAAAACTCATCTTTAGGCACGCTACACACTACATTAACTTCCACATTCGTGCCAAGGTTATCACATACTTCATGAACATCCTCATACACGTCAAATACATCAAATGATTCACTTTCAAATTCTGGTTTCTCATAGGATGACGTTTGACATACACTTTCAACATGATCAAAACTTTGGCAAGATAGACTTGTACTTTGGTCAATGATTTCCTCATCTTGGACAATAGGAATGGGGAGGTTTATGGGCTGATTTGAGGTGCTTTGGATAGTAGGTGTGAGGTGGTTTAGGGGCTGTTTTGTAGGTCTTTGTTGTGTACGGGTTTTGTCCAAGAGTTCTTTACTCTTTACTTGAATTTCAACATCAAGAGCTAAAGAACTTAACTCTTTCAAGTTTGCGTAAGATTGATGTACAACAACACACCAAATGTAATCATTAAGACCAAGAGTATAACATACCAAAACGTGTGGATCATCCTCCTTAAGGCCATACTTCCGTAGTTGCCGTCTGAATTCTATGGTATATTCAACTACGTCCTTGCTCCCTTGCTTCATTATTTCAAGCTTGTTGATGTAATCTCCTTTGTATTTGTATGGCAAGAACTCTTCTTGAACTTTATTTCCATTCTTCTTGCTGGAACGTTTACTCCTTTCATAAGATGCTCCATATTCAACTTCATAGGGGTAAACCTTACGTGAACAAGCGCTTCTTGATCCTCCCTTTTGAAGGATCCCAAATACTTCCATTTGTTTGGTAAGATCATCAATTTGTTGCTCCAAGCGTTTCAATTCACTTGGTGAATTCATGAAAGATCTTTTACATGCCATAGAATATGAATCTTGATGAAGAAAGATTCAAACAAGACTCACGGTTTTGGTGTGGGGATGTGGAGGACGAAATGGGGAATGTGTTTAGGTGGGAATTGAGTTCGAATTGTGGGTTCTTTGTGGGGCTATGGGGTTCTTTTTATGGTTCTTGGTGGACGTGAGATGGGGACGAAGGGGGGTAATGAATTTGTGATGGAAAGAAGGTGAAAAGATTGTAAAAAGATGGATCAAGAACTAAGATAATCAACTCCTAAGCTCTGATACCAATTTTGATGTATAATGGGATCAATGGAATCTCATTATACTTGGAAACAGGATCTTTAAAAATAAAGATAAGAATCTTGCTTCTCAAAGTTCTTAAAGATCAACCAATTTGAATGAAATGATGTATAATAGGACCAGGATGATCAAATTATACAAAAGATTAGGATCTTTAAGTGGTTCTTTAAGATTGAATGAATGAATGAATGAATGAATGAATGAATGAATGAATGAATGGATGGATAAACGAATGGAATGGACGAAATGGATGAATAAAATGAATGTAGGAATGGGTGGAATGTAAGTTTCTTGAATGATTGAATGATATTCAAAAGAATCTTGAATTTGAAACAAGGTAGAAACAAAAACAAGATCAAATGAAAACTAGAAAGAAACTCACGATTAGAATGATGAATGATAATGGCTTTGAAGATTCTTGGAGGATACAGGCACACCACCTTCAAGAATGCTTCAATCTCTTCCTATCACCACCTAGGACGCCACCCTAAGCTAGAAGAAGAAGATAGGATCGAATCTCCCTCAAGAGAAACGAAAAACTAGCAAAAGCTAGAGAGAAAACAACACCTTGTGTTTGTATTTGATTTATTGAATGAATGAGATTACAAGAGGCCTAAGGGGGTATTTATAGTAATCCTAAGCCCCCTTGGACGTGCACTATTCAAGAAATTAGGCCCCTTGAGGCTTACATCATCCTACACATTTATTACATCATAAAACTCTAGAAAGAAATTGCTATAACTCCTTCAATACTTGTCCGTTTTCATTGAATCAAAAACCATTAGAAAGCTTATTGAAAGAGCTCCAATCTGTCTTTTGATGATTTCTTCAATAGATGTATGGATCTAGAGTTATAGAGCAAAATATCGAACTGTACTTGATGGAGTCCTTTGCTGCCGTGAGAGATGACTTCTCAATAAGGACTTGAGAGTTATTTATGCTCATTGATGTCCTCCAAATGTGAGAGTAACTCCATGTAAGCTAGAATACCATCAAGGTCCTTCATGCTTTCTTCCTTGAGCCAATAAACCCTTGTAGTTGTTGATACCCAAGGCGACATTTGTAGCTTCTAGCTGGATAGAGGTCCTTTAGCTAGGCCTTGATGTATATAGCTAGGCAAATATACATCAATGTGAGGCTCTGGTACTTTCTCTCCCGAACTTCACGCAAGTCTGCGAGGTGGATTTTGATGCTAGGGGGGTACGCATTGGGGCCGTCTTGATGCAGAACCAACGCCCCATTGCTTATTTCAGTGATAAGCTCAGCGAGTCGAGGAGGAATTATTCAACTTATGACAAGGAACTCTACGCTCTCGTGCGAGCCCTCGATCATTGGGCTCACTACTTGAGACCTAGCTAGTTTGTCCTTAATTCGGATCACGAAGCTCTTAAATATTTGAGTGGACAACACAAGCTTAGTTCTCGTCGTGCCAAATGGGTTGAGTTTCTTCAAAGTTTTAATTTTGTGGCAAAGCACAAGAAGGGGAGTGTTAACGTGGTTGCCGATGCACTTTCTAGGAGACATTCTCTTCTTTCGGTGGTTGAGGTAAGGGTCCTTGGATTCCAACACATTAAGGAGTTCTACAAGGAGGATGAGCACTTCAAGTCACACCTCGATGGTGGTGATGGACCCTATTTGCTACAAGACGGATTTCTCTTCAAGGGTAACAAATTGTGTGTTCCCAAACGCCCGTTGAGGAAACTACTAGTGTGGGAGGTTCACGGGGGTGTCTTGCCGGTCATTTCGGCATCAATAAGACCATCAACATGTTGAAGGAACACTTTTATTGGCCGAAGATGGAGGCGACTTGCAGGATGTGGTTTTCAAGTGTGTTACTTGCCACGATGCCAAAAGTCAGTTCCACCAAGGGCTTTATACACCTCTTCCTGTTCCGAATGGCCCGTGGGAGGACTTAAGTATGGACTTTATTGTGGCTCTTCCCCAGACCGTGCGTGGTAAAGATGCAATACTCGTCATCGTGGATCGCTTCTCCAAGATGGCGCATTTCATTGCTTATGAAAAGACCGATGATGCCACTCACATCACTACTCTCTTCTTACGAGAGGTAGTGCGCTTGCATGGTGTTCCGAGGACTATTGTATCGGATCGTGACACTAAGTTCATGAGTCATTTTTGGAGGTCTTTATGGATGCTCCTGGGGACGAAGCTTCTTTTTAGAACGTCGCATCATCCTCAAACGGATGGTCAAACTGAGGTAACTAACAAGACTCTTATTACATTGCTTCGGGGTCTTGTGAGCAAGAGTTTACGGGATTGGGATGCCAGGCTTTGTCACGCCGAATTTGCCTACAATCGGGCCCCTTCTGTTGCTACGGGTCATTCGTTCTTCGAGACTTGCTATGGGGTCAACCCTATTACTCCTATCGAGCTTCTTCCTCTTCCATTAGAGTCGAGGGCTAGCTTTGAAGCAAGTGAGAAGGCCGCCGAGATCCAAAAGCTTCACCAGCAGATTCGTGAGAAGATCGAGCGCACTAATGAACTTTATAAGTCCCGAGCCAACAAGCATCACCGTGGTATCACATTCAAACCCGGGGACTTGGTTTGGATCCATTTGAGGAAGGAACGGTTCCCTTCCCGAAGGAGTAGTAAACTAATGCCACTAAGCGAGGGACCATTCAAGATCTTGGCCAAGATAAATGACAATGCCTACAAGCTTGATCTTCTAGGTGATATGGGTATCTCCTCTACTTTCAATATCGGGGACCTTTCGCCTTATATCGAGGATGTTGAACCTGAAGTGGATTTGAGGGAAAATCCTCTTCAAGAAGGGGAGGATGAAGAGGTCTGGGTTCGATTCTCCGCACTTGTGATCTCCGCCAAGCGAGCCGCCTCATCTACATCGAACCTTGAGCTACAATTCCTGGTAACTCCCGGAATTGCAAGGTTAGTCTTGACCATCCAATGGATGGGCCCAGGGACCTTCTAGGAGGGCTCGTTTGATGCACCGACCCCGGAGGCCTCGGGACCGGACCGGGCCGTCCCGAGAATGAAAGCTAGGAGGTATCGGGGTTAGGGTGTAGTTTCGAGAGCAATAAAGTTCAAAGTACCACGGCAAGTAGAGAAGCAAAGGGGGACAGACCGGAGTCACGCCCGTGACAGGGGCGTCGCGCCGGCGACGACCTTCTGGCCCAAAGGGGAATTCTAGGGCAAGTTGGGGTCACGCCCGTGACAAGGGTGTCGCGCCCGCGATACTATGCTGGCCGAGCATGGGTTTCTCCAGTCCGTCCCACCCGTGACGTCCGGATGGCACACCCGCAACGTCCGGATGCCACACCCGTGACAACATGCTGGCCGAGATGCTGCACCCGTGACACGATCCATAGCGCCCGCGACACTCCACGGCAGGAAGATGGGTTGCCGAGACAGAACGGCGTCGCGCCCGCGACCTTGCTACGACACGCGTGTCTGTTTTGTCTTTTGCTGATTTTGGCTTAACTTTTGCTAATTAGTATAAATACCTTGTTTTCACTTTTCCCAAGACAGCTTATGATATTATGATATGAAATGAATGAGTGCTCCCCAAGCCTCTTCCCCATAAATCTTGTTTACTTTATCCAAGCATTATTTGGTGGTGTTCAAGTCATTTCTTTAATGGTTAATGGTGGATTACTCCTAATTAATCATGGTGAAATGTTAGACTAAGGTGGTGGACATTCCTTATCAAGGTCTTCTATTATCTCTATTGTTGTTCAAGTTCTTCCTCTTGTTTTTTCTTCAATATTCAAGCATTCAATCTCCCTCCACGCAATCAGTAACGCTCCAACATATACCTTGTTCGTCGTTGAAGATTTCTCATATGTGTTTTGCAAAGCCTCCAGCAGACATTTCGTCATTTTCTGATCTTTGACGTTGAAAGCCATGTTCCAAGCTAAAGTAATTCTCACCGTACTAAATGTTTGACCATCAAGCTCGTCCCAATTCTTTAGTTCCATCTGTTCTAGCTTTTCACCCATCGCAAGATGCAACTTTTGCTGGCAGATCACATCTTCAACGCGTATCCTCTACCATACATAGTCTTTCCCATCGAACTTCGAAATCTTCACAATTGCAACTGTCATTGCTTCTCAGTCTACAGATTATCCACACTCCAACCAAAGCTCTCACACCGGTTATTAGGATTCTAAGGGCATTGTTAGCAGATAAATAATAAATAAGGGCAAAAAATAAATAAAGATTCAACATAAAGAATTAACATGGAAAAATTCAAACCGGGAAAAAAGTACGAACGATGCACTATTAGAGGATTATAACAGTACTTCAGAGATTCCCAGACCTCCACAATTTCTCACAACCTCCCTAGAGTTACAACCTGAGAACTCAACACTCACAAATGAGTCTCACACAACTCCCAGAGACACAGAGATTACATGTTGTAGACCCCGAAAAAATCCGACGGACCTCTTCGCGGCGCTACTTAAAAGAGAGGATGTTCTCTTTTTTTAGATTGGGGGACGACTAGGATTGCTTATCCTTAATTAAGGTTGAACGTTTAAGGACACTTTTAATTGACAAATTGATTTAACCCTGAAACTCGACTTTCTTAAAAAAGGACGAAAAGAGAAAGAAAAGAAAAAAAAAAGAAGAAAAAACACCAGGAACCCGTCTGGGTTCCAACAGACAAAACCGAGAGAAAAAGGAACCGTAACCTACTGGTTCTTTCAAAATCAAAAAAAGCAGGAACCTGGAACCTGCAGGTTCATGTCTTTGATTCGGGGTGAAAACAAGGGAACCCGTCTGGGTTCCTTGTCAAGGGTTAAAAAAAAGGGTTTTCAGAGAAAAAAAGTTAGAGTCGCCAGTTGAATTTTAGGATAAAACAACGAACCGTTAAAGAAATAGACTCCGGCCTACGAACCCAAAGACGGATTCGGGGGTAAGGTTACGAATTTGACAATCAAAATCGTCAAACCCGCCTATTCAAACGAATAGACTCTACTAGAATTAAATTAAAGCGAAAGATTGAAAAAGAGGGAGGAACTGAATAAATTTCACGAGTTTATCATTAACGTCATGCAAAGAAACGAAAGAAAAGATACAAAAGAAAGTAAAATTATATTATACACATTAATACAAGAATCACGCTACCCTTTAATGAGGTAGCATGCAAAGGAGAGAGAAGAGAGAGAATACACTAGTGTCAATACTCCTAGTATATTCTGGGGTGTCTATGGAAGGGAAGAAAGGGTTTAATTTATAGTGGAATGGGGGAAGCAAGGGGCGCGTTTTAGGGTTAGGTATAGCCGCCGCGTCACTCTCAGCCCAGGAACCCAGACGGGTTCCTGCCGAGCTGAGCCAGGCTTTGGCCCAGCAACCCAGACGGGTTCCTGCTGAGCTGAACCATGCTCAGGCCCAAGGAACCCAGACGGGTTCCTGCTCGTTTTCGGGCTATTATGCTCAGGCCCGTAACATTTGGGCCATTATGCTCGTTGTCGGGCTAGAAAAGAGACGGGTTTGCATGCTACTAAACTATTCGGCTAGCTTATTTTTACAAATAACTAAAACTAATAACGGTACAAAATTTGGTGTCTACAGATAGCCCCCACTTTGATCGAGTTTGAGTAAAACGATGATCAAAGTAGTCTTGATGATCTTGGATATGAATCAGAAGCCTGTTCTGAAGCTGGTTGACGCTTGGAAGCTTGGTCCTGCGCCGATGTTGGTTGGCCTGCTTAGTTTCTTCCGTAAAGCTGACCGAATGGGTTGAAAAGGGTGTCATCGTATTGTGAGGGCCCGATGACGGCCGCTGAAGATGAGTTGACCTGCTTAGTTTCTTCCGTAAAGCCGGTCGGGGTTGATCCGCTTCATTTCGTCGTGAGGCGGACCGAGGTGACGCTTGGAAGCTTGGTCCTGCGTCGATGTTGGTTGGTCTGCTTAGTTTCTTCCGTAAAGCTGACCGAAGGGTGTCATCGCATTGTGAGGGCCCGATGACGGCCGCTGAAGATGGGTGTCATCGTATTGTGAGGGCCCGATGGTGGCCGCTATAGATGAGTGTCATCGTATTGTGAGGGCCCGATGATGGCCGCTGAAGATGAGTGTCATCGTATTGTGAGGGCCCAATGATGGCCGCTGAAGATGAGTATCATCGTATTGTGAGGGCCCGATGGTGGCCGTTGTCATCGTATTGTGAGGGCCCGATGGTGGCCGCTGTCATCGTATTGTGAGGGCCCGATGGTGGCCGTTGTCATCGTATTGTGAGGGCCCGATGGTGGCCGTTGTCATCGTATTGTGAGGGCCCGATGGTGGCCGCTGTAGATGAGTGTCATCGTATTGTGAGGGCCCGATGGTGGCCGCTGTCATCGTATTGTGAGGGCCCGATGGTGGCCATTGTCATCGTATTGTGAGGGCCCGATGGTGGCCGCTGTAGATGAGTGTCATCGTATTGTGAGGGCCCGATGGTGGCCGCTGTCATCGTATTGTGAGGGCCCGACGATGGCCGCTGTCATCGTATTGTGAGGGCCCGATAATGGCCCTCGTCGCATTGTGAAGGCCCGACGATGGCCGCTGTTGACGCTTGGAAGCTGGGTCCTGCGCCGTTGTAGATATGACATTCATCGCATTGTGAAGGCCCGATGATGGCCCTTGTCGCATTGTGAAGGCCCGACAATGGCCCTCGTCGCATTGTGAAGGCCCGACGATGGCCGCTGTTGACGCTTGGAAGCTGGGTCCTGCGCCGATGTAGATGTGATGTTCATCGCATTGTGAAGGCCCGATGATGGCCCTTGTCGCATTGTGAAGGCCCGACAATGGCCCTCGTCGCATTGTGAAGGCCCGACGATGGCCGCCATCGCATTGTGAAGGCCCGATGATGGCCGCTATTGCATTGTGAAGGCCCGATGCTGGCCCTCGTCGTATTGTGAAGGCTCGACGATGGCCGCCATCGCATTGTGAAGGCCCGACGATGGCCGCCATCGCATTATGAAGGCCCGATGATGGCCGTTGTTGATGAAGTGTCGCGTACTAGCCCGGCGACGGCTGATGGTGTCATGTATTTTTAGGGCCCGATGACGGCCGCTGTATTTCGCGCATTGTCCTGCAAGAAAGAAAGAAAGAAGGCATCAGTTTATTTGAAATCCAAAGTGAGTTAGAGAATTTACCTGTCAGTTTATGTCTTGAAAATGGGTTCGAGTTGAGCATCAAGTCGCATTAGGCTCGAAAAACAGCCTTGACCTCTCATTTCGGCCCAGGAACCCGTCTGGGTTCGCGGAATTGGGCTTGCTCTTGGCCCATGAAACCCATTTAGGTTGCTGCGCTTGTTGGGCCTGTTTTGGCACAAGAACCCGTCTGGGTTCGACCATTTCATTTTTTTTTTTTTTTTGCGCAATCTGATAGGATAGGATAAGGATAGATTTTCGGCCAATGCATGCCTTCCACCATCCGGATGCCGAGGCCCGCTGCTTGGACACTTGTGTGGTGTGCATGCACCCATTTTTTCTATAAAAGGAGGCCTCTTCTTCCCCTTAACTCACACTTCAAGCTCCTCCTTCTTATTCCTTTGCTTCTCTCTCTTCCTTGCTTCTCTCTCTTCCACTTATTTGCTAGTTAGGGAATAATGGTTAGGAAAACTAGGAATCCGCCCGTTCAACCCCATGCGGCGAACTGGGCACATGAGATGTCTTCCCGGCGAGCATGGACTCCCCGACCCGGTTGGGAACCGTCGGAATTGGTGCCCGAACCATGGAACCACGTATGGCATAAGCATTCACATGTCCGGGTAATGTCTTCTTCTTGACTTTGCTTTTGGTTTTAGCTTAAATTTGCAAGTAGAAATGTTTGATTCTAACTTGTTGATTTAGCTAAATATGATGTGCATGAACTTTTGGTTGCTCTTGGTTGCTTTAGCTTAAATTTGCAAGTAGAGATGTTTGATTCGCACTTGTTGATTTAGCTAAGAATTGGGCCGAAGTAGAAAAACCGGTGTTTAGGCCGAGAGGAACCCGTCTGGGTTCGGCTGAGTGAAAACCGGGCCTCCCTTTTGAGTTGGGCTTGGTTGAGTTGGGCCGGCAGAAATGGGGCGAAAACCCGTCTGGGTTCACTGGCCCGTTTTTGTCTCTTTTTTTTTGCGTCTTTTTCTTTTTGTTTTTTTTTTTGATAAATGCGCTTAAACCCGTCCGGGTATCGCTTTAGGTCGGAAAGTGATGTTGGACTATTCGAATCAATAAAACAAATTTCATTTTACTTCAAACCCGTATGGGTTGGGCTTGAATCATGTGAAACGGGCTGAGAATAGCCCCCCCTTTTTGTGCGTGGGCCGAAAAGATGGAAGAAGGCCCATTGAAAGGGTGTAGAACCCGTCTGGGTTGCCTTTCCAGGCGATTTTCTTTTTTTTTTGTGTGTGTGGGCCGAAAAGATGGAAGAGGCCCACTGAACAGGAGTAGAACCCGTCTGGGTTCCTTCTCCGAGCAACCTTTCTTTTTTTGTGTGTGGGCTGAAAGGATGGAAGGAGGCCCATTGAAAGGGGGTGGAACCCGTCTGAGTTCACTCATGAAATGGGCCACGTAATTTTTGTGGCGGATGAAATGGAAGCAAAGCCCAAAGGCTCAAACCTGTCTGGGTTTGGCCAAGCATCGGGCTCTTCTTTTATTTTGCGCGGGTCAGAAAAGCCTGGCCCAAATGGAATAGAAGAAGGCCCAAACTCGCTTTCGTGTCTTAGCTCTCAGGCTGATTCGACCCGTTGCTTGTGCCGCATAGCCCCCAGTTTAGTGGCAGTTTGGTTTAACTCTTGCTAAACTGGGAGTCTATTGATAGCTGCTATACTGATGTACCCCTTTTGAATTCTTCTATCGTGGATTTTCAGGAAGATTCTCTTAGAACAGGCGGCAACATGCGGAAGCCGATCAAGGTGGTGGAGCATTTCGTGGAGGATAACTGGGCACTCACTCTACTAGAAGAGTCGGGGTTCGATCTCTTTTGGAAATGTGTTAAGGCCTGGGAACCTTGCACACCACGGGTAATGGGGCGTGCGCTTGCGGAGAGATTCTGGGATTCTACCAACACCTTTCACCTCCCGGTAGGAGAAATGACCATAACCCCTGTCGACTTTGTGATGATTACCGGGCTACGCTGGGGTGGTCAAGATGTCGAATTCGACCCTGTTGTGCCGGACCAGGTGATGGAACTATTAGAGCCGGTGCTCGAACGGCGCCGATTTGGTCGAAAGATGAAGCTCTCTTATGGTTCCTTCGAGGCTGTCATCACTTCCGCTGACTTCACTCATATGGATGAGTTTCAGCGTCGCTTTATTTTCCTGGCATACTTCATCTCTGCCACAATGTTTGCCAATCGAGGTGATGATGTTTATTTGACCTGGATGAAGAATCTCCTCGATCTAGAGCAAGTCATTCACCGGAACTGGGCCAAAGCTGCTTATGCCAACTTCATTCGCTGGCTTCGCATTGGTGTACGGCACGCATCGATGTGGACCCATTCTTCGCGCCAGAGTCCACGGAGATGGCGCCCGAGCATGTGGAAGGTGCTCGAGGTAATCTAGACGCTTCTCTCATGCTTTCTCTTTTCCTATATCGTGAGTCTCGTATTGACGCACTTGCGGTGTACGGGGCACGAGTATATTAAGGGATTCACTATCCCTACCCGACACGCCCAGACAGTGCCAGCAGCAGAACGGTGGCACAAAAACTACCTCGAGCAAAAAAAGAAGCCATTTGGGAGCTTGGATGAGCTGCGCCGCATCTTGGATCATCTTGAAGAGGTACATTCTTCATGTAATCTCTCTTGTGTTTCTTTGATGCTTATGTTTCCTCTATTTGTGCAGGATGATGTTAATTGGAATGCCTGGGTTGGCTTTGCGATTCCACAAGATTTTATCCCCTCACGAAATGCGACGCATAGGGATAGTACCCTGCGCTTGGTGATGGAGAGCCCGTCCGGTTGGGTCTGGAGTCTTGGTGAGAGGTTTACGAGGCAAACCCTGGGCCATGAAAGGTGGATAATACCATCAGACCCTCCTGAGACCATGAACGATCCGCGAGCCTTGCATGCCGAGGCGTTTGTAGCAGCTAAGAGTGGTTCTTGGTATACCAATCATGCATCGATGGCATCGCCCGACCAATTCTGGGAGGAATGGGAACAATATCGGGACCGCCTGGCCTTCAGAAAGGTAGAGAAGAAGAACTCCATTTATTCTTTTCATATCCCCTCTATTATCGCCTAACACGACCAATTCTTTGTTTGTTGCAGTTGGGGCCCTATTGCAAGGATGACGAGAAGAGCCAGAGTAACTCTGGGGACACAGTTTGCGGCTACCCAAGGGCGACTAGCGAGGACATCAAACCGGAATTAGAGAAGATCCTGGGAAAGCCGGTAGGTGATTCCCTTTTTTCCTTGCTTAGCTGCAATTTGCCCAAACTTTGACCAATTTTCCTCATTCTGTGCAGTGGCGATGGAAACAAGCGAAAGGTTTTCTCAAAAATTACTTCACACTTAAGTGGGCTCGCGAGAAAGACCTTGCAGGTCCTGTGGTCGGGGACGCAGACGTGGATGACGATGCACAGTCCCGTCCTGTGGACCCTCCTCGCCGTTCAGATGCGCAGGTGCCTCGCGGCCGGTCGGAGCTGAGGGACCCTCCTCGACATTCTTCCTTCATGGCCGACGCGAGGCGGTCTTATGGGGGTGATGCTGCTCTCCGGAGGCACGGGGAGAGGAGTAGGCGGAGCACGGGCGCGCCGGCTCGCGATGACCATGGGAAAGACATTTTACTTGAGGATAGTCATTCCACCAGTTCCCACTACGGAGACACGGATTTTGGCCACGACTTTCAGCGGTCTGTGGAGAACAGCATATCCTCCATGTCTTTAGGTGGGCAGGGGCATCAGATGCGGTCTCATGATCATGGGAATTCTCGCCGGAGCCGCGGCTCTCGGCGTGGCACCCCCAGCTTCGTGGTGGAGACGTGTTCCGAGTCTAGCGCTGTTGGTGGAGCTGTGTGCGGTGAGCAAGAAGGCATTTCACTGCATTTAGGTACTCCTCCAGAATCTCATCATTCGGGGTCTAGGCGCCAACCCTCTCATCCTTCGCCTCAGTACCCTTATGGAATGCCCGGGTATGCTCCTGCGTCTCCTGCACCGACTGTGGATTTGGGTTTTGGCACTTCCTTTGCGGCGGTCGATCCTACTGTGGTGCTTCGCAGTGATTCGGGTGCATCTATGGGGTATAACCGTGCCCTCGCAGATGACGCCTCATCAGTGCTTCCGTCTCAACCAGTTGTTCCCGTTACTCCTTCGCAAGGGGGTTTGGAGCAGCCTCGATCGTCTGGATGGGGAACGCAAACTCAGGAATGGTCGGGATGGCCTGTCCCAGAGCCTGTAGTAAGAACTTCTTGGCCTGCTCCACAGGGGTGGCCTGGAGGTAATCAAGAGTGGCAGGTTCCAGAACACTCCTGGCTTAACGCAGGCAGTACCGAAGTATTGCACCTGTTTGGCTCAGGCGGTGATACAGAGGTAGTAGACTCCTCCTACTATCAATGGGATACTTACTTTGGAGCTGGTGGAAGCGGAACCCATGGGGCTGATAGCGCCAGTGGTGGCGGTGGAGGTCTGGCATGATGAGGATGCAGGGTCTTTTATGCAATGAACTTATGTGATGCCATGTATGCACTTAGGACGATGCAATGCAATGATTTTTTGCCTTTTCTCTTTTTTTGTCTTTTTTTTTGGCTCTTTTTTTTTTTTTTTTTTTTACTAATGCGAACTACTGATGTAACACTTATGCGGTGACGATGCTATGTAATGCACTTCTTTTATTTTCATGTACCCTTATGCACAATAATGCAATGCGATATGCAACCTACATGGTGGGATTACTCCCACTTCCCCAAACGAAAAAGACCAAAATAAAAAAAAAACGAGAATTAAACGCTACAAGTAAGTTCGAGCTGCAGTTTCGGGGCCGGCGAAGACATTTGATATTGGGATTTTCTATGTGCTGCTGAAACATTCTGGGATAAGGAAGTTTCGGTCGAAACAAAATCAGTTCAACAAGCAAGCACAAAGATTAATATGGACAAGATCAAAACTCAGTTCGAAAGAGATAGGCAGAAATTTTCGAATCCCAAAGGAGAGAACAAGTACTTCAGAGGCATAAATCCAACGATCTTAAGAATAATGCAAATGTGCATGTTAGTTATGGACGTAGGTCGATTAAAAGAGCAAACCTCACATAGGAAAGAACAAACACTCAAACACTCAATTTTGAAAATGTATGTGTGTTTTCTCATACTCAAACCAATAGAGACAAACTACCATAAGCTTGGTAAGAACCTCACTCTCCACTACTGTATGCAATGCACAAGTGACAATCAAAAAGACTTTTTCGGGTTGCAACGGGGCTTAGGTTAGGGTAAGGAGTGGTAAAATTTGGGAATGAAGAGTTAAGAGCCATGCTTGGATTGATTTTCAATGAATAAAACACTCTAAGCTCTCCTTCTTTCTTAATGTATGCAAGGCATTTCACCTTTCCCCCTGAAACATCTCAACTGAATACAACCAGGTCAAAGTTTTCTGAATTTTAAATTGAATCTCCCTAATCACCCTTTTATTTTTGAAACTCTTTTTTTTTGTTTTTTTTTGTTTTTTTTTTGTTTTTTTTTTGGGTGATCGGGAAGAAGAATATCTATGGAATCTTCGATTTTGATATAATATATGAACAACATAACCAAATACCAATCGCTCAAGATATGGGACTTTCAGATTCTCCCCAAACTTCCAAAAAAGACAAACTCTCATCCAACCAAGCAAGGCGAAGGGATACTGGATATCAGAGGCCAAGGCTCGTATTGTCAGGGTTCAATCATGAAAAAGGATAGACAAAGGCTAGGCGGGGAAAAAGAACGGTAAACATAATGTAAGGAAGGCTATTTAGCTATGTAGCTTATCAAAATAAAATCGAATGCCTTAATCACTTTGTCACAGCGTGCAATGCAAATGTGTAGTCTCAAGCAAGATGCAAAACAAGTTCTAGAGATGCAACTAATGGGTGAGTCGCTCAAGGGATCATGGAATTGATAAAAGTGATCAATTCAGAACTTAGGCAATGTGGACTCACGGGATGGGGCTCAATCAACTAAACCTAGCCCAAAGATTTGCGGCACGCACATTTATACTTTCTAAGATAGTCAAAGCAGTCAGATACAACTTTCATAACTTGTCTCAAAATCAGAAGGTTTGAAGGAAAAGGTTTCAAAAACTTTTGAGATCTCGCCCAGATTTTTCTAAGTGAAGCAAGTTAAACTGAAAGTAAGGAAGGTTTACGGCCTCCGTTGGATGGAATTAGTCTCAACAGTTTTCTGAGGGGGGCTAGGCACGCTAGTGGTCATGGTGGATTCACTGGGTTCACTGGATTGGGCAAGCGGTCTGTAGTTGGGATTGTGAATAAGTCTGCCGGTTCGTGGATCACGGATGTTGGCTCGGAGATGGTCTGTTATCTTGCCTGCATGGAAACTGACTGGTGCTCGAAAGAACCTTTACGCTACCCGCCCAATGTATGTATGACTTAGTGGACCTATATGAACCTAGGACACGACGCCTATATGCTGACACAAGGATGACTCACCCACTTTTATGGGAGTGCATGTCCTAACTCTATATGGACCTAGCATGATGACTGACAGGACTGACACTGACTCAAGGAGCGTCATAAAGGGCCGAATAGGATCAATAGTAAGTGGATTGGGCCGACTGCAGTATCGAACAGTTTGGCCCGATGTGGAAGGAGAAGAAAAACAGGCCCAAAACCCGTCTGGGTTCGGACTGTAATTCCTCCCTTTCAAATAGGCATGCAGTGATTCCGGTGAGTCCAACTAGGTTGTGCACAACAAACCAGGTTTGGGCCAGTCCATCTCTCTTTTGATCCTACGCGGGCTAGAATGACGTCATACTCATGATCGGCCTAGACACTTGGACTCAACTTTTACAGGATTAAATCACATGACATACAGATGCGGGATGAGCCTAACCATGGCTTTAAATTCAGGTTTTTTCTAGGTTTAGGGAGATGAATAGGATACCACATGTTCTCGCCCCGGTGCATTTTCCTTATGGAATTCATAGGAAAAATGTGTGGGGTGTTGCTCTTTGGGTTTCAAGGAAACCTTTAGAGTGTAACACGGGGAGAGGAGAGATCAAATGCTTGGCGATGTAAGTGCATCCCACAAGTAGTGACCTCCCGCTCTCGGGATTGATTCCTAGTTTTAAAACCTAAACCAACGCTTTTGTGCTCCCCAGCCATAAAGGCCCAAGAGTTGCCTGGTATGCAATATGCCTAAAACAATGATAAAAATGTGAAATAAATTAATTCCTCCTCTTTTACAAAAAACACTAAAATTTAATTCTTTCAAGTTTTACCCTCTTTTTAAGTTTAAGTCCCAGTGAGTCGCTTAATCAGACCCCAGAAAAATCCGACGGACCTCTTTCATGCGCTACTTAAAAGAGAGGATGTTCTCTTTTTAGATTGGGGCGACTAGGATTGCTTATCCTTAATTAAGGTTGAACTTTTAAGGACACTTTTAATTGACAAATTGATTTAACCAAACTCGACTTTCTTAAAAAGGACGAAAGAGAAAGAAAAGAAAAAAGAAGAAAAAACACCAGGAACCCGTGTGGGTTCCAACAGACAAAACCGAGAGAAAAAAGGAACCGTAACCTACTGGGTTCTTTCAAAATCAAAAAAAGCGGGGAACCCGTCAGGTTCATGTCTTTGATTGGTGAAAACAAGGAACCCGTCTGGTTCCTTGTCAAGGGTTAAAAAAGGGTTTTCAGAGAAAAAGTTAGTCGCGTTGAATTTTAGGATAAAACAACGAACCGTTAAAGAAATAGACTCCGGCCTACGAACCCAAAGACGGATTCGGGGGTAAGGTTACGAATTTGACAATCAAAATCGTCAAACCCGCCTATTCAAACGAATAGACTCTACTAGAATTAAATTAAAGCGAAAGATTGAAAAAGAGGGAGGAACTGAATAAATTTCACGAGTTTATCATTAACGTCATGCAAAGAAACGAAAGAAAAGATACAAAAGAAAGTAAAATTATATTATACACATTAATACAAGAATCACGCTACCCTTTAATGAGGTAGCATGCAAAGGAGAGAGAAGAGAGAGAATACACTAGTGTCAATACTCCTAGTATATTCTGGGGTGTCTATGGAAGGGAAGAAAGGGTTTAATTTATAGTGGAATGGGGGAAGCAAGGGGCGCGTTTTAGGGTTAGGTATAGCCGCCGCGTCACTCTCAGCCCAGGAACCCAGACGGGTTCCTGCCGAAACGAGCTTTGCCAGCCCAAGGAACCTGCAGACGGGTTCCCGCTCGTTCGGCTATTATGCTCGTGCGTAACATTTGGGCCATTATGCTCGTTGTCGGGCTAGAAAAGAGACGGGTTTGCATGCTACTAAACTATTCGGCTAGCTTATTTTTACAAATAACTAAAACTAATAACGGTACAAAATTTGGTGTCTACACATGTCAATCTCTTGTGGTCAGATGAAATACTCTCAACTGCATACCAATAAGCCTAACATCTAGGCTCTATTTATAATACAAGGCTAACACAATTATTTAGGGTTTGTTAGGATTCTCAGGACGTAGTTAGCAGACAAACAATAATAAGGGCGAAAAATAAATAAAGATTCAACACAAGGAATTAACGTGGAAAAACCCAAACCGGGAAAAAACCACGAACGATGGACTATCAGAGGATTACAATATGTTTCGTAGATTCCTGCACCTCCACAATCTCTCACAACCTCCCTAGAGTTACAATCTGAGAACTCAACACTCACAGATGAGCCTCACACAACTCCCTCAGGAACACAGAGATTACAGGTCAATCTCTTGTCACTACAAGATGGACGCTCAGATGCGATCGTCCGTTGTGACCGTTCATTTGCGACCGTTGAATTAAACGGTCGCAAAATTTGTCACCGTTCAATGAACGGTCACAAATTTTGTGACCGTTCAATTCAACGGTCACAAAATTTTTGACCGTTCATTGAACGGTCACAAATTTTGTGACTGTTCATTGAACGGTCACAAATTTGCGACCATTCAATTGAACGGTCACAAATTTTGCGACCGTTCAATTAAACGGTCGCGCGTTTGTTATTAAATGTCAGAACGAAACTCGCCATTCCTATTCCCTAATTTCCTCATCTTTCTCTTTCTCGATTCTCCCTCATCTCACCGATTCTCTCTCTTTCTCACTCTTCTCTTCTTTATTCCCCTAAACACTCAAAGCGATCTCGAACACATTCTCTTTCTCGTCACATGAAACCCGACATGCAACACAAAAATAGCAAGATCGAGAGCCTCCATCTAAATGTTCAAGGGAAGAGATCGAACAGTTGAGCTTTGTGGAAGAATTGAGCAATTCAAGTATAAAAAGGGAGTAGATAAGCCGAAGAAGGTGTAGACGGTGTGAAAGATTTTGTTTTTAGGTTTAGGGTTTAGATTAAATTTAATTTCGCATGTTTAATTCAGATTTTTTTGTTTAACATCTTGTATTCTCGGATCTTAAGTTCATGTAATTAGATCTGAACTTTGATACTTTCAAAAGTTTAATACATTCTCTGGGTTGATTGTTCCTCGTTTCTTGTTTCTTATTTGCTTAATTTTTGGGCTTGTCTTGATTTTCTGCGGATGTTTTATTTGATTTTTTATGTTCATGTTCAAGTTTCTGGATTTAATATGTTGGGTTGCTTGATTCATGTTCATTTTCCCTTCTCCCTTGTTCTGGTGATCTAGTTTCAATTTCTGGGTTGGATTGTAAATGAGTTATTTTTCCGAGTAATTTTGATTGAAAAAAAATATTCGAAAATTTTGTGACCGTTCAATTGAACGGTCGCAAATTTGTGACCGTTGAATTGAACGGTCGCAAATTTGTGACCGTTCATGAACGGTCTCCCCTTTTTGTGACCGTTCATGAACAGTCACAAATTAGCATCGTGAACGACCCCTCAGACGACCAATCAGACGCGACCGTCGTGAACGGTCGCAAATGAACAGTCGCGCGCCTTCTGGTGCGACCGTTCAAGTCTAATTAAGACCGTTCACAACGGTCTTATTTTTTAGACCTTCTTGTAGTGTGTGGTATAAGATGAAACACTCTCAATTGCTGTACAAATAAACCTAACACTTAGGTCCTATTTATAGTCAAGACTACAACATAATATTGTGGTTAATAATAATATTAACTTTCCAAAAACATGTGTTTCCTAATAATTTGATACAATATTCCAAAGCAATATTATATTTTCATGTGATTGCCCCATCACAATTTGGTAACAAATATAATATTTTTCACTTTATATAATATCTTTCCTTAAATAACACAATCTTGGAAGATCTTCAATATTATATGAAATTTGCCCACCAATCATAATTTTGGCTTTCCAAAATTCATCCCACCAAAATAATAATTTGGGCTCCACACAATTAACCCAACAGGGTTAATAGATCCTTCCAGCCAATGAATTACAAAAGGAGACGACTAACAAAACAGTAACTTGATTTCTACTCAACTCTTCTACCTTGCTCCCTAAGACACAGAAACCAACGCAAAATTGGTCTCCACATTCAATCCAACATGTATTCCATTGTTGGATCACCTTTGCTTCATATCGCACGGTAATCCAAAATATTGTCAAATTTTCGTTAAATAACGGAGAAATTAGTTCTGTTGGTGTCTGTAACTTTGATGGTTTTATTGAGATTATTAGTGTCTTATTTTGTTAGCTTGTAGGTTAGTTATTTTCCGTTATGTTAGTTAGGTAGCTTTTCTTGTTTTTTCTTTGTTTCTTGTTTTCTGTTCCCCTTTTCTTCCTTTTCATTCGTGTATATATAGGGAGTATATGCCTATGTATCTATTGGTATTTTATAAGAGGAAGAAATAAAAACTTGAGGCTCTTCATCTCTTCTCTCTTCTCTCTTCTCTCTTATCCTTGCCTCTGCTACTGATATTTTCATGGTATCAGAGCAGGACCTCTGATCTAATCATCCTCCTCTCCAATACTGCCAATCATGGGAGAATCTGCTGACACCAAAACATCAACAACAGTTATCTTGGATCAATCCGATCCCCTTTTTATTCATCCATCCGACCATCCAGGCCAGACTCTTGTTGTTGAGCATTTGATGGGTCTGATTTTGATAGCTGGAAGAGGTCAACCACGATCTCGCTCTCAGCCAAGAACAAAATTGTCTTTGTTGATGGATCTTACAGCAGACCCGATGCCGAATCAAATTTGTTTCCTTACTGGAGGAGGTGTAATGATATGGTCATATCATGGTTATTAAATTCCTTGCACAAAAACATAAGAGAGAGCGTTCTTTATTGTGAGACACCAACTGATCATTGGAAGGAACTTATAGAGAGATACGGGCAGACGAACAAGGCCAAACTGTTTCAAGTTCAGCAAGATGTCAGTAGTCTGATGCAAGGAGATCTTGAAATTGTTGAGTATTTCAACAAGTCCAAGAAAACCTGGGATGAAGTATCAATAGTGTCCGGGTTTCCCCATTGCAGCTGCGGAAAGTGTGCATGTAAAGAAAACATCAACTCAGCCCTACAAAGATATTCAGAGGAGCAGAAAGTCATTCAATTCCTCATGGGGTTAAATGAAAGTTACACAGGGATTAGAGGTAACATCTTGATCATGAACCCTTTTCCATCTTTGAGTCAAGTTTATGCGATGCTCTTGCAAGAAGAAAGGCAGAGACAAGTCAGGCGCACCTCAAATTTTCTTACTGAGGCAGCATCCCTTTATACTTCCTCAAATTCACAAAATGTTCAAAGAAAGGGAGAAGCAAAACAGAATATGTACTGCACGCACTGTAAGAGGCCGGGACACACAATTGACAAATGTTTCAAGCTTCATGGCTATCCCAACAAAGGAGAAAGAAGAGGAAATAATAACTCCAACAGAAACAGGAACACAAGATATGCAAACAATGTGCAGAATGATGGAGAGTCATCTGCCAATGGGCAGAAGCAAGCTTCTCAAATCATCTCTAATGCCTCAGGAATTACGTTACCAGGACTAACACAGGAACAGTCTCAACAAATGATCAATTTCTTGGCAAACTTGCAAAAGGAAGCCAAAGATCCTGCCACTACTCAAGAAGAATCAGAACAGAACCTGGCATATATGGCAGGTAACCCCTTTTTACATTCAGATTCAACTTGCATGATTTCTAAAATAGAAAATAAAACTTGGATTGTAGATTCAGGAGCTACTGATCACATGGTGCATGATAAGAGCCAATTGTGCAACATCAAGACCCTAACTAAACCTGTGTTCATTATCATTCCTAATGGAGAGAAACTAAAAGTATCTGAATATGGAGACTTCAAACTAGGCCCTCAGTTGGTTCTGAATCGAGTGTTATATGTTCCCCATTTTAGTTTTAATTTGCTGTCAGTAAAAAGACTAGCTAAACAACTTAACTGCCTGGTAATTTTTACACCTGAGAAATGTGTATTGCAGGGCCCTTCTCTGAAGAGGCCATTGGTTCTTGGTAAAACTTCAAAAGGACTCTATGTAGTTGATGCGCAAACAGCAAGCAATCTAGCAGAGGATAAAAGTAACCAAGAGCATTCTACTTGTATCCCTGATTTTTGTTCTAGTTTTCTTGTCAAAACACCTTGTACTGAAAATTGTAAAGACTGTGAATTGTGGCACAAAAGGTTGGGACACATTTCTTTTGGAAAATTAAAGGGATTGCCTATGATATCTTGTTCACATACTGATAAACACACTTGTTCTATAAGTTCTTGCCCAATCTGCCCAAAGGCAAAACAACAAAGATTGCCCTTTTCTGCCAGTACTATATCTACTAAAGGTCCTTTCGATTTAATTCATGTAGATGTATGGGGACCTTACTCGACCAAAACCTACACAGGGCATAGATACTTTTTGAGCATAGTTGATGACTTTACCAGGGTAACCTGGACCCATTTAATGGTGACCAAGGATGAATCCTTGTCCTTGATCAAATCCTTTGTGAGCATGGTCAGAAATCAATATGATAGTAATGTAAAGATAATTCGAAGTGACAATGCCCTTGAGTTAGGTCTTAGTCACACAGCTAAAACCTTTTTCTCAGAAAAAGGTATCATCCATCAAACTAGTTGTGTTCAAACACCTCAACAAAATGGAGTAGTGGAGAGAAAACATAAGCACCTCTTAGAGGTCAGCCGTTCTTTGCTGTTTCAATCAGGTTTACCCATAAGATTTTGGGGGGATTGTTTGCTCACTGCCACTTTCTTGATCAACAGAATGCCAACTCACATTTTAAATAACAAATCCCCCTTTGAAATTCTTCATGGGAAGCCACCAGAATACTCTAATCTTAAAAGCTTTGGATGTTTGTGTTATGTATCTACCCTTAAACAAGGAAGGTCAAAAATGCACCCTAGAGCCACACCTTGTATTTTTCTTGGTTACCCAACAGGAAAGAAAGATTATAGGGTTATGTCCCTTGATAGCAGACAATTCCACATCTCTAGAGATGTTATTTTTCATGAGTATGTGTTTCCTTTAGCAGACCAAGAAGAGACCATCAGAAATTCTTTTGATTCCTTAAAATTAGATCACTATAATCTGCCAAGTAGTAAAGTTATGAACCTTGACACTCTTAATAAAACTGATCACCCTCAGATTATTAATAATGTACAAGAATCAAACCATTCTAAAAATGAAAGTCCTGATTCTGACCAAAAGGGAAGAGAACCTTTATCTGAGCCTGTTTTAGATACTGGTAACAACACAGAAACACAAACCGCACCTCAAATGACTGATGCTGCAGTTCAGATCAGGAGATCTACCAGGGAGCATAGGCCCCCTTCCTACTTACAGGACTACTCACTTTTTGGCAAAATTGAGACCCCCATGTGCCTAGCTACCACTACCAATTTGGTTATTCAAGCATCTAACTTAGATGTTTCAGATCTTAGTGCTGAAAGTCAATCTTTTCTTGAACACTTAAATTACACTGAGCCAGTTACATACAGTGAGGCAGCACAACACCCAGGTTGGAGTGATGCTATGAAAAGGGAATTTCAAGCCCTTATAACTAATAATACATGGGAAATAGTCCCTTTACCACCAGGAAAGAAACCGGTAGGGTGCAAATGGGTATACAAGGTTAAACATCGGGCTGATGGAACTATTGAAAGACTAAAAGCAAGACTCGTTGTCAAAGGCTTCACACAAAGAGAAGGGATAGATTTTACTGAAACCTTCTCTCCTGTTGTTAAAATGACTACGGTAAGGAGTCTCATGGCAATTGCAGTAAAGAAAGGTTGGTTTCTACATCAATTAGATGTAAACAATGCATTTCTTCACGGGGATCTTCATGAGGACATATACATGGAGATACCTCCGGGTCTGTCCACTAACATCCCTAATGCAGTTTGCAAGCTTACAAAATCTCTCTATGGCCTAAAGCAAGCCTCAAGGCAATGGTATGCCAAGCTTGCTGAAACTTTACATACGCAAGGTTATAAACACTCTGAGAATGATTATTCCTTATTTTTTAAGAAAAATGATACTCTGATTACATTTCTTGCAGTGTATGTGGATGATATCCTGCTCACTGGAAATGATATGCAAGAAATTCAGGATGTCAAAAATTATCTGAATAAGGTGTTCAAAATTAAAGACCTTGGACATGTCAGCTACTTGCTAGGAATTGAAGTCCTACAGTCTCTAAAGGGACTAATTATGACCCAGCAGAAATTTACAAGGGAACTCATTAAAGATTTCAAATGTGAGAAGGCCACAACTGTTGTAACTCCTCTGGATCTGAATGTCAAACTCAACCCCGAAGATGGAGATTTATATGATGATCCTGCTGAGTATAGACAAATAATTGGGAAGCTCAATTTTCTCACCAATACTCGTCCAGACATCAGTTTTGCTGTTCAGCATTTGAGTCAGTTCATGCAAACTCCAAGGCTTCCACACTATCAAGCTGCAATCCATGTGATCAGATATTTAAAGGGAAACCCTTCACTTGGGATATTACTTAATAAAAGTCCAAAGTTTGATCTTTTAGCCTTTTGTGATTCTGACTGGGCTTCATGCTCTCATTCTCGCAGGTCTATTAGTGGGTATGTGATATTTATGGGAGACACTCTCATTTCCTGGAAATCTAAAAAACAGCAATCAGTGAGTCTCTCCTCTGCTGAGGCGGAGTATCGAAGCATCAGAAGATTGGTAGCAGAACTTGCGTGGCTGAGCAGATTATTGAATGAACTCACGCTTACTAACATTATACCTATTCCAGTCAAATGTGATAACCAAGCAGCCATTTATATTGCAAGAAATCCGGTCTATCATGACAAAACCAAGCACATAGAGTTGGACTGCCATTTTGTTCGAGAAAAGCTGCTGGAAGGATTGATCAGTTTATCTCATGTGCATACTTCCTCTCAATTGGCTGATCTGTTTACAAAACCTCTCACAGGAATTCAACATAGGTTTCTTTTAGGCAAATTGGGGGTTTCCCAACCTCCAATTTGAGGCGGGGTATTGAGATTATTAGTGTCTTATTTTGTTAGCTTGTAGGTTAGTTATTTTCCGTTATGTTAGTTAGGTAGCTTTTCTTGTTTTTTCTTTGTTTCTTGTTTTCTGTTCCCCTTTTCTTCCTTTTCATTCGTGTATATATAGGGAGTATATGCCTATGTATCTATTGGTATTTTATAAGAGGAAGAAATAAAAACTTGAGGCTCTTCATCTCTTCTCTCTTCTCTCTTCTCTCTTATCCTTGCCTCTGCTACTGATATTTTCAGGTTTTTATCTGGTGGAGCATGAACTCTGCGTTTACTTCTTCAGGTTGCTAGAAATCTTGATATTAACCTGCTAAAATGGAGACTGCATAATTTTGATTGCATAGTTTTGATGGTTTTAGCTAGCGGAGCATGAACTTTATGTATACTTCTTCAGGTTCTTACTTTTGGTTTGTCATATAAAGTTGAATCAAATGAATGCATATTATAGGCTTCTTTTGGTGAATAAAATTTGGGCTTTTGCCCTTTCCTTTTTTTTTTTTTAATAATTAGGTGCTTGTGCTCTTACTTACAAAAGAAAAAAAAAATGCTCTTTTCCCCTTACAGTGACAAATATTGTGTGATTTCTGGAAATTGCTTTCTAAACAAAGCAAACACTAACAGCAGTAATCATAAACCATGACATCTACCAAGACATGCAGTATTACTGCTTGTTCAATACATGGTACATGTATCATCATATAACTAGCTAACGAAAGCAGCTACTCTATCAACCCACAAACAAGCTTTTATTACTTAAGAGCTTGTCAAACCCCTGTTCAATCTAAATCTCATAAGTCATTCCCACCTTAAGAAGCTTCTTTCGAGGGATGTCGAATACCTTGTCACTTTGCCTCAAATTCTTCTTCAGAAAATTATACGCCAAATCGATGACAATCTTCTTCCCAATCCCAGCTCCTTTGCTTGCCATTACCTCATTCTCCCCCATCATATGTACAACCCCAGCTCGCCAAGCGTTGTCGATCTCCTCTATATCCCTCTCCAACTCCTGTTCCTTAGCCCGGATCACGCCCTCTTCATTAGCATTGTCATTATTGCATATGGAGTCATGCTCGAGTTCGCCCACCTCTTCATTTTGCTGTTGGATTTTCTTCTTCTCAGCATTGATCCAAAACTCGTCGCGCATGAACTCCTTCAGGCCTTCTATCAGCAGCATCTCAAAGGACTCTTGCTCATTACGTACGTCTGTATACCCATACCTACACCACAAAAATAGCAAAATTTTGCTTAGCATTTGTTAGGAAAATGTCCTAAAATCACCCGGTCTTTTGATCATACAATTATTTGTTTCCTGATTGTATTAGGATACTATTTAGGTTTCCTTATTATGTTAGGTTTCCTAATTGTATTAGATTGTCCCTATAAATAGAGGGTTTTATTCGTCTTGTTTGGTGTGGCCAAGTTTGGTGCCATTGCGGCCAATTTTGGGGCACCCCTTGTGGGACGAGGTGTATTCAGAAATTTCGTATTCCTGGATGGTGAGAGAGGTTTTGTTGAGAGTTTTGTTGACTAAGAGCATGTGCCTCTTTCAGGTGGATCTCTTTCGGTGTTTGAGATTTTTGTAATACTCTCTTTGTTGGATCTCGGGAGGACATCGTTTGTTGTACTCTCTACCAATAGCGGATTCGTCTGTGCTTGTGCCGCTCGTGGTTTTTCCCCGATTTGGGTTTCCACGTTAAATCCTTGTCCCGTTAATTCTTGCATTTATTTCTTATGATATGACTGATATCCAGTAGTCATCTTATTTTCCGCTTCCGCTGATTAAGTTGCTCTTATAATTAAAACCCTAACACCATTGAACTAGGATTCCAAACCCAGGAAAATCTGATGGAACTGAGAAAGCTGAACAATTTTTCAAGGGAAAAATGGCAACCAAACGCGCTATCTATAAAAGGAGAAATCGGTGCATACCTGACCACACAACGGAAGACATAGAGCTCCTTAGGATAGACCCTGCGGAAGAGAAACCGCTCCTCAGGAGGGACCTTGCTGATGGGAAGTGACTTGATGGATGCAAAGACAAGAACCTTGTGCACGGCGGGAACATTTGCCAAGTAATGCTCGAAGATTGGGGGGATGCCGTGGACAAGCTCTGAGTAAAAGATTGCCAATCCAGGAAGGCGGCAAAAGTCGGTTTGATGAACAATTTCCTTGAGGGTGTTGGGAGACACTTTGTTCTCCATTTCGTAGTAGTACTTCTTCCGGTACACGTAGTTCCAAGTTAACATCATGACTGTCAAGATGCTCGCGAATGCTATTGGGAGGAACCCGCCGTGGGGGAATTTGTACAGGACTGATGTCAGGTAAGTGAACTCAACCGACATTATGCAACACACGTACAGGAGGACTAGAACTATGTGTTTCTTCCAGATTAGGAACATAACTAGAACCATGAATGATGACGTGATTGTCTCCGCAAACACCACAGCAATCCCTGCATAAAAACAATCAGTAATCAGTCTATGTTTAGGTAAAAGTTGTAAGAGTTCGATAAATTAATGAGGGGTCAGAAGTGTGAGCTTACCATAGGCATTACCAATCTTCTCTGTAGTTCTGAACCCGAGAGTGACACAAACACAAGCCAACATGAGAATGTAGTTAAGTTCAGGTATGTAAACTTGCCCCTCATATTTGGCAGAAGTGTGAATGACTTTAACACGCGGGAAGCACCCCATTGAAAGAGATTGCTGAATGATGGAGAATGTCCCAGAAATCATGGCTTGACTCGCTATGATTGCTGCTAAGACGGCTATAACAAATGTCGGCCAATACAAGGGACCTGCATACGCAACACCCAGTTCAGTTTCTGCACAAACACTTGTAATAAAACCATCAAAACAAGGAAAAGAAACGTAAGACGGAATGTTAAAGACCTGGGATGGCCTTATAGAAGGCATTGGTGACATCTTCCGGGTGCATACGAAGATAAGCTGCCTGACCAGAATACTGTAATATAATTGCAGGGTATGTAACCATTGACATGCTTATCTGTATCGATCGCACAGAAAAATGTCCCAAATCTGCAAATAGTGCTTCTGTTCCTGTAATACAGAGGACAACACCACCAAGGGAGACCCAAGCATCTTTGCCGTTCCTCTTGAAATACTGAACAATGTGCCACGGATTGACCGCCTTGATAACAGAGGGATCGTGCTTGGCGAAGTTGTAAATCCCAATTATGGCATTCAACACAAACCAGATGCTGATAATCGGAGCAAAACTGTACCCGACTTTGTCTGTTCCAAATCTTTGTACTGAAAACAGCAGGATCAGGATGACAACTGATATCCACACCACTCTCCCTGAATAACAGAAAAAATTGACAGTTGAGAAAACAGTTAGTGTGGTTCAACTTCCATCAACTAAAATAACTACCAGTGTCATGGTAGTTGATTACAGTACCTTCAGTGAATGCAGATGAAGCTTCTTTCAGTCCTCCCACAGCTGACAGTACTGATACCAAAATCAAACATAAAAGTATTTGTTAATTACATTTTTAGTAGCAAATTAACTAATTAATATGATCAAGTTGATTTTAGTTGTTTAAGCTAGGATTATAGGATAATATTGTCATAATTAATGTTCTTTTTAAGATGAAATTTTATTGTTTAAGTTAGGAATATTGTTTCGCATTAACGAGATTATACTGACGTCGGTTGTTGTTGTAAGCTACGAATATTGTTATAATTTTTCTTCCACATGCATTTTAAGAAAACGACCTTTTGGTAGCCAAAACAAATTGAACAATAACAATAAATTTTCAATCATCATGACTTTTTGGCAACTAAAGGACCTTTCTAAAGAATCCAACATTGTCGTATACATTTTAATAAGGTTGCTAGAAAACGTCAACAAATTAGATTCCAGGCTTGAAAAGCTCTACTTAAGAAAAGGTTGAATTTGGGATAGAAATGAGTCCAGATGAAGTTGAAGTGCTCTTCAAAACCATCAGTAGTACTGCAGTATCTCCATTTAAATAGCATACTCCAAAATTATTCCTAACTTGGATGTTATCTTTACTAATATGTCATATGTCATCTGCATTGCAGAGTATATGAATACTAGCATAAAACAGGAAAATTAGTATTTTAAAAATAATTTTTCATAGGACGTTTGGTTAAGAAATTTCCCATGTTTGGTTCTTCATAATATATAGGAAAATTTTAATGTATGGTACATTATTTCCCTCAAAAACTTAGTAAAAAATTTCGTAGGGAAATCTTTCTCAGGAAAGTTTTTCCTAGGAAAGTCTTTTCCCGGGAAACTACCAAATGCATGAAACATTAAATTGTAGATAGTAAATAAAATAGAGTAATAATTAGAAGAAAGGTGAAAACTAACCAGACATAGAAGGGGTAAGAATGCCATCCCCAATGACCAAGGAAGTAGCAAGCATTGCCAGAAACAAGAAGAAATATTTAGCCAATTGAGAGTTCTCAAGCACAGTTTTGAGCTTAGATGACAATCCAAGCCTATTGCTTGGCAATTCCAGCTTGTAATTTGAGACCTCTCTGTCTTCTGCTTGTTGGCTTGGGAGTAATCCAACCTTTGCATGTCGACATAGAAGAGAATACAGTGCAAATGTCCCACCTATTTTACCAACAAAACAACATTACACAAAATTACAACATAACTTCAAAATGAATAAACATGTAATTGAGTTGTTTCTAAACTCTGTGTACTTTGTAAAAAAAAAAATATGTTTTGTTTCGGTAAACGTAATTAGCCATTAAGTTGTTACAATTTATACCATACATATTAATGGTCATGTGAGATACCTTGAAGTACCTATCTAGGTCCATCAAGGTATTAAATTTTAAGAAAAAATTCATCAACGTTTATTATAAAATTAATAATAAGTTTATCAACATGATTGTAAAATTCATTGATATTTTTTTAATTTATCAAATTTTACACAAATTCACCACATAAAAAATTGATTTATTTTAATGCATATGATGAACCAAGGTAGGACCACCGTAGTGTACGGTATAATTTGCACGATTTAAAAATTATTCTAAACAACATAATGCTATGTGTACTTTAAATCTTAAATATCAACGATCTTAAACTATTTGTGTTGACAAAAATTAATATATAAAGAATATTGGGAATATTGAATATGTTCAATTTCATGACATCCAAGCCAACCAAAAAAAATTCTTATATGGTAAATCTTATTACAAATTAATCATAAATTTAGCAATATTATAGTAAAAATTACTAATTAATATAAATAAATTTATAAATTTTTCATCAAAGAAATTGATTGATAAACTTGCATATATTAAATTGCATGTGGAGGATATTATAGATTGGTCCTTTATGATATAGGTAGGGTATAACTTGGTGGAAAAAAAAAAGAAAAAAAAAGTTGTGCTAAGCTAAAGTCGCTAATATTTCTATCAAGAAAAAAGCCGCCAATATTGAAGCAACCACCGCTCAGAGCTTGGTCCGCTATGATATCGCAATGCCCTTAATTTCTTACCTAACTATCTCCCATATGTAAGAATTTTTAATTCTTATACCAAAAAAAAAATGTCCTAAGAATCCAATTTTAATTTGGCTTCAAGTTCAAGTTATGGAGTTTCTATGTTTGACATATATTCGTATGATGGCTACTTTCATATGATGTGAATCAAAACTTGAATTAATTAATTTATCGTATCTCAATTATACTAGTCAAGTTGTAAAGAAATAAAAATTAGTAATAACCTCTATCTTAATCTATGTTCTTTCAGTGGGCATGTATGACTAAATTAAAATAAAGTTGAGTAAATTTAGGTAGTTAAGATAGATGTATGTAATAATTTTTTTCAGAAGTAGGAAGATTTAAATATATTTTTAAAAAAGCTTAATTGTAGATAGTTTACATTATGAAAAAAAATATAACCTTAGTTTCTTTTTCTTATGGAAGAATATAGCCTATTAATTAGTAAAATAGGCAAAAATACTGTCGTATTAGAACAGGCAAAATACTTTGAAAGTCTTTAACTAAGGTGTCGTTCATGTTAGGTTGGTTTTGATTAGGTAAGGAAAGGAAAGGAAAGGAAATGATAAGATAGGATTGGTTTGAATTAAGTTAATTGTTGGATGAAAATATTTTATTAATAAAATTTGAATATTTTGGGAAAAATAAATGAAAAAGTTATATGTGTTGGAAAAAGTGGATTGATTTGAAATTAAAATAATATTATTTGAATTTCTTTTCAATTTAAAAAGTGATTTTTAGTTTGGGTGTTTTTTAAGGAGGTTGGTTAGGTTAAATTAGGTAAAGATAAGTTAAGTTAAGTTTGATTTGGTTTGGTTGGTTAAGTCTAACTCAACTAAAAAAATAGGGCCTAAGGAGAAATATTGTTATTTTCAAATAAAAAGGAGAAATATTAGTCTTATAATAAAAAACCCTTGAATTAATCACGAGGAAAAGAGTTTTATCCTTTTGTGTAGATAAATAAACTTGCAACTCAAAAACACATGAATCCTTGAGCGAGAATTCCGTGATACTCTTGGAAAATTTGGACAGCAACACCACAGAGGTTTTTTTTTTCAAAAAAAAAATATTTATTTTGTTGAAATAACAGTCTGGTGTGAAAAAGGTAAAAGGAAAATTTTCAAACTAATATCAAAATACTTCTTTTATTAAATTAAATAACAGTATTTTCAAACTAATATTTTTACCTAAAACTATTTTTTTTTTAAAAATTATTTGATACATTAATTTGTATTGTTTTTATAGGGAAACAAATTTAATTTTAATAATATATAAATAGGCAATTATTTTATGACTTTTTTAGAAGGAAAAGGAACAACCATCTGGACACCAGAGGAGAATTATTACTGTAAGTAGAATATATTATAATTAGAAATAAAACTAACTAGGCTTTAAAAGCAAAGGGGCATTATTAGAAGGCAATAAAAGAAGTAAATTAAATCATGCAGTTGACTAGATAGGGATACTACCAAGTCAGTCCAAATGAAATGAATGTAATTATATTTCATACTAATAAAGTCACATATTAAGTTATTGGGGTCACAGGGTCTAAAAAAAAAAGGGGGGGGGGGGGGGTTAACAGACTCACAGTGTTGGCTGGAGTAAACCAAGAACTAGGGGAGGTATTTAACTATAATAGAAGTATTAACCCTCAATCAAGATTTATTTATATTTAACTATAAAAGTAGACTCTAACCTTAGAACTCAAGGATATCCATGGAAAAATAATGATGATGGTAGGCAGTTTATCCCTCGTGTTATATAAAATTCGAAAATGGTGCAAGATATCTCTTAAGTATTTTGTCTTAATGTAAAAATCATATATTTGTATGATAAATTATTAAAGTAAAAAAAATGATATGATTGACCTCTATAACTATAATGTCTCTTATAAATTCTATAAGATTATATTTTTATCCATAATTTTTAACTATTGACATAGTCAATATATTCTAAACTTTTTACAATTGATAATTAAGACAAATATCATCACCTCTCCCTTCTTCTTCGGTAATATAAGTTTTTTTTTTTTATAAAGAATAAACAAACAAACACTAGAAGCCCTTCTTACGAGAATAAATACGGTAAAATTTATCATAAATATTATATATATTGAAATAGTTAATAAAATTACATATATGTTGTAAAAAGAGTTAATAGGTAATAAATAAACGTACCGTTGCCATTGTCATTAGCCCGGAGGACAATGAAGACATACTTGACCAAAGGCAGCAAGGTGAGAGTGTAGTAGACAAGCGATAGAACCGCAAGAATATCATCCTTATGTTTCACACCATTTGGGAATGTACTCGAATACACATATAGTGGTGATGTTCCTAGGTCTCCATACACCACTCCTAGACTTTGGAATGCCAATATCAATATCAACCTCCAATTTGAGTCCTATACACATATCAAATTATCAGAAACATAATTAATCAACCTACCAAACTCATTTCATTCTAGTTATAACTATTTCGAATATTTAATGCATTAATTTTAGTGAATCCGAGCTTAAAACTGAAAGCCATTGCGTATTCATAAAGATGGAGTTAAGTTTGTTTTGAAATTTTCTATTTGTGAAAGATTAGAGCAATTAATTTTTTATTTGTGTGATCTCAAATAGGTTAATAAATCATATTTTGTCTAGATGGGGTGGTCAGTAAAATTATAAACATAGATTATACATGATATGAGTATCCCATGAACTAATGGTTTATTGGGATTGTTATAAGTTTCACAATTACTTAAACCAATTATATTAAGAAACAACCAAAAGAGATAACATTCCTTGAAAGACCAACTTAAACTTTAAATCCAAAAACGTGTTGTTTTGATTTATTTATTAATGAATTGGCTGCTTAGGGTAATATTATTAATTATATCCCAACATCACAACTGATATTTTTTTCGCACATAAGATGACAAAGCCCCTCAAGCCGACGAAAAAAAGGCCGGAAGAAGACAACAAAGTTGATCACTTTAGACTACTAACAGAAGGCAAAACCCTTGAAGACTCCAGAAAATTATACTACTGCTTCTTCCCAGATGATATGTCACAAAAACTAACTAACTCATCAAAACTATTAAATATGAGGATGAACTGAAAATTTTTCAAATTATCAAAAATACCCTTAATAATACCCTTGAAATAAGGTAAAAAATTTATTTATCAGGGTTAGAATTGATATTATAATTGTTGGAAATATAAAAGTCGGATAATTTAACAAATGAAAAGAGGAAAGATAGAAAATTTGACGCTCATTCAAGGACAGAGGTAGTAACTTCTTATATTTCTTCCTTTGTTGTTTTTTTTTTTTATTCTAGGACAAAGAATTGAAGTATAGTCATCAAGAAATAAAATTAGTTAACAACATAAAATTAAGTGAAATTGCATGCAACAAAAAATAAATAACAAAACCACAATAAATACCTTCTGAGAGTTATGGGAATGGTGACCTCTAACATTAGCAGATTCAAGGTCAAGGGAGTCGTGACGACGTAGTTTTGTGGGTTTCATCCCCTTGATTGTTGCTTGTTGAATTTCATTTGCATGTCCATTTGAATTTGCATTTGAGTCTGATTCCTCCATGGACATGATTTTGGGAGAGAATCAGAGAGAATCAGAGAGAGTTGATGAGAGAAGAGAGAATGATGCAAGTAAGGAGGGTATTTATGCAGGGTTTAGGGGGACTGAGATTGGTAGACGTGGGTCCACTACAAAGTTAGAAGACCTGAGGGCTGCAACTGTAACTCTGGAATCACACACCTTCCTCGTAGTTTCTAATATTCAATTTCCTTGTGGTATTAATTATTTTAATTACGGTAATTCTTCCTTAATTAGAAATTCTAAGTGTGAAATCAAATTCTTAAATTTTGAACCATTGTTGTCATTTCCGTGTCTCATCCCTGGGCAGGGCAATTTGGTCACGTACTTGTTAATTAAATTTTCCATCTAAATGGCATGATTAATTTTTTTACAATTTTTCTTGGCACCAAATTTAGAAAATTTGGTTACTCTCTACCTAATTCAAACATAAATAATTTGTAATAATCATTAACATTATTACCTAATGCACAATTAAAATCAGATCACTATTTTTGGTTATTATAAGTTATTGTAATTATTATATGATTAAAGATTTTACATATTAGCAACATAGTTTTATGATATATTAAAAATAGAATAAGTTTTTCCTATCAAAAAAAAATAGAATAAGTTTTTTAAAAAAATTGTGGTCGATATATTGAGTACTAATGAAGAATTACTTGTTATAGCTATATTGTAGGTTACTAAAATTTAAAATAAAAAAGACAATGAAATAGAATTACAATTATCACTATTGCATAATATGAATTAAGATAATTGTTGTCACTTTAAAAAAAATTAGCAAATTTCAAAGTGAAATTTATTTTACGGGACTATTTCATATTATACAAGATTTGTGATAGATAAAGAAATATTGATTATTGAAGCTTTAACATTTTTATTTAAAATATAGTTTTGAGCTGACTCTTAATGTATATAATACAAATACATTTCAATTATTTTTCTCTTTGATTGATGATCAATTAAGGATATCACAAGCTGTATATATAGATCCCTATATTTTAGTATGCTTGAGTAACTCAAATTGGTATTTTAAAAAATATTTACATCCAATAATATATGAAGTATGATAGTATAAATTATCATAATAATTTCTTATTTTGGATTGATAATTATCATAATTTACTCCAAATAATATAAATTAGATAAATTAATCAAATTTAATTCCAAAGGTGTATAAGTTGATCATGTGCATTGCACAGGTCATAAAAAGCTAATTAAAATTTTAAATAGGGTCTTTATTTTAAATTTAGCATCTAATTTTATCATAGTAATTTTGTGTTAAAATTATACACGAAAGTATAATTCAATATATTTCTTTATTCCTAATGAATAATTGTTAAGAAGACGTTGTTGCTATAATATTTTTCTATCATTATTTTATGAAAAATTAGATTCTAATAATAGTTACTTTCAGCGTTTGTATTCCAATAGTCCCTATTTTTTTGTATTCTGGTGGTCCTAAAAAATGGAAAATTGTATTCTGGTGGCACGTTATCAAGTCAAGGGATAAATATCGTGGATTTTGACTTATGTTTGCTCCAAAAGTTAGCAGAACACTTCCCAGTGATTTTTAATGAATTTACAACGTTTGTCCATATTTTTTTCAAATTTTTATGATTTTTTCTCTTTTATTCCTTAAAAAAATCATAATAATTGCTAGGATTCTCAAAAATAATTTAAAATTTTCTTTTATTAACTACACTTCATAACTTTTTTGGAAGCACGAAGTGAAAAAAAAAACTAGAAAAACAGGGAGGTGATCATTTTTTAATGGAAAATAGAGAGGTAGATTTTGTACCACTAGAATACAATTTTGATTTTTCTAGGACTACAAGAATACAAAAAAGTAGGGGACTACATGAGTCTAGTGATATGAATGATAGTATGAATGAGTTGAATGTGACACTATCAAAATTAACCTCTGTGAGATTTAGTTTTAACGACGAGATAAATGTTAATATACTGTTGGCTACCCTACCTAAGTCTTGGGATAATTGTGTTATTTCTGTAACATCTTCGGTTAAGAAAGATGAGAAACTGAAGTTTGGGGAAATTAGAGACTCTGTCCTAAATGAAAGTATATGTACGAGAGATTCTGATGTGTCTGAGTCTTCCGGGAATGTTTTGGCTGTCAGAGGTAGGAGGAACAGTGGAAGCTCGGATCGGGGTCGGTCTAAACATGGAGCACGTGTTGTGTTGGAACTGTGGTGATAGAGGTCATTTTCGTAGGGATTTTCCTAAGCCTAGGAAGAGCAGTTATAATGACCATGACTCGGTAAATTATGATGAGGATTTGGGTGATGCCCTAACTATTAGTGTTGATGAATCAGAAAGGAGTTGGGTGATAGATTCGGGTGCGTCGTTTCACTCTTCGTCTAGCAGGGAGGCCTTTAGTAATTTTGTGAGTGGGATGTTTGGCAGGGTTAGGCTTGCAAATGGTCACAACCTAAAGGTGTTAGGAAGAGGTGATGTGAACATTAAAACTTCTAAGGGTGGGACTTGGAGGTTGAGGAATGTTCGGTATATCCCGGGTTTGACCAAGAACCTTGTATCTGTGGGTCAACTGGATGAGGAGGGGTTCACGACGATATTTGGGGATGGTCATTGGAGGGTAGCGAAAGGATCTCTGGTAATTGCAAATGGTTGAAAGGAGGAGAAGCTATATACTACCATTGATAATTCTAACAGGAACGTCCATGCTCGTCAAAGCCGTGTTAATTTCTCTGATGAGACAAGGGTACCAGAAACGAGGAGGATTCTAGTCGAGGCTACGAGAACGGATGGTCAGCCAAAGAACGCATCTAACTTGTATGGGAATTCGACAAGTTCAACACGAGGTAAAATTTCAATCCAAAATTCCCCTAAGTTGTTGACGATGATGTGTATGTCGAAGTTGCAAAGGCGTGATCAGTTCAACTAGGAGTATGTTGATAAAAGAGGAATTGATGGGATGTCAACTGGGACCTCTGTTGATCTTTGCTGGACAAGATCGAGATGGGCGCACTAAAGGATTCGAGGAGATGTTGAAGTGGTGATTAATGATGATCGTCGAAGGCTACATTTACAACTGGTCTCCAACTAGGAGATTGTTGGGTTGAATGTAGAGACAAATTTTGGGTTGGTCTCTATTTCTTTGGGAGCAAGATAGAAGAGTTTGAGTGGAAACCAAGTTGTTGATTTGTTGGCAGCCTCTTTTTGTAATTCCTTGGCTGCAAGGACTCTATTAATTCTAAATAATTGTGTTAGTGTTGTATTATAAATAGAGCCTAGGTGTAAGGCTTATTGTAGTGCAATTGAGAGTGTTTCATCTGACCACAAGAGATTAACCTGTAATCCCTATTTCCTTAAGGGAGTTGTGTGATACTCATCTGTGAGTGTTGAGTTCTCATATTGTAACTCTAGGGAGGTTGTGAGAGATTGTAGAGGTATGAGAATCTCTGAAACACTGTTGTAATCCTCTGATAGTACATCGTTCGTGATTTTTTTCCGATTAAAATTTTTCCATGTTAATTTCTCATGTCGAATCTTTATTTATTTTTTGTCATTATTATTGTTTGTCTGCTGACAACGCTTAGAAAATCCTAACAAGAAGTTGGATGTTTATCCTTTACATTAAGGTTCGAACACTATAGTTCTATATAGTTTTCAATTGAGCCTAATATGACGTTTTGAAAATTTTTCGTGGATATGTTTTTGGGGTAAGTTAAATTTACCCTACAACTAACTTGTCGATCACAAAATTTTACCCTTACCTTTTCTATTCTTATTGAAACTAATTTAGGCCCTGTTCTTTTATGCGGTACCGCACTACTCAATATTCTACCACACTCCGCCACACTTTACCACAAATCATTACCAAAATATTTTCTTACTTTTCTCTCTCCTCACTTTTGTTCTCTAATTTTTACACACTCTCCACCTACCACACCTACCACAATTCCCACCACAACTCACCACACTTCATCGCAGTTTTTCAAATTTCACCACACCACAACCAACCGCACCGCATACAATAACGGAGCCTTAGGTCATCTTTAACCATGATCCAAGTTGGATCGCTCGCTGACATGACGAGTGATCCTTAAGTGATCTTGGAACTTTAAAGGTGATCCAAAGAGGATTGATGTGAGAGAAAAAAAAAATTGGGATGGAGGTGATCTTGTGGATTGGAAAAGAGAGTGATCCATGAATGCATCATGAGTAGATCATGAGGTATTTCCCTTTTTTTATTGCCTTGAAATTAAATTACCAAACTCAATGTTTTTATTTTTCCTTTTTTTTTGCTTGTTGGGTGGTGAGTGATCCTTAGTTTTGGATTGCCATTATTTGTGGTGGACCCCTACCAATCCAATCCATTCTTAGATTGCCTTTGCAGATGGCTTAATCATACCATTTTAATGAACAGGACCATAGTCGGTAGTCATGTAGCAATAATAGAGTATATTTTAGAATTTCCACCCATAAATATTATCACTAAGAAAAGCCATTAAATATAAGATCCACATGTTTCCTTTTTGATGAAGAAAATCCACATATGTAGGTGAACAGTTGATGGATCAATTCCCATGGCTTCATTGTAATTAAACTGACTTCTTAGAACAAATGATTGATGGTATCATTGACATTATCATTGAGATATAAAGGACAAACACATCCCAAGTTGATTCCCTTTTTGGCTATTTTTAATTGTTTTTAAACTTGTGCATGGCCAAATTTTAGAGGAAAGCTCTGCGTCTTCAATTGGTAGGAGTGTAGGAGATACCATATTGTCAAGTTGAGAGGACACAACACACTTTTGTGCTTCTATTCAAACATATTAATTACACATTTGAAATATACAAACCCAACATTTGGTATTAGGGAGTAGTTGACAATTCAGAGTAGGAATAGATATATTAGTAATACAATTCATATATTTAATGAACATTGTAACAAGTATTGGAAATGAGAATAAACTTCCAACTCTAACTAATCAATTATCTGGTGAAGTGGTGATAATTCATACTGAAAATTCATAAATATCAATATTTTATTTTATTTAAATCAATAAATTAAAGGGTATTCTTAATTGTAAATGTACATTTATTCTTAAACTCACTCTCAATTTAAATCACCGTATAACAAACAAGGAATTTTGGAATTCATAAGTACATTCTCATTCTCTTTTCTATTATGAATTCTCATTCTCATTAATTACATACCAAACGGACCTTAATATCTTTTTTTATTTAAAGCAATATATATATATATATATATATATATATATATATAGTTACTAGTGCTAATCACTTTTAATCCAACGTGTTATATCCTCGCTTTTATCTCCATAACCTTGCAAAATAGTTCCCAAGTATCAAAAGTTCATACAAGATACTCATTTATTATTGATGTCTTGTCAACAAGTACTGACCTTCCAACACATCTTCGAGAAGGCTAATTCAGCTACAAATTGGCTTAATAAAATATATCACTTGGTCTAGTCTGCAGAAAGATGGCATCAAATTCATAATTAACAGTTCAATGATATTTTGTATACAAATAGAATTATAATTGTGTTAGTGGGAGTTTATAGCTGGAGTTTGTTGTTGATTTTGCTGTTATTAATTATTGTCAATAGAATGATCGATTTTCTTGTTAGAAGAAATGATTAATATCCATTAGTATCTCACAATTTCTGTTGTAAAAGCAAAGTTAAATTAATTGTGTGGTGAAAAGCTAAAATATGAAAAATTGAAAAGGATGTAACAATTAATCTGTCAAGATCCCCATTAAGATTTAAATTTAATTGATGATTTTACTTACCCTTCAAACATAAATTCGGCGCAAATTGATTTTGTTCTATTTAGAAGCGAATAAACAAGTGGACAGAGTTTTGCCATAGCCCCTCGATTTTTAAAAATATAGAATATTAAAAGCTATGTAAAATTCAATTGAATTTTGAATCTAATATATGAATTTGATATTATGATTTTACCTGGCTTTGGCCCTAACTCCTATGATAGTGTCCTCCCTAGCTTCTACAAGTAAAGTATAAGTGAATTATTTTAGAATTGTACTGTTAATTACTGTGGACATGTTTTTGTTACTGTGGACAAAAAGGTAGGGTAGTCCAGTTTGACCAGGATGTAGTTGCATGCATCTATTTCTTACATGCAGGGTCTACGAGGACTGGAATATACTGCCGAGTGCCTACAACCAAAATGCCAATCTCATAACATTACACTTATTTTGACTAATCTACTCTTAACTGCCTTTTGCCACTTGCCTACCTACGTCACGTGCTTATCATTCTTCTCTCTAATTTGTCTTCTTCTGCTTTTATTTTAGCATAAACTATTGCGATCCCTCTTGCTTACCTCCATCGTCATTGCTCGTCTAGGTTACGTCCGTTGTTTACTTTCGATTCTATCGCAATAGTGTTATATATCTTGACTTTAAATGGTTAATTATTATTGACTATTTTCTCTAATAATTATATGATTTATCAATTTTAATAAGAGTATAATATTTATTAGTTAGATCATAAAATTTGAATAATAACCTAATTTTATCAATCATAATAAAAAATATATATTTTATGCATAGATTTATATTTATAAAAAAAATAAAAAAATATATTTTTATATTATTTATAAGTTGTAATAGCCCTCCAAGTAATGAATTATATTTTTATAATAATTTAAATATATTTACATTTAATTTTATGAATGATTTAGGGGTGCGTTTGGTTGGTCAATAATCCTCGGAAAATGGTCAATTTTTCCGGGTTGACTTATTTTTCTCATATTTGAATGTGGGTTGACCTTGGGAAAAATTTCACGGTGGGCCCACCATTTTCTTCATTTTCTTAGAAAAAATTTCCCTTCGGGGGCTAAGGGAAATTTTTCTCAGGGAAATCTTTCCCATGAAAAACTTTCCATAAGAAATTTTCCCCAGTAAAAATTTCCCTGGGGTTCCTACCAAATGCTCCCTAGGTAAATACAAGATGGTTATTAATCATCTTGCGTCAAGATGTTTATCATTTTGCTTCTTGTATTTAGCACAAATACTAACCAACCCACACTTATCTATGAATAGTAATCCCTCTGTTTCAATTTATTTTTTATATTAATATTTTTATAAGATCAAAGTCATTTGTAGAAATGTATGATAAGGTTTGTCTACATTACATTTTTACGTGAGACCCTTTCTCAAATCCCTATTTATAGGGATGTTTTGTGCACCAGATTATCCTTTATTTTTACATTATCAACCAATATTAATAATAGGATAAAAATTTTGCAAGTTGTATATCATTACAAAATTCTGAGAATTAAAATACAAACACAAATTTCCATTTTCATGTCTTCCACCATCTCCACGGTTACCAGCGTTAGCTTCAGTGTGGACATTTTCCCAGTAAAAATGGTTGCGGGAAAAATTGGAGGGTGGTGCTTTTGGCTGGGGAAAGATTTCCTTCACAGATCTTTCGTTAGCAAACACATCCTAATTTTTTTTAATTAATTATATATAATTTTCACAATTTAAAAAAATAAAATTTTTATACTTTTAAAAATAAATAAAATCGACAGATCATATTTAATCATGACAAATGTACGGTGAATATTGTGGGAATTACCATAACTACCATATTCCCAAAACTTGAAAATTATCCTACCTTTTAGGTAATCTTTGGAAGTATATATATACTTACTTAGATCTATCAACGTGCTAAACTTTGAAAAGAATTCATCAATATCAAATCCCTCCTCGGGAGGTTTCATATCTCACTCCTTAAGTATTTATGGATATTTTCTTCAAAATTGAAAATAATCTATACCAATAATTTTAGTTTTATATTTTTGATTAATTCACCTAATTTGAACGTACCTAAAAAATAATATAAATAAATAAACAAAAAAAAATGAAAGATAAATATTAACATAAAACTAAAACCAAAAATACATAATAAAAAATATTAACAAAAATAAAACAAAAATCAATATTAATAAAAATAATATTAGAAATAATATTAATATTAATATTAATAATATTAATATTAATATCAATATTATTTCTAATTTTATTTTTATTAATATTGATTTTTGTTTTATTTTTAAAAAAATCAATCTTAATATTACTTATAATAACACAAATAGTAATATTTATATTAATGTTAATACTAATACAATACTAATTAATTTTAATAATGAATTTATAATTATAATATTCAAATTCATACTTTTAAACACTAATATTATAATTAATACTAATATTAAATAAAATTAAACTATGACTAAAATTAAATATGAATTTCTATTATGGTGTTATGTTAATATTTATTAATATTAATAAAATAATATTATTAATATTAAAATTGTATTTATGTTAATAATATTAATAATAATTTCAATATTAATATTAATATCAATATTAACATTAATATTAACACTAATATTAACAGCAATGATAATATTAACATTAATATTTTTAATATCAATATTAGTTTAACATTAACATTATTATTAATAATAAAATGTTAATAAAAATAATAATAACAGTAATTTTAACAGTAATAGTAATAATAATAATGACAATAATTGAGTTCATTCTATATTTAGATCAAACAATTAACAATAACAATGTTAATTAGAAATACAAGATATCAAAGAATCAAGTTACATTCAATTTCTATTCCTTTTTAGTTGAACCAAATAGGTCCTTATAAATTTGTATCATATTATCTATAAGAAAATATCAAATTATATTATATATCATGTGGGGGTAAATGATTATAGGAGATTTCACCCTAAAGTTATCAAATTTAATTTAAACTCAACTCATTCTAATAAAAAATTTAATCTCAATTTCATTGTCTACTTAAAAGCTGATCCACTGAGAATCACTAGTTTATGTAACAAGTGACTCTTAAATGATCCTAACACTTTAAAAATGATCTGAAAATGGTTGAATATGAGTCAAAAAAAAGTGAGGAGAAAGGAAGATTGTGGATTGAAAATCCAAGCAATCCATGTATGTATTGCATAAGGACTAATGCAATCTTATTTTCAAAAATTGATAAATATCTTGGGGCAAGACATATCTTAAGTGTCTTGTCATTGTACAAAATCTATATATTTGTAAATTAAATTGAAAAAATTACCTGATTGGCATCTATAACTAGCTATAATAATATTAATACATATAAATGGTATAAAATCACACTTTTATTTATATTTTTTAAAATTTACAAAAGGACATCCAAAATATGTCTAACGGATGAGGTTCATTCATTAGCGTGTCAATCTTAATTATTGGCGTAGCCTACACAGTCCAAACTTATTATAATTGATAACTAATAGTAACTGTCAAAAAATTGGAATTAAAAATGATAATAAATATTAATTTTGTAAGGAGCAAGACACTTAAATAGTGTTTTGCCTCAAGACATTTATCATCACACAGGTTTCTTACATGGTTGGCAAGGGTTTTACCTTTTATCCTCTCCATTTGGGTGCAATACATAGGTGGAGTGGTTTTTTTTTTTTTTTGGGAGGAATATTTTGAAGAGTGATATGAAAAATTGGACACATATATTGTTCTATGACATTCCTTTATTTATGTCTGTAATGAACCAACTAATGCTATGCGGTGTGGTGCGGTGTGATACCAAAACTCATTGTATTACTCAATATTCTTCCACACTTTATCATACCTTTACTACAATCATTATGGATATATGTCTTCATTCTTTTCTCTCCTCACATTTCCCCGCTACTTTTCACATTGTTTCTCTTCATATACCACATCAATCATACTTCCCACAAATTTTATCATATCATTTCAAACATCATCGCATTTTTTTCCTATTTTATCATATCATACCATTTCTACATCAGGGCCTAAATTGCCATGATACCCAATAACTCGACCACTTATGATTGAAAAAAAAAAAAAAAGTTGGAAAAGTTTGTCGTATAAACGTGAAGATGTCAAGGTGAATGGAATTGAATGTAGCATACACAAAAAGAGCCAAAAAAAAAACAACATTTGGAGAAGTTAGCAGAATGCACGTGAACCTTTAATTTAATTGAACTCATATAGTCAAATTCATGTGCATGACTGTAAGTTGCTAGTCGTCACCACTTGTCACTCATTGCCCGTTGCTTTGGCGGCTTCTAATTTGGTGTGCTCCTCCAAATCTTCCGGAACTTCCCACCGTATATTCTTTTTTTTTTTAAATTAATGTATTTATTTTTGTTTCCACGGTGATGTATGGTGATTTAAACAGAAGATATTATGGTATATAAATTTAGAGTAAAACCAATTTGAAACTGAACATATTGTAAAGTCACCTTCTAGAGGATTTTGGATTCTTTTTTAAACTTTAAAAATTTATTTAAGTCGAAGTTTTAAAGTATTACTCTAAAAGTTAAAATATGTTGTTAGGAAAATGTTTAGGATTGATGATGGCTCTTTTCATGTCCTAAATTTTGCCATATATGTTGGACATATAATACATATCATCAAAATACCCATCTTCATCTTTCTCGCAAACAAAATGATAGTTAATCTCTAAATATTTGGTTCTTTCATGATAAATTTGAATTAGTGTCAATATGTAAAGCTGCTTGATTATCACAAAAAAGTTTCATAGGTTGTATAGGAAAAAGTCCTAAAGCAACAAGAAATGTTCTCGGCCAAGTTAATTCACAAGTGGTTGCTGTAATGGAATGATATTATACTTATGTGGAGTAAAGATCGAAGGAGCTAAAGTCTTTTCTTGTTGATTTGTCCTCTAAAATTGTCCTCAAGTTTTGGTTTATTTCTCAACCTTCTTAGGATTTACATGCTTTTTAGAATAAGATTCATATTCTTTGTAGTTATTAACATGAGTAGTGAGTAGTTTCTTTAGTTTGAGGGATAAACCTAATAGTTATTTGACGAATTAGCTTTAATTGGATTGAATAAACATGAATCTACATAGAATGCATTCTATTTATCCCTTGATTATATATGTATGTCATTGCGTTTGATTGACTGCTAATTACATGGAATTAGATTGTTGAATGAAGTACCAAACGGAGAACTTCGATAATCGGAAACCTAGGGTAAACTAAATAAATAAAATGAGCAAGAAATAAATATTTTTAGTTAGGAGTCAGTTGATAATTAGATCATTAACCTAGTTAAAGTTGAAATAACCTCGAAAGTAAGTGATTGACTTTGATTGACAATTCGGTACATTTCCAAAAGATCGTGGCGAGACTTTATGAGATTATCAACCATAGAATGTACCAAATTCGTTAAGTGACTCAGGTTTTATCCCATTAACATTTTTATTCATTGGTCATTTCCTTAGAATTTGAGTGATTTGATAATTTTAGAAAAATAAACTCAAAACCCCGATTGATTTAGCAATCAATTAGGAGGCGAGTTTGGTGCGTTGTTCAGCAAAGTTCCTATGGGATTGACCTTGATACATGCTATAATCACACCCATGTACTTGTGACATGCATGTGTGGTATGCACATATAGCCCATATAATGTTTTGGGATAACATATAATTGCTTGGAGTAATGCACACTATTTAAGTGTTTTACACTATTTAAGTGTTTCGAAAATAACACTTATTATGATCTTCAACACCAAGTTTTTTTGATAAGTTCTATTAATTATCAATTATAATAAGTTCGTATTGTATTGGCTACACCAACAAATATAAATGACATCATAAGAATGAACTCTACCCATTAGACATAGTTTAGTCATTTTTTTTTTGTAAATTTAAAAAATTATGAGTAAAAATATGTATAATTTTATACAATGCATATATGGCCGCTGTCTTGCCCTATGAGATCATGACTTATCATTTTAATAATAATAATAATAATAATAATAATAATAATAATAATAATAATAATAATAATAATAAACAACGGACTTTTGCTATGGCATTTTGTTTTGATGAATTATTTTCAAATTGCACTCAATCATATATTTGGTTGAACAGCGACCACTCAACATATTATATTGACTTATTTTTGGAGTAGCTTATAGGTTTCAAGACAATTGCAGAACTATGTATACTCCTTTTACTGCAAGTTGCTGCTGACTTAATATCACTAAGGAGTTCAATTGCTTTTGTGTTACGTAATTGTTAGTTTTTACATCAAGTGGTTCAACTTATTCTCGTTTAATCGTGTAACAAAAATGATACTACCTCCATCCTATTTTATTTGTCCATATACCTAACTCAACAAAATTAATGAGTATTGAGAATTGAGGTAAAAAGTTTGTAATTTACCCAAATTATCTCTACTTTAATTGAAGATAATAGTTGTTAGAATTGTAAAAAGTGGTAAATGAATCTATTAACTAAAGGTAGAAAAAAAAAATTACAGTCATTGGGATTGTAAATGAGACAAATATTTTGGGGCAAAGAAGTTAGGTAAAAGGACAAATATTTTGGGACGAAGGTAGTGTTAGGAAAGTGTCCTAAAATCACCAAATCTCTTGATCTCACAATTATTTGTTTCCTAATTGTATTAGGATATTATTTAGGTTTCCTTATTGTGTTGAGATTCCTAATTGTATTAGATTCTAAATCTATTTGGAGTGGGAGTCAAGTTAGGTTATAGGGAGTTCTCCCTATAAATATGGTGCATGTTTCTCCACCAAAAACACATCGGTAAACACAAAGAGCTAGAGAGAGAGAAAATATTGAGAGAGAAAGGGGTCTCACCAATATCTTCTCCAGTGTATCCTGAGAGATTGTGAGTTGAGTGTTGAGAGATTGTTATTGTAATCTCCTTTGTGGATCGCATCACACCCTGTGATAGTGATCAGGTTATACTCCTCCTTTCTCATAGTGGATTATTTTCTGGCTGTCGCCGTCCGTGGGTTTTTCTCCGAGTTCTTCGGTTTCCCACGTAATTCTGGTGTTTGATTTTATCGCTTATTTTTCGTTCCTAAATTTTGTCGTAATATCCGTCATCTCGTTTTCGATTCTATTATTCGCTCACGTTACCTTGCTACTCACTTTTCTAACAAGTGGTATCGAGCAAGGTGTAGATGGCTTCAATCATGAAGTCCGATATTCCAAAATTTGATGGAACGAGGAGTTTTACTATGTGGAGATCGCAGATGAAGGCGGTCCCGATTCAAAGACGGGTTATGGGATGTGATTGAGTATCCCGACACGAAGACTGATGCGACAATGAGCGATGATGAGTTCCAAAAACTCCAGAAGGATATCAAGGGGAATCTGACTCCTAGGGAATGGAAGAAACTTGAAGATAAGACTGGCGAGGATTCGGTGTGCTTGGCGAGCACATTCAGAGAGGTGATGCATATCGAAAACCTCGTGCTGGACCAAACGGAAGAGTCAGACATGTCGAAGAGTCGTGCAAACAAGTACCGAATGAAGGAGAAATTCTACAGGCTGAAGATTCCCCAAGGTACTTCTATTCAGGCACATCTTAGTGAATTTGATTCTATTATTACTGAATTGGAATCAATGGATATAAAACACACTGATGAGGATAAGACTTTTCATTTAATTCTGTCCCTACCTACATCACATAAACAATTTAAGGAAATCATGTTGTATGGGAATCGTGGTGACCTTAATCTTAGTGAAGTAAAGGCTAGTTTACTGTCTAAGGAGAAACTTGATACCGATGGTGATGACCAGGGTGGTGATGCTATGGTTGTAAGGGGTAGAAATACTGAACGTAAGGGAAATGGGTCTAGAGGGAGGTCTAAACACCGTTCAAAGTCTAGGAATCCTCACAAGAATAAGAAGTGTAACTACTGTAGTAAGATGCCGCATATAGAGAGACTGTTGGGCAAAACAAAGAGACCAGAAGCAGGAGAGTAAGGATAATCACACCAAACCTGGTACCTCAAACTGCGTAGAGTCCGAGTCAGATGGTGATGGGTTTGTAGTTACGGATGATGCCTTGGCTACCACATCGAGTAGGATAGCTAGAGATGAGTGGGTTCTTGACACGGGGTGCACCTATCATATGTGTCCTCATAAGGACTGGTTCGAGTCTTATGAGAGTGTTGACACCGGGTCGTAGTCGGGTAACCACGACTTGCAAGGTCAGAGGAATCGGTAGCATCAAAATCAAGACTCATGATGGCATCGTTTTAACTCTCAAGGAGGTTCGTCATATCCCTAACATGACTCGAAATTTAATTTCTTTGGGTACTCTTGAAGCTAACGGCTGCAGGTACAAAGGAGAAGATGGTGTTTTGAAAGTGTACAGGGGTTCCATGGTTCTTATGAAGGGAATGAAGGGTCTATACATCCCGCAGAGGTCTAGGATGTGGATCTGCATGGCGATCCTAAATCTTGATGAGTCCGACAGCACAAAATTGTGGCACATGAGACTAGGCCACATGGGCGAGAAGAGAATGTCAATGTTGAGCAAGAAGGGATACCTTGAAGGCGCAAAGATCGGCAAGTTGGAGTTTTGCGATCATTGTGTCTACGGGAAACAGAAGAGGGTTAGCTTTTCAAGGGCTAAACATACAACAGCAGGAATCCTTGATTATATTCATTCAAATTTGTGGGGTCCTGCTTGAGTGTCATCACTGGGTGGCAAGCGCTACATGTTGACATTCGTGGATGACTTCTCGAGGAAGACTTGGGTTTATTTCCTGCGGCACAAGAATGAGACATTCTCATATTTCAAGAAGTTCAAAGCTTTGGTGGAGAACCAAACAGGCAGGAAAATCAAGAAACTCAGGAGTGAAAATGGGTTGGAGTTTGTTGATTCTGAATTTACTGAATTCTGCGAGGAGCATGGGATTGCGAGGCATCAAACCTTGGTGGGTAAGCCTCAGCAAAACGGGGTAGCCAAGAAAATCAACAGGACACTCCTGGAGAAAGCCCGCTGCATGCTCTCGAATGCAAGGCTTTGGAAGAACAAATCGTTCTGGGCAGAGGTGATATCTATCGCTCACACTCCGAACAGATCACCTCACGCCTCTATCGAATACCGATTCCAGAGGAAGTATGGACAGTAATCGATTAATTATTCTAATTTGAGAATTTTGGATGTCCAGATATGTCCATGTGAATGATGGGAAGTCGTCTCCTGTCGTTAAATGCATGTTTCTAGGTTACGGGTCTGAGTCTAAGGGATATAGAATGTGGTGTCCTGATTTGATGAAAGTTATTCAGTCTAGAGATGTAACCTTTAATGAAACTGCTATGTTATCTGGAATGGAATCTACCGGTATTTCTGATGATGCAGGAAATCAGGAGAAGGATGCAGGAAGAATGGTGTTCGAGGTGGAGCAGGCTCAAGGTGGAGCTGCTAGAACCTGCACTCAGGAGCAAACTACTAATGCTCCTGAACCAACTCAGGTTGATGAGCCTAAGATTGAGACGAATGTTCCTCAGGTGGAGGAACAACCATGCATTGCTAGAGATCGTCCCAGGAGGGAGATCAGGAGACCAGCGTGATATACTGAAGAAGATGATGCTATGATTGCTTATGCGCTGAGTGTTGCAGAGGAGACTCCTGAAGGTGCTGAACCTTTTACCTATCAGGAGGCCATTTCTTGTCCGAAAGCCTCAAATTGGATAGGAGCTATGCAAGAGGAGATGGAGAGTTTGCAGAAAAATCATACATGGGAGCTATGTGAGTTGCCTAAAGGGCGACGAGCTCTTACTGCGAAGTGGGTGTACAAGAGAAAGGAAGGTATCCCTGGTGTAGAAAGTGCAAGGTGGAAGGCCAGATTAGTGGTAAGGGGTTGCAACCAGAAAGAAGGAATCGACTACAACGAAGTATTCTCGCCAGTCGTGAGGCATACGTCGATCCGCACCTTGCTTGCCTTTGTTGCTCTATTTGATTTGGAGTTGGAGCAACTTGATGTCAAAACAGCTTTCCTCCATGGCGAGTTGGAGGAGGAAATATATATGAGGCAGCCATAGGGTTTCATCGTTCCTGGTAAACATTAAAAGGTATGCAGATTAAGGAAGTCCTTGTATGGACTTAAACAGCACCAGTGCAAAGGGTACAAAAGGTTTGATACCTTTATGGTAGGCAAGGGTACACAAGAAGTCACTATGATAATTGTGTACTACAGGCAATTTGAAGAAAGGTCTTTCATTTATTTATTATTGTATGTGGATGACATGTTGATTGCCTCCGTGACATGTCACTAATAAAGAAGTGAAATCTCAACTCAACCAGAGTTTGAGATGAAAGACCTCGAGCGCGAAGAAGATTTTGGGTATGGAGATCCAAAGGGATAGAAAGACAGGAAGTTGTTCCTGCCTCGTAAGAAATATCTGGAGAAGGTGTTGGATGATTCAACATGAGAAATCGTAGCGCTTTCAACTCCTTTAGCCGCACACTTCAAGTTGTGCGTGAGAATCCCCAAACTGATTTGGAGGTAAGGAGGATGTCCAATATTCCCTATGCTAGTGCAGTTGGTAGTTTGATGTATGCTATGGTGTGTACTAGACCTGACCTGTCCCACGCAGTTAGTGTGGTGAGTAGATATATGCAGAATCCAGGGAAGGAGCATTGGAAAGGAGTGAAGTGGATCCTTCGCTATGTGAAGGGTACTTTGCAGAAGGGCATCCTGTATGATAGAGGTAGTGCTGCAACGTTTGATGTTGCAGGTTATGTTGATGCTGATTATGGTGGAGATCTGGATAGGAGACGCTCAATTTCAGGGTATGTGTTCGTCATGTGTGGAGGAGCAATATCTTGGAAAGCTTCACTTCAATCTATAGCAGCTCTGTCTACTACAGAGGCTGAATATATTGCTGGAACGGAAGGAGTGAAGGAGGCCATCTGGTTGAGGGGATTGGTCATGGAGCTTAGAGTACCACAGGGCGAGACTGTGGTTTATTCAGACTGTCAGAGTGTTATACATCTGACAAAGAATGACACTTATCCTTCAAAGACCAAGCATATAAGCGTCAGGTATCACTTCATCAGAGATACAGTTGTTGCAGGAGAGATCGTGGTGAAGAAGGTTCATACTTCTGATAATCCTGCAAACATGTTAACCAAGCCTCTATCTATAGGTAAGATCGAACATTGTTTGGACTTAGTTGGTGTTCTAAGCATGTGAGAGCCTGTATACGCCACTCGCGAGGGGCGTGTTGATGGCGACAGTCAAGATGTTTATCTGGACCGATGATTCGTTGATTTTAGTCCAAGGTGGAGTTTGTTAGGAAAGTGTCCTAAAATCACCAAATCTCTTGATCTCACAATTATTTGTTTCCTAATTGTATTAGGATATTATTTAGGTTTCCTTATTGTGTTGGGATTCCTAATTGTATTAGATTCTAAATCTATTTAGAGTGGGAGTCAAGTTAGGTTATAGGGAGTTCTCCCTATAAATATGGTGCATGTTTCTCCACCAAAAACACATCGGTAAACACAGAGAGCTAGAGAGAGAGAAAATATTGAGAGAGAAAGGGGTCTCACCAATATCTTCCCCAGTGTATCCTGAGAGATTGTGAGTTGAGTGTTGAGAGATTGTTATTGTAATCTCCTTTGTGGATCGCATCACACCCTGTGATAGTGATCAGGTTATACTCCTCCTTTCTCATAGTGGATTATTTTATGGCTGTCGCCGTCCGTGGGTTTTTCTCCGAGTTCTTCGGTTTCCCACGCACTCAGTGTTTGATTTTATCGCTTATTTTTCGTTCCTAAATTTTGTCGTAATATCCGTCATCTCGTTTTCGATTCTATTATTCGCTTCCGCAGTTACATTGCTACTCACTTTTCTCTAACAGGTAGTATTACTATTAATTACATATTTTCCGTTTAAGAGCTTTTCTAAACTTCCTTATAAAAGCCGCTAAGATAAGTTTTGTCCCAAATGTTAATTTCCTATTATGTCCTTGGCTTGAAATTTTAATTCCATCTGTGTCCTTTTCCTTAGTGGTGGACTTGGTGGTGTCATTAGTCTTCCATACACTTCCTTTCTATCTCAGTCTCAGTCTCAGTCTCTCAGATTATTATCATTGAATATCAAGTCAATGATGATTGAAAGGATTCGTCAGATAATCAGTTTAATTGGTAAGAAATATTTCATTTCAAACTTTTAGAAATTGAAATTAGGCTCTTCACATTAAGAGATCGAATCAATTTAATATTTTAATGTGATTGATTTCGAAACTACAATTGTTCTCATTTTCATAATCCAGGTATGATAATCTCGATCCATTGTTATTATGCTTTTTTTTTTTGTTGTGGTTGTCTGATTGAATAAACTTTTTTTTTAGATAATTTTCGGGCATTAGCCCATTTATTCAAACAACCAAAACCAAAGTGCCAAAAGAGCACTGCCCTCAAAAACTGCCCATATAGGAGCAGAGTACAAGCAACAAATCCAAACAGAACATACAACCCAGACCTAAGATTACAAAGCATCATATGGTAAAAGCTCCACTAACTCATCATATGTCTGATTGAATAAACTAAATTGTACAAATTTTGGAATTTAAGACTTTTGGGGTTTGAATGATGAATTTAATGCTATTAGTATGGATTTTGAGGTTTAATATTTTTATCTGGTGCTTATTTCGACTTAGGATCCTTGCATATCAAAGGAAACAATTGTCAGTGTTTCGTTTTAGTAAGTTGAATGAAGGACAAATTTGGATTTTGTAAATGGTCATGTATGGGTGGGTCAACTCCTAACGAATATATGATGCTTGCAGCTACATACTTCCCTCATGCAGCATCAATATTCCCCAAATGCATAATTTTAGTTGTTACTAACCATGCTTTATTAATTTTTCAATGTTCTGAAATTTAGTGTTGGATTTGAACCTTTTAATATCTTAAGACCATTTTTTTGGGAGTTTGTTGTCATCCTGGGTTTTCATCTATTGTGCTTAAACTTTGAACATATGTAAAGGTACGGGAATAAATGAAGTTATTGGCACAACTTGCTAGAAAAATATAAGTGATGCTCTATAGTTTGACAGTTTTGAGATGTTAATGTTAATGTCTTAGTATTTAGTGTTCTTGCAAGTCAATTATGCAGAATAAAGTAGTGTGCCATAATTTTTTTTATTTTTATTGAAACTATCAAAGTACACTTTTGATTTTATTCTATCTTGTGCCTACTGCCTAGGGACATACTTTGGCATTGTATTGTCCTTCACTTGGATTATTATGATATGCCTACCTGTTTGTGGCAGTGTGTTTCATTAGACATGCAAACTATGATTCAGAGAATGCTAGCAAATATTTTGCAATAAACCAAGTTTTGAAGATCTTCCCTCAGGCCTCAAAGATTGGATGATTACTTGTTAGAGTTGGAGGCTACAGTTTCTCCAATTCCCATTGTATATGATCTTGCTTTCATAAGCTATCTTGGAAGTGACATTGAAGAGAAGTAATTAGTTTGAGATACAGTAGATCTGTGGAACTTCCTTTATATCTCACTTATACAAATAGGTACAGGTTACCTATTGTGAGGATGATAAAACTGTATGAAAGAATTACTATTCACGATTCTTTTAAGGTAATCATTTACTGTGCTTCGCAATACAAATTACAGTTACCGAACTGAAATAACCCTAGAGGGGGGTGATTAGGGTTATAAAAATAATTCTGCACTTCAATCAACACAACCAAGTTAGTAGCACTTTTATATGAAAAATAACTTCTTTATTGAATGTCCAAAAGTGCTAAAGAGGAGGAGGTTACAACTCAGCACAAAAGAGAACTTGTGAGGTCCTCAATTGGCTTACCGGATTAGAAGACACAACAGAGGTCTTCTGAATATGAGGCCTCACAGTGGAGGCGATTACAAACAGTGACCTCACACAGCAGAAACGCACTTGTTTAGCTTGGAACTCACGACCCTAGAGGTCCTCACCAGTATGACCACTGGTTACACAAAACTCACCACTACACAAGAATGGCTACACTCGGAATATTCACTCAAATACTCCTACACTCAGAAATTTCTTTCACAAAGTTCTTACAACGATTTTCTTCCTTGGAAATCGATAGATGTAAAGAGAATCAGTTCTCTTATTTATATTGAACTCCTCAACGACTTCCTCCAGTTGCCTTGTTTGCTTCTTAATTCTTTCCAGTCTGGATTGGTTCTGATTTGGCAAGTATCTTCATTGAGTCTAACGTTCCAATGAGGATTTGTTTCCTTTTTCTGACTTGATCTTCATGAATTGTCTTGCCATGCTTTTCCTTCCTTTTCGTTTGAGGCTTCCCTGAAGTGGCTGGATGGTCTTTCAAATAAAATAACTTGGCGCTGACGATTGAGGTCCTCACAGATGCTTGCGCTGAGGTCCTCATAGTCAGTTGAGTTTCTTCAATAGCCTTGAGAGCAACGGTTGTCCAGGATTGTTTCCTTTTCTGAGATGATCCTCTATCATCCACGAGATTCCTTTCCTTGCCATATTCTTCCTTCCTTTTTCGTTTGATATCTGAAAAGGAAACGCAGACTATTACAATCATATCTCAGAATTAGAGGAAGGAATAAGATTAGGATATGATTTGTACTTCCCTAAGATAGCTCGGTTGGTCTTTCAAACAAAATAATCTTGTGCTGACATTTGAGGTCCTCATTGACGATTACGCTGAGGTCCTCATACCCAGTTGAGATTCTTCAATCTCCCCCTTTTTGTTTGAAAGACAAAACTTCCTGGATGCTGCTTCTATACATGCATTCTCAATGTACAGCAGATATGGACAATAGATGCAACAGAACATTCTTGTAATAGAGTATCGTATAGTAGCAAGCAACTCATCATATTGTTTCGGTTACAGACCAAGGATATCTCCCCCTTTTTGTCTTTCAGACAGAAGGGAAACATGAGAGTATAAGTACTAAATTGTGTAGCCAAAAAGCAAAGGAAGATAGAGAAGAAGAAGGAGGGATAGGAGGAAAGGAGATGATGAGGACACCTTGACCAGGCCCTGATTAAATTTTGAGGTGCCCGAGAGGCCATGCTGATGAGGGCATCAGAGGTCCAGGCATGCAGTGAGTTGACGAACCTAGGAGGAGGAGAGAGACCACATGTAGGGTGGATGGATGATATGACTCCCCCTCAATTTGACCGTTTGTGCATAGGTTGAGGTCCTCATAGTAGACGACTCCCCCTCAAAAGGTACGGGTGGTGTTGTTTCACGACCTTCCCAATGTCTAGGATCTTGTCTTGAATTTTGTCTCCAAAGGTCACTCTTTCATTCTTGTTGATTTTCAGTTTGAAGAGCTTGGTTGGATCTCCATGTTTGAGGCATACATGTAAAAGAAGACACTATACCTTTCTTGGTCTCTGACCAAGGATGAGATCCTTGCAATGAGGTCTTTGGGATCCAGATTTTAGTAATGCACGAAGGTCTAGTTCCTTTAGACAGGGGATTTGATGAGGTCCTTATTTTATTTTCTGTATGAGGTCCTCTATGATGATTTTCTTTGAGAGGTGGAATGTTTGGGATAGGAAGAAGAGGTCCTTTGTTGGCATGGAAAGGAGAACTTTTGGACCGATAGTTTTTGAGAGGTGGGGTATTGGGTGTGGGAAGGAGAGGTCCTCTGGGAGGGTGATTTGTAAGAATTTCGGTCTGAGGTTGAGAAGAGGGGGTTGTGGAGACTGGTTTGCTTTGGTAAGGATGGGAATTATTGACTGCATCATTGGATAATTGAGTGATGGTTTTATAGCAGTCTTTGACCTCAAGAGATAGTCTATTGCTTTCTGTGAAGAGGAGGTCATTTTGAGAAGTTAGGTTATCATTGGCCTCACTAAGACTTTGAACATGCTTGGTAAGATACTTGACCCTTTCAATCAAAGATTTGGAATATTTAAACAGATGCAAGCATTTATGAGCGAGATGTAAGGGTGAGAGATTGAGGAGGTCATCAATGTTTACCTCTTCTTGGTGTGAGGATGTTTCTGGTTCCTCATTCATTTGAGTCATCAGGCAGACATTTGCGACTTCATCAACGCCATCGTTATCCTCGCTTGAGTCACTGTCACTCCAAGTTGCAAGCATGGCTCTACGTTGTTGTGGTCTGGGCCTCATGTTTCTTTTATCTCTATTTTTTCTCGCATGAGGACAGTCTCTAATCAAGTGCTCTGTGTTGCCACAATTATAACAAATGAAGGAGTCAGTTTCATCTTTCATGGAGGTCTTACCTTTTGGTTTTCTATGTTGTCCATCCTTGAGGTAGCCTCGAAAGTTTGGATTTTTCTTGTATAGTTTTCTTAAGCCTCTTGCCAGCATAGCCATTGTTTTTTCTTCATCCTCATCTGATTCCTCATCAGAATCCTTGGCTGCTTTGAGGGCAACTCCTTTAGACTCTGTGAGGTCACTCAATTGGATCTCATGGGCCAACAGTTTCCCAATGAGTTCTTCTAGCTTGAGGACTTTCAGGTTCTGTGCTTCTTCGATGGCTGTGACCTTTGGACCCCAATTTCTTCTTGGCAAACATCTGAGAATCTTTCTGACTTGTTCCTCATTTGAATAGTTCTTTCCAAGCGATTTGAGGTGGTTAGCAATACTGCTAAATCTTTTGTACATTTCTTCAATGGATTCTTCTTCTTCCATTTTGAAGGCCTCATATTTCTGGACAAGAATGTCCAGTTTGATATCTTTAACTTGGTTTGTACCTTCATATGAGGTAACCAAATATTCCTAAACCTGTTTGGCATTTTCACAGTTAGAGACACGTTCAAAATCATTTGGATTCAAACTGCAATACAATAAATTTAAAGCTCGAATATTTTTTCCCAAAGAGGTGAGCTCTTTGGCTGTCATCTCAGATCTCTCTTTTGGGACATCCTGATTTGCAGCATTCTTCTTTGTGGGGGTAGGAAAATCGCCTTTAGTGACAATTTTCCAGAGGTCCTCATCTTGGTCTCTGAAAAAGATCTCCATTTGTCTTTTCCACATTCTATAGTTTTCTCCAGTGAGGAAAGGTGCCCTTGTCCATGAGCGTCCTTGAGGAGCTTCGGTTGTGTTGAGGCCGGCCATGATCTTTACCACGAGTTGTTAGACTCTTCAGATCTGTGGACCTGCTCTGATACCAATTGAAATAACCCTAGAGGGGGGTGATTAGGGTTATAAAAATAATTCTGCACTTCAATCAACACAACCAAGTTAGTAGCACTTTTATATGAAAAATAACTTCTTTATTGAATGTCCAAAAGTGCTAAAGAGGAGGAGGTTACAACTCATCACAAAAGAGAACTTGTGAGGTCCTCAATTGGCTTACCGAATTAGAAGACACAACAGAGGTCTTCTGAATATGAGGCCTCACAGTGGAGGCGATTACAAACAGTGACCTCACACAGCAGAAACGCACTTGTTTAGCTTGGAACTCACGACCCTAGAGGTCCTCACCAGTATGACCACTGGTTACACAAAACTCACCACTACACAAGAATGGCTACACTCGGAATATTCACTCAAATACTCCTACACTCAGAACTTTCTTTCACAAAGTTCTTACAACGATTTTCTTCCTTGGAAATCGATAGATGTAAAGAGAATCAGTTCTCTTATTTATATTGAACTCCTCAACGACTTCCTCCAGTTGCCTTGTTTGCTTCTTGATTCTTTCCAGTCTGGATTGGTTCTGATTTGGCAAGTATCTTCATTGAGTCTAACGTTCCAATGAGGATTTGTTTCCTTTTTCTGACTTGATCTTCATGAGTTGTCTTGCCATGCTTTTCCTTCCTTTTTGTTTGAGGCTTCCCTGAAGTGGCTGGATGGTCTTTCAAATAAAATAACTTGGCGCTGATGGTTGAGGTCCTCACAGATGCTTGCGCTGAGGTCCTCAAAGTCAGTTGAGTTTCTTCAATAGCCTTGAGAGCAACGGTTGTCCAGGATTGTTTCCTTTTCTGAGATGATCCTCTATCATCCACGAGATTCCTTTCCTTGCCATATTCTTCCTTCCTTTTTCGTTTGATATCTGAAAAGGAAACGCAGACTATTACAATCATATCTCAGAATTAGAGGAAGGAATAAGATTAGGATATGATTTGTACTTCCCTAAGATAGCTCGGTTGGTCTTTCAAACAAAATAATCTTGTGCTGACATTTGAGGTCCTCATTGACGATTACGCTGAGGTCCTCATACCCAGTTGAGATTCTTCACGAACATTTGTAATGAATTATTGTCAGGTCAGCGTCAGACTAGTTAAAATAAAAGTGTGTTATGGTTTATGAATTGAATGTATTTAATTAGTTATAGATACTCATGCGGATGACACATTTTGAAATTAATAATTACATTTTCTTTTTAAATTTATAAGTAGTGGCCATATAAGCCCATTTATTCAAATAAAAAGTGCCCAAAAGCACATAAAGAGCATACAACTCTTAATGAGTGCAATACAACCCAAAAGAAACCAATAACATCAGAAGGAAAACAGTAGAGATGGCACACCAGACAACCACCTATGTCTTACATGAGTTTAGCTACACTATTTGAACAATATCCCGAGATCGAAAAATTTATCTGATTAATTAGAAAGTATGTGCTTCCTACCAGTTAGAGAGTCATAGGCAGAGAAACCATATAATCAACCACATTAAAGAAGCCAACTGTTAGAAAAACTTTAGACCAATGCCTTAAATGAGATGAGCACCACCCAACCAATACACAGCTGAGTCAGGATAGATTGTAGGAGCGGGTGATGTGTGTTAGTTGCATATCTTTACGTTATATAAAGTATGGTCTTATAGGTATGATATGTTTTGCTCTGCTTGCTGGTTTGGTACGTTGTGGGCAAGGTTGTTAAAATCGGCATCCTAACTCGAATCTCTGGGGTAGTTAGGATCGTAATTAACTCATGTAAGATTGTGGATCGGAATGTAGATAATAGAATCGCATCGAGGATTTTGGATCATAAAGTAGAACCGTAGATCGGAATTAGGATTTTAATAACTATGGTTGTGGGTGTATCTTGTTGTTGGACTAATTCAACATGTTCACAACAATGAATAATTGAAAATAATACGTTTTTTTGAATAATTCTCTCATTAGAATCTTCTTATAACGCACGGATACATATTAGTACTTAGCCACAAGCTTTAATCATATATATTAGCCCTTTAAATCTTCCATTTAGGGTGTGTTTGGCTGGGATGAAAATCATTTTCTGAAAAATTATTTTCCCATTTTCCGGTGTTTGGTGATGGAAAATGGAGAAAATCATTTTACAAGAAAATTATTTTCCTCCACCCCTTTGTAAATTATTTTTTTGACTCAAGTCTATTGAAAACCATTTTCTCCCTCTCCTTCTCTCTCTCTTCTTTCATTCTCTCTCCCTTCTTTCTCTTTCTCCACCATTCTCTCTCTCCACCATTCTCTCTCACACACCTATTTCTCTCTATCACACACACATACACCCATTTTAGTATATTCTCTCTCTCTTTCGTTTTTCTCTTTTCCACCACTCTCTCCCCTGTACCTTTTTAATATTTTTTTCCCCTCTCTCACTCCACCACTCTCTCTCATACACCTCTCTCTCTCTCTCTCTCTCTCTCTCTCTCTCTCCACCACTCTCTCTCACACACGTATTTTAATCTTTATCTCCTAGTTGTCAAACAAGTGACACGTATTTTAATCTTTGTCTCCTTGTTGTCAAACAGGTGAAAATCGTTTTCCAGAAAATCGAAAATATCAAAGAAAAATTCATTTTCTAGGAAAATCATTTTCCAAACAAAACTATTTTCCTAGAAAATCATTTTCCTTTCCACCAAGCACACCCTTAAACTAAATTAGTATCTATTATCTTACAGAACATGTATCCAAGGAAAAGTAGTGATGAAATCCTTGCCACTTAGACCACCCTCAATAACAATCTCACTAGTACTTGGGGGGGGGGGGTGTTGTCTTGAATTCCATTTATTATGGATGGTCAACAATTGACCCAAGCCAATTTTCAATCCCTAACATGAGATAAAGTGAGAGTACCCACATGCATTTGCAAGTAAAAGTATATAACAACTAATAAATAGAAGCAAGTTAGCAAAATTGTACCTTTTAAGGATGGCAATAATATCCGTACTCACGGGTACCCGCTCCTATCCGACCCTGAAAAAACGGGTATGGGTACAGCGGAGGACCCGGTGGGTACCCAACCCGCACTCAAAAAACCTATGCTCGCATACCAAAAAATTACTCGGAGGTACCCCAATATTTGGGGAAACTATTTTTCGGTATCCCAACTTTTCAAAACTCATTTTGAGGTACCCTTAATTTTTGGGTTAATAATTATTTGGTGTTGTTCCGGTCATTAATTTTATTAAGTAACCGAAATACCCTTATTAGAAGAAGAAGGGTACTTTGGTCACTTAACCAAATTGATGACCAGAAAAGCACCTAATAATTTCTAACCCAAAAATTAAGGGTACCCCTAAATGAGTTTTGAAAAGTTGGGGTACCTGAAAAACATTTAACCAAAAGTTAGGGTAACTCCAAGTAATTTTTTGCTCGCATACGCAGTCCATACTTTACTTTCAATTGAACTTAGCCTAGTTTATTTCACACTTTCAACCCATACTTTTGAAAAAAAAAAAAACCATGAAAACCACTATTAATATTATTGCACTACATCTAAATTCGAAAGTCAGTAGTCTTCCTTCTTCCTTTTTCCATTTGCGCTATTATCAAGATGCTAGTTTAGGGTTCCTTCAAATTCCTGCACTCGCACTTAAACATGCTCTAAATTGTAGTTGAAGTACCTGAATACGATCCGTAAATTTGTGCATATGGGTATAAAATGGGTGGTATAATTTACTCTTTATTTATACCCGATCGAATAGTACCCGTTATACCCGCATACCCAGTGGGTACGGGTAAGGGTACTAATTTTTAGTACCCGCTAAATATGGGTAAGGGTAAGGGTAAGGGTAAGGGTAAGGGTATTAATTTTGAAAATGGGTACGAGTAAGGGTACGACTCTACCCGCCCTGAACCCGACCCATCGCCATCCCTAGTAGCTTTTTCATCCCACCAAAACACCAAACACTCCCCGGGGGACCTGAATGAAAATTATTAGCATCTCATGATCTCATCAATTTGACACAATTAACGACTGTTGAGATTATGGACAATGATACACATCTTGTCTTAAGATGGTTAATAACTATTTTGAATTGTCCATATTTCATATTTTTGTAACATTTAATAATGAATCTCTGTTAATTATATATATTTATCAACTATAAGAGTATAATATTTATTACCTAAGTCAAAAAATATAAATAATAGCTTAATTTTATCAATTATAATAGAAAATGAACATTTTACGCATTGTTTTATATTTATGAAAAAATATATATGGATAATTATTTTTATATTATTTATAAATTGTGACAACCTTCAAAGTAATGAAATTTATCTTTATAATGATTTAAATATACTTACATTTAATTTTATGAGTGATTTAGATGCAATGTAAGATGATTATTAACCATCTTGAGTCAAGATGTTTATCATTTTGCTAAGATTATATTTTTATTTTGGATAATGATGCACATTTTAACTGAAGATGGTTAATAACCATTTTGAATTGTCCATATTTCACTTTTTTATAACTTTTAATAATATTTTCTTTAATAATTATATATACTTATCAACTATAAGAGGACAATACTTATTAGCTAGGTCAAAAATATAAATAATAGCTTAATTTTATCGATCCAATTAGAAAATGCACATTTTATGCACAGTTTTATATTTACGAAAAAATATAAATAAATAATTATTTTTATATTTGAAGAGCCCCTACTCATTCCAAGCACCTCCACTGCATTGAACACCTCCACAGTAGCCGCTGACACTTTGATTGAAAGACAAATTTTTGAAGACATAAAATCAGGGAAGTTTCCATATTATATATTTCATATCTCCCTGAGATTCATATATATCTCTGAGTATCTAATTGATTTTATCCTATTGTAGAATCCAAATCCAAGAGGATGAGATAATTGCCAAATTGAGGAGATTGAAGAATCTGCCTCATTCATATATATCTCTGAGTATCTAACTGATTTTATCCTATTTCAAGAGGATGAGATAATTGCCAAATTGAGGAGATTGAAGAATCTCAGCAACTCTCTGAGGACCTCACCATATTCGGCGGTGAGGACCTCCAGCTCCAGTATGACGATTCTGTTTAAAAGATAAGTCAAAATTAAATCAGAGAAGTATCTTCCAGATCCTAATCTTATTCTTTTCCTTCCATTTCAGAGTTGATATTATAACAGTTCATATTCCTTTCATATACTAAAAAGAAAGGGAAAGAAATCGTTGCAATTGCCAATTATGTGGAAGATTGAAGAATGATTCAAGAAAGAAAACAATCTTCTCTAAAGGAGAGTGGACGTTGTTGATTGAAGCTCTCAAGCATAAATACTATCAACCTCTTCCAAGAGAAGAATAGATTTCCAAGCAAGAAAATCAGTGTAGGAATTTTGGTTAGAAAATTCTGAGTTGTAGGAATATTTGAGTGAAAATATTCTGAGTTGTTGCCACTAAGAAAAGTGGTGAGTTTATAGCCAGAGAGTGTTTCTAGTGAGGACCTCTAAGGTCGTGTTTTTAAAGTGGGATAGGGTTCTCACTTTAGGTGTGTTCTTCCTTTGTAATCGCCTCTTCTGTGAGACCTCAAGTGCAGAAGTCATCTGTGAAGTCTTCTGCTCCTGTAAGCCCTGTTGAGGACCTCACAATCCTCAATAGTGTCGAGTTGTAACCTTCTTCCTTTTAGCACTTTAATTCAATCAATAAAGAAGTATTATTCAGTTTATAAAAGTGCTATTAACCCTTTTGTGTTGATTAAGTGCAGAATTTTTTATACAACCCTATTCACCCCTCCCCCCCCCCCTGGGGTTATTTCAATTGATATCAGAGCGGGTCCACAATTTCAAGAGTTTAACTACTTGTGGAAAAGATCATGGCCGCTATCAACACAAATGAAGCTCCTCAAGGACACTCATGGACAATAGCTCCACTACTTACTGGAGAAAACTACAGGTCGTGGAAAAAACAAATGGAGGTCTTCCTCAAGGACCAAGATGAGGACCTCTGGACTGTGGTTACCGAGAGAGATTATCCCACTCCCACGAAGAAGAACGGTGATGGTCAAGATGTCCCAAAGAAAAGATCTAAAATGACCAATAAAGAGTTGGAGCCATTGAGAAAAAAATACTCATGCCTTAAACTTGATTAATTGCAGTTTAAATTCGAATTATTTTGAACGTGTATCTAATTGTGAAACTGCGAAACAGGTTTGGGATTACTTGATAACCTCATATGAAGGCACAAGTCAAGTCAAGGACACCAAAGTAGATATCCTTGTCCAAAAGTATGAGGCCTTCAGAATGGAGGAAAATGAGACTATTGAAGAGATGTTCAAAAGATTCAGCAACATCACCAACCACCTCATATCTCTGGGAAAAACCTACCCAAATGAGGAACAAGTTAGGAAGGTCCTCCGATGCCTGCCTAGAAGAAAATGGGGTCCAAAAGTCACAGCCATTGGAGAAGCTCAAGATCTCAATGCCCTCAAATTGGTGGAACTCATTGGAAAACTATTGGCCTATGAGATCTAATTGAATGACCTCTCAGAACCCAAGGGAATTTCCCTCAAGGTAGTACGTAAATCTGACAGTGAGTCAGATGATGATGAGGAGGAAGATACAATGGCAATGATAGCTAAAGGGTTAAGAAGATTATACAAGAAAAATCCAAACTTTCGAGGATACATCAAGGATGGACAAAACAAAAAAGCAACCTCAAAAGGTAAGTCTTCATTAAAAAAAGATGCTGACCCATTTACTTGTTTTGTTTGTGGCAGCTCAAAACACCTTATGAACGACTGCCCTCACGCCAAAAGAAATAAAGACAAGAGAAACAGTCGGCCTAAACGGAGTAAACATAAGGCAATGATGGCAACATGGAGTGATAGTGATTCCAGTGAAGGTCACAGTGAGGTAGAAGAAATAACAAATGTATGTTTGATGGCAAACACAAGTGAGGATCAAGATCCAACCTCATCTCATGACGAGGTAAACATTGATGAACTCCTCATTCTTCCCTCTTCACACCTTGCTCACAAATTATTTCACCTCTTCAAATATTCTAGATCCTTGATAGAAAGAGTCAAGCATCTCACGAAACATGTCAATCATCTGAACGAAACCATAGAGAGCTTGAACACCAGAAATGACCTCTTAGCAACTGAAAATGTTAGACTATCCATAGAGGTCAAAGACTGCTATAAGGACATCACTCAATTATCAAATGTTCACAAAATCTCATCCCTACCAGAAGGAACCCATCCTTCCCACACCTAATACACCCCTCTCAAAAACTATCAGACCAAAAGTCCTCCCATCCATACCAACAAAGGACCTCTACTTTCTACCCCAAATATTTCACCTCTCAGAGAAAACTATCATAGAGGACCTCCAACAACAAATAAAATAAGAACCTTACCAACTCCCATATCCAAAAGAACTAGACCTCCGTGCATTACTAAAATTTGGGTCCCAAAGACCTCACTGCAACGATCTCATCCTTGGTCAGAGACCAAGAAAGGTATAGTGTCCTCTATTGCAGGTATGCCTCAGTCACATTACCAGAGATCCAACCAAGTTCTACAAACTGAAAATCAACAAGAATGGAAGAGTGACCTTTGGAGACAAAATTCAAGACAAGATCCTAGACATTGGGAAGGTCGCAAAACAACACCACTCGCACCATTCGAGGGGGAGCCTTCTATCATGAGGACCTCAACCTGTGCACAAGCAGTCAAATTGAGGGGGAGTCCTATCATCCATCTTCCCTACATGTGGTCTATCTCCTCCTCCCAGGTTCGTCAACTCACTGCATGCCTGGACCTCTAATGTCCTCATCAGCAGGTCCTCTAGGGTACTTCAAAATTTAATCAAGGCGCGGTCAAGATGTCCTCATTATTTCTTTTCTTCCTATCCCTCCTTCTCCCTCTCTCTTCCTCTCTTTATTTTGGCCACACAATTTAGTGCTTGTACTCTCCTGTTTCTTTTCTGTCCGAAAGACAAAAAGGGGGAGAATTAAGTTTGTTGCATTGCTCTGCTATATACTGTGTATCTATGCAAAAGGACCACAAAAAAAATTTTATCTTTCAAACAAAAAAGGGGAGATTGAAGAACCCCTACTCATTCCAAGCACCTCCACTGCATTGAAGACCTCCACAGTAACCGCTGACACTTTGATTGAAAGACAAATTTTTGAAGACATAAAATCAGGGAAGTTTCCATATTATATATTTCATATCTCCCTGATATTCATATATATCTCTGAGTATCTAATTGATTTTATCCTATTGTAGAATCCAAATCCAAGAGGATGAGATAATTGCCAAATTGAGGAGATTGAAGAATCTGCCTCATTCATATATATATCTCTGAGTATCTAACTGATTTTATCCTATTCCAAGAGGATGAGATGATTGTCAAATTGAGGAGATTGAAGAATCTCAGCAACTCTCTGAAGACCTCACCATATCCGGCAGTGAGGACCTGCAGTTCAGTATGACGATTGTGTTTGAAAGATCAGTCAAAATTAAATCAGGGAAGTATCTTCCAGATCCTAATCTTATATTTTTCCTTCCATTTCTGAGTTGATATTATAACAGTTCATATTCTTTTCATATACTAAAAAGAAAGGGAAAGAAATCGTTGCAATTGCCAATTATGTGGAAGAATGATGAATGATTCAAGAAAGGAAACAATCTTCTCTAAAGGAAAGTGGACGTTGCTGATTGAAGCTCTCAAGCATAAATACTATCAACCTCTTGCAAGAGAATAATAGATTTCCAAGCAAGAAAATCAGTGTAGGAATTTTGGTTAGAAAATTTTGAGTTGTAGGAATATTTGAGAGAAAATATTATGAGTTATAGCCACTAAGAAAAGTGGTGAGTTTATAGCCAGAGAGTGTTTCTGGTGAGGACCTCTAAGGTCATGATTTTAAAGTGGGATAGGGTTCTCACTTTAGGTGTGTTCTTCCTTTGTAATCGCCTCTTCTGTGAGGCCTCAAGTGCAGAAGTCATCTGTGAAGTCTTCTGCTCCTCTAAGCCCTGTTGAGGACCTCACAATCCTCAATAGTGTCGAGTTGTAACCTTCTTCCTTTTAGCACTTTAATTCAATCAATGAAGAAGTATTATTCAGTTTATAAAAGTGCTATTAACCCTTTTGTGTTGATTAAGTGCAGAATTTTTTATACAACCCTATTCACCCCCCCCTCTAGGGTTATTTCAATATTGTTTATAAGTTGTAATACCCCTCAAAGTAATGAAACATACATTTATGATAATTTAAATATATTTACATTTAACTTTATGAGTGATTTATGTGAAATGTAAGATGGTTATTAACCATTATGTATCAAGATGTTTATTATTTTGCTTTTATTTCAATATCTAATTATGTATTAGTTTAGTTAAATATTAATCAAATAATTTGACACAAGATATAATGTACACTTGTTTAAATTAAATTAATCATTACAAATTAGGAAAAAATTATATTAATCATAAAAAAAATTTGAAAAACAATCAAGATAATTTGACACACGATATAATGTAGACTTGTTTAAAATTAGTAACAAATATAAAATTAATAATTTAAAATTTGACACACAATATAATGTAGACTTGTTTAAAACACAATCATAAAAAAATTTGAAAAAATTATACTTAATTATAAAATTAGTAATTTAAAATTAGTTACAAATATAAAATTAATTATGATTGGTATACTTAATTATTACAATTTAAAATAACTAATTAGTTGTTAAAAGTTGAAGGACATATATTAATAAGTTTACAATAAGAATAAAAAAAAATAATATATCAAAGATAAAAATATTTATAATTATTGTGAAATCCATAGGTAGTATAAAATTCTTCTCTTTATTGTGAGATTTAGTGTCGTTTTGATCGAGCGCTAATTACTACTTGAATTTATAATTATTAATTTGAGTGATGTGGAGGTCATAAGAGTATATTGGTAGTCTCTTTACTATGGATGACCTTGGGCTATCTTTATTGGGAGAACCACATTTTGGCTTCCATTCACATGCCAACTCAACAAAATTTTCTCTTCCTCATTCCTCCATTGCATGTTAGAAGACACTCAATTAAGAGATCTCCTAACCTAAAGTAAATGATCACTCTGATTCCTAAGAACAAAGAGCCAGAAAATTTTGGTTATTTCAGGTCGATGGGCGATTACGATTAGCTTATGTAATTTGGTTTAACTAGTTGATTTCTTAGTGCCTAGTGAATAGAATAAGGGCAGTCATCGAAAATGTTGTGGACCAGCATCAAAATACTTCCATTCCCATAAAGCAAACCATAAAAGTTTTTGGTTGATCTAACAAGCATGATCAATAATTCAAGAAGTTGACCACAACATAGTATGACCAACTTAGATCATGTCAGATAAGTTCAATAAGAAAAGGAAAGGAGACACAAGAAGTACACATAACTCACATGGACAATACTCAATAGTACAACTTATTCGTGGAGACCCTAGTGCAACTTATCCATAGATGGTTTTGTATTCATGATGTCTTTGGTTGTAGGAGTTTTTGAGAAAGTTAGTCAACTTTCTCTAGTTGTCAAAATTTCCTATGTTCGATTGCAAAATAACAGGGACAAGTATAACAACCAAATCAATAGTAAGGAAAATATCAAATGCACGAAGTGATGCTACACAAAGCATAGAGCAGGTAAAATAGACATGTGGAAGTTCGAATCCATAAAGGCAGGCAGCTAAAGATAGAGATATACATGCATCTATAATTTCATTTAAGTTTGAGTTTTCCTTAATTAATTACTAGTAGAATATTATTTTTGCCTTCACTTCCATCATCATTTGATGTATTATTTATTTTTCCTTCACTTTCATCATCAACTTCTTGTTGATTGCTACTTCAAACCAAGGTGTTGGGACCCTTGAAGGGGGGTGAATAGGTTTGATACAGAATTCTTCACTTATAAACATAAAGACGTTAATAGCACTTGAATGAACTGAATAATATTTCTTTATTAGATAAACCTTGAGGTATAACAGAAATAGAGGAGGTTATAGAACTTAGCAGTGTCAGGACAGTGAGGTCATTGATAACTGTTTACAAGGACATAAACTGAGATTCAGTTTCTATTGAGGGGCCTCACAGACGAGGCTTGTGATGAGGGGCCTCGCAGATGAGACAGAGAGAAGGGACCTCACAGACGAGGCTTGTGATGAAGGGCCTCACAAACGAGGCAGAGAAGATGGGCCTCACAGATGAGGCAGAGAGGAGCATGGCGGATTACAATGGATATCAACCTCACAAAACCTTAGTACTTCAAGGCGTTACTACTCACCAACATAGTTGGCTACATAATTCACCAAGAACCTTGGTTATACCTCACCAGAAGTACCTTATTAACTACATTTCTCACCAAGGATTCATTGGCTACACTCAGAAATCTCATAGATTTCCTACACTCAATTACTTGCTTGGAATCGATTCATTCTCCATAGAGGATGCACAAGACTATTTATATATTGCTCCATTCAGCTCCAACGGTTTAATCTTCCCTTTCCTTGTTGATTGATACTTTCCTATCTTCACTTGATCTTCAATCTTCAATTATTTGGAAACTTATGGGATTGCCTTTCTAAAAGAGAAAGTGTATAAATCAGTGTGAATCATCTAGATAATACTCAGATATAGTGAGATAATATATGCTAGGATACTTCCCTGATTTATTTGTCATTTTGTTCTTTCAAACAAAACTAATGACAGTGTTGGAGGACCTCAGCGACAGTGGTTAAGTTGGAAGTCCTCAAAGTTTATACACAAGGACATGGCATAAACAGAATAATTCTTAGGATCAACTCTCGTCACCATGTGAGCTTTTCACTAAGTGCATCACCATTCAATTGGTTTTTGGTATGCAAAAAAAATAATAATAAAGTTCAAGTAAAGATATACATGGTGAAATTTAGTAATACTTCGTATTAGCATTTATATTAATTAATCCCAAAGAAGAGAATATCAACACATAAAAATCTTTATTGGTGTCCAATATGACCTCTAAAAGGACCAAACTAATTTGATGTATATTTGTTTCATATATTGCCTCCGTTTTTTAATATCAGTCATTTTTTTAATTTTTTTTCTTTAGTAATAATATCACCTTTAAAGAAATAAAAAAAATTAAGCATATGATAAAGAATCTAAAATGATCAAAGGAAGTACACATTAGTTCATTTGGCTCGTGAGGGAGAAGACTTGTAAATATTTATATAATTGTTCATCGATTAGGTAGTTGTTAAGTTGGTAACTACTCCCATCTTACAAACACTTAACATTTAATTTCTCGTGGAAGCACGTGAATGAAAATGGTAGGATTGGTGAATCATATTTATACGAATGGTTTGATACCCCTTATTCCCGATCTATAAAACTTAACGATGATACCCCTGAACCCCAAATAAAAAGTAGAACAATAATGATTTCAATGGCATCAAAACACAAATCATATTGAGATTATACCATACCATCAATGTATTTTGTGGTTGTTGGCAAAGGCCATCAATTCCAAACCCACCATACATATATAACTTGTCTAAAGGAAACACCACTCATCTAGATATTGTACATTTGTGATTTTCATCCCCGCACCATTTTCATTGTTTCGTCAAATTTGGCTAAGAATATGTAGATTCTAATTAATTACCCTTATATTTATAAAATAATTAATCAAATATTAATTTCTAGAGCTTTCGATTTTGACAATGGTAGGAGACATCTTATGTCACATATGCTGGAACATGAAAATGATGGCATTCGTTGCATTTTTCCTTGTCTTCACTCTCCTATTTGTGTCCCACAATGAAGAGACATTTTATATGGGATTATTAGTTACAGCCTTACACAGTTACACATGATTTTGTGAGAATAATGTGCAATTATTTTTCGATAAGTCAAAGCCCAATGGGCTAATAAAATTACGAAAAACCGTAAGCTTCTATTGGGCTTATGTTTTATAGATTAAACCAAATAAAACCTACGGCCTCTTACCTCGGATTATCAAATGTGCGTTTCAATCATTATATATTCTTTCTAGAAGGTTGTTAGTGTGCAAATTCAGATCCATTACGAGTCCGTAAATTTCAATGATAAAATAAGTTATGAGAAAGTTAATTTCGGACAATTAATGGTAATTTTGGGTTGATATGGGTAAATTTTGGTAAATTTAAGTTAGTTTGGGTAGTTGGGGTAATAAGATGTAAAAAGGTAAAAATATATGTTTTTTTGGAAAAAAAAATCAAAAGCTATTTTCACACTTTGATGAAGTTCCTAGAGTGAGGCCTTGTCAGCCAACATCCATTTACGGAAAACAATGATTTTTATTCACTTATATTATATTTTTGCCAATTTAGATAATTTTAGGTAAATTTTAGAAATTTTTTGTATATTTGGGTAAAATTAGGTAAGTGAAATTTACCTATAGATTACCAACGTACTTTACAGATTCTACTGATTGTAATTTGTAAGAGTGTAAAAAGAGCGCTTATGAATAGCCAAAAGAATGATTATAAAGTCGTGGATAATAACAGAAAGGAAATTGAATTTTAATAATTTTACTTTAAATGATTGGAATATATATATATATATATATATGAATGTGGTCACCAATTTACATGTGGAACTTCCAATAACCTCCCTTTCATATATGAATTCATAAATTCCCTCTTGTGAGGATCACCATAGGAAAAATTATTCTTTGTGAGGGTAATTGGGGTTAGCCACCTCCAAATTCGATTCAATTTGATTAGTTTTGATTATTGTAGGAGGTGGAGATCTTTCGATTTATAACCAGGGGTCCAATTAGCTTTTGTACCATTTGTTTATTTTTAATTTTTTTTTTACAACCTTTGTGTCAAAAAAAATCCTACAACCTTTTTAATATTTTTGCTCTAATTTAATATATCATACTTGTAAAAAAAAAAAGTCAACACTAAACCCAAAAAAATTTTAGATAACCAAAAATACATAACAATACAACACAAATATAACATATCAAAGAAAAGTCTTTCAAATGTCAAAATATTAACAATACGTCCCTTATTTTCCTTCAAAAAAAAATAATAAGCTTCATATTTCTCACTCAATTCTCAAATTCTCTCATGTTATGATTTCTCATAATTTTTTAGTTATTATTATTCTAATAAAACTTAATTGAATTCACCTATATATATAATCGGAGACGAACTTTTTTAATCGAATTCGAATTCAGATTTCTTTTTTTTCAATTCGGATCGAATTTTTCAACTTCGGATCATAACAGATTCACTTCGGATCATAACAGATTCACTTCGTATTCGATATGATTTCCATCCCTATACATACACCATTCCTTACTAAGTGGATTATTTTCCAAAGGTTAAACCAATAATGACAAGATCATGACGTTTTTTCTTTTTCAGAAATCAAAAAATGAAATACTACAAAGATTACAGACAAGATTGCCTGTATCAACAATTACAATTGCTGCTCATAATCCACTAATCCTCATTCTATAACCAGCCTCATCAACAGAAGATTCCAATGCGACATGCCACTGCATTCCAACCGTCGATTCATTCAACGGATAATACTAATATAATTCTCCTTTTTCTGCCCTTTATTCTCCCCCAATTGCCCCAAATTAAACTATCCGATTCCACAATTCTTCACTTTATAAAGCACTGCCTTCAGCGTCGTCTCCGCGTCAAATAATATCTCAACGTTACTGACGTCATCTCCGAAATTCACCGGAAGTAGCCGGTCACTTTCCTCCCGCATCCCCGGTTACTTTCCTTAGCCCTAGCCCCAGACTTTTTCGTCAGTCTTCAAGTATGGCGGTTTCCAACTCCCCAAAATCCCAATAATTAAACCGAGTAATAAGATATTTCCCCACCTCTTTCTCTCCCACCACGTCCCCTATTATTTATACCCGCTCACCCTCAAAATACCCAGTCAAGTCAACTTCATTCATCATCCGTTACAATCTCCTTATATTTTTCACAACCTTTCATTCTCTTCTATCCTCCGGATCTCAATCTCTGATTTTCCACCCCTCTTTTCTCTGTAATTCACTGCTGCAAAACCCTCCAATCATGGGTCTGAAAACGCTGGAGTTAACGATCATCTCGGCCAAAGATCTCAAGGATGTCAATCTCATCGGCAAGATGGATCCCTACGTCGTCGTCTACCTCTCCGACAACCCCAACGCAAAGCAGAAGACGAAGGTCCATCAGGATGGCGGGACCAACCCTTCCTGGAACTACACCGTCCGATTCACCGTCGACAAGGCCACCGCTAGTTCGCCGGGGAAGTACCTGATCTTCAAGATCAAGCATGAGCAGACGTTTGGGGCTGACAAGGAGTTGGGGGAGGTCCTCGTCTCGATTAAGGAGTTGTTTGATGGGGTTCGTGGGAGAGAATCTGGAGCGGTTCAGAATTTGACGTATCAGGTTCGCAGACCTTCTGGAAAAGCCCACGGCGAATTGAAGATTTCGTGTAAGATCATCGATCAGGGTCAGGGTCATGGGTATGGTTATGATTACGGTAAATCTTCTTGCAGTAGCGCCGCCGCGCCCGGTTACTCCGCCGCACCCCATGCGGGGTACCCTCCTTCCGGCTCAGCCTACCCTCCTGCCACAGGGTACCCTGCTCCGGCAGCGGCTCAGTCTTACCCACCGCCAGCTTCCGGCCATGCTCAGCCGTACCCGCCGCCTGCTTCCGGTCCATCCCAGCCTTACCCGCCGCCCGCTTCCGGCCCAGCTCAAGCGTACCCGCCGCCTGCTTCCGGCGCTCAGTCGTACCCGCCGCCTGGTTCCGGCCCAGCTCAGGCGTACCCGCCGGCGAAGGGGCAAGAGCCGCCTACGGCGGTGCCGTACGCTGCGCCACCGGGACCAGCTCAGGGGTACCCGCCCTACGGCGGGTACCCTCCGCCGCCGCACGGTGCAGGGTACGGGTACCCTCCGCCTGGTGGGTACGCGCCGCCGCAAGGGTACCCTCCGGCGGGATATGTGCCGCCGCAAGTGGTGCAGCAGCCGCAGAAGCCGAAGAAGAACAAGTTTGGAATGGGGTTGGGAGCGGGGCTTATCGGAGGAGCTCTCGGTGGGCTTTTGCTCGGGGAAGCGGTGGAAGGTGTTTATGATGCGGGGTATGATGCTGGATATGATGGCGGCTTTGATGATGGTGGCTTTGATTTCTGAGGAGAATTTTTGATTCAGACCAAGCTGCTGTTTGCTTGTTTTATCTCTAGTAAATTATTGCTTAATTTTGTTGGTTGGTTTGTTTTCTTGCAAGAGTATAAGAACTCTGATTTGGTGGTTTTTAGCAGACGTATATAAACTCTGATCTGGTGGTTTTTTCCCTTCAGTTGTCAACTGACATTTCATTTTATGTTCATAATCTACTAATCATGTGTCTGTATGTGATTATTTATCTTTGTTTTGAGGTACTTGGAACAACTGATTGATGATTGATTAACAATTTGGCATTGATCAGAATCAGTAGTGTTTGTCATTTGCATTTGGTGAATATTTGTCAGTGTTAAGTACTGGATTGTCTTACTGGGTTTTTAGTTAAAATAACAGTAAAGTATGATGTTCAAATAGCAGTGGCACAATGCCAATGTTATTATCTTGGGGAAAGACAATTGAATGGTGCAGATAACAGATTCTGAGGGCACTAATAAGTCAGATTCCAAACGCAGCAAAAAGAATGGCGTGCAAGGTTTCTTTACTTTGTTTTTTTGCTTGGCATTTGTGCTCAAAATCACTAAAATCTTACGTTGCCAACATGACAAGGGTTTGTTTTGAGTGCGGTTTTGCTTTTACAGGAGGTCAGTGGACCTAGACACCTAGTATGTAGTACTTGCTCTGGGGGTGTAAAGGCACCATTTGAAAAACAGATCGCTATGATATGTTAGAACTTAGAAAATAGGATTTGATGATATTCTATAATAAGAAGATTCATTCCCTAATGCATCGTCTTTTTCACAAATGACTGGGTTAATTTTAGGTTTCTTTTTCTAGCATGTGCCATGGTAGGGAACTAAAGGTCATCACCAATGGTGAGTAACTACGATGGTGGGTAAAGATTCACCCACTCATAGACCTGTCAATTCAGTCGGGCGGACGGGTTTCAGTCGGTCGTATATCAGGCATGGGCGAACCTAGGGCTTAGTTGACGATGGCCGTAGCCACCGTTAATCCTAGAAAAAAATACTCCCTCCGTTCCATATTAATTGACATATTTCACAATTTCTCGCATACCAAGATTTAACTAAATAAACTACCCAAATAATTAAATAGCTCTATCTTCCAAGGTTTTTTTCTCATACCAAGATCTACTTTTTAGTGAGAGAATGTGAATAAGAGTAACTTTTAATAAATGAAAATGTAAAAAGTTAACATAATTATTAAAACTAAAATAATTAAATTAGGTGTTGGTAAACGAGAGAAGTGACAATTAATTTGAAACAAAATAAGTTAGTAAGTGGACAATTAATTTGGAACGGAGGGAGTAATAATTTAGTACTCCCTCCGTCCCTAAATATGTGTCAATTTTTCTAACTACCTTGTCCCTTTTTATTTGTCAATTTTACAATTCCAATAACTAAAATATCTAAATTACCCTTAATTAATGAATTTTAGTTTTATTTTACCTTTAAACTACTATTTTATTTCTCTCTTTACATTGAAATTAGTGGAAGGGTATATTTGTCTATCCACAACTTTTTTTACTCTTTTTCCTATAATCATTGGGTTTAGAGAGTTAGGTAATTTGCCACTTAAAAAGGGACGGGGGAGTATTAATTTGGAATAAAAATTATGGATTTTATATTTATTAGAGCATTCGAAATGGTGAGTTTAAATTCGACTCACTACTGATATGACATAAGATGAGAGTGCAATGAAGTCATGTAGAACATTTTAGTGAGAATAAAGTGAGTTTAACACACTAATATTTTAATTTTTTTTTCCTCTCTCCTCGTCTACATTTTTTTATTAATATAATCAAATTAATTATATTATTAAGTAGGACTCATTTACTTTTTTAATTAATATAAGTCAAACTCATGCTCACCATTGAAAAACTAGTTAAATAAAGACATAAATTTTGACTCTCTTGATTAGTGTCCACAGATTCCACATCATCCAATTAGCCAAACTCAAACTCACGGTTGCGGGTGCTCTTATATAAGATAATAGTCTATTGGTCACCCCTAATCAGAAGGTTGAGATCCGCCACTGATATCGGGTTCGGGTAAATACGGGTCGGGTGTATTTCGGGTTCAGATAAATACGGATGTTATATTTCAGTTTTGGATCAACCAAACGGGTTATGATTGCGACCTTTTTCCATTTTTTCTTTTAAAAAAATGGTCTCTAAATACTACTTTTTGTAAATATACATAATAAAATATGAGTAATCTTCTAGTAACGATAGATTATTGTAACTATTTTAACTTAAATTAAAAAAATAACAAATAAATGAGTTGCGCTTATAGTTTAATAGTTAAAAATTCCAATGAAAAGTCGCAAATTTTAATACATTTGAATTTTAAAAGTTAATTTTCGGGTCAAACGGGCGGGTCGGGTTTGACCCGCTAATTTCCGGGTTCAGTTACTTCGTGTTAGTTGAAAAAATCTTGTTCAAAACCCATAAATTTCGGGCGGGTTCGGGTCAAGTTATCGGGTCGGGTCAGAAATTGTCAAGTCTACACTCATCCTATAAATTAATTCTTGAATCCACTTTTTTTATTTTTTATTTTATTTTTCAAGTTCATTTGAAAAGATAAAATAATATTTAATTATGGTGGCCCCATATAAAATTCTCACAAGTGACTTGTTTGGATGGGTGGGGAAAAACTCTCTCACCCATCCTACAAACTTTCCCACTGTTGTAAACTTTTTCTCACCCATATTTGTCTTGTCTTTTGTCGGGTCACTTATGACCTAAACATATACTACCTTCGTCCCAAAATGTTTGTCCTTTGACAAAATTTTGACCGTTGATTATTCCTAAATTACAATGAGTTACGATATGAAATTACCGTCAATATAATTTTTATTAAGACATCTTTCTAATGACCGCATTTTCATATTGTAACTCATTGTAATTTGAGAATAATCAACGGTCAAAATTTTGTCAAATGACAAATATTTTGGGAAAGGTAATACTTGGATTTGACCACTTTCCATTATTACTTGGTTCTCTCTCTCTCAATTGAGTAAATGAATTGATAGCTTATTAGCTTTAGTTTGCTACTGGGGTCTATGGGTGTGATTGATCGAATCAATTGGTGCCATAGTTCAGAGACTTCCCTAGTGTTGTGTTGTTTAGGGTCATAAGGTATAGTTTGATTGCTTGTAGTTGGTGTGCTTGGTTAGTGAGCTTGAGATTTTCTATTGTGGGCCTTTTCATGACTCTAGGGAATGTAAGGTGTGCTTTTGTGTTGATAGAATCGGGTGCACTAGAGTAAAAAGGGAGTTGTGGCAGTGGAGAGCTTGCAGGAATGTTATTGGGGTTGTTGCCTTCAAGTAGGTTACTACAATTGGTGAACTAAATGAAAGTTTAATTAGGCTAGATAAATAAATAAATTGCGGAAAATAAATAACAAAAATTAAAAGATAGACAAAATCCGGTAGTTGTTTACGATGTTCCTCCGAACTCAATTTCGGAGTACGTCACCGCCTAGAGTTCTCCAACTCTAGGATTTAACCTCGAATTATTATTAGGATGAATTTCTACAACTGATCTTAGAGCCTTCTCTACTCTCAAGATCTGACCACTTGATATCGCCTCTCAATCAAGTGTGGCGGAGTCGACCTCTCAACTCCCAAATCCTCTCCCTAACAATAATTATCTCAATCACTCAACTCAATAACAAATAGCTCAATACAACTTTAATCTCACACTCAATAACAATAGGAATTAATAATGCTCAAGTGAGATATTTTCTTGTGTCCTCTTGTCTTTTCTCTTATTTTTTTGGATGATCAAATGCTCCTCATATTTATAGTGCAACAAGGTCGAAAAGTCAATCAAGTGAATAAAGCAACTCTTGATTCTTGGCATGCATGATCCCTTGATCTTGATATGATTCTCACAAGATGTGGCATTTGAATTCTTTCACCTTATCAATAAGATATGGCACTTAAGAAGCAAGCAAGTGAATCATATCATATCATGTCATATTATATTATATTATATAAATTTAATAAACAATTAAGCTCAATATTTATATAATATTTACTTGTTGCCAAAATGATAAATATTTTGGTTCAATGCATTTGGACATTCATTAGTTTTGCACATCTCATTTCATCCAATATTCTCATGATATTAATCAAGTCACATTTCCCAAATTTGTCCAATCAAATATTATGATATCACACAAAGTAACTCACTTAGATATTGTGGTGTGACATGATTTATATAACAAGGTCCATACAAGTATTCTCAATTAATATATTGGACCAACATAAGTAGTATATATGAGAAACATAATAATTCAATTAATTCAATTTCCACTCTCATATATAGAACTTATTTTACCGTTTGTTATCATCAAAATCATTATATGCTTCATAGAGCTAACACTAAGGATGCGTTTGGTTAGTCAATAACCTCGGGGAAATTGTCAATTTTCCGGCGTTGAGTTATTTTCCTCATGTTTGGATGCGGGCTAACTTCAGGAAAGTTTTCACGATGGGCCCACCATTTTCTCCATTTTCCTAGGGAAAATTTCCCTTGGGGGAGCTAAAGGAAATTTTTCCCAGGGAAATCTTTCCCATGAAAAACTTCCCATAGGAAATTTTCCCCGGGAAAAATTTCCCTAGGGTTCCTAGCAAACACTCCCTAAGATTAATTGCAATACCTTGTAAGTTTTTTTATTAGGTTATTATTGAGGTTAATTGTAGTATCCTGTTGGGTCAATATTCAATAATATAGTATTGGTGTATTAAGGATTATGTTACCTACTCCGATTATGGAGGACAAATTTGACGAGGAAGTCCTACGAATTATGGCTACTATATATGTCATATCCTAGACACTCCATATTCAAAGTGAAATAAATAAAACAAGAAGGAAACAAATTTTTTAGGAAGAAAGAATTCCAAGAAGCCACTTTGGCATGTGATACAACCTTCCAGTTCCTCGATGTAGGGAAACCTTAATGTGAGGATGGTGTTAGGCTAATGATAGACGGGGACATCTCATTCAGCTTAAACCTTGCGGCTTGTAGCTTAAAGTTAGGTGATTTTAATCAAACTCTCACATTTTGTAAGAGTGTTTTAGAATTTGATCCTATAAATGTTAAGACCTTATTTTAAAGAGCAACAACCTTCGCTATATACTCGATCGCATGGAAGAAGCCATTCAAGATCAAGAACAGACAGTGGAATTAGACTTGTATAACAAAGAAGTGTATGAGAGGCTTAAAAAAGCGTAAAAGGACTTGTGCATGAAGTCATCCGGAACAAAGATATAGGTGAAGAAAATCTCTAGTTTGAAAGGGAGAAGCAACCTGACGGACAAGAAGGGTTGTGTTTTAAGAAAGCAACGTTTGAGAGTGAAAGAAAAGTAATTGTTGGCTGCATAAAAAGCTCTTAATAGGAATATGTTACCAAAGAGGTATGTGATACTGTGGAAGTTGACATGGATATCAATAAGAAAGATCAAGAGGAAGGAGAAATGATGGAGTTTGAGCCTCCTTCAAATCCGAAAGGGGCTGCAATGCATAGAGATTAAGGCTTCTAGTGCTATGAAATCTCCAACGAACATTTTGAAGATGTTTTGATGAAGTCAAGGACTACAGTCACCTTCTCTAAAAGGTAAGATGACCAACTAATGGTTATTGAATGTTGGAGCATATTAGAATTGCTCAAAGGGAAATCTATTAAAGTGTTTGATCCTATGAATACGAACTATATGAAGGTGAAGGTGAAGGTGAAGGTGAAGATGAAAGCCAATCCCAGGGGAACATGAGTTAATAACAATATTACTGGGGTTAATTAGGAATGTTCACAGTTCGTTTTGGGGTGGTTCCAGTTTTTGAAAATGGTGCACTGAATAAGACGATATTCTAAAATCGTAAATCGAAATCGAAACTGAATAATCAAGTGCACCAAATTTAACGATTCACTGGGCGTTTTCCTGTCGGTTGGCCAAGGGTGTTGGACTACTAGGCGTTGACTGTGCAATGTGCATACGGGCAGAATCACCAATTCACACCCTAAACTACAAGGTACAAAAATTATATTATAAAGCAAAAAAAAAAAAAAAAAAAAGGAAAGGTGGATGGATGCATTATTGATCTGACGAAGCCCACCCCTCCAATTTTCCAACAGGGCACTGGACCCAAACAAGCCTATAACTAAAACACTATTTTTTTTTCAAGGCAATATAAATATTATTTAATTAAATTTTTGTTTCGTAATTATATATATATATATATATATATATAATTGGATTTTAATAATTTCTACTTTTATCAATTTTATAGCAATAATTCCTACTTTCATTTTAGATTTTGATGATCCAAAATAAATTAAAATTATATTATGATAGGACGCCACCAAGCTAAATGGTGGTGACTCGGTGGTTTGTTGATGTGTATCGGTGAGAGTGTGTTTGACCATGAAATTATTGTTTTAGTTGTATTTTAGTGGTCTCATTTAAATTGCTATTGTATTTTAATAGTCACATTGACATAATTACTGTATTTTGATGGTCCCATTTCATTGTTGATTATATTCTAGTAGTTTGAATTCTTGGTCAATTAATACTCTCGTCGGTATATGTCAGCAAATCACCAAATCACCACCACTTAACTCATTTGCGTCCTACCATAATACAATTATTTTTGACCACCAGAATACAAAAACAAGGTAGTGATTATTGGTATGTTTAAAAAAGAATTTCGGCAAAGACTTTCCCTAGAGTCTATTTGAGAAACTTTCCTATGTTTGGTTACATAATAAGGATGAGGAAGTTTGCAAGTGAGATCCAATATTTTTCCATGGTTGATGGGAAACAATTTCCCGTGAGGGGTGTTGGGAATGTTTTTTTCCAATGAGAAAGTAAACTATTATGTTATATTTTCTCAAAATACCCATAATACTTTATAAATTTTATACATAAGGGTATTCTGGACATTTTGAATAAAATTTTCCATATTTTTAAATGTAAATCAAACATTGTAATATTTTTGCCTAAAAAAAATTTCATAGGAAACTTTTTCGCGAGGAAGAACCAAACACATCCAATAAAAACTTTGGAACCAAAGGATCCCTTGTACATGGAAGGGAGTACATAAGAAGTGCTTTTGACCCAAAGTTTGCAAAAAATAAATAAAAAAACTTAAAAAATTGCAGAAGATTCTAGGTGGAGGGCAAGCAAATTAGGCACTTGGCCTTGGTGGACATGCCCCCCCTATTACTGTTTTATTGAGTTTTGGCATCATCACTTGCGTGTGGGGCATGATCTCCTCCCTCCAAATGCAATACTTAATCCCCAATCAATCTACATGTCATTATCCTTTAATCATCTTCCCAAATTACCATCTTCTCCTCAAACAATTCCCATATTTACCACCATGTCCCGCTAACTCCCCCCCTATTATCCCTTCTCATGAACTTCCTGTTTGTATTCTGCAACTCAACGGTCACCCGTCACCCCCCCTTCCCTTTTTCTTAACCACCATACGCATCACATCACCACCACTCAATCCAAGCACACAACACAAGCAGTACAAGAAAAGATTTCCCCTCTTTCTCTCTCTTCTTTCTCTCTCTAGACAACAATGGCGACTGTGTCCGCATGGCCCAACAATCCCAACCCAAACCCTAATTCTTCCTCCCCCTCCCCCAATTTCCACTCTCTTGACCACGATCACCGCCACTCTGACCCGCCGTCTCCGCCGCCTCCGCCGCCGTCTGTGGAGTCGCAGCGATCGGAGCATCTCTACTTCGACCCCGCGTCGGAACTCGATCATCAATCTTCCTCGTTGGTGGATAATTCTCCGTCATCTATGTCCCTCCCTCCGCCTTCTCTTCCCCCAATTCGCACCTCTCTCCCCCCGCAAAACCCTAACCCTAGCCCTAACCCTAACCCTAACCCTAACCCTGCCCTCCTTCACGTCGCCTTCAATCAGGATTCTGGATGCTTCTCGTCCGGCACCGATCGGGGCTTCCGCATCTACAATTGCGACCCATTCCGCGAGATTTTCCGGCGGGACTTCGATCGCGGGGGGATTGGGAAGGTTGAGATGCTGTTTAGGTGTAACATTCTGGCTTTGGTTGGTGGGGGTCCTGATCCGCAGTATCCGGTCAATAAGGTGATGATATGGGACGATCATCAGAGTCGGTGCATCGGAGAACTCTCGTTCCGGTCTGAGGTGCGGGGAGTTCGGCTCCGGCGTGATCGGATTGTGGTTGTGTTGGAGCAGAAGGTGTTTGTGTATAACTTCACAGACTTGAAACTGTTGCATCAAATTGAGACCATTGCTAACCCTAAGGGGCTCTGTGAAGTATCCCAAACTGCTGGGAAACTTGTGTTGGTTTGCCCTGGGTTGCAGAAGGGTCAGGTTAGGGTTGAGCATTATGCTTCCAAGAGGACCAAGTTCATCATGGCTCATGACTCGAGGATTGCGTGCTTCGCGTTGACCCAGGATGGGGGGCTCTTGGCTACTGCTAGCTCTAAGGGGACCCTTGTCCGGGTGTTCAACACTTATGATGGTTCATTGCTGCAGGAGGTACTTTTTCTTTTTTGTCAATTGCTTCTAATATATGTTCTTTACTGTGTTTATGCTTGATAAGTGGTGGACTTGAGCTAGAGTGTGCTTCTTGGACATTGGAATACAAATGTTCGAAGTGATCCGCTTGTTTCCTGCTTGTTCTATGCAGCAATGCGTGGGTAGATTTGTGAAATGTGATCGATCAAAGAACAAGACTGTAGATTTTCTATGTAATTTATGCCTATGGAAATGAGGGGCATATAGTGGTTTAATCGCAATCTCTGTTGATATTTTATGCTGTTGCTGTGATTTAGTTGTTGAGATCGGTTAATGGAAAGAAAAAAAATCAAATGTGGTTTTGGTGCTGTAGTATAGTAGAGTGAATTTAGGACCAGCTGGGGCTGATGGGAGTTCTGTCATCTTTTGACGTTTATGAATAAAGTGAAGGATGACATGCTTTGAGTTAATAAAAGAACTCTAATGAAGGGAAAGGAGATGGCTGGACACAGCATATTCTCTGAAGATGATGGCTTGCCTTTTGTGGTTAATGGCTCTTTTGAAGAGCAGGATGATGATTGTGCTTGTTGATCTATGAGGTTGTGGGAAACTCAGGTTGGGATTCAGTGGACATCTTAGGATCAGCATTTTTGTAACTTGATAACACATCTTCTATATTGGTGGCAGTGAAATGTTGCTTCACAGGGTGTGCTCACCCCTTTTATGATCAATTAATCAAATTAGCAGCTTATAATCGCTAAATTTTTTAACTTCTATTTCTGCTGTTGCATGGATCTAGAAGCCATTTCCGCAATGAACACCAAGGGATTTCTGTTTAACTGTGAGTTGCCATGGACTATTCCATATGCAGTTTACATGAAGTAGCAAACAGTATGCTAGAGCATCAAGATTGAAATCATTTCACAATCTGTATGTTAGGATGAGGATTTATGTCAGAGTTGGTTTCCATCTGCATTAACTAGTTTTTAAACTCTTTGTTTGAAAATGAGGGCTGTCTAATGTATTTAGTAATCTGCCTGAGTTTTTGATATCTTGGCTGCTAGGGCTGGCAAAAATTTATCCGACCCAATAACTTGAATTTGTCAAACCCGGGAAAAACCGGGTATGATTATCATATTTCTGTCCGAATTTAAAATCTGGAAAATCAGTTGTGTCCGAATTTAAATGCGGGCCGGGCTGGGTTTGATAATTCGGGTCCGGTTTGTAACGAATTGTACGGACCTGAATTTTACCCGAACCTAAATTTTTGCTAGGCCTATTGGCTGCATTAGCTAATACAAGATTTAGGTTTGTAGGCAACATTTTTAAAATTGAAATTTCTTTGAGAGGGACCACTGTTGTCCTTTGCTAGCTTTTTCAACAATGCTTCTTGAGGCGAAGCTAGGTGAAACCTCACCTGACAGAGTGCGATTCGGTGGGATTTCAGCCAAAAAGGGAATTCACAATGAAGTTTTTATGTGAAGCTCCATTATTTGAAGATCCATCAGGATATAATCCTATGGATGGCACGATCAGTGTAAGATCATTTGGAACTCTTTTAGCCTCTTGAAGGTGTCAATTTTTGATTGGGAAGCATTACATGAAAATATTTTGATATGCGATAATTTACACAAGCAGGGGAAACACTTGGTTAATATGTGCTTCTTATGCAAAAGGGAAACGAATTCCCCCGATCATTTGTTGCTTTGCTGTCTTTTTGCAAACTCTTTGGAATCTAGCTTGTGGTTGCCTAGGTATCTCTTTGGGTCACTTGTAATTGGATTGGGAGCCATCTTCTTTCTTTGGAAGGTTTCTTTGGAAGGAAACTGAAGAAGAAGATTGCCAAAGTCATTTCTCATGTGATAGGGAGAGAGAGAGAGACAATTTGAGAGGAACCAAAGAGCTTTTGAGGATGCTGAAATTCCTCTGTAGGTCTTGAAAGTGTCAAGAGTCTTTACCTTTGATATCATGGGAAGTTTAGCTCCTCCTCTTTTTCCGTGGTCAATTTTGTTGATAGCCTCCACTTTGGTTATGCCCATCTTCTATAAGATGATAGTCGTATTTTGTTCTCCATTGCCTTTCCTGGGTGAGTGGGTGGTAGTGCATGAAGCATTAGGATATTTTCTTGAATTGCTTTTCTTTTGAATTGATGGGAACTTCTGTCAATATTCTTCTTTTTCATCTTGTAGATTTTGTGGATAGTGTTCAAGTCTTGTATAGGGACGCATTTAGTCTTTCGCAGGATGCTAATTTTTCAACCATCACTGATCTCCCTAGTTTGTTCTCCTTGTTTGTGAGCTCATAATTAGTCAAAGCTTTCTGCAACAATTTTACATTTACCGTTGGGTAAGAATACTGTGCAATTGCATTGAAGGAAGCCATTGAAACCAATTGGGAGCTGTATATTTTTTTTTAAAAAAAAAAACTTTCAACTTAGATTATGCAAGATCTGATGAGACAAAAAGGGAGCTTTATATCTAATTTCTTGTGCTCTATAATCCTTCTTCTGCTATATTTTTGGGGTTGTGTTCTTTCCTTGCAGACATGCTTGGACTAATTTTCTTGTCAAAGTATTTCTTCTATTCTGCTGTCTGGATTTGTGTTGCTGGCATATATAAGAATGGATCATTTTCATTCATATATTTTACTCATGTAAAAGCTTTGGATTGAACTTATGTGAAATATGAAAAGGTTAATGTTGCCCAGAGTACAGTAAACTCATTGTCACAGAAGTTGATAGTATCATATGCAAAATGGAGATGGGGGGATGGACTAGGTTGGGGAGATTAGAGCCAGCAAGACATCTACAGTTCTATCTTCGCCACGGATAGCAAAAAATTAAGGTTAGCTTGGGCGGTGGACTGGCAATAGACAACATCTTACTTGATATTTCCACGATTAAAAGGAAAAGAAGAGGAGATATGATAGTCCGAAGTGTTAGCATATGATACGAATCTGCTTTGAAATTTGTCCTGCAGTTTTTTTTCTTATGTTGACTCCTCCATTCCACCTCCACTTCAGCCTAACGTTGTCTCTATAACACCTCCCAACCCCCCCTAAAAAAAGTCGTTGTTTTCGTTTGTGTGATCTATGAGTTGACTAAATATTTCGTGCCAAAACAAAACGGTCAATGACATGAACTTATGAAACTCTCTGCATCTATAGGTAAGAAGAGGTGCAGACAGAGCAGACATATACAGTCTGGCATTCTCCACAACTGCCCAGTGGCTAGCAGTATCAAGTGACAAGGGCACTGTACATGTTTTCAGCTTGAAGGTCAATTCAGGATCCCCAACTGGTGATAATACACATGCTGTGTCTGAAAATAATGCTCCTGCCGCACCAGCTGGTTCATCTCTTTCTTTTATTAAAGGTCAGTTTCAAGTTCAAACCAGCATAAGTTGTGAGTTACTTTTTTGTATATTATTTTTCTGCATGACCGGAGTTGTGCAAGTGTTGACATCCAGCAGAAAGCTCAACATTTCTAATTTGCTTGCTTCTGATGAGGCGACGTAGCATTTTCTTGAGATCTACCTCTTGATAAATTGACGTTTCTCTGGAACCAGAAATCACAGTCAAGTCGTCAGAGCATCATATGCTCACTTCTCCATGTTCACAAGGCTTTTGTAGTGCACTAATAGTACTTATCTATTTGATTGTATTACTTGGTAAAAGTATTTTTTAAACATTTTCTGATGAGGAAAATATTCTGTCTTGAAAGATTTTTCTGTCAACCAGACCGTTGACCCCCTTCTTGTGTCTTTCTATCTCCCCTTACCTTTTTTAAGTTGCTACCAATGTTAAACCCATACTAAAAGTAAGGTTCTTTTTTTTTTTTTTTGTTGCATCTTGCTGATTTTTGTCTGCCTACCTACTAAAACTTTCAAGTGTGACTTGGTCTTACTAGCTCAGCTTCTTCATAAAACTTTGAGTTTCTCTACAGTTTCGGGCCTCACGGTTGACAGGATAGCTATTCATTACAAATCAAGCACCAGTGTTCTCTATGATTTTTCGGAGTGGAGGGTCAAGGGAGGTTTAGGGCTTTTGGTTCATGTCATGTCATGTCATCACCATCTTGTACAGTTGTAAATAGGCTCTATGATTTGGTACGATGATTGTAGAGGGAGCGGGGGACTTACATTCTGTGTTTTTTGTTGCCTTTGTCTTTTTGTTTGCCTTGCGCTGCTTTGCTATCTTCATCTATTGTTTTGTAATTGGGAATCTTAGGTGTGTTCTTTTAGAGGGTAAGGTAGTAGGTTGGGTAAATTTGGGCGGGAAAATTTTGGGAGAATGTGAAAAGTTTGGAAAGTGTTGGATAATTTGCGTAATGTGTAATATGAATATTTGTTATTTTTTTTGTAAAATTCTTGGAGTTCTACCTGTTCTCTCGAAACTTTCCAACCAAATTTTACTAAATTTACCCATCCTACCCTTACCCTTCAAAAGTTTTGGCAAGTGTTGGATCATTTGGGTAATGTATAACATAAGTATATTTGCTATAAGGAGTTCCCACGTGCGATCATGACAAGGAATAAAGCATTTGTTATCAAGCGCCATCCCGTTTTGTGCTTCCTTTTCTGAGACTCTTCTCTCCGCAGGAGTGCTGCCAAGGTACTTTAGCTCGGAATGGTCTGTCGCTCAATTCCGTTTGCTTGAAGGAACTCAGTATATGGTTGCATTTGGCCATCAAAAGAATACAGTAGTAATTCTTGGTATGGATGGAAGGTGAGTAACTAGTGTCAATCCTTAATTTCTTATTGCTTGCAAATAGTGGAAGCTTGATTTAGATGATTAATAGTTTTCTGCGCATTTCATCTTATCTTTTGGCATTGCTGTCAAATGCATGTGGTGTCTGGGCTTTAGGCACAGAATTAATTGGTCATTGAAAGTCTAGGAGCAAAATTTCAAATATTGTGTCGAGATAGTGATCTAGCACCTGCACCTCCTTCTGTGGGTATATTCCAGGGTCTGTAGCTGTGTATTTATCTAACTTGACGTTTCTGTTTCGTTAAAAAAAAAACCGATAATAATGGATCCTGACTTCAGAACTTTCTTCACATCTGAGGACTGATGTTGTGACTGATAAGAAAAGGAAACGAGAGATTTATAATTAATCGTGTCGATTGATTAAGTTTAGAAGATAAGCAATTTTGATATTTTCTTGTATTTTCAGACTTTTATTTAAGGGAAACTTTTTATGATGATAGGATATTTCTTTTTCTTCTAGGATGTCTTAGGCTATGAACACTCTTTATCACAGTTTCAGTTCATACTGATTGTAGAATTTGTTTAGTTTTGGAGTTGATCTAAATCAACTTAGTAACAAAATAGGGGTTGTGCCAACTAAGGTCTGACGGAGATCCACTCTTAATTAAGCAGTTAAGCTGAACCTCCAATTTGTTCCATAGTGAAACCACAGTAAAGGGGTACTTAATACATACAGCAGCTACTCAACTCATAAGATGAGGGAGATCCCCTGGTATCCTAGTACACCTGAAATAAGTAAGGTCATGAGACAATCATTCTCCCTCTCTGATTGTACGAGTTTAAGTTGTACCTTTCTTTTTCTTAGCTTCCGCTTTTCATTTATAACTCTATCAAAGACTTGTACTATAGAAGAGGAGTTATGTCGTGGCGGTCGAGTGGTGTGGTATTATTTGCTGTTAATACTGCCTGTGCTTTTGGTTGTGTGGGTTGAAGTTCTACTTTACTTTTTCTGCCTAGTTGCTGCTTCTCATCTGATATACGTTTGTGCTGGCTGTAATTTGTAAGCTGTTCAAAGAGATGGGATTAGCGTTCACGCATCTGACTTTGCTCATCCATTGGAATGAGCCATCTGACTTGCACTAGTTGTGACTAGCGCTGGCAAAATTTCATCTGACCCGAATGCCCGAATCTGTCCAACCCGGAAAACCCGGTTTGGTCCGAACTCGATTTTGACATTGAGTGAATGTTCGGACGCAATATTTCTATTTTTTCCATTGTTCGAACCCGATCTTGACCCAAATTTAGCTCCATCTGAATTGTTCGACCCGAAAAAAACCAAGCTCGGACATCAATTTCTCGTCTGAATTTTGACATTGACCGAACTGAATTTACCTGGACCCAAATTTTTGCCAGCGCTACTTGTGTCGAACTTTGTGTTGGTGACTTTGCCATCAATTGGAATGAGCTGTCTGATTGTACACACAATGGATCATGTTTTTCTTATCTGCCTGGTTTCCAAAGAAATTTGAGAACTTGCAATTAAGTGATTAACCAGGGTTGGATTGGCACTTCACTACCTTCCACCACCCACAATGAAAGCATTCTAATGTTGTATCCAAATTTACGGTCAAGTCTTAACTCTTCCAATTTGGGTTGGGCACTTGCTTTATTATGGAATATTTGGGAATCGAGCAATAGCCATGTCTTTAAGAGCAAGACTACTAGCAAGGTTATTACCTTGATTAAAGTTAAGAAAGCCAGTGTTGAACGGTACATTAGGCAACCTCAAAAAGCCCATTCAACAACCTTTCTCTCGCTCTTCTCGTCATCGTTTACCAAACAAGAAGTGCTCTACTGGTTGGCGTGAGAGAACCCTCAAGGTGGATTTATCAAAACTCAATTTTAATGGATATGAATCTTCGTCAGGAGAAGCCTTCATTATTTGTGATTGGCTTGGGAAATTTATTCAAGCTTAATCTTCTAATTTAGGGTTAGCATCAATCCTAGTTGCTAACATGGCAGCTCTGCAAAACAGAATAAGTGCAGCAGTCTGTTCCAAAATAGTCAAATTGAGGGTGACAACAAAATTCTGAATCAAGCTATTCAAGACATTATCCTAGCTCATTGGGAGATTCAAAAGTTTAATCCGTGACATTCTTACATCAAATCATGTATATCCATATCAGTAAACCATGTGTTTAGAAAGGTAATTGGGCCTCTGATGGGCTAGCTAATATTGTTTTATCGTCTTCATTTTGCGGTTGTGTGGAATCAAGTTGTGTGGAGGATTTTTAGTGTTTTGCATGACAACAATGTAGTTAAAACTTTTAAGAGAACGGCTGCCTAGTTATATCTTACCCTTCTTACAAAACACGTACAAAGTTGTGTTGGACTTAGTGCTGGTGGGCCTGCTATATAGCCTTGCAACACATTGTTCCTTGACTAGTTCCCCTATGGAAAAAGCAGGAAAAGGGAGAAATTGTGTGGGGTGTGTTTCTTCGAGAGTCAGTATTGTTATTGTATTTAGACATGGGATGACATATTTGTATTTTGTGCAGTTTCTACCGATGCCAGTTTGATCCAGTAAAAGGTGGAGAGATGACTCAATTGGAGTATCATAACTTTCTGAAGCCAGATGAACCCTTCTGATTGTAGTAGGGGCTCATAGCTACATAGCCTTCCCATCTTTCTCTACAGTCTTAATTCTGTCCCAGTTGGTGTATATTGTTTTTACTTTTTACAATGGCCTCCCTCATCGGGTGCGTGGCCGTGTATCTATTATGATCCTTGTTTTGAGAGTCAGAACTCAGTCAACATGATGTGTATGCGATGGTGTAAATATTAATCAGGTTATGGAGCGAAGCCATGTAATCTGATATCGAAACTGACAATAGCTGTAATTTAAAAAGATTCGTCTTTACATGGTATCTGATTTCCAAATATGCAGTGTGATAGTGTTGTGAATTGACATGGAGGAACAGGGATGAACAGAGTGGTCCTGGGATCTAGACTACTGGGGGTGTAGCAGTTAGTTTATCTGTACTGAAATCGGACTTCTGAAAAAGAAGTGGTGAACATTTTCGTATGTTTTTTTGGTTGCCTGGGGGCATGTCCTCCAGCCGAGGTAACTTTTGGGATTTGATTCACCTAAACTTGCACCAGAAAGACAAAGGACCCCTCCTGGGTGCTATTACATGCACCCGGAGTATGTGCTCCAAATGTCTGCGAATGAATAATCAGAATAATCAGAGTGAACAATCTAATTTATGTGGGTGAACAATTTAATATATGTGAGTGAATAATCGTAGTATTTGGAGTACATGCTCCAGCCTCCAGATGCACCTAATAAATTGTAGATTTAGGAGTTCTTAAATGGTTCTTAATGTGATGGAGTGACTATCTTAGAGTGCAATTTATTAGATGCTCCTGGAGCATGTTCTCCGGATTTTATAATTGTTCACCCATATGTATTAGGTTGTTCACTCTTATTATTATGATTGTTCACTCTGATTCATATGATTGTTCACTCACAAATATCTGGAGCACATGCTCCGGGTGCACCTAATATATATTGATCTTAGAGGCAACTAGTTTTCTATACTAGTGATGGGTTTATGAGGGTGTTTTTAGTAATTGTATGCTTTACCTTTGGTTATTTTTAAACAGATAGGTAGAAGTAGCACTGCATATAATAATACATTAAAGCTGATGAATGTTAGGAAAGTGTGGTTAGGTGGATACTGAAAATGCAGCACCATTTACAACAGACCGACACTTTTCCTAATTAGCGTGAACTCAGTGAAAGGGACTAGCATGTGCTATTCGGTTTTGAAAGTGACAATGAGCAAGCGCATCTCCCAAACAAAACCCTACCTATATTGCAATGAGATGTTACAACATGAACAAAAGGGGGGAGGTTACCCAGCCTCAATACTATGTTGGCAGAATTGGACCGGTCACCGAACTGGTTGACCCAATGGGTTAATGGTTCAACTGGTCATACCGGTTTGACCGGATTAGATTGGTTGAACCGGTCACAATCGGCATGAAGCGGTCATGAATTTCATATACTTCAAGAATAATTAAACTACCAAAATAATTAAATTGACATGAACATGGCATGAATTTGGTCAAAACCGGATTGAACCGGTCAAAAACTGAAAATTTTTAAATTAAATCATCAAAATTCCGGTCTGGCCGTGATTTAATTTAAAAAATTTCGGTTTTTTGACCGGTTCTAGAAGGATAATTGATGCCACCAACATAGTTTAGCAGAGATGGCAGGCTCCATGGATAATATCAACGACACAGATAAAGTTGCTGACTACATAACCGATAATAGTTGGGACACACAGAAGTTGTAACAGGTATCAAGGCAACCTTATTGAACTTGTCCAACAAACTCAATTACCAACCTTCCCAAGGGAGGATGAGTATTGTTGGGGACTATCAGGCAGTGGAGATTTCTCTACAAAGACAACAACATGGCTTTGCCGCGGTATGAGAAGCAAACATTTGAGGAGTGGAAGGCTTTGCCGCGTTATCTGGAGCATTTGGAATTTGGAAAGATAGGAATGAGGCCAGCTTTAGGAACCAACTCTTCAAATCTAGTAGAGCCCTCACAAGAAGAAATAAGACATTTGCAGAATGGAAGGCTAGGCGAATGTTCTCAATGGAAACAACGATCAACTTCAAAACAATCTTCCCTGGAGATAAGAAAGAGATTTTTGGCAGATTCCCAACAGTTGGAAATCATCGCCTATGAGGTTTGTTAAACTTAAATTTGACGGATCTCTAAACAACTCAAGAGCAGTAGGGGATTGCCTCATTAGAGACAACAAGGGTCATCTAATCCAAGCGCATGATTATTAAAATCGGGATCCTAACTCGGATCCTTTGGGTAGTTAGGATCCGAATTAATCCATGCAGGGTCGTGGATCAGAATGTAGATAGTAGAATCGTATTGAGAATTTTGAATCATAAAATCATAGGATTGTAGATTAGGATCGAGATTTTAATAATTACGTCCAAGCGGGAGCTTCCAAGTTCAACGCCATATCAACTTTAGTGGTAAAAGCCTTATCATTCAGATTTGGATTATTGCAGGCAACCAATATGGGTTTGAAAAACATTATAGCCAAGAGACAATCAAATTCTCGTACAAACCATCAAAGGTGAGATCAAGACACGTTGACAAATAGGTTACATTGTTAGAGACATTATACATCTTTTTCACAGATCTTTTGCATTTTTCGATCTTTCATGATTTTAGAGAAGCCAACTCAGTGGCAAACCAAGGACACATTGTAAATGGGCTCACTATCTGGGACCATAGTCCTCCGACCACTCTCGAAGAGTGACCCGGTCATTTGTGGTCTATTCTTCACTTTTACCTGTTGCAAAAAAAAAAAAAAAAGACCCTATAGTACAAACGTTCCATAAACATTAAGTTAATCAAAACTTGCACTTGTGAGAGAATAAGTGACGACATTTTCTTTATAAATCATAGATAATTTTTTTACTGAGCATTCTAAAAGGGGAGTGCAGTATGCCTATAATATCTGAGAATGTATGATGCAATATAGTCATAGCTGAGGAGGTGGAATGACAGAATGTCATATGCAGTGCACATTGGAAAATATGGATGTTAGGTGGTGGCAGATATTGAAAATCAGCACAGCACACCAACAACAAACCCCTCTTCTCTACTTCATTCAAAGAGTTGGGCATATGGAATTACTCTCACTTGGGTTATTTTCATTCAAAAGTTGATAGTTGATCAATTTATTCACATAAATTTTTTTATGTTTGGTTGTATTTAATATATATATAAATTTTGATATAGGATCTATTATTTTATTCTTAAATTTAAGAAATTTTTTCTAAATATTTTTTACTGCCAAAATATTTTTCAAAATTCTACAAATATACCAGCTGTAACAAAAGGGTTTGCTGCTTTAAAAAGGAACGAGTTCATTGATAGGGAGCAACCAACATCTCTTTGGACTCATGGTCACATCAATTTAACTTTCCAAGTCATACTTAAATTTACATAACCTTTGATCAAAAGCTATCTAAAGTGTTTTTATATTATCATCATAGCCAAAAGTTTATACAAAATGTTACATATATTTACAATTGTTTGGAAAACCTAATTAGAAAGAACATGATTCATTAACCAATTTTATATCTTACCTAGACTAGATACATAGAAAGATGTATAGACAACTTGGCATTCGAAGTATTCAAGCTTTGTTCTTTTAGGTGTAAATATAATGCCTCATTACCCAACTTAATGCACATTTATCCATTTTTATTCATATTTTTAACACTTATTTTTTTTTCAACTTTTATCTAAAGTCATCCAACTTTACTACATTTATTAAACAAGATAAATTTGCCCCATCACTGGTCTACTATTCCCACTTTCCCATATTATCTGTCACTTTAACTAATTTTCTTTTTCCCATAATATCTGTCACTTTATAACTCCAATAACATATTAATTATAATTTTATCAAATTAACCTTATTAATTATATCATTTTCTTTCATTTTTCCATTTTATTCAACTTTTTCCTTTTTATTCACCATTTTATTCAATATTTTCACATTTCGAATGAGGTAACTTAATGTAGAGGGAGGTTTTTTTTGATTTTCTAAATTATGAATTAAGAGACAAATAATATGAGAAGGAGGGAGTACTTAAGAAGCAACAATAAGGGAACGTACATAACAGACTGGAGGCAAGGGGTAAGTACTAAATTATCTATGACAAGTTTGAATATTAACCTCACAATTTAAAACCAAAACCAAAATAAACACTTCGAAATCCGGCCCCGATGAGGCATAGAGGAATCAAGTGTATCAGTCTTACCTATAAATTTTTGTAATTTTGAGAGACTGATTTTAATTGATCAGGATTTAGAAATAGTTCGCTACATACTACTCTATGGGAAAAGAATCTGAGGAGATTTAATAAGACATTTTTCTTTAATCCATTAGGAGCGGGGCCCATATTTTGTATTTTGGGTTTTCTTTGTGTATCTTTTGAAAATCCAATATCTCCATAAACTTTGATATACGGGGAATACCGTTTATATCTGAATTGTTGTTTATCCTATGAGTTTAGTTGTTGTTTCCTTTTTTTCCTTTGTGTTTTAAGGGGTAGTTGCGTAGGCCAAAAATGTATATAAGTAAACTTGTAGATGTACCCTCCCCCTGTGTGAGAGTGAGGTGAGTATGAAGAATAACTAATTCCAGCTCATCAAGATTAGTTATAACTAATTCTTTCTATTGTATTACCTCCGTCTCATAACAATTATCACTTTAATTAATTATTTTTGTCCCAAAATACTAGTCATTTTACAATTTCAATCGGTTTATTTGATTTTAAAATCCCCAACTTTGAGTCTTGTTTATCAGAATATCTCAAACTTTACTTTTAACATGAATATCACAAACTTTAGGGGTTAGTATTTATTAGTATCCCAAAATAGAATTAACATCAATTAAACTCAAATTTTTCTACAATGTAATGGTTGTTTTTTTGGCTTAGACACACTTTCATTCTACAAAACATCCTAACAAATATTGTTACATCACAAAAAAACCCGAGTTTAATTGATGTTAGTTTGGTGTTGGGCTACTACCAAATACAACCCACCAATGTTTGGGATATCATGTTAAAAATAAAGTTCGGGATATTCTGATAAACAAACCCTAAAGTTGGGGATTTTAAAACATAATAATCCATTTCAATACAATTTTTTACATCTAACTACTTTTTTAATTAATTTTTATACATCAACATAGAAAAAGTAGGAGACAGAAGAATACACAAATAATTTAATACTACCTCCGTTTTGTTTTATCTGTCGCTTAGGGAATTGTGGCAAAAACTTTGACTGTTAATATCTTAATTTGTATAATAATTCATCATACAAAATTGATATCATTATATTCATAATAAAAAATACTATTAAAAAAGTATAATATTATATTTTTCTATAAAAGTTTTATATTAGAAATTATTGATTAAAAATTGGCACAAAAAATCGTAAATGACAGATAAAAAAGAACGGAGGGAATACTAATATTTTACGTCTATCCATACAATACAATACAATAACTAACTAACTTTTTTCATTGGTTTTCTAAATTTTTATCAAGTGGACAAGTAATATGGGAGAAAGTAGTATTCTTTACCTTCTTTCTATATATAGTGACAGCTCTCCTATTCTATGTACTTGTATCAATCAGATATACTCTCAGTAAGACTTGTCTCTTACATTTCAATATTTTCTGAGTGAGAAGAAGCTGCCTGCAGGGATAACATCAATGGCATTGAAGCTGTACGGACTGCCATTTTCAACATGCACAACCAGAGCAATGATATGCATGCATGAGAAAAATTTGGATTTTGAGCTGATTCCCCTTAATCTGTTAGCTGCACAACACAAGCAACCCCCTTTTCTGTCCAAAAACGTACATATATATATATATATATATATATATCTATTTCTATCTTCATCAACTCCATCTCTAATTATCACTAATTGAGTTTCGTTCTCATTTGTTTTTATTTTGTTCCTCAAACTTACAGCCCTTTGGTCAGATCCCTGCACTTGAAGATGCTGATCTCACTCTTTTCGGTATGTTCTTTTTTTTTTTCACTTGTTACATGACTTTTATAGAAGGACAATGATACGCATCTTAACTCAAAATAGTTAATAACCATCTTGAATTTTTCATATTTCACATTCTTGTTACTTTTAATAATATTTTTCCCTAATAATTATATATATTTATATATCAACTATATATAAGAGTATCATACTTATTAGTTATGTCAAAAAATATAAATAATAGTCCAATTTTATCAATCATAGTAGAGAATGCACATTTTATGCATAATTTTATATTTATGAAAAAATATAAATAAATAATTATTTTTATATTGTTTATAATTAAGTTGTAATAACCTTCAAAGTCATGAAAGATATATACCTTTATAATGATTTAAATATATTTACATTTAACTTTATGAATGATCTAGGTGAAATGTAAGATGGTTATTAATCATTTTGAATCAAGATGTTTATCATTTTGCATAAATTTATTTGTCAAGGTTAAAATAAGAACAATAATTTTTAGAATTATATTAATAACAGATAGATCAAGGACTGAAAAATTAATTGATATCACAGTAAATTGGGGCAGATGGAGTAAAATAAATAAGAAGAATGTTAGGTTTACTAGTTAGAAAACATGCTTAATTCCTACTGGCTACTGCCTGCCAATCCAAGGTCTGACATCCAGCCTTAAATGGAGCATTGGACAATTCTCTGTGGCCCAGCTTTTGGGCCCCTTTAGTTAAATCCGATTATTCACAGCGTCAAAAAAAAAAAAAAAAAGAGATGGAGGATTTTTTTTCCTTTTTGAAATGTCATAGAAAACTTCATTGATTCGTCAACATATTATTCTTTTGAATTTCACAGAAGGTCGGACGAAAATTCAATAAATTAATACGAGGAAAAATAAAGTGAAGAGGAATGAAAGTGAGGGGACTTTTAAACCTTGAAAGTTTTACAAATCAAATAGAATTCAAGAATAATATTTTTTCGATTATTTAAAGTTATAAAGTTTAAAAGGTTTGTAATATATAGTTATTTTTTAGATGAAAAAGCTACAACATCATATAATGGGGGTGTTATATCAAATTATCGCTGACAAAATTGTGCACATCTAGCAATGTCCAAGAATGCATGAATGTCTAAAACATTAAAGTCCCATGGCTTGCCCTCAAAAATAGAGGTTGACGAATGACGATGAGTTAAGATTATAAGCTACCTTATGACTATTCTTTTACATAATAAGATTAGAAAAGCAACAAAAGAAACAATGTGAATAGTAGAGTCTCCCAAGTCCTAAGTATTTAATTAATTATATGCTCAATTGAAACGCTTTTGCTAAAAAAATCACATAGTATTGACACAGTTTACCATCTTCCTCAGGCCATAGCATGAGCATTGATATAACCTTTTTTTAACTCTATTTGGTTCTACTAATCTTTTCTACTTGATGATTAGAATCAAGGGCAATAATATTTAGTTCTACTAATCTTTTTCTATATGATGATGATTAGAATCAAGGGCAATAACAACATACATAGCAGAAAAATACAAAGAGCAAGGGACAGACCTCTTGAGGCAAGGGAACCTCAAAGAAGCAGCCCTGGTTAAGGTGTGGACGGAAGTAGAATCCCATCACTACAACCCAGCAATCCAACCAATCATCTACCACTACTTCGTCCACCCGATGCAGGGGAAACCGTCAGATCAAGCTATCATTGATGCCAATCTTGAGAAGCTGGGAAAAGTGTTGGATATCTATGAACACAGGCTAGGGAACACCAGGTACTTGGCTGGGGACTACTACACCTTAGCTGATCTCCACCACCTGTCGTACACACACTACTTCATGAAGACCCCTTATGCGTCCCTGATTGAGAGTCGCCCCAATGTCAAGGCTTGGTGGGAGGATATCTCTTCCAGGCCCTCTTTTCTCAAAGTCTCACCAAATATGAAATATCAAGATTAGGGCAATTAATTAACTAGTAACTTGGTTTATGCATTTATTAATAAGGGGCTAGTAAGCACTTAAGCGAGTTCTTTTCGTGTTTATTAAAATGGGAGTTTGTTTCAAGAATTATGTTGAATTTGCAACTTTTATGGGATATGTAATCAAGGTTATCATTTACTTAGCCTTTTTTAACTTGATTTATATTGGAGATAACACACATAATCAGTCACAATTCACAACAATGACAATAAAAGAGGGCACAATGAACCGATGACAACCATGACATAGTGCAATCACGGTCTTGAAAGAGCACATGTTAGATTTTGTGGTCCATTGGATCCTCGGTGGGGTCCAGATCGAGAGAAGAATCGGGAACAGTGAAGAAAGGAACAAAGTCGCGAAGCCGAAGAACCCAGGCACTACCCTTCATCATTGGGCGCTGCCAGCGGGTAAAATAGCGAAGGACAAAGTCTTGAAGGCGCTGCTAGCACCCCCTTTGGCCGATTGTTGGCTGCAGCGGTTTTCCTTCTTTTGTTATTTAGGTTAATGCAGTTTAACATAGTTTCCTTCTTTCATTATTAGTATAAATATTATACTTGTATCTCTACCTAAACTACACCAGAGCAAGAGAGAAAATATTGAGAGGGAAAAACGTCTCACCAGTATTTTCTCGGGTGAATCCCGAGAGAGAAAGATTAAGAGTTGTGAGGGAGAGACATTCGTGTTGTAATTTCCTTTGTTGTGGATCGCATCACACCTTGTGATAGTGATCTGATTGTATACCTCCTTTCTCATAGTGGATTGTTTTCTGGCTGTCACCGTCCGTGGGTTTTTCTCCGAGTTCTTCGGTTTACCACGTAAACCTTGTGGTTGTGTTCTTCTTTCGCTCTTATTATTTTGTTCCTGAATTTTATCATAATTTCCGGCATCTCAATTTATTATTATTTCGCTTCTGCTGTTAACAGCACAAAATGACAAAATCAACATATAGATCGAAGACAACAAAGCCAAATATGGTACACCAAGCTCTTTGATGATCATCATCGTGTTGAGGCTTGGTGTCAGGATATCCTGCTGGCTCGACCATCTTGGCAGAAGGCCCTCGCACTTCAGAACGCAGCTAACCATTAAGTAGTTCGGTAATTACAGTGCATACCCTATGACTCCCAAATTAAGTATCATATTTGGCTCCTGTCGGTGATTAGTACGAGTACTAAATTTTCATTTGTTCAGCAAGCATGCATACGGAAAATGCACCTAGGCTTCCGCATTGTCAAAATATGAATACGCTTTCTTCAAAATCCTTTGTTTGCACTATATATGTCTTGGGTTCGACTATTGTTTTTATACAAAGTTAGCGTTTTATTTAATTTATTAGTAAAACTTTAACTTTCTTTTTCCTTTCTTTTGTTTCTTATGTATTTTTTTCATGATTTTTTTTGGGAATAGTTTGTTAGCATTTTTCATATTTGTTTATAAGTATCATTTTCATTTTAGTTTTATGAATGCTTGGAATTTTATTTTATGAGCATCTGTATGTTTTTTCAATGCAATTATGACTTTATTAGTGAACATTTTACAAGGCAGTTTATTAGAAAAACTTCAAGTACTCCTAAACTAAAATAGAAAAAAAAAAACCTCAAACTAATGTTGAAAATGCTCATAAACTAATTAATCTAGAAGATGCTAAAAATATGCATGTGTCCGACCCATTTTTCTAGCTTGTAATATTCAAGATGCACGATGCTTGGTACACCCAGGATTATCATTCAAGCACTACAAGGGTTCTAGCTAAATTTGCGGTGACAAAAATTTGAGTTCGGGTCAATTCAGGTTCAGACAATTTCTTCAGATAAAAAAGAAACATTGCCAGCTATTCAAATTATGAACATATTCAAATTATGAACATAGTGTGTATGTATGTATAGTTAATAGTTCGAGGAGCTCATAGGCATGGAGCAAGGAGATGGCTTTATTGAACCATTACTGGAGGAGCTGTGTAATTCTTTTGAGTTTATCAGTCTTGTTCATCTTAGGAGAAGAGGAAACAAAAGTTATTCATAGCCTAACACTACCTCATCTTACGTCCCTTTTCTTAGGGAAGAGCTTATGAAAGGACGGGGTCCATATTCAATTTACCAGTTGACCATAAAAAAAAAGAGAAATTGAACGGTAATATACCGACCTTTAGAGGTGTTGAATAGTAATATACCGATCTTCACTTTTGGACAGTATTATTACTGACCTTTATAGTTTGGTGACATTAATATATCTTCAATGATTTACACCCTAAAAATTAACAACAAAACTAACCCCCTAATCCTAAAAATACCGAATACAAACACTCAACACCCCTAAAAATACCTAAAAATGACACCGGTCTTTTTTGCACCGCCTGCCACGTCAGCGCCCAGAAAATCCTTGAAAGTATATTAATGTCACCAAACTATAAAGGTCAGTGATATTACTGTCCAAAAGTGAATGTCGGTATATTGCTATTCAATACCCCTAAATGTTAGTATATTACCGTCCAATTTCCAAAAAAAATGTATATTTTCCTCAATGGTGCTTTAATTTAGGTTAGGTTATTGCTGGGTGATAAAAAAAGACCCATACTGCAAAGCTCTTTATTCTTTTTCTTCCTTTTGAATTATGAGTTGTTGGGTTTAGAAAAGTAAAACTGAGATCCCACCAATTGGCGACGCACGGCTACCTTATCCAAGGAATAGAAAATTGGTGATTAGAGGCATAGATGTCAGCAGTGACGGAACCAATACTACACAAAATCCCAAACGTAAACACAAAAATCAACGACTTGCGCTTGTGCACTAGGATCTTAATTCTAGATTTAAATTAATTACTTCATCTATTTCATATTAATGGTTATAATTTTGACTTTCACGATTTTCAATATTATTCTTTGATCGGTAACTTCTTACATAATATATTATTAACATTTACAATATTATTATATTTTTATGATAATATTTTTTATTACGAATCTAATGGTAATAATTTAATATAGAAACTCATTATATACATTGAGAAATTTATGGTCAATTTTTTTAAAAATTGACTGTATGATTTCCAAAAATAACAATTAATATGAAACAGAAGGAGTACTTGTGTACTTAGTCAACTCTTAGTCTCATCTTGGCTCCCTATAAAACAAGGCCACTTGGGAGCCCATTTCATCAACCAAGATCAGAAGTCAAAGCTTAGCTTTTCCTTCATTACTTTGTATCTCCTCCAAACTATATTGGATCAGAAGTGCAGGATATAGAGGTAGGATGGGGATTAAGGTACACGGAAACTGTTACTCCACTGCAACTCTTCGTGTTGTAGTGGCTCTTCATGAGAAGGATCTTGACTTTGAATTTGTCTCCGTTGACATGAAATCTGGAGCTCACAAGCACCCTGACTTCCTAGCTCGTAACGTAAGTCTAAGTTACCTTCATCATTATCATCTCATACTCAAATAGTTAGCAGTATAATCATAAATGAACATTTTGTTGATTGTTTTGTTGGTACGTATGTTATGAACTGCAGCCATTTGGTCAAGTACCAGCTTTTGAAGATGGAGATATTCAACTCATTGGTGAGTTTTGTTGCCTTACTCCAATATTTCAAAAATCATATATATACCATGTCATGATGCAGCCACTTAAATTCTCCTAGACGTGCTTGTTTGATGAGTTTTTTTTTTTTTTTTTTGCATTTTGGACCCTGAAGTAGAGGATAATTTATTTTTTGAATCTTTAGTTTTCAACATTAATTTTTTAGACCCTAAAGTTTTTAGACTGAATAAAAAAGGATCTTAAAGTTTGTGGGTTGAAGAAAAAGGTCTCTGTCTCGTTCTTTGTTTTCCTCCCATGTTTGAATTTATCTCTCAATTGACGCCAAATTTCAGGACTATGGTTAAAACCTATACTGAATCTATATTAATACACATCTCTTATTCATGTCGGGATTATTTAGACCCCTGAGTACAAGGGTTTAAGTACCCCCGACATGAATAAGAGATGTTTATTATAGCTATAATATCAATTTTAACCTTAGTCTTGAAATTTGACACGAATTGAGAGAAAAATTCAAACGTGGAAAGAAATAGAAAAACGGGAAACATACCTTTTTTTCCCCACAAACTTTAGGGTCCTTTTTTTCAGCCTACAAACTTTAGGATCTAAAAAATTAATGTTAAAAACCAAGGGTTCAGAAAATAAATTATCCTATACTTCGTGGTCCAAAATGCAAAATGCAAAAAAAAAAAAACCCTTATTTGATTAATTTGGAACTAATCATCAATCGCTAACAAAAGTGGCCAACGTCTGTTGGTAATTAATGAAACAGAATCTCGGGCAATCACAAGATACATAGCGCACACATACGAGACCAAAGGAACTCCACTAACCCTCAAAGAACCGAAGCAGATGGCAGAACAAGCGGTGTGGATGGAGGTAGAAGCCCAGAAGTTCGACGGCGTGGGCAGCAAGCTGGCATGGGAGCTCGTTATCAAGAAGATGTTGGGCATGGAGACCGACGCTGCAGCAGTGGCAGAGAACGAGGAGAAGCTGAGTAAGGTGCTTGATGTGTACGAGGCTCGGTTGTCGAAGACCAAGTACTTGGGCGGTGAGTCCTTCACCTTGGCTGATCTTCACCACCTCCCTGTCATGCACTGCTTGATGGGCACACAGGTAAAGAAACAGTTCGATGAGCGTCCCCATGTTTGCGCCTGGGCTAAGGATGTCTTGGCTAGGCCTGCTTGGGAGAAGGCCCTTGCTTTGCAGAAACAACCTTAAATTAATGGAGTTATGTTGACACCCATATCACAAATTGTATTGTTGGTTTTGTAAGGAGTGCCAATTATGTTGGCCTTTCGGCATACAGTTTGATCGATTTTCGTATTTGTCAAATGGGTGTTGTAATGAATAAAAATGCTATTTCCTCCCGTCGATATTACTCCCATTCATTTCATGTTAATTATCACTTAGTTAACTGTTACGTTCAATATCATTCTTTGATTGATAATTAGGCTTTTATTAACAATTGCAATATTATACTTTTAAGATACTAGTATTTTTGTTATTAATCTAATAAATAATAATTTTATATAACAAGTTATTGTATAAATTGAGAAATTTAAGGTCAAGAATTTTAAAATTTGACTGCGGAATTTTCAAAAACGACTATTAGGCTCCGTTCTTTTATATAGTTGGTGAAGTGAAGTACCACACCGTACCATAATCTTTAATTTTTACCACACTTCACCTCGCCACACCACAATTATTATCAATATATATCTTTATTTTTCTCTCTCCTCATTTTTTCTCTTTTACGTTTTATATTTTGTCTTCTCACCTACCTTACCTAGCTACCACAATTCTCACCATAATTTAGCATAACTCACCACACCTTTTCAAATTCCATCGTACCGCACCATTACCACACTGCACCAACCGTATAAAAGAACGGAGTCTTAATATGAAATGAAGGGAGTATTAGCCACTGCGCGATGCATGCATAATGCAACTTTTAAAATTGTTGATTATTAAATTATATATACAATGATTTAATACAAATTAACATCATTAAATTTGTCGTGAAAAATACTTTCATATAGATATAGTCGTGACTTTTATAAATATAAATACATAACAAAAGTTGGATTACGATGATTCCTACTTAGAATCATTCTATAATAACAATTCCCAGTTTAGAGTTGTAATGGAGTGTTGACTACTTCGCAATCTTTGTATTGTAGTATGTTAGGATTTAGTGTGGAGCCCTGACCTAATTGATTTTGGTTGATTTGAGTATGAGTAAAGGAAAAAAAGACATATCTGGATCCACACGAGTCGTAAAGGAGTCAGAGAGCTAGAAAATGAAGCAGACGAGCAACATGAGTTGGAACGTGAGGCAGTTGCGGAAAATCTTAGTTGATATGACCAGATTGATATTTTCCTAATTTGATTTGATCCCATATTCTGTTTGTCACATGAGAGTTCTCAGATAAAAATGCCACTAAATTATGCAAAAATCGTAAATTTGCCACTCGAAAAAAACATGTTATGAAACTGTCATTAGTTTATGTTTAGTGTGACAAAAATGTCACTTTACCGATTAATGACTTGTTTTTGCCGGTTATAAATGGACGCCTTCCTCTTCTTCCTCAGCTCTCCCCCTCACTCACCCCTATTTCATTCGCCATAACCTATCTCATTCCTCCATCTTCGTTTCTAGCCCAAAAATTAGGGCTTTTACTCTCTATTTTCAATTGTCTGTTCAAAAAATCCTACATTCTCACTAAAACCATCAATGACTGTCTCTATCTCCTCCATCTTCGTTTATATCTCCTCCATCTTCGTTTCTCGCCCAAACAAAGTTGCTCTTTGAGCCCTTCAATACCTCTAGAAACTCTTCAATGGGGTGCGAAATTTGTACCTGGTGTTGAATTTCACCTTGAACTGATACAATAAAATGAATTCGAAGGATTGGAAGTTGCACAAGTAGGCCATGGAGGAAGAAGATGAAGATGAGCTTTTGTAGATGGTGGCTGAGTTTTTTGAAATGGAGGAAAATTAATGAAGGGACCAGGGAGGATTTGGGGGATTAGTAAATTAGGGTTTTTTTTAAATTTTAATTATATTATTAGTTAAGTAAATTATAAATTTACTTGTCAGTAACCTGCTACTTTAGGTCATCTATGTTATCCACTAGGTCCAGTGGCAATTTCGTCCTAATGATAAAACTTTAATGGCAGTTTCATAACATTTTTTTGCGGGTGACAAATTTACGATTTTTTCATAGTTTAATAGCATTCTTATACGAGCATATGCTTAGCAGCCAAAGAAGTCTCAATAAACCATAGATATACTTGTGTAGCCGTTATTGTAGATAGAGCCTTAGGGTGCAAGGTTGTATAGTAGAGTGAGTGATTCATCAATATACCATAGAGATTGTGTCTTTGAAGCTTTATATTTCTATGAGAGTTACAGGAGGCGAGATCAAATATGATTGTGTTGAGTCCTTTGTTTGTGAAGTTGTAACTCATTGTCAGAGATCGTAAGAGATTGATAGAGATTGAGTAGTCTCTAATTAAACACATTATAATTCTCTGATAGTGTATCGGTTTCGTGGTTTTCTTTTCTAGTTGAGTGTTTTCATGTTAAAATCTTATATCAATCTTTATTATTGTTGTTGCCTTATTAATATTTGTCCTGCTAACATTGTCTGGTATCCTAACATAGTAGACCAACCCCAAGTTGATTTTCATGGCATTTATTTAGAAAAATTTGGCTTGAATTTTTTTTTTTTTTTGCTTGTGTTGACCTCCACATGACATCCACCTTAACTTTATCTCGTATTTTGACATTCCTACCATTTTATTTGGATTTGTATTTGCCTCAATTATAATTTTTTAATTATGAGGCTAAATTATGCATTAGAGATGCAAAGGTTAGCAAAACAACAAAAGAAGATATCATAATAAGACCCATAATAGCTAAAAAAGATACAATAAAGACTCCACAAAAATGGACCATCTAAACTACAAGCCACTCCAAAAAGAAATCAAACATTTTGTTTTCTTTTATTTCTAGCATCCCGCTTTTTGGAGTTCTCCGCTACACCAACCTGATCATTAAGAACCGTCATACCACACATATTTCTCACAATTACAACCCTACGTCCAATCTTTGCTTCTATAGCATTGGTCTCTTTGAGTTATCTAAGAGTTTCATCTAAGGTAGTCGACTTAACCTCTCGTGATGCTTTTGCTGCCATCCTCCACTTAGTTTTCATCAAAGCTTTCTCTGCTCTCTGTCTTCTAATGTGAACTTTGGAGCCCTTTAGACTGATATCCTCAATGCCAATAGGAACATAAGATTCAGGTTGAACTGATCGATAAAGAGGAAGTGTCCTCACTATCTACAGGATCAACATTTAAATGCTCAGGGACACTTGTTGCAACTCTAGGTAGGCTTGTGTTAACAAAAATAGGGTTTGAGGCAGTTGGATCAGAATCTATTGAAACGACGCAGTCACGACTAGGATTATGGTGATAGTTTGCTAGGCTATCATCAACAACATTATCAGACTCTTCAAGATTAATTCGTGTAGCATCAAAGTTCACATTATGTGAAGCTTTAGGAACCCATGAGATACTCTTCTTAAAGAGGGTTGAAACCTCCATCTCTTTTTGAATTTTTCTCAAGAGACAACATAGACCCATGAAAGCACCAATCATTAACATTTCAAACTCGCTTGCTTAAATTTAAACCACACGTACAAAACCATATCTGTTGTGATTCCTCCCCACTTGTTGAGAAATGTAAGCATTAAAAACACTATCAAAATCAACAAATAAGTTCCTCAAATTCATATTATCAATCCCAACAGATAGATTATCTTCAAACAAAGAGAAAGATCAAGAACCAATCCCACTAAAGCCAACTTGTGAAGTTTTAACAAGAGGTTCAAAATAACTAAGCACAGGCACAATTGAGCCAACTAGAACAATACAACTATTGGCCATATTACCCTACATACATAAGCCTTATCAATAATTCAATTACCAATGAGCTCTTAGCTCAAGTGGTATCTGCTGCACTGTGGTAATCCACAGGTCTCGAAATCGATTTCTGGAGCAGTAATAGGCAGGCTGAGAGTAGTCTCAAGATAGGTGATCTCCTAGGAAGTTTTCCCAGGCAGCGTGTGCGCGAGGACGATAGATTCGTGGTAATTTGTAGGGTCAGTCAGTGATCCTTGAAGCAGTTATTGGTAATGTCCGCTCCTCGAGAAAGGTCGGACGTTGCAAGCCTCATGACAAGTAATATGAATATTGTAAAGTGTAAACTCATCAAAGAGGTGACCATTGAACAAAAATATATAACTCAAAAGGCATATTGAAATTTTGTGTAGGTCCGTTTGTTGCCGGGAGCGGGAATCCTTTGCAATCTCATAAATATAAACTCGTCAAATTAGGGAGGTTCGGCGAAAAGTCAGTGTTTTCAATTAGTTTATGAATTCATCAGCTTGTATTAGATGGAGTACTTAAAAGATGGGAAATTGGAATCTAATAAACCAATCTTTGGGGGTGTTTTGAAATAACGAACCAACCTTGAAAATTAATATTGAACGAACCAACCTTTACATGTTGATTTTTCCAGCGAACCACCACCGAGTCCAACTCGTCGGAAAGCTAACTTGGCGGTGGCGGATGCTGACTTGGATAATTTTAGAGCAAAAAGAAAAAAAAGAAAACCAGATTATGCCATGTGTTGTGCTGAGTTATTAATCTTCAATGTACACCTCACCCACCTCTCTCATTCTCTATTATTAACTCCAGCTTCCATCAACCCCCAACCCCCCCTCTCTCATCCCCTGCCCAGCCTCGACCCATCCCCCCACCCCCAACCCTCTCACTTTCTCTCTCAACTCCACCTCACCATCACCCTTCCTCACCACCGCCACCGCCACCGCCACCACCACCTCCACTGCCGCCAACAAAGCAGGAAGAAGAGTCTCCAAAATCAGAGAACGGAGCTTTTCGCCGTCGCGACGGTGTTTATTCCGTTATTTTGCATGTTTTTTCCCCTTTATTCTATGACTTTTTGTTTGTTACTAATAATTAAATTAGGCTTATTATTATGTTTTTACCCATTTTGATTATTTATTAGATTTTATATCTTTACTATCTTTAGTTATTAAAATGGAAGAAAAATATTAAAATTGAAAATAAAACTCAAACTAATCCTAATCCTAATTCCAGCCCAACTTACCCACTCTTTCTCCCTCATCTTTCTCTACTTCAAACCCACCGACCCAGTAGCCCAAATACCCATTGCCCTCTAACCCCATTTTCCCTATTTCTACCCGGGCCAACAATTTCCAGCCCACCTCCCTATTTCTCTCAATTTTTCTTCCCTTTTTCCCTTCACTGAATACAAATCCCTCCATCCCCAATTCTCTCATTCACTTTCCCTCTTTTTTCCATTTCACTTTATTCCTTCTTCTTCCCCGTATCTTTCTCCCTCACTCCCTTCTTTGTCTTCTTCTTCCTTCTGCAGACATCACGCACCAAAGAACCACACCACACCATTCTGACCTTCATCTCTGTCCCTCCATCTCAATCTCTCTCCATCTCATCTCTTCATCTCTTCTGTTCTTCTGTTCTATCGTTCTCAAAATCTCGTGATATAATCTCGCTCTGACTCACTCTATTTCTCTTCTTGTTGTGCAGACTCGGTTGAGAATACCAGACAAAGTACAACAGTAGCAGCGCGAGCACCACCATCTTCGCATACACCACCACCATCTTAGTTCGAGCAGTAGAAATCATCTACACCATTCACCGCAATTCAATCGGACGGCTCAGATTCGAAGGTGCAGCTGGGATGAATTCGACTATAAATTAAAGAGGAGGGACGATTTTCAATCGATGGTTGGTTTGGGGGCAAGTGACGACCCTAGCCTTCCATCCATTTCTAGAGTTAGATTAGAGTAATTTAGAGTAGGGTTCTTATTCATGCTTAATTTGTGGTCTGATATGATGTTAGTTTAGGTTTATGTATATTTCTCTGTTTTAAACCGTATTAGTAGCTTCGTTGTTAATAGTTTCTATTGTCGATTGATTATTTCAGTTTGTGTCTGGGATTTAAGCTTGTCAATTATTTGATGTTTGAAGGATGAATTCTTATATTTGGTTTTTTGGATCTATGAAGTCTTGCTCTGTTCTTCTCGTCATTTCACCTTGCTCTGTTCTTCTCTGTTTGTTTCGGTCAGATGGTGTTTTAGGCTAGGCTTTGTTTCCCTTTTAGTTTATTAGGGTTAAGTTATTAGGGTTCTGTTAGTCTTTAGGGTTAGTTTTTATTAGATGTTTAATTGGGTCATGTTAGATTAGTTTTTACTATGTTTTATTTGGGCCAGATTAGATAGGATTTTAGTTGGGTTATTTTGAAGTCTCTTAGAAACATATTAGGACTAGAGTATTAGTTGGGTCATTGTAGAGCTTTTTAGAGTAGTGTTTGGGCTATGTCTTTGGGTTTTCATTAGGTCTTTAGGGCTAGTAACTAGTAAGTTAGTTTAGTTGGTGTTTTTGATTAAATTAGTTTAATTAAGCTTGTAAATAAACATGATTAGTGAGTAGGTGTCTTAGGTTAGGGGGTGATTAAGGCTCTTATTAGGTGTTTGATTTGAGGTTTGATTGGAAGAGAATGATTAGCTTAGTTTAGGATTTTTCACCATTACTCTCTATCTTTTGTGGAAGTTTAGTTAATTGAGATGTTGCTAAATTTCCTTAAAGCGTTAGTGTGAGGTTTTAGTGGGATAATTAGGTTTGTCATTCATGGAAGTGAGGGTAGATTTAATTAGGGTTTGTTACACTTTATACTCTTAGGTTTTAGTCTTCATGAAATTGAGGGGTAAGATTTGGGAAGTTAATCTAATGTTATCCTTGGAAGAGGGTGCTTAGAGTGATCAAGTTTTAGTAACGACACATTCCTAGCTTAGTTATAACCTTTCGATTTTCCTTCGATTAGATTTCCTTTAGGCGGCTAAAATCAACCCCCGAACCTTTTTCTTCTTTTATTTGTGATTGTTATTGTGTCCTTTTATTAGTTTCCAAAACTCCAAAAATTGTGGAAATTCTAGACCTAGCAGGTGAAAGTTCGAGTGATTTTTAGGTTCGGTACCCCGACTCCCTGTGGATACGATATTAAACCCCCTGCTATACTATAGCTTAAACAGACGGCTGCGCTGCGGTTGGATTCTCGGCGCCGTACACCGCCCTGAAGTCAAAGTTCCCGTAGGCGGTGTAGACGAACGGAGCAGCAAAGGCGTGGGCGGCGAGGGCGGCGTTCTAGAAGAGGTCGGGGCGGGTGACGGCGACGCCGTCGACAGTGAAGTGATGAGGAGTGAGAATCCGGGGAGGAGCGTAGGGAGGCGCGTGTTCGTCGGGAGGCGCGTAAGGTCGGAGAAGGAGAGCCACCAAGGGCGCCTACTCCCGTGGCTTTGCTGCTGCCAGTGCCTCTGTGTGTCGATTCTTGACTCTCCCTTCTCGATTCCGTCTCACTCTCTCAGTCTCTGCTCGGGGCTGCTCCCCTCACCCTCTCTATTTCTCTCTTTACTCCTCCTCAGGTTGGCAAATGCTACTGTCTCTTTATTCCTCTTAATTTTCTTGTTAGCAAATGTTGAGTTCGGGGGTCTATTTCAAGCTTGGATGCAATTAATGTTATACATTGCTACTATCAGATTAGGTTGCTCATCATTGTGATTATCCAGATCTTGGCAATTCAACTGAATCAGGCATCACCTGCTTTTAGTTGTATTAAGTTTTGATTGCATAAATTATTTGCTGAGATGTTTACAGTAATTAGAGTTGAGAGATAGAGAGAGAGAGAGGGGTGAGGTGGAGGTTGTGGGGCTGGAGATGGCGGTAGTGGAGGTGGTGGTGGCGGTGGTGAGAAAGGGTGATGGTGGGGTGGAGTTGAGAGAGAAAATGAGAGGGTTGGAGGGGGATGGGTCGGGGCTGTGCTAGTGAGAGGGGGGTTGATGGAAGCTGGAGTTAATAATAGAGGAGAGAGGTGGGTGAGGTGTATATTGAAGAGCACATGGCATAACCTGGTTTTCTTTTTTTTTTTTTTTGCTTCAAAATTATCCAAATCAGCATCCGCCACAGCCAAGTCAGCTTTCCGACAAGTTGGACTCGGTGGTGGTTCGTTGGAAAAATCAACATGTAAAGGTTGGTTCGTTCAATATTAATTTTCAAGGTTGGTTCGTTATTTCAAAGCACCCTTAAAGATTGGTTTATTAAATTCCAATTTCCCATTAAAAGATAGTCATTATTTAGTCCTATGAATTGAAGAGAATATTTAGCTTTTTGATACACGGAGTAGTATATTATTAAGGAAGATGGGGTACACACATTAATGAGGTGATCCAATATGGCGAACTATTCCAGAATAAAGTCGTTCTCCTCATCTACTTCTTGGCAAGGTATCAAGTTGATGAAATTGAGCCAGCGTTGTCAAAGTCGCCTGGAGCATTCACAAATACGGGCATTCACGCGTATTTGCATAGAGTAAGTTTGATTTTGATGCACATTAATGTATTGGATGTGAGGTTAATAATTTATTTTATGCGAACATGCTAATAATGTTTTTGTACTTTTGATCAGAAAATGGACAAAGTTTCTTTTTTACGAGGACTTATATTAATCAATTAATCTCGTAATTAAATTTCTTTTATGACTTATTTCAATGTTCGGTTGATCGATAATCAAAAATCTATTTGACAAAGGCTCTGTTCTTTTCTGTTGTTGGCAAACTGCGGTGCCACAGTCTTCCGTAGTTTATCACAACCCACCGCAAAATATTATTCTGCCACAATTCACCACAACCCACCACAAATTTCAACTCACTTTTTCCAATTACTTTTTCATAATTACCAATACAATATTTATATATATATATACAAAAAACCCATCACAACATACCAATAACCCGCCACAATTACACTACAACTCGCCACAATTTCATCATACCATACCGCGCCATACCGCATAAAAGAACAGGGCAGGTGTCAAATTATCAATTTGGGTGGAGAATTTTGTGCTACCTTCGTCCCAATTTGATTGTCAATTTAACTAATTTTGGGAGTACAATGCACCTTGGAATTGGGATGAAAATTTTATGACTTGTCAATGTTGCCCATGCATTAATTGAGAATAATGATTAGTGAAATTGTAAAAGGTGATAAATAAATTTATTTATTAGGGGCAAAAGAGGAATGACAGTTATTAAAATTGTAAAAGTGACCAACAAATTGGGACAAATAAGTTAGTTATGGGGTGACAAACATTTTGAGACAGAGGTAGTACTACTTTTTGACAGTTTTGTTTCCGACTGAGATATGGCTTAATGGCCGTTAATTATCGGAAAAAGAGCCAGATTGTCAATAAATAATTATTTTGACTTTCATCAATCAAAGAAATTATATTCCATAAATTTATAGATCTATTTGACTAGCGTATTACTATATGGCTCTATTTGGCTAGCACATGTGAGTATGTGACAAATATATACTACCTCCGTCCCATTTTCTTTGTCACTATAATTAAATTTGGAAAACCAATGTATATTGGATATGATGTGAAAAGTTTGTAACTTACCCAAATTACCACAACATTAATTAAGAATTATAAATGTAACTAACAAATTGGGACAAAAGAGTTAACTAGTTAAAATGACAAATATTTTGGGAAGGAGGTAGTACTATCTATGATATTTATTCACCTCCTAAATAAGTGCGGAAACTTCAAATGCTACAATTGCCCTTAGAAATCTTGATATGGACGAATTGGAGGGAGTTAGGACTGGGCCACTTTATGCCGACAGTGGAGGGTTGGAGCATTAAGGGCCATTGATATCAGCAATGAGCGAACAAAACTCGTACAATGGTCAAACACGTTGCCTAAGGAACTTTCCACGGTGCTCTATTATTCTCTATACCCAGGCAGCCAGGCTCCTATCGTTGACAGATCTTACCAAACGCCCCATTATCCAACTCTATCACGCACATTCACACACATTTTACACACACCTTTTCAAAATAGATCATTCTAGACTCTCCCCTTTGCCTTTAATCCCCTACCGATTATTCTACTCCTAATTACTCACTATTAACTCTAGTATTTCTGACTCTTATTAAGTGTGATTAAAATTAATTTTAGGAGTATCTAGAAATTTGGAAAAATTGGATCTAGACAAATACTCCAAATCCTCATTTATTAATATCTCATTTATTAATGAAATATCTCATTTATTAATTGGATCTAGAAATTTGGAAATTTTTAGGAGTATATCATTTCAGCAGTAATAAAGGAGAAATTTTAAAAGATAAAATAGAATATCTCATTTATTAATGAAATATAACATGAGTATTTTAATTATTAAAAGAAAAATTAGATTAAAATAATCTTAATTTTGACGTGTGATAGATTAAATAATCTAAACTTTAAAAATATTACTAAATAATATGAACTTTGGCCATATTGGATTATAATTGTATATCAACTTAATTATTTACCATATCCTCATTTTTAAAAGAATTTGAACTTTGACTATATTGAAATTCACATAAACAAGGGGAATAATTAAAGATAGCGCAAATATTTTTTGTAAAAAAATGAGCATTAGGTAAATAATTAATGTTGATAGATTACTGTAATTTAATATGATCAAAATTTAGATTATTAGTAATATTTTTTTAAAGTTTTAAATTATTAACTCTATCCCATGTCAAAGTTAAATTATTTAAATTGAATTTCCCTTACTAAAATTGTAAAATTAATAAATAAAAGAGGAACAAATAGTTAGAAAATTTAATATGGAGCGGTGTTGGTATTATCCATATTAAAAATCTATCACATGTCAAAATCGAATTTTCCTTACTAAAATTGTAAAATTAATAAATAAAAGAGGGACAAATAGTTAGAAAATTTAATATGGGACGGTGCTGGTATTATCCATATTAACAATCTCTAATAACATCTGGTCCTGACTCCTAATCCCTTATAAATACACCCCCTAACGCTCTTTCATTTCTCGAAACCGTAATACACTAATTCCTCTCTTTCAGCTCACTCAGAGTTCTCGTCACTTTTTCGGTCAAAAAATCCAGGGATACACCATGGCGATCAAGGTTCACGGAAGCCCTATCTCCACTGCTACTCTTCGTGTTATTGCTGCTGTTCATGAGAAGGAGCTTGAGTATGAATTCGTCCCCGTTGATATGCAATCTGGCGCTCACAAGCAGCCTCCCTTCCTTGCTCTTAACGTAAGTTCATCGTAATCGATTTGTGTAATTTCATCTCATACATAACCTTAAATTAGAGGAGGAGAAATTTTAGTGTATTCTGCTTTTGGAATTTCGAGAATCAAATGAATTTTGATCTGCTTCTTGATTTCCTGGAATTACATGAATTTTGAGCGAAGGAACAGCTGATTTTGTTAGGAATTCGGAGTATGGTTTGTGATGTTAAGATCTGGAATGATGATTTTGTGGAATGTTCTGTTGAAAATTAGGACAATTTTGTGAAACGGCTGATGTGATTTACTGTAGTGTGTGAGTTATGGCGATATCTTTACTCTGTCTGAATAACTATGATTTCTGAAGCAAAAAATTACTTGGGGTACCCTAACTTTTGGCGAAATGTTTTTCTGGTACCCTAACTTTTAAAAACTAATTTTGGGGTACCCTAACTTTTAGAATTAGAAATAATTGTGAATTTTCGGCCAATTATTTGAATTCAACGGTGAGTTTTAGGCGGTAAATTGATTAAGTGTTTTTGTGGATGAAAATGCCCTTTGTTTTCGTGGACGAAAATGATCTGAATCAATCGGAGTTTCGCCGGAAATTCACCTAGTAATTTCTAATCCTAAAAGTTAGGGTACCCAAAATTAGTTTTGAAAAGTTAGGGTACCAAAAAATTGTTTCTTCAAAAATTAGGCTACCGCTAAATAATTTTTTGTTTGTGAAGCCATAGATGTTACATCTCGATTGTACTTCTATTTTTCTTTTTGTTTATGGTGTGAGTTTTGTGATGTAAAAGGCAACTGGACTTCGATTCACAGAATGATTGTTACATATCAAATCATTTCTATTCTATATTCTGTTAGAATTTTAGGTTATCATATACTAATTCTTGCTAATATGATTATGATTGCAGCCATTTGGTCAAGTACCAGCTCTTGAAGATGGAGACATTAAGCTTTTTGGTGAGTCACCTTTCCACCAAACTCTTCACCTTTACTAATTTTTGCTTTATGTGATGGAGTGACTTTAGCTGTCCTAGGAGTACTGACAGTCAATCATATTTTGCAACTAATCTCCAATTATATGTTAGGACTTACTCCTTTTGTAAAAAAAAATGAACGTTGTTTGAGAAGCAAAAGTAGTTACAAATGCAAATACAACCTGGATTTCGAATTGCTGCAAAACATATAAATTCCTCTGTATCCAATTTTGGTACAACCTTTTGCCATCCATCTACAAATCATTGGAATGTTCATCTGTTAGAGTATAAAACCATGTTGGTTTCTCAAATCTCAACCGTTCGCTTTAGCTTTTGGTCGAGATGGTATGACGGTCATAGTAAGTGAGAGCTCGGTTGTTAGAATCGGCATCCTAACTCGGATCCATGGGATAGTTTGGATCGAAATTAACCCACGTAGGATCGTGGATCGGAATGTTGATAGTAGAATCGCATCAAGGATTTTGGATCATAAAATCGTAGGATCATATATCAGGATCAGGATTTTAATAACTATGAGTGAGAGGTCTCAGTTTGCGTGTTTGAGTACAAACCTACCATTGGGTCAGAGATAGTTCTACAATATTAAGTTTTCCGGAACCTGAATTTGATCTTTGTGAACAGAATCTCGGGCAATCACAAGGTACTTGGCATACACCTACGAAAACAAAGGAACCCAATTGATCTACAAGGAAGGAAAGCAGATGGCAGAGCTGTCCGTATGGATGGAGGTCGAAGCCCACCAGTTCGACCCAGTGGCGAGCAAGCTGGCATGGGAGCTCTTCTACAAGAAGCTCTTCGGCATGGAGACCGACCCAGCAGCAGTCAAAGAGAACGAGGAGAAGCTCGGTAAGGTGCTTGACATCTACGAGGCTAAGCTGTCCAAGACCAAGTACATTGCCGGGGACTCCTTCACCTTGGCCGACCTTCACCACCTCCCGACCCTGCATTACGTGTACGGCACCCAGTCGAAGAAGCTGTTCGACGAGCGCCCCCATGTCAGCGCCTGGGCCAAGGACATCCTCGCTAGGCCGTCTTGGGAGAAGGCCCTCGCCTTGCAGAAGCATTAGAAAGTAGGCGTGTTTATGAGTTTGGCGGAGTATCAGTGTCTGGTTGTAATGTTGGAGTATTTGGTTTTGCTTGCTGTGAGAAGACATTGTTTGAGTTGTGTGTTGTGCCAATTCTGTGTTGGCCTTCTGCAGACAACCTTTCATCTTATGCTTGTTAATTACTATTGTTGTAATGAATAAATTTTCAGTTAGTGAGTAAGACTGTAAGAGGGTGCTTTGGTGGATCAGCTGCAAGAAGCATTTCATGGAATGTGTCTTCTTTAACTTGTGTTTCAAGTTGATAACTATGTGCAAAAATGCGAAGTTAACTTATATTTTTTAACTTGTTACACATCACTAAAATTGAAAGAATGATCAATATTGTTGTTTTGTTGGAGACAATTTGAGACCCAAGTTTGATGTACCATATTCTTACAATATATTTAGTTGCATAAGATAATATCCCCAATAGTCCAATACCCAAAAATAGTACGTACGCATGTTGGTGCGGTTTGATTGTTTGTGATTATGCGACTTCATTGTCAGGTGGCGGTGTGATGTGCGGGTCTCTTGAAGTTAGACCGTATAAGAGATACTAATCAAAAAATTACTCTACCCTAATATGTTAGGAAATTATTTTTTGGTACCCCAACTTTTTAAAATTTATTTAGAGGTACTTTTAATTTTAGGGGTTACTAATTATTAGGTGCTTTTCCGCCTTTCAATTTTGTTAAGTGACCGAAATACTCTTATTTTCCCTTCTTTCCCCTTTCCAAGATGACACACTTCGTAGCCTATGAGAAAACTGATGATGCTACCCACATCGTCAATCTTTTCTTCCGGAAGATTGTGAGGCTACATGCATTCCAAGGACCATCGATCTCGGACCGAGACACCAAGTTCATCAGTCACTTCTGGAGGTCCCTGTGGAAGCTTCTCAGCACCAAACTACTATTCAACATGTCCCACCATCCCCATACTAATGAGAAGACCGAGGTAACCAACAAGACCCTCTCTACCTTGCTTTAAGGGCTTATGAACAAGAGTTTGCGGGATTGGGATGTCAAGCTTTGCCATGCTAAGTTCACCTACAACTAAGCTCTCTCCTTCGCCATTGGCCACTCACCCTTTTAAACGTGTTATGGTATAAACCCGCTCACTCCTCTTGAGCTTCTTCCCTTTCCTTTGGAGTCAAGAGTGAGTTTTGAGGCTAACAAGAAGGCCAAGGAGGTCCAAAAACTTCATCAGCAAATCCGAGCAAAAGTTGGGAAAATCAGCGAGGTCTACAAGGCAAGGGCCAACAAGTAAGGGTGAGCATATAAACCAGGAATCGGGACTGGGATCGGGAAATGAGTTTAAATCCCACTCTTGATCCCTTGTTGACCAGGACTTCATTTTTAGTCCCACTCCCGGTCCCGCTTCCATTAGGAACGGGATTTTGGGACCGGAACTTGATTGGGAGCGAGACAGGATTAGAATTCCTGGAATTTTTGCTTACCCCTACCAACAAGCACCGTCGGAACATCACCTTCAAACCCGGGGACTTGATTTAACAACACTTGGGGGAGGAACGATTTCCATCGAGGAGGAAGAATAAGCTCATGACACGGAGCGATTGACCGTTCAAAATTTTGGAGAAGGTCAATGACAACGCCTACAAACTCAACCTACCCGAGGACATGGGAATCTCCTCCACCTTTAACATTGGTGATCTCTCTCCTTACACTGAGGATGATGAGTCCAATGAGGACTTAAGGGAAAATCTCATTCAAGAAGGGGAGGATGAAGAGGCATGGGTTCCTTATTTTTCTCTCGTCGTTCATGCCCAAAGGACCGCCTCGTCCCGTTCTAGTATGGAGGTATGATTCCCACTCGACTCGTGCCACTTCGAGCTAGTTTCGGTCATCCTTTGGATTGGCCACGAGCCCCTCTATTGGCTCATACACCTTCACCAACCCCAAGGCATTTTGGTCATCTAGCATGGTCGCGACACTTTCTTGGCACGCCCTTGCCAATGTCGATCGAGATCGCCAATTTCCCAGCGCTCCCTTCTTCATTTTCTGGTGTTTTCCCCTTTTTGCCCCCACTCCACTTCGTTGTAAACATCACTTTGAAGGAATTTGTGTAAAGTTCATAGACTCATTTGTAATTGTCATCCTTCTCTTCCACTCCAATGTTTATAAGCATTAAGATTGAAGAGGAAGAGGGTATTGAATGTTATTGAATGAAGTTGAGTTCTCTCTCAACTCTCTCTTTTCTAGTCTTGATTTCTTTATTCACAATTACATTTTGGTGATGATTCAAGCCAAACTCTTTATAGGATTGTGGTGGTTTAACATTTAGTAATTCTTGGTGGGCTTGCTAGTTCTCGGGTAGTGGTTATCCTTTACCCCAAGTTTAGTTTGTGAATTGCTAGCCTAGAGTTTAGTTTGTTTGCGATTCTTCATCTCCTCCATCTCCAACAACTCAAGCAACAAATTCCAAATCACGATACGTTCCAAGAAGTTCTAGCCCATGTATACAAATGCACTTCTTCTTGTACTACTTTTACGGGTCATTAACCTTGAAGGATTGTCCAAAAACACAATTGACCATGAAGGAAGTAGAAGACTATGAGAGCCTAATTTGGTTGAAAAGAAGGGACCCATTGAGTCAAAACTTTTTACTGTTGGAAAAAAAATGGAGAGAGAAAGTAGAGAGAGAAAGAGGAGGGAGAGTTGGGAAGAGAGGAGAGGTGGGGGGGTTTTCGTTGGAAATCTATCGAGAAACCTAGACAAACATGGCCTCAAAGGAATTTTTGAAAGGATTGGAGAGGTCCGAGCAACATACATCCCCTGGAGAACAGAAGCAAGATACAAATTTGGTTTTGTATACTTTTGGGAGGAAGATCATGCAAAAACTAGCGTGGAATATTTCGACAAAAAGGTTATTAGGGGCCATCAATTACATGTAAACTTCGCCAAGAGGAAGAATGAGAAGAAGTTTAGGACCAAGAGGGAGTGGGTTAGGAAAGAGATAAGTGGGAATAAGTGGGAGAACCAAAGGGAGATTCAAGAGAAGCTTGGGAGGATTCACGGCATGAAGAGCGCTGAAAGAGTTGAATGGCTAGAGAGGAGTATAATATGCTTTATAAGAGAAGAAATTGACGTGAAGGTCTGGCATAGTATGCAGGTAACAGAAACAAGGGTGGAAAAGTCCATATTGATGAGTAGCTGCAAGGTGATAATAACATTAAGGACGGTGGAGGATAAGGAGAGTGTTATGGCAGAATGGAGAGAACTTGACGATGTGTTTAGTGAAGTGAGGCCATGGAGTGTTTATGAGACTTGTGAGAGCCGCAAGGTCTGGCTGAGTATACATGGCGTCCCACCTCATGGGTGGATAGAGGAAAATTTTATTAGAATAATGGAACCATGGGGAAGGGTGATTAAATTTGATCAGGATGTGGAGGCACCAAACAGTTTTGAAGTATGCCATGTTCTCATTGATACTAAAATTATGAGGAGAATTGAAGAAGAACTCCTGCTTAACATAGAAGACTGCACCTTCAGGATCTTCATCAAGGAAGGTATTAATTTTAGGTGCAACGATATGGAGGATCCATGCCAAGACTGGAGAATTCAAGTATTAAGCCATGTCCAGGAGTCACAAGGTGTACAAAGGGATTCAAACAGTAACATGCACTCCATGATGGGTGCACGATCTGAAGGTCAGCCATGTGTGAATAATAATGAGGAAGCAAGCTTTCATGAGCATGATCATGAGGATCATAGGCATGAGAATCAGCTTATCATAAGATCACGATCAGAGGGGGGGTGGAATGTGAACGGTGCCTGGAGTAATGAGGGCCTCACTCATAGTCAGTTATTGACAAGCCCGCGTTTACAGAGAATCGAGGAGTTTATTAGCTCATCGGGAAGACAGGAGGAGCAATTAATGAAGGTACAGGAACAAATGGACCAACTCCAGAGAGAGATGGCTGCGGCGTTTGGATACAAGAGCTAGGAATATATTAAAGCAACAGAATCAGGGACTATCCAAATAAATACTAAGCATAACAAGAGTCAGGAGCAGGCTGAGGTGGAAAGGAATACATTAATAGCTCAACCCACTCAGGAAGACGTGGAGAACGAATTGGGAAATAGAAAGAAGATGATTGCTAAGGCACGGGAAACTATCTCAAAGAAAGCAGCAGCTTTGCCAAGCAGGGTGGGTTTGAATAGCAAAAGCAAGAAGAGTATGAAAAAACAAGCTGTAAAGGAAAAAAGGAGGAGATTGAAGGAGAAACACGCAGTGGTTGCTACACAAATAGCAGAGCAGTTGCAGGGAAATTGAAAGCATGAGAATAGCTTCCTGGAACATGAGAGGGTGGAGGGCATCCAGGAAGATGAAGGCTTTAAGAAGGCTAATTAGGAAGGACCAGATAAACATCATGGGAATAGTGGAATCAAAACACCAAAACCTTACATCATGGGAGGTTAGAAAGAGTTGGGGGAGGGTGGATGTGGGATACACAGACATTGAAGCTGAAGGACAATCAGGAGGATTAATATTAATGTGGCAGAAAGATGATTTTCAGGAGTTTAATCTGCAGAAAGGAGGTAGATGGATTTGTGTGCAAGGGAACTTCATCAGTGACAACTTCGTTTGTGCAGTGTGTGTAGTCTATGCACCAAGTAGTCATGATGAGAGATTAATAGTATGGAATGAGCTAAGAGCTTTAAAGGGGCAATTGCAAGTGCCCTTGATACTGTGTGGGGACTTTAATGAGGTACTCATGCCATACGAGAGAAGAGGTTGCAACAACATAACTGAGGGAATGAGGTGTTTTGCAGATATTCTAGGAGATTTGCAGATGCAAGATATACCGACCAATAAACCATTTACGTGGTTTAGATCCAATGCAGCAAGCAGAATTGACAAGATTATATTGGATCATGACATTTTGCAGGTGTTTCAGCGAATAAAGGTGTATAGCAGGGGAAGAAACGGGTAAGAACAAAGTTGGGGACCAGTGCCTTTTAGAGTTTGTGATATTTGGTTTGATGATCCAAGTTTTGAGAAGAAATTCCAGGATGAATATGGGAAGCTCAACAATATGCCTGTACATAAAAAGTTTCAGGCAATCAAGGGGCTCTTGAAGACATGGAACACAGAGCTTTTCGGCAATACGGATACTAAGATCAATGCACTAGTGAAGGAAATTGAAAAGATCGATGAGAAAGACATGACCTCAGGTTTGAGCCAGTACGAGATTGCAAGAAAGCAAGCTTTGGAGGCATAGTTACACATTTGGGAGTTGAGAAAAGAAAGGTTATGGAAACAGAAATCAAGGTGCAAGTATATAACGGAAGGGGATTGGAACACCAAATACTTCCATTCTTTGGCAAGTATGAAAAGGGCAAGAAAGTTCATTGAGAAAATAAAGGTGGAGGATCAAGTCTATGAAGGAGCTGAGCAAGTTAAAGGAGCAATCAGAAAGTATTTCAAAAACCTGTATAGAAAGCAGAGGAGAACAACGGACATTGATTTAGAGAATTTGGGTTTGGAGAGACTTTGTGAAGAAGATAGAGTTTTGTTGGAGTTACCTGTTACGGAGGGAGAGATATGGAAAGCAGTGCAAAACTGTGATTGAGGAAAGGCACCAGGTTTCGATGGCTTTAATATGAAGAGCATTAAGAAGCTGCGGCATGTGGTAGGACACGATTTTGTAAGCCTCATCAAGAATTTTTTTGAGAATGATGAGTTTCCAGCGATGATCAATATCACATGGGTTACATTGATCCCAAAAAAGAAGGATGCTACAGACATCAAGGATTACAGGCCTATCTCTATGGTCGACTGCATATACAAGGTCATCTCCAAAGTTCTAAGTAGCAGGTTAAAGGAAGTCTTGCACAAGTTGGTAGGCGAAGAACAAACAGGTTTCATTGTTGGGCGACAAATTTTGGATGGTGCTTTAGTGACAAATGAGGCTGTCAGCTGGATGAAAAAGAAAAAGAAAAGTGGAGCTCTATTGAAAGTAGATTTTCAGAACGCCTATGACACAGTAGATTGGGAAGCTTTAGATGAGGTCTTGTACCATATGGGTTTTGGAGAAAAGTGGATGTAACGCCCCAACCTTAATCACAAGATTAAGACTATACTTTAGAATCCCAAACCTGTGATTAGCGCAGCAGAACACCTTAGGTCGAGGCATTACCGCCGTCCCCACTCGGGACAAGGCACATACACAAACCACAATTTAACAATCCACCATAAACTGTACTTAACTTCATACAACACAACTGCTAAACTTAAAGTACAAATACATTATACAACCTTTAATTAAACATATCGTATAGACCTTTCACAACCAAGTGACCTTTAATGCTCTTGAGTAACCTTGAATACCGATCTTCGATCGCCTTTAGAGAACTACCCTGTACAGACAACTTGCTCCTGCTTAACCTCGTCTTTATCCTGGGAGCTCGGACCGCCTAAAACAAAACATTGAAATACAAACGCAAAGTGAGTGGGGAAACACTCAGTACGTAAACCTCCAACACGTCAAACCGTTCGAAAACGGTTTTTAGTGCCGGCATTTAAATTCATTTTGAAAACGGGAAGGGGACATAAGAATGCTAAACCATGGAATACTTTAAGCTATAAAGTTTCTATGCATATGTTGTGCTTAACATTGAAAAGTTTTCATACTATAAGACGTGGTATCCCTTTTAGATCGATGCCGAAGCACCTCACGCACGTACGCCCAAACCGATCTCGAGTTTGGATGGGTATCTAGGCGATGCGATCGACAGCCAGGTCAAGATTACTCCGGTAGGAGCCTGTAAAATGCTAGACTTCACTCTAGCTACTGTAGAATAGGTGTCGGGACCACTTATAAAACAATAAAATTATTAGAGCATATAACTATGCAATAAAACCGTACTTGATTTTTAATAGAAGCCAGAGTTGGACAATTTGCGTACCTTAAGACGCTAACACTTGGCGGCTCGGCTCGGCTTGGAGATGGCCTTTGAAACTTTGTCAACCAATAGAAGCATACATAAACATGAAGAACCGAATAAGGTTCTAAATTAGTTTCACGAGTTTGGAAACTTAGTAATATAAATGAAACAACTTTAGGAATAAAATTTCAGGTTGTATCAAAATAGCGTTTGTAGCATAACGTGAGTTAGGAAAATCGAAACGACGTAAAAGAGTACATCCCGGAATAGGGAAAAACATGATCTTTAACTTTGTCAACTGGCTCAAAGGCTAGAAATGAAAGGAAGGGCCCGAAAAATGGCCCGGACAGAAGCAGTACATATATAACCTTAGAAATTTCCGGGTCGGAAAACATGAGAATAATAACGTAGAATATGGTTCAATTGAAAGGGCTTGAATCCAATACAATAAGCTTGAATCGATGGTGAATGAGGTAATTAGAACTTGAAAGCTATGATAAGCACGATGGAGTTAAACATGCCGTGATAATACGATAGCAATTGAACGGTAAAACGGGGTGCGATCAACATACTCGAATGCGATAAGAACAAGCTTGGATCAATGATTTAAGCAATAAAGATGGAATGGACTTTAAACTTGGAAGCCAACAAGCTAGAAGAAACTCTTAGCTAGCTCAAGACATTGAATATCATACCATAGAAAGATGGGGAAACAAAATACTTTATCAAACTCATTAGCTTTTGGGAAGCCATCCTTAAGACTCACTTAAGACCCCAATATAGTACTTTTAGCCTTAAACACATAACTCCAACATGCTAACTTATAGTTATGACCCATTTATGCTTAGAACCCCTTATTGGGTTGATTGGAGGCCCAAAAGACATACATTTACGCAAACCAACTTGGGCAGAAATTTATCCCGGACAGCCCTGCTTCCCGGGCTCGTAACTCACACTCCCGATATCCGATGACTATGAACCATACCTTTCCGGAAAGCTTGCAATGTGGCCTAAAACTCTTATGTTTATCACTAAAACCAATAAAGTCTCCAAAGGGACGAAAAATGGCCAACAAATCAGACATGCGCTTAAGAATTCTGGGCAGAGGTCAGATTGCAACCCTTCAATGGAAACCCCATATCTTTTAATCCCGACATTGTATGGACGCATATGATACATTTCCGGAAAGCTCAGAATGTTAGCTAAAACTTTCATGTTTACCACAAAGACTAAGGAAGTCTCTAAAGGTCTGAAATTCAGCCTTCAAAACACTGACTCAGAAATCGTATATAAAAACGTGAGGTTACGGTTTTGGTCGTAACTCGGGCTATACATGTCGAAAACTCGAAATTCCAAAGCCTATGGTTTTCTAACACCTTAAGCTATCAAATGGAGTAGAAATCTGGGCAAAAATCCCACTTTTACACAACTGTAAATTTCCATAACCGAGACAGAACTTTTATTTACCGAAATTCTAGTTTTTAACTCGGTTTTTCACCCTTAATCATATTAAAACACAACCAAATCCCAAATAACCTTAATCCACTATACTTTCAGAACATAAACCTTAATAATCCATCCATCAATGGCCTTAAAAATCACATGCAACCATGGATTCACTACCATCAATACATACTTAACATTCCTTCACCCAAATATCTTAATTTCACATACTTTGAACTTAACAACATTTAATTTACAAACTTAAACATATAATCAGTCCCTAATCCATAATAATCCTTCAAGAGTTAACATGCAACAAGCTATAAACATCATCCAACAAGAATATACTCAAGAACCTCAAGAACACTTCCAAAAATCACATGCATATATCCCAAAATCAAACCCTAACTTAACCAATACAATTATACACTTGAATTCAAGATAGAAGGGAGTAAAAGAAGTAGAAATTGCAAAGATAACATATAAACATCACCAAATTCAGATTAGGGACATAAAGAATTGAGTTTGGGGGTTTGAGAGATTACCCATGGGTTAAAATTTGATGAAAACCGAAGAGAAGGGAGGAGAGGTGGCGGCGGCCACCTTGGACGGTGGTTTCCGGCACGACGCCGATAACAATAAATAATTAAGTAAATCAATAAATAAATAAAGGTAAACGCGAAAAAATTCATAACGCGATTTGGGTAATTACTGTGCTTAATATATAATTAAACATGATTTTGGGGTGGTTTGTTACATCCTCCCCCCCTTAAAAGAAGTTTCGTCCCCGAAACTTGCTGTTGGTTCTATTGCGCTCAATATTCCTTAAAAGACGCGTGGGTAGCTTTCTTTCATGCCTTCCTCGGTTTCCCCCGAGGTTTCCGAGGTATCTTGATTTGTCCGAAGTACTTCGACTAAGGGACTTTCCTGTGGGTGAAGTCATTTGATTCTGTGTTCCAAAAATTTTGGATCGATCGCTGTTTGACGATGAGACCTTCCGTTTTCAATAGAGGTTTTTCTTCAAGATTGCGAGTCGAGCCCGATACATATTTCCGGAGTTGGAGAGATGTGAACGTCACGCAATGCCTTGGATTCGAAGGTACATCTAAACGATAGGTCACTAGATTGATCCCCTCCACAACGGAGTAAGATCCTACTATAGTAAGGGTTTAATCTCCTCTAGATATCGTAACTCCGGATCTCCTTGAGTTGAATCACCTTAAAGAAAACACGGTTGCCAATTGAAGTTCGAGCGGTTTCCGCCTTCTTTTGTCTACTTTTCCTCCTTCATAGATAGAAATGACATGCGCCGACTTTGTAGGCGATCCATAATTACCCAACTAACTTTGTAGGGCGCTCCATCCTTCATGGGCAGAAATGAAGTTGCTTCGAATCACGTTTGACAACATGTATCCTCATCGGGGACTATGCCCCTTGGAACTCCATATAAGCTAACAATCTTGTGTGTGTGGATACCCGTTATCTTATGTGTTTTCCATCCTTCTTGGATAGGAGTGAACTGTGCCAACTTGGTAATGCGACCCGTAATTTACTCAAATGTTCCTTCTTCTAGAAGCTGTGGGGGGATATTCCCATGATAGCATCCATAGAATTTGATTCCCGTTCCCACGTGGGACTTTCTAAGGGTCTAGATTTACCCGATGCTCTTTAACTTTCTGCTTCGACCCTCTTATTATGACAAACATGGACCCTCCTATGGCCTTATACGTCCCTTCACGTTAGGTCACCAAAGGTGCTCTTTTAGACCTCTATATATTTTTGTACCTCCAGGGTATACAGAGTACAACGAATTGTGGCCCCCTTCCAAAAGCTTAAGCCTTAAGCTTCCCTTATCAGTATACATAGCTTATTTTGAAACCTTAGGGTTTTGCTTTCATGGCTGAAAATCCAAGTATTCCTTTCGTGGCTAAATTATCATAATCCTCTTGGGTCCTGGGGCACTTATTCGTTCTGTCTTGGTTCCCTCCGAGATGGACGGTTGTAGGGACAATGCTCTCTCCCTATTCAGTTCTTGCCGCATTCATGGACGAATTACAAAACAAGTCACACCCCATGTTGAGCCTTTCAGCTCGAAGCATTTGCTATCGAAACTTCCTTACTGGAGTGCTGTTGAGATCCAAGTCGTAATCCTTAATGAGTTCAAACGCCTTCATGGCCTTAGCTTCAACTCTCTCTGAGTGTACATACCTTTGTGACTCCTGTGATCCGTAACGATGGCATTAGAGATTCCATAAATGTAAAGCCTTCAAATTTCAGCGCAACATCATTGTTGCGAGCTTTAGGTCGTGCACGGGGTAATCCTCGTAGCTGACTTTAATTGTTGTAACGCCTAGGCTGCTACCTTATCGTTTCATATTAACACATATCCCCGCCCTTAATGAATCACATTGCTATATGCTACATACTCCTTTCCTTCCTCGGGAAGGGATAACATTGGGGCGGATGTTAGTTTTTCTTTGAACACTTGAAAGGTTTCTTTGCACTTGCCGGTCCATTCAAACCGTGTTGACCTCTTGAGGAGGTTGGTCTTTGGATGAGCTATTTTAGAAAGATTCGGAACAATCTCCTATAGTATTCGGCCATAACTAAGAAACTTCGAACTTTGGTAACCGCCGTAGGTCTTGCCAAACTCTTAATGGCGCATACTTTGTTAGAGACCATTTAGATCTCTTCGTGGATCACTATATGTTCCCAAAAATCCTAGTTTTCTGAACCAGAGTTCACATTTTGAAAATTTTCACATGCAGTCTTTGCTCCCTTACTGATTGAAACGCTTCTGTCAAACGATTCACATGTTCTTTTACTTTCGAGCATATCAAAACATCATCGTTAGACATCACTACAACTTAACCACATAAGGTTTGAACACTCGGTTCATCCGATCCATAAATACTGTTGGCATTTGTAAGTCCAAAAAGGCATTACTGTAGTTCATAGGCCCATATTTTGTTCTAAAGGTAGTTTTAGGAGTATCCTCAGCCCTAACTCTGGGTGGTTGGTCTCTTAACTTTAATCAATCTCAGATGACACTCTTACCCCTCTGGGTTAGTCGAACAGTCTATTGATTCTTGGGAGGGGTATTTGTCCTCGTTCGTTCTCAACTTTCAGTAGTCAAAATATAATCTTCTTTATCATGCTCGTATAAGACTTTGTCATTGTATTCGTCGGTCATAGGTATACTGTCTGTTCATTCTTTCCATATGTTTCCATGATATCTCATCCTAAGGTTACGGTCCTCATCATGACAAGCACCTTACCCTGGTTATTCATACAACCTTGAACTCATTTCTCTTGGTATCCCTTCCTAAGGCAAGGTCCAAAACATCGAGTTTTTATCTCTGTAATTAATCGAGCACTCTCCTCCCATTATAAGTTACATGGCGAGAACCTTCTCTCTCTCGATATATCCATATGGCTTTTATGTCCTTTGGAAAAGAGCTAATCTTCCTTCAAGCGTTCTATATTCACAACTCATGAACATCTAATCGTAAGAAGCCTTGACCCGAAGGTCCCTAACATTTCCTTAAACAATGATTTCTCTACCTTTCCCATCTTACCTCAGGTATCACATAATTCCGCAATCCAACATTTTTCCACTTTGCTTTCCTCCCTTTATCAACTTCTATCAAGGCATCTATTTCTTATGAAAGGCACCAACAGTACGAGGAAACGCGATAATAGGAAGGTGCCATCAATTAAGAGGTAAGAACATGAATTTTGGAAAGCAACAACAAAGCAAAGGTTTACATTGGTAGACTTAAGGCTTTAGGACGACGTGGAGGAATAAAGGTATTCTTTAACCCAACTACGCATGTATATCGATTAAGAAAATTGAAATCAACAAGAGATAGCATAATTGCCAAAGATGATGATTACAATGATTTCATGAATAAAGAAATTCATAAGTACATCGAAATGAGTTTGAATTGGAGAAGAAAGCTATCAGGATCGGTCTTCTGATTTCCGAATTAAAACAATTTAAATTTTGGAATGTATGAATACTTTATGGTAACTCTCTGGAATAATAGAGCATAAGCTATTGATTCTAAACAAGGTACGACGTTTGTGGAAGCCAAGCTTTGAAAAGAGTGTTCAGATTCATGATAGAACATGACCATCACTGAAAAGATAAATCTTAACGAGTAAGAAGGGTCATATGAATCTAATGAAGTTTATCTTTGGGGACATAACGAGTCGACAAATCAAGAGTAGATAATGGTCCTGACGAAATCATTCATAAATTGGTAACGAGCCACCAAAGGCAGGTTGTTGAATTTCTTAACACACTGGACTGATAACAACGATAAGATCTAATAAAGATTCTTGAGAATAACAAGGATAGGAAACGAGAAGCTTGGATTCTAATATTGCAATGAGAGGGTAAACTTTATTAGGAGGATGTACAATGAGAGCAGGGAATAAAAGTTGAACTTGAGCGATGAACTTTGAAGTATAAAAGTCATACAGAAGAGATTTGGTCCTCGCAATGGTTATTTGTTAATAGCTCTCCACAAAAAGTGACTTCTCCTATCCTAATGACAGAATGAACATGTGCATGGGCGCATAGCTATTCCCAGGTTAGACTGAGGACCTTGTAGTTCAAATTGATTTCCCCGATCTTTGAAACATATTTCAACATTACCACGGAGTAAACCCTTATCCCACATAACTTGTTGCCATCACCACTTTATAACTTGTTATGTCTATGTCCTTAGTTTGTAGCCAATTGCATTCTCATAAGGCCTTCCTCGCCTCACCTGGCTATAAAATCCACAAGCGTGTTCGTATAGTAAGGAAACTCCAATTAATTTCCCACGACCCTATGACGACGTAAAGCTCACCGCCCAAAAGGGCTATCACAAGCACTTGCTAGCTAAAAACCTTCAACGTATGATACCAATGTAAACATCCTAGAATATGAGGATGCCCCTTCCATTTGACCTTAGGGTACCCCTTTTTCAACCATATCCGAAATACATTTTGACACTAAACAAATTCTAAAGTCCCCTCATTACTTCCAATGCCTCCCTTTAACCAAGGGCATGGGGAGGCCCCATAATTTTAGCATAGTTTAACTAGTTACGAGAGATGGCCTTAAGACAAAAGAATCTGTCAACCACGTAGGTCCATACAGTCATTTAACTTAGCGGAGGTTAGCTTCTAGTTAACCCTGTACAAGAGTCAATCAGAGAAGATTCTCATGATGAGATGCCCCTTAACCATAATCATTAGTACCCTTAGGCTCTTGGTTAACTTCATGCTTGTCGGGATCCATATTAGAATTTTTCTTCCTCCGCGGGCTCGTGCTCTAACGTGGCGACCCACGTCGTGGGGAGGGAAAACGTGCGGTGGGGTTAGTCTCGCGTTTGGAGGAGCAGGCAATGATACGTCTCGTGTAGAAAAGGCCCTAGCTCACTCACATGTAATCGCATAAGCGAAGCAGCCTGAATGATAACAACTTCCAATGCGGTGTGATTCTGTGCCCAATGTAGTTGTAGTTGAAGCACCAGGTGTATCGACCGGTTCTTCCTAACGGGGTAGCTGGCGGTAGTAGCTTCTTACATCATCCCACAAACTCTTGTGGGGAAGGGTGGCAATAAGCACCAAACTCGGCACTCATCATTGCGATGCTCAAATTGCGGATTAGCCGCACAGGCGTTTTGCAACTTCTTGAGATGAACTTGGACGTTGGTCTTGGCTCCCGTAACATCGTGAAGAGGTTGGACAAAAGGGCCACGATTGTGATCCATCTATGCTCTATGTTCCATGTGACATCGGTAAAAAAAAAAAATTTTAATAACTTTGACATTGAGAGACTGTGTTGGAAGAAAAACAAACAAATGAAAATTAAGCCGAGGTCCGAGACTCAACCAACTTGAACCTTACTTGTCTTAATAAGGAACTCTTGTTCCATCTCATGATTACTGTGACCTTACTTACTATCCTTGGATCATGCTGAACATTTGTATCATATAAACATCTTTAATCAGTTCACTGTACACTTTGGCAAGGCTTTTAGCCCCTAATTTGAGCTTTACATCAATTCCACTTGGAATTGGGACTTATACATTCTTATTTGGATGACTAAAGTCTCCTTTAAAGACTATTTCAACGTGCTTCGTGTCCACAACGGCACTTATACACATAACATGCTTTACTCATACCAAACTTTTAAGTTAAACACAACCTGTAATTAAGTTTTCTTAAACTTGCTACTAAACTTTCTAATTTCTGCAGAAATTTCGGCAGCACTTCCCCTATAAATTGGACTCTCCCAAATTTTACATATTCTTCAAACCTGCAAGGGAAAACACTTACATTTCATATACCTATCTAGAGCTTCAAGCTCAACATCCATCCCAACAATTTCACATATTTCTAACTCAATCCATAAAGGACTCGTACACCTATAAGGGACACATATGTCACCACACCTAATATCCATACTTCACAAATGCATATCACAATCGCTTAGAATTTCTAAATCCTCAAATCCTTCTTATAACTCCGCTCTGATACCACAACTGTAACGCCCCAACCTTAATCACAAGATTAAGACTATACTTTAGAATCCCAAACCTGTGATTAGCGCAGCGGAACACCTTAGGTCGAGGCATTACCGCCGTCCCCACTCGGGACAAGGCACATACACAAACCACAATTTAACAATCCACCATAAACTGTACTTAACTTCATACAACACAACTGCTAAACTTAAAGTACAAATACATTATACAACCTTTAATTAAACATATCGTATAGACCTTTCACAACCAAGTGACCTTTAATGCTCTTGAGTAACCTTGAATACCGATCTTCGATCGCCTTTAGAGAACTACCCTGTACAGACAACTTGCTCCTGCTTAACCTCGTCTTTATCCTGGGAGCTCGGACCGCCTAAAACAAAACATTGAAATACAAACGCAAAGTGAGTGGGGAAACACTCAGTATGTAAACCTCCAACACGTCAAACCGTTCGAAAACGGTTTTAGTGCGACATTTAAATTCATTTTGAAAGCGGAAGGGGACATAAGAATGCTAAACCATGGAATACTTTAAGCTATAAAGTTTCTATGCATATGTTGTGCTTAACATTGAAAAGTTTTCATACTATAAGACGTGGTATCCCTTTTAGATCGATGCCGAAGCACCTCACGCACGTACGCCCAAACCGATCTCGAGTTTGGATGGGTGACTGCTAGGCAGTCGACAGCAGTCAAGATTACTCGGTAGGAGCACAGTAAAATGCTAGACTTCACTCTAGCTCTTGTAGAATAGGTGTCGGGACCACTTATAAAACAATAAAATTATTAGAGCATATAACTATGCAATAAAACCGTACTTGATTTTTAATAGAAGCCAGAGTTGGACAATTTGCGTACCTTAAGACGCTAACACTTTGGCGGCTCGGCTCGGCTTGGAGATGGCCTTTGAAACTTTGTCAACCAATAGAAGCATACATAAACATGAAGAACCGAATAAGGTTCTAAATTAGTTTCACGAGTTTGGAAACTTAGTAATATAAATGAAACAACTTTAGGAATAAAATTTCAGGTTGTATCAAAATAGCGTTTGTAGCATAACGTGATTTAGGAAAATCGAAACGACGTAAAAGAGTACATCCCGGAATAGGGAAAAACATGATCTTTAACTTTGTCAACTGGCTCAAAGGCTAGAAATGAAAGGAAGGGCCCGAAAAATGGCCCGGACAGAAGCAGTACATATATAACCTTAGAAATTTCCGGGTCGGAAAACATGAGAATAATAACGTAGAATATGGTTCAATTGAAAGGGCTTGAATCCAATACAATAAGCTTGAATCGATGGTGAATGGGGTAATTAGAACTTGAAAGCTATGATAAGCACGATGGAGTTAAACATGCCGTGATAATACGATAGCAATTGAACGGTAAAACGGGGTGCGATCAACATACTCGAATGCGATAAGAACAAGCTTGGATCAATGATTTAAGCAATAAAGATGGAATGGACTTTAAACTTGGAAGCCAACAAGCTAGAAGAAACTCTTAGCTAGCTCAAGACATTGAATATCATACCATAGAAAGATGGGGAAACAAAATACTTTATCAAACTCATTAGCTTTTGGGAAGCCATCCTTAAGACTCACTTAAGACCCCAATATAGTACTTTTAGCCTTAAACACATAACTCCAACATGCTAACTTATAGTTATGACCCATTTATGCTTAGAACCCCTTATTGGGTTGATTGGAGGCCCAAAAGACATACATTTACGCAAACCAACTTGGGCAGAAATTTATCCCGGACAGCCCTGCTTCCCGGGCTCGTAACTCACACTCCCGATATCCGATGACTATGAACCATACCTTTCCGGAAAGCTTGCAATGTGGCCTAAAACTCTTATGTTTATCACTAAAACCAATAAAGTCTCCAAAGGGACGAAAAATGGCCAACAAATCAGACATGCGCTTAAGAATTCTGGGCAGAGGTCAGATTGCAACCCTTCAATGGAAACCCCATATCTTTTAATCCCGACATTGTATGGACGCATATGATACATTTCCGGAAAGCTCAGAATGTTAGCTAAAACTTTCATGTTTACCACAAAGACTAAAGAAGTCTCTAAAGGTCTGAAATTCAGCCTTCAAAACACTGACTCAGAAATCGTATATAAAAACGTGAGGTTACGGTTTTGGTCGTAACTCGGGCTATACATGTCGAAAACTCGAAATTCCAAAGCCTATGGTTTTCTAACACCTTAAGCTATCAAATGGAGTAGAAATCTGGACAAAAATCCCACTTTTACACAACTGTAAATTTCCATAACCGAGACAGAACTTTTATTTACCGAAATTCTAGTTTTTAACTCGGTTTTTCACCCTTAATCATATTAAAACACAACCAAATCCCAAATAACCTTAATACACTATACTTTCAGAACATAAACCTTAATAATCCATCTATCAATGGCCTTAAAAATCACATGCAACCATGGATTCACTACCATCAATACATACTTAACATTCCTTCACCCAAATATCTTAATTTCACATACTTTGAACTTAACAACATTTAATTTACAAACTTAAACATATAATCAGTCCCTAATCCATAATAATCCTTCAAGAGTTAACATGCAACAAGCTATAAACATCATCCAACAAGAATATACTCAAGAACCTCAAGAACACTTCCAAAAATCACATGCATATATCCCAAAATCAAACCCTAACTTAACCAATACAATTATACACTTGAATTCAAGATAGAAGGGAGTAAAAGAAGTAGAAATTGCAAAGATAACATATAAACATCACCAAATTCAGATTAGGGACATAAAGAATTGAGTTTGGGGGTTTGAGAGATTACCCATGGGTTAAAATTTGATGAAAACCGAAGAGAAGGGAGGAGAGGGTGGCCACCTTGAATGATGTTTCGACACGCCGATAACAATAAATAATTAAGTAAATCAATAAATAAATAAAGGTAAACGCGAAAAAATTCATAACGCGATTTGGGTAATTACTGTGCTTAATATATAATTAAACATGATTTTGGGGTGGTTTGTTACAGTGGAGGAAGTGGATTAGGAGGTGTGTCAGGAGTGCTAGCATTTCAGTTATAGTTAACGGATCCCCTACTAGGCAGTTCAATATGGGGAGGGGTTTGAGACAAGGGGACTCACTCTCTCCTTTTCTCTTTGTGCTGATGGGGGAAGTCATGAATAAGCTGATACATAGGCAAGTGGAGATAGGAGATATTACAGGTTGGAAAGTTGGTGTGAGAAAGTTCAGACTTACACACCTGCAATTTGCAGATGATACCATACTTTTTGTTCAAGCAGATGAGGAAGAGCTTTACAACGTCAAAGCAATGCTGAAAATGTTCCAGGATTTCTCAGGTCTGGCTGTTAACTATGCAAAAATTAGCCTTATTGTTCTTGGCATGGAACTGCAATGGAGCGAAGATATGGCTGCAAAGTTAGAATGTAGCCTAGCTAGCTTTCCCATCACTTATTTGGGTCTTAAGCTGGGAGCTTCAATGAAGAAAAAGGCCTCTTGGAGGCCTATTATAGACAAGATACAAGCCAAATTACAGGGATGGAAAGCTTGTTGCCTTTCAAGAGCAGGGAAGATTGTGTTGATTAAGGCTGTCCTCAACAGCTTACCTACATACTATTTGTCTATGTATAAAATGCCAAAAGGTGTTGCTGAGGAGATCATCAAGCTTCAAAGGAGATTTTTATGGGGAGGTAGTTGTGACAAGAAGGGGTCAGCACTAGTGAAGTGGGAAATAATTCAGAGGCCAAAGGATAGAGGGGGCTTGGGTGTAGGAAATCTACTGATGAAAAACACAGCTCTTCTCTTCAAATGGTGGTGGAGATATGCCACTGAGGAAGGTGTGTTGTGGAGAAAGGTAGTCCAAGCTATCCATAATGAGGATAGGGCACTTTTGCCATCAAGGAAGACCCCAAGCATTTCGAGCCCGTGAGCTGATATTAAACACATTTACAATGGTCAAAATGCAATACACAAAGTACTCAAAAGTTGTCTGCAGCTTTCCTTAGGAAGTGGGGAGAAGATAAGATTTTAGGAAGATCCTTGGCATGATCAAACATCATTGAAAGAAAGTTTCCCTAGCTTATATGCAGTCTCATCACAGAGGAAAGCAATGGTTTGTGACATGGGGTGGTTTGAAGGAAATATTTGGAGATGGGTTTTGGCGTGGACAAGGGAGTTAACTGTTCAAGAAATAGTTGAGGAACAAGAATTGAAGAGTAGACTTCTATCAAAGAACCCTTCTTTGGAGAAGATGGATACAGTGGAGTGGCAAGGGTCTGAGAAGTACACTGTGAAATCAGCTGTTGAACAAGCTGAAAACTGGGAGCTACAAGGGGTACAGATTGATACTTTGGTAGGGTCAGTTTGGAAGAAGATTGCACCTCCAAGGATTGGATTATTTACCTGGTTGGCTTTGTTGGGAAAATTGAACACAAAGGCTTTACTGGTGCACAAAGGAATTTTGGAGTCACATATGGATGTTTGCCCATTCTGCAGTAGTCACAGTTAAGATCTTGACCATGTGCTCATGGGGTGTTCAACTTCATGGAATGTGTGGAGGACCATTATGTAAGATCTTGGCTTTCATGTTCTGCAACCTAGCTCTATCAGATTATTGTATGAGGTGTGGATGATGGTGTCATTTAATAACAAGAAAAGGAGGGCTCTCTAGGTAGCAGCTTTCTTTGCAATCCTTTGGACAGTGTGGAATGCTAGAAATCAATTGGTTTTTGAGAGCAAGGTTTTCAGCAAGATAAGGTATTAATGGCTATTAGATGGAGGATAGCATTGTGGGCCTCAGAAGTGAAAGGAGTGGAAGAATTTTCAGCTGCTGAGCTTACTTGTAATTTGGCTTCTGTGCCAAATAGATTCATATAGCCAAGCTTTTGTCACATGTGTTTTGGGGGTTTGTGCTATTTGTGATGCAGAGAGTGTGCTGTGATGTGTCTGACATTGGGCAAATACACAGGAGAAAGAAGACATATGGGACAAGCTTTTTTAGTGAGGAAAATAAGTGTCAGGAATACTTTTATGTTGGGATTCCTTTTTGCTTTACTGAGATCTCTTTATGAGGCTCCTTTGTTTTTAATTAGTTTATTTTCATCTTGTTGGGCTACTGCTGTACTTTGGCTCTAGGATGGGTGTGCACTTTTGCCATCTTGTGCTTTTGGTGCTTTGGCACTTGACTTTAGTGTGTTGAATAAATGGGTCTTAAGGGCCAAAATTATCTGGAAAAAAAACATTATTATTATTATTATTATTATTTTTGTTTTAATTACTCTATCCCCTCCCTCTCTTTGATTCATGAATTATTACCGTAATCATGATTCCCTTTTGCAGATATTCATGCTTATCTACAAAGATGAACCACTACTTCCCTTTGTAGATATCCAAAAAAGACGCCCTCTGCTCTCTCTCCCTTCGAGCCCCCATCCCCACCCTCATATCCCCCCCCCCCCCCCCCCCCCACTTCTGAAACCACCACCACCAAACCTCCGCTCACTCCCAAATAATATAGAAGAAATGGAGAAGTAAGGTAGGATTTTAAGCAAATTAATAACATAGCTCTATACCCAACTAAAAATAACACTGACTTCAACCGAAAAAAATAAAAATCACAACTCCAATTCCTCCATGCCCAAAAAACACTAGTAACACAAAGTTTTGACTCAATTTTCCATCCCAACTCATAGGTACTCAACAAAGAATGTCAATTTGCCAAGATTCAACGCCCAACAACAAATGCAAACTATATAACTAAAACACTAAATTCAATTAAAAGGACCCTCAATCCTCAAGTTGTCTCTATCTTCCAAAGTTCATGATGATTGATGACACAATTTTTCACAAAAATTTTCAGCACAACATTTGGGTAGACAACCAAGAAAGAAAAAATAGATGGTACTGACAAAGAAGACATGTAGGCAGTGCAGTAGTTGTCAGCGCCTTTTAGATGGGCGAAGGTTTGGTGATGGTGGGTTGGCGGTGCTAGTGGTGGTTTGGGAAGCGAGAGAGGGGGAGTATATATGAGGGTGGGGAATGGGGGTCGAGAGAGAGAGAGAGAGAGAGAGAGAGAGAGAGAGAGAGAGCATGGGGCGTCTTTTTCAGATATCTACAAAGGGAAGTCGTGATTTGTCTTTGTAGATAACCATAGATGTCTGCAAAGACAAATCATCATTCTGGTAATAATGTGTGAGTTAAAGAGAGGGAAGGGAACAAAGCAATTAAAACAAAAAAAAAATTGATATTTGCTTTGCCACGCCAGCACTCATTCACCTAGTGGGTCTCTAGCTCTTTTCACACAAATTAGACCCTCATGATTTTCTCTTCTTTCATGGTCAATTGTGTTTTTGGGTCATCCTTTGAGGTCAATAACCCTACTTTTAAAGATGATCTGCAATTGGGTTATTGACCATGAAGGATGGTCCAAGATGCAAATTGACCATGTAGGACATGAAGATTATGAGGTCCTACTTTATGAGAGAGAAAGGGAGTCGGCATTGTTGACGTGGCATGCCAAGTGGACAATCTTGTTTTTTTTTTTTTTTGTTTCAATTGCTCTACCCCCTCTTCTTCTTCTTTCTTTTTTTTTTTATTCACGCATGCGATATCTACAAAGGGAACCATGATTTACCTTTATGGGTACACTAAGTAAAATAAATATTACTCGTACATGTGTCAAGTTTTATTTTGACCGTTAGTTTTTTTATTTAATATAAATTATAAAATATATTTTTTCAAATTTTAGTTTATTTTAAAAAAATTTTAAATAAATATTTTTTAAATTATGCTTGTTTACTAGGTAAAAACTTAGAATAAGGTATTTAAATTTTTAAAAATTTAATAAAAAAATTTTAATTAAGAAAATATATTTTATAATATTGTACTAAATAAAAAAATGAATAATGAAAATAAAAGTTGACACATATATGAATAAACATTGTTTTCATTGTGGTGGTTGTCATGGTTGACCACCACTATAAGTTTTTCCTTACCTTTACATTCATGAATATCTACAAAGGCAAACCATAATTCGCCTTATAAGACATCCGTTTGAGACTCCCACTGCTCATGAGATAGTTTCGGGATTATTTATCCCCCCCCCCCCCTCTCTTGTTTTTTTATTCATGCATACGATATCTACAATGAATAATGACAAACAGGACAAAGAGCACAAAATATTATGAAATATTCTTTTAAATTTATTAATTAAGTTGAAATGTTTATAAATAATTTTATTTTTCGTATTTATTCAAATTTGAAATATATTGATTTGTATTTAATCCATTGGTTTCCAATTGGCATGGAGGTGTACATAAGATGAGGTTCTAATAAATTATTCACGTTTCATATTAATGGTCGTTTTTGAGAATCATGCAGTGAACCATCAAAAATTTTAATCATAAATTTCTCAATATATACAATGACTTGTTACATAAGAATACTATCATTAGATTTGTCTTGAAAACTACTATCATAAAAGTATAATATTGCAATGTTTAATATAATATTATACAAAACATTATCAATCAAAAAGTGACATTCAAGATCATAACAGTCAAATACATAACAATTAATGGTGGGAATGGGGGAGTAAAAGTTGCATTAGACAAATTCCGCGTAAGTAATATCCTGATGAGTGATGATATGTGTCTTGGGGCAAGACACTGCTTAAATGTCTTACTCCTTGTGAAATTAATACTTATTATCATTTTTAATCTTATTTTTTTGACAGATATTATTAATTATTAATTATAAGAAGCTTGGAACATGATAGTTACGCCAACAATTAAAATCGACACATTAACGAATGAACTCTATCCGTTGGGCTTATTTTAGACGCTTTTTTGTAAATTTTAAAAATTATAGATAAAGGTGATTTTATACCATTTATATATATTATTATAGTTATAGAAGCCAATCATGTAATTTTTTTCAATTTAATTTATAAATATATATATTTTATACAATAACAAGATGCTTAATATGTGTCTTACCCAAGATATTTATCATTTTTGTATCCTGATTTTGGAAGCAAGGGAGGTATGAAATCTATCTGAATTTTACAATGCTGTTTATATTGTCCCGAAAATTGATACCACAGTTGATGGAGAAGTTTGTTTAGGTTTTGATTCAGTACGATATATATTCCGCCATGCATCTTTCTTTTCATGTCTTTTAGTATGATTGCGCAGCTTCCTTCCTTTACAAACCCTGTGATATTTGTTTGCTCATAATTGGCAGAAAGAAAGGGAAATTTTCTGGCAATTATACTTGTACTGAAGATCTCACTGATGAATCTGCTAAAGACAATATCAATCAATCTAAAATTAAAAGAAAGAAAAGGGATTCTTCTGGTGGCAAAGGATATTCCAAAGACTATGCCCGTTAATGTCGTTCTTATGCTGTGACAGCTCTTACCCACTTCAACAAAGTAGCTGCTTCTGCAAAGGTTTTCATTCTTTCTCCTCTACTACTTGTTCTTAGTATCCTTTGTATTCCTCATAAGTTTGTTCATATTATCACAAGTTTGTAGAAACCGATATGATGTTGGCTTATGTTCTAACAAGCTCTTTGTTTGACTGGTTTATTTAGGGTGTCACTTATGAGCTTGTTAAGCCTTGTGACAGTGTACCAATTAACCTCTGTAAGTACGGTTTCATATTCCATTTCAACTTCCTTTACTTCATTGTGCTTCATCAATTGGAGCATATCACATAGTTGTGATACTGTTGGGTGCAGTTTGCTTGAGAAATACCAACTGCAATGGTTGTGCATCTTCGGATATTGTGATACAACATCCTGTGGATGGATTTTATGTGAACCCTTCATTTAGTAGTTGGTAAGACTCTGGTCTCATTGTCTTCTCACATTACAGGTGACCATATGTCTGTCAGCATGGTTGCTTATTGGACTGTTTGTTTAGTTGCGGGACTGTTATCGTATTATGATTTTCTAATATATATTTATTGATTTGGTGATATTAGGTGACAGAGACAGTTCTTGGAGATTCATCCGATTCTGGTGAAAATCTGACAGCTCTAGTAACTCTGACCAGGCCTTGAGATGGTTTCTAATTTGCAGCACATTGTAGGTAGCAGTCGATCATAGATTTGGTAATTTTGTGGGAAACTAGTAGAGCTGACAAAAATTTGTCCGAGCCGAATTACCCGAATTGTCCGATCCGGAAAAAATCGGGTCCGGATATAGATTTTTCGTCCGAATTTTGATAATGACCGAAATATTCGGATAAAATTTCTCTTTTTTCTATAGTATGAACCCGAATTTAAACGTCAGATTATGCGGCCGGTCGAAATAAAACCGAGTCTGAGCATTTTTATCTGAATTTGTCGTGAATTCTGATAACTCAAATTTTTGTCAGCGCTGGAAACTAACAACACAATTGAAAAAATAGTGAGAGAGATAATGTACTGGGCATTGCTGGAAACTAGCCCGGCCCAAAGAGACAAAAAAACTTTATGGCATTTATATTGGTCCAAAATGTAACATCATGAGGTGTTAGTGCAGGTAACGTTGGTAGTCATTACTGGGTCAGTCCGACTTCAAATTATCATACCTGCTACGTGCAATATTGAATTGACTAGTTTTTTTTTTTTTGGTCTTTTTATGGAAATCTTACAGGGTTACTCTATCAAAAAATTACTTAGGGGTACCCTAACTTTTGGTAAAATGTTTTTCTGGTACCCCAACTTTTAAAAACTAATTTTGGGGTACTCTCACTTTTAGAATTAGAAATAATTAGGTGAATTTTCGGCCAATTATTTGAATTCAACGGTGAGTTTTAGGCGGGAAATTGATTAAGTGTTTTTGTGGATGAAAATGCCCTTTGTTTTCGTGGACGAAAATGATTTGAATCAATCGGAGTTTCGCCGGAAATTCACCTAGTAATTTCTAATCCTAAAAGTTAGGGTACCCCAATTTTGAAAAGTTAGGGTACCAAAAAATTGTTTCTTCAAAAGTTAGGGTACCTCTAAGTAATTTTTTGTTACTCTATGCTCCTCAAATTTTATAACTAATGGAGGTCCGTGGAAAAATTGATGACGGAAAGAGTGAATCTATGTCAATGAAAATTACTTGAGATGACAAGTTTTGAGGTAGGAAAGCTAATAATAAAATGTTTAGAAGTGAGAGGTCTAAAATTTGAAGGTTTTCTTCTTGGCTTTCCAAATAACATATGATAATATCCCTACTGCCCTTTTCTTTGGTTAGGTTAGATATAATTATTCCAACTTATGTTACCTTATCATAACTTATCCAAATCTAATACAATTTTCCAGAAAAGCATCCACTCTAAAGACATAATTCCCAAAAAAGCATCATAATTTATCCCAATTTATCCATCCAAACCTGAAAATAACCTAATGTAACTAAAACGACAAAATTTACTACTTCTACAACTTCATTGGGCTTCTCCTATTGTATATCCTTCCCAGGTTTAATGGGCTTTCAAATCCATTGAATATGTCAGTATATTTGAATTAATTTTTTTATGTTTGGTTAAAGTAAATCTAATATAGGAATTATGTAAGAAAAAGGGAGAGTAACATAAGTTAGATGACATTTAATATCTATTTATATGATAATTAACCTTACAATTTTTTATTTAACACCAAATTGTTCAAGTGAGTTTCACAGCATTAATAACCTTATTTTTTTAAAAAAAAATTGGGTAAATAATCACTCATATCAAACACATATCTCATGGTAATAGTTTAGGTGAATGTAGGCCAAGAGTTCAGCTAGATTTAAGGGGGCTAAAATTATTTAACATGAAATGTATTTTTTTTTATATGTGGCATATTCCAAATTCAAAATTCATACTTTTAATCATTTATTTGAATGATTTTAAAATATGGAACTCAAAAAAAAAAAGAATGATTCAAAAAATTATATTAGAACATGCATTATCTAAAAAATATATATAACCAAATCTACTGAGAAAGATAACATGGTTAATGAATATATAAGAATGTTTATTGCAACTATTGTTTTCACTGAGGTTTGATTTCAGACCACTAACGACGACCATATAATCAATGAGATTAATTCCTCGTTAATTTAGCTGTTAAAATAGTCACAAAATTCCACTAATCACTTCTCCTATTAACTATGTCTACTACTAATCTACTCCGTAAGGAGGTGATTAGGAGTTAATTATAGTCATACTATTGACCACACAATAATTTCCTAAACACTCTCTCTAGTTTTCTTAACACTATCTACCATCAAGAGACTTTGGGTTTGAGGTGTCATAATTATTCGAAGACTCTAATAGCTACCAGAGTGTTGCAATTGATACTGTTCAAATTTCACACTCAACTTCGTGAGTACAATAAACAACAAGCGATCATATTTCTGCACTGTTAGTCCTTTAGTATACTAACAACGACAAACAATTTTCCAGGCGAATGGATTGCTAGGTTGTTGGCTTGCAACACAATGAGCTTTTGGGGTGGGAGTGCAAAGGTAGAGGGTGAAAATGGATCTGAATCATGCCTCATATTAGCATGCTTAGGCCCTGTTCTTTAGAGTGGTAAGTTAGACTTATCCTTACTTTACCTTACCTTACCCGATTCCTTAAAAGATACTCAAACTAAAGTCAAAATTTTATCCTTGTTTTTCTTTTCCTTGCCTTACCAAGCCTAACTTAATAGTTAATCCTACAACTCTAAAGAACATGGCCTTAATTAAAACTAGTACTCCCCTAGAAACTATTTATGTACTTGGTTGCTAGCTTTAAAACGTGGGCTTGAGACCCTCCTCGGTTAGGATTACGAGCTTCAACAAGACAACAAGCACATAATCCTATTCTTCTCATAGCATTTGATTGAAGAAATAGATTTCTAATTTTACCAATCAAACACAATTTAGTTTTTAAGTTGAATCAATCATAAAATTAAGCTTAACACATATTACTCCCCTGCCTATATGAGCTTCCCGAGCCTACCAAGTCGAGCAACCCAAGTGTCGTCCTTGGGCTTGGTTTGGCTCGTTCATGTGACAAGCTTAAGCCCAAATTGCTCGAGCCACTCCAATCAAGTTCTCGAAGCTTCTTGCTAATTAAGTTGGCAAACGAAAACTCATAAGCTTACCTAATGGTCTCATTTTCATTCCTAATTACATGCATAGAGTAATGAACTTGTCCATACATGACATACAATTATTGTTCATGTATGCCCCCACCACAAAGAGAAAAAGAAAAAGAAGAAAGTTAATGTGAAAGGGGATATGGAATCCATAAAACCTGATACTTGCCCTCAAAAACACAACCAAAGGAGAGTGCAAATGGTTCAATGTATGGCCTAAAGCATCATGTAGAGGGAAGAAAGCACTACACATAGTTGCATAAGTGCTTCAAATGTTGCCTGTTTGGGGTAATTTGCATCACATGAACCAACTTCCCACTCCCACTACTTCTTAAACTAGAGAAACAATCACTTTTTCCAACTTCAACACTATAAAGTTTGTTTCAGTTTTTATAAGCACATTTTCCATTCCTCTTTCTCATTCTCACCTCCTTCCTCTCTCTTTCCTATGTCAACTTCTCCAAAGCATTCCTCCATTATGCAACTCACTTTGCTTCCACTTCCATACACACTATCAATTTGTTACAAATATGTGTTTTTTTTTTTTTGGGATTGTCCAATTTATAAATTAAATAAAATCTTGGTTTATAAGTTTCATGAATAGAGTAGTTGATATGATTAGATCATTATTAATATTTTTTGATGTTATTAATAATAATTGCAATATTCTTATACTTGGTAAACATATTTAATTACTTAAAAATATTATTTAAAAATATAAAATCATAAATTTTAGTCAATTCAAGATGTTCATTAACCATCTTGAGTTAAGATTAATATATTTCGAAATTACTTTGTTAGATAATAAAGTATATACTTACCAAAGAGGTGGTAGTCAAATGCTAACCACCCCATCTTTCATGCTCCCCACTAAAGTTAAAATCTTGGTGATAGTGAAATATTTTCCATTGCTAAAACTTATGGGAGTGATGGATCAAAGTTGTTATAGCCATATTAGCAATTTGGCTGATAGGAGCCCTACTGAACATGCCAAATTTACCTGGTCTATAAAAATAAAAATGAACTATATACTTAGCTTTCATTTTCCAACCACCAACTTAGGTTATCTATGGTCACAATTTTCGCACTAATCTCTCATTTAGTAAACATTTTCTGTCAATTAGATATTGCTAGCTAGATAGTCTATCTTTTTTCTTTTCCTTGAACAAAAAAGCTACACATATTAACCTCAAATTCTATGCATGTATTTTCTTTATCACACCTCACTCTACTATTTTACTTGACTCCTCCAACATGATATCAAAATCCTCTTAAAAAGGAAACATAAGTTCGAATCTTAATATCCCTATAATAAATTTCCATAGTCAAAGTATAGGCAAGATTGATTAGAAGAACCAATTGAGATTTTAGATTATATTTAGAACCAAAACCCAACAGTAAAACCATACATATGATGTAGAGAGAATTCTTACAAGGAGGCCAGGGGTAAGGTCATTAGAATCGAGATTCTAGTTAGGATTCATAAGGTAATTAGGATCATAATAAACTCACATAGGATCGAGAATCGGAATGTAAATCTAAAATCGCATCAAGGATTTTAGGATCATAAAATCATAGGATTGTAGATTCGTATCGAGATTTTAATAACTATGACGAGGGGTACTAAACTAATTTGGAGGACATAATGATTCAGAAAACGAAAAAAAGAGGGAGAGTTTTTGGAAGGTAGTAAAAGCTAACTACACTTTCGAAGGCACTATGAAGGGAGCTTCCCAATGTAGAAAGCAGTTTGTGATGCTTTCGTAAGAGTGCTTTGCCAAGGTAGGTTAAAGTAGATAGTAGGACAATGCCGTAGCAATGGGGCCATATTTCATTTACACTTTGTTCACTAAAACAAACAAACAAACAAAGGAAAAAAGAAAGAAAAAAAGAAAGAAAAAAAGAAAGAAAGAAAGTAGATGCGGCGAGCACCAACCTTAGTATTAATTCAGTGGTACATAACATCATCATGCATACATATGCTAAAGACTTTGATTTTGACACTTGGGGAAAATTTTCTTCTTTTGAGGCTATTGGATAAGGATATTTTGTTGCTCATAAACTTTGTGGGTGGGTTTGTGGTAAACCAATGGTTCTAAAAATTTGGGATATATCATATATGTACGGAAGCTATGGAGCATTAGCACACACATGAGATATTGTTGGTTATGTCTAATGAAACTATGTACCTACTTTGCTTGAAAAATATTGTTTGTAGTTTGCTTAAAAGGCCTTGAAACTTTTGAAATTAATATATATATATATATATATATATATATATACATATATATATATATATATATATATTTCAAGTGTATCAAACTATCAGTAGATTCAGTAGGTATCTCCATACAGTTATATTTGTAAAGATAAGGTTGTTTATATCTACATTTTTCTAAATTCTGTAAAATGAGATTTACATTGAAAGTTAGCGTTGTAAAACATTTTTGTATATAATTTACCAGTAATTACAATTAAAGTTTGGAAATGACTATTACGAAATATTTCAAAACTGACACCCATATCTTAATTCAATTTCATTAGCAATTCATGTGATTTAGAAGCTAAGTGAAATTAAGCGGCTCATATATATAGGATCTAAATTCAAAGGTTTTTGGTCATGATGATGAACATATTGCACTAGCTTTTGTAGTATTTTCTGTTTTAGTTCCAGGTTCCAACTATATATTGGTGTCCTCTTCTAGCCTTGAGATCCAAAGAGGCATCAATCTAATATGAATTTAGGAAATTTTCCTGAGAGGTGGCCTCTTCAAATTTGCTTAAGTCGTGTTTAACAAAATGAATTAGATTATGTAACATCGCCCTTTTAAAACATTGGGCATTTTATTTTGTATTCAGTTTGGCTTAAAATACTAATCAACATGCATACAAAATAGTTAAATGAATTATCATCTATTTTCAGTAATCAACTACAAAATTAAATGTAGTTAATCATTTTTCACTTTATATCCTTATTGATAAATCAATATAACTACACATATTATAATTGAGAGAGAGAGAGATGAGGCCTAAGGGGTAAGGGCATGGGAAATATGTTGACCGGGAAAGATTATGGGACGGTGAAGAAACCCTTAACACAACACAATTACTAACATATTCCTACATAATTAACAAAATGACGAACGTGCCATTTTCACTGTAGATTGATAGTTGATACAGTAATTTAGGAAGGCATTGATTTAAACTTTTATAAGGATATATATAGATTAGAATAGATCGATCATAACAATTACACTCATATATATCCCTCAAATCATACTCTTTAATTTCCCTTTTTCTTAAGACAACCCTCATAACCCTCCCTAGGTATAGGATTCCATGGACAAGTAGTTTGTTTAGGTTTGATTTGTTGAGTTAAATTGCGAATTTCTAAACACCAATAATTTGGAGTTGAAATGGTAGGTATGGTAGTTGAAGACACATCCATAATATTCTATAGCATTGAAATGACTCTAACCCTCCAACTTGCAAGTTATATTATACTACATCAAGCCGGAATTTATCCCATTCCAACCAAGTGTAAAAGAAGGAAAGATGCCATGAGGACATGTCATATCTCTCCCTTTGCTTATGCTCTAAACTCGTAACAAAAAAAAAATAAAAAAATTCTTCAAAATTATACTATTTAACGAACTAGATACCGAGACTAGATTTACAACGAAAAATTTAGATTTTCAAAAGGGTTCTATGACCGCTAATTATAAAAAAAAAAAAAACGAACTAGATACCGAGACATTTATCTATCTTATCAAGATATTTGGTACTTTGAAATGTGTAATAGGTAACTATGGGTCTGTTTGGCCTAATTTCTAAAAAAGTGTTTTTGCATCTTGTAAACAGTTTTTATAAAAGCTATTTTTGGAGAGACTTTGAAGTGTTTGGCCTAGCTTATAACATAAGTGATTTTACTAAATTAAAGTGTTTGGCCTAACTTATGATATAAGTGTTTTTATTAAATTTAATTTGTTAGCTTAAATTACTTTTAAAAATCATCGTGTGTTTTTCTAGAGTAAAATTTTCATATGAGTATTTACATTTTTTCTTTTTATTCATTTTTAAACATATTATCAAATTTTAATTTTAACAATAATTATAATCGTATAGTTATAAATTTTAATTTTAACAATAATTATAATCGTATAGTTATAACTATAGTTATAATTATGATTATAACTATATATGGTCTTACTTAACTATACAATTCTTTAAATTAAATATTTATATATAAAAAAATTTACTAATACCATATTTGCAAAGGAATTAGATAATAAAAATGTCCAACATAATATTAAAGGTTCTAACAATATAATATTAAAACATCTAAATATTATCTTCATAAGAATCATAATATTTATTTGAAATTATGGAAACTAATCACTAGAAAATCAGTGATAAGTTTGTAAGCGGCGACAATTTATACGCTTTTGGAAGATATTTTGCCAAAAGCGTTTTTGGAAAGCGATTATTAAACTTCTTAAAAAATCTTGTTTGGCCTAGTTTGTGCTTTTTAACTTCAAAAACACTCCCAAAAGTTAGGTCAAACAAGCACTATATATGATGGTGCTATAGTAAATTAATTAGTTTGATTGGCATATACCTTCTCCGTTTTATATTAATTGTCATTTTATTGACTGTAACGGTCTCCAATATTAGTCTTTGATTGATAGTTTCTCATATAATATTTAATCAACAATTGCAATATTATACTTTTATGATAGTATTTTTCATTGTAAATCTAATTATGGTCAAAAAAATTTAGATTTAACTGTATAATTTCTAAAAATAACAATTAATTTAGAACAGAGGGAGTATAATATATACATGAATTGTTGTCGAAGAGCACTTTGATGGAAGACAATTGTCGTCAAACTAGTTTGTGGTTTATTACTTGGACGTTTATTATAGGCTCTAGACTAAATAGACTACAACTCCCATGTTGATTAGGGTGAAAGTTACTACCTAATTATATGCGACGTGTTGAAAAGATCATACAAAAGGTGATATTCAAGCTAACGAAAATAATAAACATTTTGACACAAAATGACTCTTAACCATTATTTTCAGGGTTATTACAACTTATAAATAATTTAAAAATAATTATTTATTTATATTTATTTCAAAAATATAAAACTATGTATAAAATGTAGATTTTCTACTATGATTGATAAAATTAGGCAATTATTATATTTTTTTCACCTAGCTAATAAGTATTATATTATTATAATTGATAAATATATATAATTATTAAAGAAAATATTAATAAAAGTTACAAAAATGTGAAAAATGAACAATTCAAAATGGTTAAGAACCATTTTGAGTCAAGATGGTTATCATGGTCCTAAAATTGCTAACGATGCATGTTTAAAGTTTTAGCCTTTCCATAAGGCTTGAAGTCCTAATGATGCAAAACATGTATTTCCCTTGTGAGAAATTTGTGAGGGTTTATGGGTCCAATTTGCTCTAAATAATTTGACACTTTTCCTTTTTTCATGACTTAATTATGACTCGTTAGGCTGCATGCATGTCCTGAGTTGGAAGCCGAGTCATTAGATTAGTCTCATATACATATTACATGCACTTAGAACATATATTTTGGGTAGATATGAATAAACAATTATGTTATTGAGAGTGAACAACGCGCAAGTATGAGTGAACAGTTATGCTATTAAGAGTGAACAATGACCATATTTGGTACACATACTTCAAAAGCTTTTAATAAATTGCACATATTCACTAAATAAGTTGAAAAGAACACTCTTTCCGTTCCTTTTTTTTGATAAGTAGCGGCCAACGAGTCCTTTAATTCAATAATCAAACGGTGCACAAACCACACCAAGCTGGAAAAACAGCATTGAAAGAGTTTTACATGGAACTTTAGCCTAAAGTACTTTTGACTTGGTCGGGATAAAATCGAATCGATCAATATTTAAATTGAGTGTATCTATAGTATTTGGCCCTTTGAAATCTATTTTCTAAAGTAAAAATTAACAAGTCTAATTAACATAGGATATTTTGGGATTTGTTGATCATTTGTTTTAGTTTCAGGTTCATGTTAGCCTTAGCTACCAAGGCAACTCTTTTGTAGCCAAAGGAAAGTTACATATACACACCGTTGCATGCTTAATTCCCTAGATCCTAAACCAGGTGATTATTGCTTTGCCGTACACCAATTAAGTACCTATTTAAGTTCATTTTGGAGTTCATTTCCAAGGCTTGACAATGGAAACATTTTTGGCAGTTTCTTGGGTCACATTACAAAAGGTATTTTGCTTCCGTCATCCAAATTAAACAAAGAATCAGTGGAGTAAGTAGAGGTTTCTTTCCTACCAGCTTAATCAGACAGCACTCACAATTTACAAAAGCTCAAGTTATCCTTGTTAAGCAAATGAAAATTAGCCTCATGTATGTGTATACGTAGAGCCGGTAAAATTAAGTCCGACTCGAAATATCTGAACTGGGTCTAGACATAGATTTTTTGTCCAAATTTTGATACCGACCGAATTCACTGAATATTCGGATGTAAATTTTCTGTTTTTCTGTTGTCCTAACCAGATTTCGACCCAAGTTTAGATTGGTCCGAATTGTCCGGCCCGAAATAAAATCGGGTCCGGACATAAATTTTTCATCCAAATTTTCACATTGTCCGAATTTATCCGACGCGAATTTACCCGGACCCCAATTTTTGCCAGCGTTATATGTATGTATGTATGTAGTATAGTGCACATAATTATGCGTCTAAACACTCAAATATCATACAAATAAACGCCACAGTTTCAGCATCTAGCATCTAATTTTCACATCATCCATAAATCCACCAACCAAAAACACCAAAAAAGCACTCTACAACACAGTACTTGCATACTAATCACCCCAATATATCTCCCTCTGTGTGTTAAATCTCAAAGAAAATGTGGAAAAAAGAAAAAAAAAACTCTACAAGGGACCACATTATTGATGAAATTCAACATACATAGCTAGCTCCAAACTGGGATACAATGACGTAGGCAATGCCAAAGATACCACCATGCTCACTATAAATAGGGCAATACCTTGGTTTATTTCTACCCTAGCACAAGATAGAAACTAAACACCATTTGGTAGCTGGGGTTTTGCTTAATCAAGTTATTCTCTCATTAATTAATTACTTAATTAAGTCCTAATGATGGATGGGAAGAAGTTTGAGTACAAAGAGGAGGACGCGTTGAAAGAGTTGGAGAGGCTCACGGCGAAGGCTGGTGAAGTTCAGGAGGCCATTTTGAAGGAAATACTCGCTAGGAATGGCGATACTGAGTACTTGAAAACTTACATCAAAGGAGCTAAGGATGTTCATACGTTCAAATCTAAGGTTCCTGTCATTGGTTATAATGGTATTAAGCCTTACATACAGAGGATTATCAATGGAGAGGACTCATCTCTTCTTACTAGCCATACTATAACTGAGATGTTATGCAGGTGAATTATGTTAAATTTCGTCATCTTTTATTTTTGCTTTCATGTTTTTTTATATTGTGCTTGGGGAAAAACTGTTTACATCTGGATCTCCTTAGACCCCACGTTGGAAAAAAGGCTGATTTAGTTTAACTTGTGTTGTGTTTTTCAGCTCTGGGACTTCGAACGGGGAGCCTAAGTTGATGCCTTCCACTGCAGAGGATCTTGACAGGAGAACTTTTGTGTATAATCTCATCATGCCCATAGTAAACCAGTAAGTGAAGATCAGTTTAATTAGTTTGATGTTAAATATTTTTAGTTCTTTATGATTACCCATGAAAAAAAAAGAAGAAAATTCTCATTCTGGGAAAACAATGACATGTAACTGATTACTTGACCAAAACACCCAACTGGAACCCACAAATGCCCAAAAAAGGGATGGACTATATTTTATCTGGCATTGATGATTGATCACAGCAAGAATATCTAGTGTCTTCAACTTGAGCCAACCAACAGATTTAGGAAAGTTTTGTGTAGGAGATATTCTACTATTTTTTTCACTGAATCTTAAATTAAACTGGAGGCCACTAATTAATCTAGCTATTTCAAGGTGTAAAATCAATGAATAGTTCTACTAAAAGAACATGCTGATAGAGACTTCATCATGTACTGTCAAAGTTGTTATCTTTCTATCTTGGTTCACCAATGGATATCTAATATTTAGCGAAGATCCATATATACGCAGTCTTACTCATAACGTAATTAAATTGAGACGAATTCATATTCTAATGAATGTTTAGGCACATTCCGGGGTTGGACGAAGGAAAAGCCATGTATTTATACTTCATCAAGGCAGAAATGTCGACCCCGTGTGGGTTACCAGTAAGGGCAGTTCTGACAAGCTACTACAAGAGCAAACACTTCAAAGGAAGAGCAAGAAACATGCCTTATTACAACCTAACCAGCCCAAACCAAGCAATCCTCTGTGATGACAGTAACCAAAGCATGTACTGTCAGTTACTTGCTGGTCTAATTCTCCGCCACCAAGTCCTCCGTCTAGGAGCAGTTTTCGCCTCTGCATTTCTCCGGTCCATTGCTTTCCTCGAGAAAAACTGGACCAAACTATGCAATGACATAAGAAAGGGTAAATTAGACCCGTCGATCACTGACCCTGAATGTCAGCTGGCAATGTCAGGCATGCTTTATGAACCTAACCCGTGTCTGGCTGATGAGATCGAGGACATCTGTGGGTGTCCCTCGTGGAAAGGTATACTGTGCAGGTTGTGGCCTAAGGCTAAGTACATTGAGGCTGTCATTACAGGGTCCATGGCTCAGTATATACCGTCGTTGGAGTACTATACTGATGGGAGATTGCCACTGGTTTGTACAATGTACGCTTCGTCAGAGTGTTACTTTGGTGTCAACTTGAAGCCCCTCTGTGACCCGTCTGAGGTCTCGTTTACGTTGCTGCCTAACATGGCTTACTTCGAGTTTATTGAACTGGGGAAGAGTGCGTGGTCGCTAGATATTGATGAAGATGAAGAGGTGCCGAGGGAGAAGGTTGTGGACCTTCTTCATGTCAGGCTGGGACATTACTATGAAATTGTGGTCACAACTTTTGCTGGTGAGTTTTCTTCTTTCTGTTGATTCTAGTCTTTCTGCCTTGTTGAATGTGATCTTTGTCTCTTTGATATGGTCAAAAACACCGTTTTAAGAGCTTAATACTAATGTTGCATTTGGCAGAAGTTTGGGAAAAAGTAAATTATGGGATGAAAAATTTTGCTGGAAACAGTATTTTACAGCATTTGTTTTACATACTGGAAAAACAAAAAATCTTAGAGGTTAAAACTTTTCTTGAGAAAATATGTTTTTACCGTGTTTGATTTACATCTTGAAATCATAGGAAAACTTTTGCGTAGTATTCAACTACGATTGCGGAATTATAGCAAAATATGAATTTCCACTCCAAATTATGAAAAATTATTCCCCTACTCCACCTTGGGAAATACTTTTTGAGTTGGACTATGAAATGCTGGGTTCCACACCTAAAGTCCCCCTTCTATTAAACACAATCAAATACATTTTGGTTTGACTTAAAAAGTTGACGTACAATTTTTCCAAAAAAAAAAAAAAATTCTTTTCAAACAATAAACACTCCATCAACAGACAAAGAGAACAAAATGTCAATCCAAATCCTTCAAGCCAAGTGAATATATTCTTCTCAAAAGAACCATAAAAAAAGTTTGTAAAACTTTAAGGTGTATATATCTAGATATACAGTATTATTCAAGAATCTACATTGGACTGACCCTAATGATCTTCAATCAATGGATAAACTTCACCAGGGCTATACAGATACAGAATCGGAGACGTCCTCCAAGTGACAGGGTTCCACAACAAGGCACCCCAGTTCAAGTTCATCTGCAGGCGAAACGTGATCCTAAGCCTGGACAACGACAAGACCACCGAAGAAGACCTCCACAAGAGCATCACAGTGGCGAAAAAACAGTTAGAACCTCACAATGTCCTGCTACTAGAGTACACCAGCTACGCGGATTCCTCAACCGTCCCAGGACACTACATCCTGTACTGGGAAATCGGGCATGTCGGGCAGAGGGCTTCTCATACTAAGCTCGACGATGTCCTTAGAGAATGCTGTGTCGCGATCGAGGAAGAGCTGGATTACATCTACAGAAGGTGTCGCGCACACGACAAGGTCATCGGACCGTTGGAGATACGAGTGGTGAAACCTGGCACGTTCGAGGCGCTCATGGATCTGTTCATAAGTCAGGGGGCGTCGATCAATCAGTATAAGACGCCGAGGTGTATCAAGTCCAAGATTGCGTTGAAGTTGCTGGATGGGAATGTCAAGGACTCGTTCTTCAGCCCCAGGGATCCTACATGGGCTCCTTAATGAAATCAAGAATTAGGAGTATTGGTGGTTTTAACTGGTGGTGTATCGATCTTAAGGATAATGTTGTACGTACGTAACAATCACTTCTCGTGGCGGGTTTTATTAATAATGCAGTGAAGCAGTAGTATTATTAGCTATCGTATGTAGTTTCTTCTTTACTCCTTAATCTTAATCATGACTAATTAACGGATCATGATAACCATCTTGACTCAAGAATTGTTCATGTTTCACATTTTTGTAACTTTTATTAATATTTTCTTTAATAATTATATATATTTATCAATTATAATAATATAATACTAATTAGCTAGGAGTATAAATAAATAATTATTTTTAAATTGTTTATTAGTTGCAGTAACCCTAAAAATAATGAAACGTACCTTTAGAATGATTTAAATGCACTTACATTTCACTTTATTAATGTTTTAAAAGAAATGCAAGATGGTTAAGAGTCATCTTGTGTCAAGATGTTTATCATTTTCAACTAATTAACAACTGTTGGATACGGAGGTTGGAGAGGTAATGGCAACAAGGTTTTTTCCTTCTCTTTCTATATCCCTTGGTGAGGCTTGAGCCTTCATGCATGTCGTTGCCGTCTGGCCGGACAGGTGGCTTGGTCGTGGGTCGGGTCGAGTCCTTTTGATTCCACTTGGACTTTTTGCGTTGGCTAAATTAATTCTTCCATATTTCTCTCATTAATGTCGCAGATTTTCCGTCTTCACTTAATTCTTATTAATTCACCTTGATTCATGCCTCTATTTATGGTGTTTTTGTCATTCCTACAATCATATCCTTGCTATAAATTGAAGTTCTTGTTCAGATATTGTGGTTCCTGCAGCCTTGATTCATTCATTGTTTTTCTGACAACAAAAAAGAATGGAAGTTACTTGAGGTTAAAACAGTAACATAGCAGAACAGAATGATGAAAGTTGGAGACTATAGGATAGTTGTGGATAAGTGAGGATCATCTTTTGAGACTAAAGAAGCAGTGGTACTCTGCAAGTACTGCATCTTCTCATGAGTTGATACCAAACAAGTTATGAGAAAGAAGTCACAAATAATTGATGAGAATCACAAGTTTTGGGATGTGGATGTGGATGGCCCCCACAGTTTGAAATAGAGTAAGCATATATACAAAAAGTAAGATGCACCAGTTGGAGCATTTGAAGTTACTGCTTGCTGACTCCTTTTGAAAAAAGATTATTAATGGCCCAACCGACATGCGCATGCCATGCAAAATTTCTCTTCTTTTATTGGGTGCTCTATCTGCTCACTCGGAGTACAAACTTTATGGCTTATATTGTTTGTCTGAGAGCATATGTATAGTCTTGTCAAACATACAGGCCAATTTGTGTTAAAAATCAATAGTTCTATAGTAAATGACTTAGAAAGGTGCATATGTTTCAGGATGAAGCCAGCCATTCATATTTAATTAGGAGGCTGAAATTTAGGGCTGACCTAGAAAATAATTATCAGGTGCTAATTTAATAATATATATTATTGTCAAGTCTATTTTGAAACAATTTTCAATCTTTTGTTAGAAAGAAAATGTTGGAGAATATTTGATACTTCATATATTGTTAGGTAAATTGGTGTTTGGATGCACACGGCCATATATAGAGGACGGTGATTTTCTTTGAGTAGCTAGAGGTCTAAGGGTTAAGACATACTTCTCTTAAGAATTATTCACTAGAACTTGAAAAGACTCAAGAATAAAATCTAATTTGCTTGTGAATAATACCATGAAATAATACGTGAATACACCCCGAGATGCTGCTGGTGTTGACGCTTCTAGTGCCGCTCGTCCGCCGCTGCTGCTGTGAATTCCGACCACCGCCGCGACTTCCAACGACTCCCCGCCGTCTGATACCGCCACAGCCGCCGACCCCCGCCTTGTTTGCCGCCTGCACCTTGTTTCACGTATTGCAGCTCTCTTGTTTTATTAGTATTGTCAATATGTTAGGCATATGACTAGGATTATTATCATGATTAGGGTTATTATTATGATTATGATTAGGATTATTTACATATAATCTGGGTGACTGTGCTATTCCTACATGTTTATTGGTATAATCTGAGTAATTGTGTTTCATAGTGTTAGTATCATGTTTAGGTTTATGAGTAGTATTGTGATTAGGTTTATGTATATCGTAAGAATTATTATTATGATGATGTTCTTTTATTATTATTACTCTCCTACAATCTGATTGTGTGTATTCACGTATTATTTCATGTTTTAATCTAGTTGTGTCAAGTTTTGAGTAGCTAGACTTAAGAATTATTCACATATAGAGGACGGAGATTTCTCAAGTGACTCTCAAAGAATATTGTTACAGTCAAGACTTCAAAAGTTGTGTTGAAACTCTCTAGAATTTGAAGAAGAGAAGAAAAGATGAGGAGTTGACTATTCTAGATGAATGAATTCATCCCCCTATTTAGAGTGGATCCCTCCCTGTATACAAAATAGTTTAATTCAAGGGCATAAATTAAGGGTCAAAGGTATGGATCATGGGTTCAACATTGATTAAAGAAATCAGTCAATATTATGATCCAAACATTTATCACATGGGACAAATAAGAAACACAAAATCAGGAAATCAAGTCGAACATTCCCGAGAGCTGGCATGGACTATCAGTCATGACACAGGCACGTGTTGCTTGTTAACACGATCCGTGTTAGGGCCATGCTCCCATTTCTGGTCTTCTGATCATCAGCACGGCCTGTGTCACACCAGACATGGTCTTGCCTGAGTGCTCTTTGTTGACCTTCCCAGTCAATCATTGACTTATTAATTGAGTTCCTAACTTGCTTACACTCTTGATGGTCTTGAAATACCTCCAACATACATTAAGAGTGATAATGCAAGAACAACATAAATAAAAGGAGATAAGATTTAACTCAAAAATCAAACTGGGACAATCACAACACGAGCACGATAAAATGCATTGTATAGGTTAGAGTGTAATAGATCTCTGCTCCACATGAGATCAATAGGACATGTACAAACCTACCATATTAGATCCAATTGAATAAGAAGACCAGTCTTCCTTAAGACTCTCACTAACATAGTGTTTCAGCCGTAGTGAATTGACTAACCCCTTAGGACACCTTCATAAAAGCACAATTTGCTTGCATCTCTTCACCTCCCTAGAGGGAGGTAGCTAGAGGATTACCGATTACACCCCAACTTCTCTGCCACAGTGCTCTATCTGAGATTCCGAGATACATATATATGTAGGAAACCAAACTTTGGCGACCACGGTACAACCAAACTTTGGCAACCATTCCCATTAGATTCACCAAATCTAATATGATTAGAAAACTCAACATAATAAGGAAACTTAAATATTTCCATAAAACAATTAAGAAATAAATCATGAGGATTAATTTGGAGAAAATTTTAGGAGACAATCCTAACAAAATCCCCTTGGACTAAAATTGGCAATGATCAACAACTTCCACCCAATATGCTTAAACAATCACAATACGCAATTCATTCTCCATCATCTCGAATTTGATTATATGACGACAAACTTCTCGAGCCAACCATCTTGTCACCAAACTAGGATCTCACAACCAAACTCCTCCATGAATTTGATTGAACACACTTTGATACCAATTGGTAAGAAAAAATGTTAGAGCAGACTTGCACTAGAAACAAGTAACATATCCAATGCTTCAAAATATTGAGAATAAAGATGCAAGAATAACAAATAAAGGGAGACAAAATTTGATTTGAGAAACCCAAATCATGAAAAAGAAAAAAAAAACCATGCATGGCACAAGTACGATAAAATTCACTTTATAGGTCATAGTACAACAGTGTACAAATCTTAACTCCTGATCGAATCAATAGAAGATGTACAAATCTACCACATGAGATCAAATTACATCAAAGGAACCAATCTTCATCAAAACTCTCACTATCACAAGTCTTCAACCATTGTTCACCTTAGCCTCTCCGGCAAGTGCTCCCTAAGACACAGACATAATACCTTCATTTGTTTTGGTACATAGGGAACCAAACCTTAACCCCTAAGTTACACCAAACCTTGGACACCTACTGATTAGACTTACTGAATCAAATAAAATTAGGAAACTCAACATAAAGGGGAACCTAAATAATTTTATAATATAATTAGGAAAAAAATCACGGGTTCAATTTTGATGATTTTAGGATACAATTCTCACATCCTATTTACTCGAGACTATAACTTAAATATCTTGATTTTACCCATGACTCGTTTCTACCAATTGAGGCCGTGTTCTATACTGCGGTTGGCAAACTGCGGTGCCACACGATACCGCAGTTTGCCACAACCCACCACATTTCACCGTAAATCATTACTTTTTTCTCTCCTCACTTTTCTTTCTCCTCACTTTTCTCCTCTACTTTTTACATTCTTTCTCCTTACCTACCCCACATAACCTACAATCTCCACACCACACCTCACCGCAAAATACCGCAGTATAGAACACGACCTGAGCTATACAATGCAATTAATTAATTAATTAATTAATGGTTAAAATACATAATTAATCAAAGTTTTATTCTAATAAACTATTTATTTATAAATAAATAGTTTATTAAAATAAAACTTTTGTCTAGATAAGTTCTCAATACCAACGGAGTTGGTCCACATGCACCAATTAATTTATTATGTGATCTTTAGAGTACAGTACATGCTCTTATTGATGAAAATTTACACTTTTATTAGGGATTAATATTTTCTTTTTGGAATTCATTGACATAAGTTTTAAATTTTGTATTTAAACATTTTTCAAGCATTTATTTAATATATATATATATATATTTATTCTTTAACTTCTAAATTATATATTTATACACTTTTCAATAATTATTTATACTATTTTTTATGCATAAATTTATTGTACGTAACGTCTAAATTCTATATTTTTACACATAACTTTTAAGGCATCTAATTATTTTATATTATTTTTCATATATAAAATTTCAAAATGTGCTTTGTGAAGATATTAATCCCAAATCCAATTCATTATCCAAAATATGTAAGGTGCAGCTGCACCCGGGTGTAGCGAATGATTCGTAATCCAACCCCACAGTTCACACGGTTGGACACTGGCCACTGGTTCTGCACTTACCGCTCCGCACATTTTCTGGTCACTCACAATCACAACTTTTCTCTCCTCCGTAAGCTCATCTATGGCGGTCGCTTCACTTTCCCTTCAACACCAAATTTCCTGTTTCTCTGACTCACAATTCCGAAATTCAATCTTCAGGAGCAGACAAAAACTATGGTTTCTCAACAACACCTCCGTCGTTGGGCAGAAAAGGGCTCAATTCTCTCTCATCACCTGCTCTTCTTCGTCTTCACCGTCGCCGGAGACGGCGGCTCAGACGGCGGAGTCATGCGTCAATGTCGGACTCTCTCTCTTTTCCAAAGGGCGGGTTAGTAGTCTTATTGTATATGCCTCTGCTTTTTTTTTTCTTCTGATAGTGTTAGTTTTGAATTCGATTGTTGTAGAATTTGTTTGTAAGGCACAAATTTTGAACATTTAGAAACAGTTTTTATGTGCAGCATAAGATTATGTATTATGGTTATATATGTTTAGTTTTGCTGGAATCTTATCAAGGTTTAGGTTTGTATTGTGGGGCTTGACAAACATTGTATTGCGGAACCCTAATTAGAATGTAGATGACAAATTAAGCATGAGTAGGAGGAGAAGCCGGCCATGATGAACTTTGAAGGAAATGTGACGAGTTGATCGGGAGTACCAGAAGTATATAACCATGGGTGAATTGAGACTTGATAGGACCAAGTAGCATAATTCAGGATGCTTGGAGCCACACTTATGTGTTATGTCGTAGGGACACTGCTAGGATTTCCACATGTAGGCTTGGATGGACATATGATCCAGTGATCATGAATACCATAACCAAGGCCAATACTCCAAAATCTCGCCACAAGCCAAAGTATGAATGGGTCGGATGCAGCAATCTTACTGCCAAATTTTGCAATTTGGAGAGACTGGTTCTAGTCTCCAAGTGACCCGAGATCTAAAAACCGCTCGTAACCTACTACTCCCTGAAAAAGAAGTACAGGAGGATTGATTAGGCGTTTCGCTTTCACCCATTACAATCTAAGTTGAAAAAATACTGTTTTATCAACTATCCAGATTTTGGACACGCTGGTCATCATGAATAAGGTCCGTAAATACAATCATAACTGAATTGAGAGTGGACCAGTAAGGAAATTAGAGATGGTTGAAGTTCAAATTTGTCACAGGGAGATTGTAGGGGTCCCCTTGTGTATGCTTTGGATGGAAATGTGATCCAGTGATCCCCAATAGGAGCTGTGCATAAACACATGATCGAATTGAGAGTGGAGCAGGTGAAGAAATTCCAGGTGCTTGAAATGCACATATGTCACTGGGTGATTGTTAGGTTATGGATGCTTGAATGTTAAGCGTAACCTAGAACTGCAAAACCTAACCTTTCGGTAGAAGTGCCATTAGTACAGTTGTAATCTTTCTTTAATAGATCCTATTTGCTGAACAACTTATTTAAGAGCTCAATGAAAATATCACCAAGATGAATAAGAAGCAGTGTAACAAATCATTGAATCAAAGTTCTGTGGATTTGTGATGTTGGACTTTCAAAAAAGGCTCCTGTGGGCATATTTGGTGATTTACCCTTCAGAAAAACTGCTTTTAAGACAATTCACAAGCTGAAGTAACCGTAATGTTTTAATGCATTGGACCGTAGTTTTACTGCTATCTATGCATTCTCAACCGAAAGAATGTGAAGACTTATTGATCAGCAGTATATTTGCTACGGGCATTAAGCCATTAATTGAGTAATCCAACAACTAGCAGAGTTTTAATAAGAAGCTCTTGCAGATTAAAGAAGCGCTTGCACAATTTGATACAGCACTTACGTTGAATCCTAATCCAATGGAGGCTCAAGCAGCACTGTACAACAAAGCATGCTGTCATGCTTACAGGTAAACTGCTACATTTGCTTCTGGGGCAGATAGTAATTTCATTGAACTACATGCCAAATATGTTATATGTACGTGACACTGAAGTTTTGCCCTGTGCTCATTGGTATATGTGCTACTCTATGCGATCAATATGACCTTATGGCTATATGTTTTGATGTTTTGGTCCAAATTTTTGTCATTACAATGGTTTAAATATACTAGCCTGTTGAAGGAAACAATAGTTTGGTTTTGTTCATTTATCAGAAACATGATCTCTGAGATCTTTTGTAAAAAATGAGGTTTTTCCCCTACCTGTTTCTTTGTCCAAATGAAAAAGTTATTTTTCTTTTCCTTTTTGAGTATGTATGGTTTTGGTTGTGTTCCCTCTTAAATTAGTGTGGTCTTACACTGCTGGGTACCCTTTAGATGGTTTATATCCCACCACTGATGTTGTAAATGCCCAAGCCATAGCATGTCATGCTAGATTTAAGGTCACATACATCTGGAGCTTCCGCTAACCTGCTTTTGGGGAATTCATACAACTCTTCAGTTTTTTTTGAACTTCACTATGGGTCTATTTTCAAGTTTTGACTTTTAAGCTGTAGTCTGCTAGCCAATACCTTTTGAACAAGTCCAATGAAAACAGACCCTCCAGAAAAGAGTGCATACCCCAGACTCCCTGTGAGTGACAATAGCTAAGATCAATTTGGGAGACATTATGTTGATAATTATGCTCATCTTGTCACAATGCTTGCATCTCCAAGGGGACCATATGCTGAATCCATAAACTGATGGTTCTTATTTTCTTGTCACTTTTGAGGCAGGGGGGAAGGAAAGAAAGCAGCTGAATGTTTGCGCACTGCCCTTAAAGAATATAATCTCAAATTTGCAACGATCCTCAATGACCCGGACTTGGCCTCGTTCAGAGCTTTGCCCGAATTTAAAGATCTGCAAGAAGAGGTTTAATTTTAATTCTAGTGTCTGGTCTCTTCTTAAAAGTTGTCCGTATGGAGCTTGAACACATCACTTTATTTTCTACTCTCTTTTTCAATTGGTTTCACTTTTGCTCTGAATGATTGATACATCCTATGAAATGTAGGCTAGGCTTGGAGGAGAGGATATAGGTTATAGCTTTAGGAGAGATCTCAAGCTCATCAGTGAAGTGCAAGCCCCTTTTCGTGGGATCCGGAGATTCTTCTATGTGGCTTTCTCAGCAGCTGCTGGGATCGCAACTTTCTTCACAATACCTAGGCTGTTTCTTGCAATACAAGGCGGTGAAGATGCCCCTGATCTGTTGGAGACTGCTGGAAATGCTGCTGTTAATATTGGAGGTAGACATAGCATTGGCTTCATATTTCCAGATTAGTCTTTTAGTGTTTTATGTGCTTAAGTAGTTTAAGTGCAGACTTTGTGGTGTATAATGAGATACAATCACCAAGAAACATCTCTTGAGAGTAATTAAGCCTTTGAATCAGCAATGTGCAGGTATTATCATTCTGGTGGCACTATTTTTGTGGGATAACAAAAAGGAGGAGGAACAACTTGCGCAGATATCTCGAGATGAAACTTTGTCAAGGTTACCATTACGCCTTTCTACCAATCGGATAGTTGAACTTGTACAACTACGAGACACTGCTAGACCGGTTAGTGTTTGTGATGTCTTAACCTCTACAGAGGAAAATATGAATGTTCTAGTTTAGTTCATTGTTAAAAGAGTGATTTGCTCATGGGGTAAGGGTGCCTGCTGCTGGATCTCCCAAGGGCTTATGCCAGTGAGATTCATATATCACACTTTCAATCAAACAGTAATAACATGTGGCACAACTTTACATTGATATTAAGAATTCATATATCTAATTTCACTCCCATTAAAAGAAAAAGGGGGGGGGGGGGGGGTGAGACATGCTGTAATGAAGGAGCAGTAAGATCTGTGGAGGTGGACCAACATAGTTCTACTCTACTGCATCCCCTAGTTTTATGTATTTTCTGCTTGGGGGTGACAAGCAAGACGGTCTTAGTTGCAGCTATGATGTTACATTGTTATACAATGAGTGACTTAGAGATTCTAGCATGAATATCCATTCTTTTTGCTTTTTTTTTTAATTTTTTATATTGCTTGAATTCTTTTGTATGGTCATATAAACATGTATCTTCATTTGTTGTCCGTGTCTCTAATTGGTGTTGCTTTTGCAATTAGCTTATTCTGGCTGGAAAAAAAGAAAGTGTTTCTGTGGCGATGCAAAAAGCTGAAAGGTTTAGGACTGAGCTCCTTAGAAGGGGTGTTCTATTAGTACCAGTCATTTGGGGTGAGGGTAAGGCAGCTCCGGTGGAAAAGAAAGGCTTTGGGATTCCTGAGAAGGCTCCTGCTGCTCTTCCCTCTATTGGTGTAAGCTTTTTTCTGTATACAGAACTTCCACTAAGAAAACTAATTTCAATGCCATGATCATTGTGATTCTGCTTTCAACATGCAACTATCATGCTGCCCATTATCTTTGCTTCATTTTACTTAACCTGGTGAACTGAATATGAAGGCCTCTTTTATGCTTGTTTTTATTCTTCTGACAGGATGAATTTGACAAACGGGCTCAATCCATCACTGCAAAGTCGAAATTGAAAGCGGAGGTGCGATTCAAAGCGGAGGCTGTGTCCCAAGAAGAATGGGAAAGGTGACTCTGCTGTCCATTTCTTACATTTGTGATTTGCCTAGGTTTTTTTTTCTAACGATCAAATATTGACGCACAATAGTTTTCGAAATGGTTTTGTTTTCACTTTTCGAAACACTTTTGTCTCTTGTGTCTGCCGGAATCAGGCTCTTCATTCACATTCGTGCTTGGGAGAAAGGTTGCCTACATCTGGACTCCCTCGGAACCCACATTAGCGGGGCAATACTGGGGTTAGATGTTGTTATTGCTGTTGTAAATATTGACGCTCAAGTTCATTGCCAATATGGCTCTGCTTTAAGTAATTCATTGCGTTGTATGTGTATAGACATATCTGTGAGTTTGTCACCAATCCCATTATCAACAAATATCCTATTGTCCCCATCTTTTCTCATCAGTATTTTCGTAATTGAGTTGAAGTTAGTTGAGTAATAGAAAGACACTCTTTCATCAAATTATCGGGTGAATATTGAGTCTTTCTTCTGTTGTCTTGGAGTTACTGTTATTCCTAGTACAATAGAGCATTTTGGAAACTTCTTGTCATCATATTGAGCTCCATGTAACTAGACATGATAAAACTTGGTTTTTAGATATTTTTAGTCCTAACTTTTCAAGAAATCTTTTTTAAAAAATATTCAGACAATCAGGTTCTGGCCTGGTCACTTACAATTTCAATGAAAATGTTAAAACATACTGTACCTCAAATTCAGACATTTAGACAACCGGGTTCGAACAGTGGACATCTGGGTCCGGGTTCAGTGACTGTGTCCAAATTAGTAGTCGAAGAGATCCAGGCTTTGCTAATTTGTCCAATGTCTGAATTGTCCGAACCTGAAATTTTATCTGGACCTGGATTTTTGCTAGGCCTAGAGGAAACACTTGTATTCTAGTGGGGACACAAATCCTGATCTTCATTCTCTGCTCTTTTATTCTTGTTTCAGATGGATTAAAGACCAACAAAAGTCTGAAGGAGTTACTCCAGGTGAAGATGTGTACATAATACTACGTCTAGACGGTCGTATCCGTACATCAGGGAAGGTGAGTATCCATGCTCTCCACCACTTTGCTGTTGCATACAATGAAAATTCAAAGCACCTCGACCCAATGGCACTTCAGAAATGTAGCCATGTGAATTTGCCCTACACGAAGCTGTCGTGTCCCAAAGAATAAAGTTTTAGGGAAAAAAATAGTACTATTATGGTGGTTACTCACTGTTGTTTACCCTACTTGCTGTTGTGCTAAGGAAGATTTACCAACTTGGTCTGTGATTGCAGGGCATGCCTGACTGGCAACAAATAGTAAAGGAACTTCCTGAGATGGAGAACCTACTGAGTGAGCTTGAAAAATAAGGTTCTTAACACCCCCCCCCCCCCCACCCAAAATGTGAACCCTTTGTTGTATTTTGAGATCATAGAGCAATTCTGCATTTTTTTGTAGTATTCCCCCATTGTTTAGCTCTTATCTTCAACTTTCCAGTTCCTTATACTGAGAACATTGGTTCTTTCACATGAAATTTGAACACTGTATACCCTTATTGTACATCATTTTCAGTGAGAAAAAAATTGCAACCATGCAGAATAGAAATACAGTTGTTGTGATGGTAGTTGGGATTAAAACCCTAGCCAAATTTTTTTTTATTTTTTAATTTTTCTAGAATGAGAATAATATATTATAGCACATTTTAGGAATGCATAAATTGGTGGTTCGTTGTTAAGATCATTAAAGCCTACTGATCATATTCTGGGTATCAGTTTATTGACAGACTCATATATGTTTCCTATAGAACAGACATTTTCTTATAATATCCAATTGAATCTGTGGACTGAGTAATGTTTCTTGGTCCTGGTGTTTGATGTTTGTCTCCCTGAGGTTTACTCATCCAACCAAGTACTACTACTACGGTTATGATTCTGATAGACATTGTTACCTTGAAGCCTGTGTGAATACATAATTTTCAATCCCTCTACAGTAGTTTGTCTTCAAGTTTGAAATGATTCTACACCCTGAGGATCTTGCTTCATTAAGGAATCACTGTCACCCAGCTCTTTTTATAGTATAGAATTAATAGTTTATCCCTTCCTGAAGGGGTCTTTTTGAACCTTGGCTGCCCGGCCCCGTTCTTTTTTATATTGCTGGTTGCGGTATGACACGGTGCGATATGGTGTGGTGGAATTGTGGTGAATTATGGTGGGTTTGGAAAAATTGTGATGGATTGTGGTGAGTTTTAGTAAGTTTTGGTTTTAATAATTGTAAATGTGTTGGAAAATGTGAAATTGTGGTGGGGACCGTGGGGTGTGGAAAATTTAACTTTTAATAAAAAGATAAATTAAATTAGAAAAAGTTGATTGTGGTGGGTTGTGGTGGAATATGACAAGTTGCGGTGAGGTGTGGCACCGTAGCCAGCCAGTCAGTCAGCCACATAAAATAGCACGGCCTCAATTTGTCAATTTGAACCTCCTTTGAGACTTGCTTGCACTTCGAAATTCAAAACCCCAAAATTCTGCTGGTAAGGTAGGTAAGGAAGAAGTTGATATATAGAGTTAATAGATCATGGCAGTGACGATATTGTATATGGAGCATATTTTAACTTTTTTTTTTTAAGCTGAAGTTGTATGTGGAGCATACTTTTAACTTTTTTTTTTTTGAGCTGTAGAAAGTTTCAGGTGTAAAATTGTCATTACTATGTCACTTTTTCGATGAGTTCAACTAGGTGGACAGTATAAATAATACTAGTTAAATTTCAGCTTACCCATAGTAAAGTTGTAAGTTCAAATTGTTTTCTCTTAGTATTCCTAAAGTATGAATTATTTTTTCTAATTTTCCTTTTGCTTATTGTTGTGAGCATTGGCGGTTTCTTGACATTAGGCTGCCAAAATTTGGGTTGTTGTCATTTCGAGTCTGAACGAATCAAAGATCGAACAAAAAATAGTATTCGATACCCAATTTGCTTCTGGTTGCACAATTCGGATGAATCTAAATTACGGTTCGGACACTATTGTGTCTGTTCCTGGAATACATCAATCAATGTCATAATTCAAATGAAAATCTATAAATACATCTGATTTTTTCCAGGTCGGAATGAATTGGGTTTTCTGTTTACCATATATAGCATAAAAAAACATTAGTTAGTCTTTGTAAACCATCATCTTGATGAAAGAAATGAGAAATCAAACCCATTAAGAAGACATTGTCAACATAATATCGCATTTGGCACATTCTCTTTTTGGTTTGGTAATTAGGTTATCCATCAATGTCACAATAATTATGTTAATCTCAAGGTTCCAAAGTTAAGTTGTTGGACAAGCCCTTAGGGGGATGGATATCTCCATTATTTCTTCAGAATTCAACTCCTACCTGAATTAGTCGGGTATTATTCTTCATTTTTTGTTAATTGTTTTTATCATGATACTCACTTGTAATATTTTACACCTTAAGAAAACTTCATAAAGGACTGGCTAACTGCTGCCTTGACCTTCATCTACCAAACTCTTCAACAATACCATTTTATTATTTGTCTGTGCTCTTCTTTAGTTTCATGGAAATGGGATGGAGACTTGATTAATCTCCTAGATCAAACTAAGCGTTTATAATGGCAATCTTAGGACGTGATTTAGAGATAATAATTTTGTTAAATCTTCCTCAAATCTATAACTTTGATAAGATATTCATCTTAGCTAATACGTGTTCCTAAAAGCCTTCTAATTCATAATTCAAAATGAAAAATCGAACCTTTGATCTGTATCTCGGTGTGGGGCCCACATGTTCGCCGTTCTTTTATACGATTGGTTGCAATTGGTTGCGATGTGGTGAAATTTTGAAAATTGTGGTGGGTTGGGAAAAATTGTGGTGGAATGTGGAAAGTTATGGTGGATTGTGGAATTTTTTATTGGAAAAAGTGAGATGAATTTTTTTTATTAAAATGGTAGATTGTGATGGGATGTGGTGGATTGTGGTGTATTGTGGTGAATTGTGGTAGAATATGGAAAGTTATAGTGCGTTGTGGAATCACAACCAACCAGTCGCATAAAAGAACGGGGCCTAATTGTTTGTGAATAAAGAAAGTGATAATAAATGGAGAGTGATATGTGGAAAATGAAGAGCAATATGGTATCTGAAATTCTTTTACATTGAGATAATAACCTCATAAATTAAACATGGCCATTGTACAAATAACATGTATAAATGTAAATTTTAGGATTGTTTTAATGATATGGCGGCATGAAATTCTCAAATTAAGGTTCTAACATTGTAATGTTCTAGTCTCGAATAAAGCGCGGAAATTTTCCAGCAAAGTTGGACAGTCTATCAGTTGCTAAAAAAACTAACACTCTGAATACTAAGGCCAATTCTTTGATCATATAAGTAAACTTTTACTTATTTTATCTATCTTTACTTATATTACTTATTTTTTTAATTTTACCTTATCTATACTTACACTGTCTTACTTACCTTACATAATATATATCTAAATGTTCATATATTTAATAACTATGATGGAGGATCTGGTGGTTTAGGCTCGATAGGAGCCATTAGAAAGAACTATGTTGGAGGATGAAGAGAAACCGGTAGACCAAGATTCAGATTGAAAGAGGGGGAGGGGGGGACTCTCTCTCTCTCACCTTTCTCTATATCCTCAAATCTGTATGTATAGTTACTTGAATGGTTCCTTAATATAAGTTGCTATTTGCTCAAAAGAAAATGATCATGTTTGGCAAACAGTTGTTAATTGTTTATTATTAACTGTTTGGATTAGCTGTTTGGAATAGCTATTTGGATTGACTATTTTGATTGTGTTTTATAACGTTAGTTGTTCTTGAAATTAAAACAATTGTTGAAATTCCATTTACACCATTTATCACCAATTTTAAAATAATATGAATCGATTACTTTTATGATGGCATGTATGTAATTTTTGGTAAATTTTGAGTTAAATAGTAATTTTAATAAAACAACCAATCCAATAGGCTGCTCATGTCAACCTTGTGAAAATCAGTCTATTGAACCCAATCAACCAAGTGAATAGGTTGTTTACCAAACACATATTTAGCTTATTTGACTTTGTCAAACCTTTCAATAAGCGATCTTTTTCTTTAATAAGGCATTCGATAGGTTGTTTGCCAAACAAGGCTTGCACAGGGTTAAAATTTTCGTTTTTGAATTTTTGGACGCTAATATACTGAACTTTTGAAGTATTGGACAATAATGCACTAAACTTTGACTTTGGACAATAGTACATTGTACTTTGAGAGGTGTTGGACAATAATGCACCCTTGAATAATTCTGGCGCTTGTTGACTCAGTGGCGATCCTAAGTGTCAGGCAAAGGAGACGAATTGGCTAAAAATGTTTAAATTTATAACATGCCAGCTAATCCATATAAGCAAAGGTAATTTTATACAACAAGAACAATATGAAACATGTTTAAGTAAAAGAGATTTTATTTTTGTTTTATTATATTTCACTCTTATCAAAGTTGACTCCTTTTGAGTCTGTAGCTTAGCTGACATGTTATAAATTTAAATGTTTTTGGGTTTTTGGATGCTAATAAACTGAACTTTTGGGGTATTGGATAATAGTGCACTGAACTTTGACCTTGGACAATAATATACTGTACTTTGGGGGATGCTAGACAATAATGCACCCAGAACAATTCCGACGGTGGCTGACTCGGTGGATATCCTACGTGGTCCGCCTGCCACGTAGGATCACTACCGGGTCAGCCACCGTCAGAATCTTTCCGGGTGCAATATTGTCCAACACCCCCTAAAGTACAGTGTATTATTATCCAAGGTCAAAGTTCAACATATTATTATCCAATACGCTAAAAGTTTAGTCTATTAGCGTCCAAAAATCCAATATTTTTTGGTCAATTCATCTCTTTCGCCTGCCACGTAGGATTGCCACTGAGTCAGCAACCATCGGAATTGTTTTGGGTGCATTATTGTCTAACACCGCCTAAAGTATAGTGTATTATTGTCTAAAGTCAATGTTCAGTATTTATCGTCCACTATCCCAAAAATTCAGTATATTAACGTCCAAAAATCTTTTTTTAAGCACCAAAACTAATTACATAATAATATTTTTTTTTATGTATTTTACTCTTTCTAAACCCCTCCTGAAATTGTATAAACTCCCCTAATTCGTAATTTCTTTTTCTTTTTCCTGTCGAGGGTTGGACATCCACTTTCAGAAGTTTGGAGTCATATCTGACGGCAGCTAACGACTACGTCAAACAAAATCGGATTCATCCTCTCTATCTTCTGTAGTTGGTTGATGATACACTTTACAAATTTTTATTTTTATTTTCTTTTGGTTGGTTCTACGACCTCGTCCCTCTATGTATATTTTAATTGCTCTAATTTTACTATGTTTTTGTTGTTAGACACTTGACATTTTATAATAACAATATGTCAATATTTGCAGTTTTCAAGTATGCATGATCACTTAAAAATCATATAGTCGAAAGTTTTTAAAGCTTTTAAGTACTATGCATGGTCTCTCTTTTCTTAAAGAAAAATTATACAGTCTAAAACTTTTTAATTAAAAATATGATTACGACATTTTGAAAAGGTCTTATGACCAAGAAGTAGTATTTCATTCCCAAGTCACTTTTAATTATAAATATTATTTAAAATGATTCTTAGAAATCTTCAAAAAGTTTAACAAACAAGTCACAACCATAATATTTATCAAATTTTAAGATGTCAAAAGTAAAACATAAAAGTTTCTAAATACAATAGAAAATAGGACAAATATTAAAATATATATATATACTCTCTCTGTTCCATATTAATTATCGACTGTGGAAATCGTGCAGTCAGATTTCAAAAATTTTGACCATAAATTTCTCAATATATACAATGAGTTGCTATATAAACTTACCATCGATTATTAGATTCGTAATAAAAAATAATATCATAAAAGTATAATGTTGCAATTGTTAATAACATATAATGTAAGAAATTATCAAATATCAAAGAATTACATTTGAGACCGTAAAAATCAGAACTATAACAATTAATATAAAAATGAGGGAGTATAAGATTGGAAGTTTCCAACAATGTAGTCTTGAAAAAATAACATAAGATTTGGAAGTTTCGAACAATGTCTGTTGAAGGGCACACGATGTACGCAATAACATATAAAAATGCAGTGCCGACGATGAATACAGCCATACAAAGACTACGTACAAAGTCATCCATAAGTGCCTCTATTGCACCAAATCTCCTTGTGGAAATCAAGATTATAAGATTAATTACAAACTCATTTCAAAATCTACCCAAACAAATTAACAGTTTTTTAACATGCTATTCTGTAACTCACTACTCCGGTTAGGGGTGTTCATATTTCGGTCCGGACCGGTTGACCCAAAAAGACCGGACCAAAAACCCGGACCGAATGGTAACCGGTCCGGTCTTCGGTCCAAGTTTTTTACGTTTTCGGGTTCCGGTCCGGGTTGGTCTAAACCCGGAAAAACCCAAACCCGGACCGGAAACCCAATTATTATAAAATTTAAATTTATTCAAAAAAAATATTCATGATATTGTAGGCGCTAATCACGCATAATAAAATATTATCACCTAAAAAAATATTATATCCTAATTCAACAGCCCCTCCCCACAAAATTAGAAAGATAATTATTTTGGCATAAATTCATCCTATTTTAACTTTGTATAAATTCACGTAATTGGTAATTAAATTTTAGCCAACTTTGTATGTATTTGTGCGTGACTACAAATTTTGTCATATTTGTTATGTATTCTACCATATTATTATATCATTTAAATTTGTATAATTCATTACTTTCTAAAATTTCTCACCATAATTTCATAAACAATAACTTACATTACAAAAAAAAATGTAATTTCTAACAAAATGACATACATTAATTAACTAATCAATCATTTTACAAATTTGAATTGAAAATTTTTAAAAAATCTCAACTGGTCCAAACAGGTCTGGGTTGGTCCGGTCCAAGTCCTAATTGGGTTGGTCTGGGTTGGGACCAGTTGTTTCCGGTCTGGTCTTTGGTCCAAAGTTTTGGTTATTTCGGGTTCCGGTCCAGTCCGGTCTGGTCCGGGTTGGTCCGGGTTTGACCCAATGAACACCCCTAACTCCGGTAGAAAGTAATGAAAGTAATATTAATATTTATAAATTTTTACAATTTTTGAGGCACAGGAAAGTATAAATAATTAAAAAAAATTGTATATATTACGTCTAAGATTGTATATTCTTATAATAATTTGTATAAGTGGGACAATACAAAGTTTAAACTTAATATCTAAGAACTCAAAAATGTAATTTGATACCAAGTTATAAACAGAATACGTACATCTAATGAATCGAATGTACTAGAGAATTAGTTACCTTATAATATAGGAAATGCTAAGTATCGAACATGAATTTCTCATTCTAAATTTAATGTTGACCAATTTCAACTACTCAAGTTTAACCTTAATATATTTTATTTTTAAAAAAAAGGTAAGAGATAATAAATTAGACACTCGTCTCAAGAAATATGTTTAGGGATATCCTCATATGAATGGTAGAAAACTCCCTAACATTCAAAGTAAATCTGATTGAGTTCAATGATCAAACTTAACGAGTCAATCTGTAGTTGTGTTCCTTTGCCTATATATATGTGAAATGGAAACCGAGATGAATAAGAGATCACGATATGTCATATATTTTGGACAAGTGTATAGATCTTCAAAGGAACACGTATGATACTCTCCCCGCACCACTCGCGTTAAAACTAGATTATCGCATGTATCCGAAGACAGCTAAATCCTGTTAGAACTGTATCTTGCAAGTCGCAACTCATTCCTCTTTGTTGTAGCTTCAACGACAAAAATGGAAACATCTCCTATATTGAATAAGCCTGAAGAAGCTTGTCATTGTAGTCTCTGATGATGTAGCCCTAGCCACCGACTCTACTAGCTTGGACCAAACGTGACTCCCGAGAAGAAGTGTGACTTGTGTTACTGTTGAATTGTGAAAAGAGATTAGTCAATTCAAGTCGGATCCTCCATTCTGCAGGAGCCCTTTGTGCTCGAACCAATAGCACAAACGTCAACAACCATACTACAGGATTTCCAAATGCTCCAAAGAAGTGCAACAATATGATCAAAGTTAGAAGAATGAGGATAACTCCTCCATGCTAAATACTTTTTTTAAAAATGATAAGTAATTGCCCACATTTTAAAAAAAGATAGAAAGTGAATATTGTTTTCCATGATAAATACATGCATGACATAAAAGTTGTATAGCATTAATTACGGTTGTCCAAGATTTGGATATGTGTTATTTTGGGTCCTAACAAATCGAGCATCAATCGAAAAATTTGATGTTCGATATCCATTTTCTTTTCTAATTTACTAATTTGCGCCGAACGATTTAAAGAGCCCTATTTGAAAAACCCAATGAATAAATCTGTAATCACATTTGATTTATTTTATTCCAGGTGTAACGAAAGTAAATTTCCGAGTCAGAAATGCCGCAAATACCATGTTATTTGACTTTCTTTTATTAAAAATAAATAAATAAATAATGAGCAAGAAGCCAATGCAAGGTGATGTGCAAATATTAGAGTAAAGTGATAAACCAACCACTACGATGTATCCGAGTGTACCATACATCCTCCCTCCCAAACAGAGTCAGTTTAAAAGCGTTCAACCCCGCGTCATATTTCCCCACTCCCAACACAAATACACAAAAACTCTCATCAAACTTAAACTAACCAAACCATTTCACACAAAACTCCCCCAAAAAAACCAACCAAAAAATGGCCATGAAACCTCTCCTCCTCCTCTTCATCCTCCTCCTCTCGGCCGGAGCCAGGGCCCACGCCAGCATGGGCTCACCGGAGGCCGTAGGGCTGGGCCTGGTCCTGGGCCAGGCCCAGTCCAACCAGTGCAACGGCCCGATGGGGGAGTGCTTGGACATGATGAGCAACGAGTTCGAGATGGACTCGGAGGTCCACCGACGCATCCTGGCGACGAGCCAGTACATAAGCTACGGGGCCCTCCAGGCGAACCGGGTCCCGTGCTCGCAGCGTGGGCAATCCTACTACAACTGCCAGCCTGGCGCCACCGCCAACCCTTACACCCGCGGCTGCAGCTCCATCACTCGCTGCCGCCGTTAGTTCATTAATTACTTAGCTTCCTTCAAGTTTACGGTTTTAATTTATATGATATGATATGATCAAGGTAACATTTTCTGTGAGATGGTATACATGATGTGTATAATTTGGTCCATCCTTTTATTTCCTGTCTCACAGTGACTATTTTTATTGAGATAATTCATCCAGTTTTATTGATTTTGTATCCGTGATGTTACAGTCATAATAAAGTGTGTGCATTAATTTTTATAAGTGTATATTTTGAATTTGAATTTGGAATTTGGGTAAGTGTGCATCGTTGTGATACTGCAGTTACGTTACTATCTTAGGGAGTTTGAATGAGGGGATATGGTGTTGTTTAATTGTTTAATGGTGGGGTTGGGCAAATCTCAATGCCCCTTTTATTGCTCCAAGACACGGAATCTATTCATGCTTCTAACATGGTTCCTTAAGCAACTCGTTTATTAGATTTCTTTATGAAAAATATGTTCTGATAAAAAACTATTTTGTTGCAGAAAGGTTTTAATGGTGTATATATTTTGGATATGTATTGTTTAAGTAAATCTATTGTCTACTAAACATTACGATTATTCATCCAAACTCTTCTGTCTATGAACTTTGAACCAATAATAATATTTTGTTAAGGTAAAACTACCTTGTTACATACATATTTAGATTTGGCGTGAGCGTGATCAACACTAAGAATTATCGTAACCAAATTACATGTGTGACCTCACAAAAGGGGAGGGATAAAACATAAGCCTTTTTTCTATTGGCTACACTATGGATTTTTATTTTATTTTTTTATTTTTTTGGAGGGGTGCATGAAAGATGTATGATGAAGGAAAGGTTTATCTGATATCCTCCCATGATACTTTACCGAAGATTAAGAGTAGATTGGAGGCATTGGATATAACAACAGCCACCAGTGTAGTCCTGATAACATGATGATTAGAAGTATTAGATAACAATCAATATTAGTAATCTACTACATAAATAAAATGCATTTCCCTAAAAAAAATTTAAGAAAAATCAGTTATAAAATATGCTTGCTTTTATCACATGGAAGCTCTAGAAACCTATTTTCTCTTGGTAAAACCAAAAAGACACAAGTTTATTCCCTAAAAGTTTTATGGGGACAAAGCTGCCAACGCTTGTTTGATTTGGTCATATGCCAAAACTTCAACAGGGTAAGTTGCATATTCAGATAATGATCATAGAGTTGGTACGATCTGCTTACTTCAGATGAAACGGACATTTGAAGTATTCAACAACCGTTGTCTTTATTTTCAGTAACCCCAACTTAGATTTGAGAGCGATTTTACTGTAGTGGCGTAGCAATCACAATGCCCATCATTATCTGAATAAGGCTCTGTTTTTTTATGTGGTGTGATACCACAACTTACTATATCACTCAATATTCTTCCACACTTAACCACATCATACCAAAAATCATTATCAATATATTTTGTTACTTTTCTCTATCATCACTTTTCTTCTTTACTTTTCACATTCTCTCTCCTCAACTACCACAACAACCACATTTTACACAAATTTTATCATATCATTCCACACCTTACCGTACTTTCCACAATTTCACTACACTGCAGAAAAGAACAGGATCTAAACCATCCAAAGTCTACTAATCGTAGACTGCATTACTCTCCAAACACAACAAAACTCATAATCTCCAAACTGAGTACTCTGACGTTAACCACCTGCAGATCCTATCATTATCAAGTTCAAGTGGAGCGTTTCACTGTTTCCCAAGTCATGGAACCACAAGAAAACAAGGACAAAAACACAGCAACTGCACAACAGAAGACCATAAAATATGGAGATTTTCATTGTTCATTAAATACTCTCTAACTGATCAAAATCAGTTACCTATGAAAGTCAGAGAAGCTGACGGCAACATACTGAAATTCTGAAACTACCAATCTCACTAAGCCCCGACTGTTACAGCCAACCAAAGCCATGACACGGAAACATCCCCCACCCGATACCAAAGAAATTTCCAGGAAGGTAAACATTCGTAAGGTTTTGTTAGCTGTCACTACGACCACTTCATAATCTTATCGAACATGACACTACAACCACTCAAAGATTCCAGAGAATGAACGGCAACTCGGCAAGTAATTAGCTAACTTCCGATCATTTCCCCATATTCCCCATAATCAAGCTCGGGAAATACCAACAGTATACTCATTTCAGTGTAACAATCCACACAAAAACGGCAATTGTTTCATCAGAATCCAAGGGGTTTCATTGAAATATTGACGACGAAGTATAACCAAGGCACTAGAAATAGAATATCAAGGCTAATGAACGCCCCTTTTCATACACAAACTCATTCTATCATTCACCCTGTCACTCATTACTAACAGCATCCAAATAGGAGGCTCATACAAATAGAGCAATCCACAGTAAGATAGCATCGGAATACCGTTCTCAGTATTGAAATCCAACTTTGGGAGGGGGAAAGGGGGGAGGGGCAAGCTACAAATCTCCACTCACAAGAAAAAGCACATCATCAACGTTATGCAGAACCTTCATCAGGTTTGCCTTCGTCTTCGGGTTTTGATGGTAGCCCTGGCGAGGGAGACCCTTCAGCTCCCATCTCTGCTTTCAGGTCATTAATGCTCTGCTCTAGTTCATCAATGCGGCTTCCCATCTCATCAAGTGCATTGTAGTTAAGGACAAAACAGGATATTGAGTTCAATCATAGTTTTTGAAAGACACAAAGACCACAAAAGAGCTCTATATTCCTTTTGACGGGAAGAGCTTTATACTCTTCACAAACAGGACAGAACTACATTATTCCAACTCTATATTTCACCTCATGAACCCGTCATTGCCCATCGGTGTAGAGAAACTTAGACAACTTAGACCTTGAAACACAAACTTTTCAGAAAACAGGCGAATCCAACGTCTGGATCTGCTCACACTGAGTCTGACACGGGCAACTATGAGCCCGATAAATAAAGGGGGAAACAACTACTGAAACACGTACTATAGTTAAAGACATTCCATTTAGAGCTGACTGGTGTAACAGGATTCATATCTAGCATAATTTGGGATGACACTACAAAACAATTAGTCCAACATCTCAATAAATGTGTCTATCACTACATAACATGGCATAACAAGAGATAAATTAAAAAGGATATTTTTAGTAACAATCGTTTCAGACATAGCTTGGAACCTAGATTGCTGCAAAATAAAGATGGTTTTGATGTTAGCAGTACCATAGGATACAGTTTATGGTGAAAATAATTTGCTGAAGTCAGGAAAAAGGAGTCACCATTTGCTGCAGAAGGTTTTGTACCTGGGATGAACAGTAAATGATTAGATAAACAATGCTGCGTGCAGATACAGAATTTTACATCCATACGACTAATTTAAAAAAAAAAAAGTGCAAGTTATGGAATTTTAACATCAGTAACTATAACCCAGTAAACCAAGTTTTTTGCTTCAGATATTGTCATATTAGAGAAATTACAGAAAAGGAAGCAAAACGAAAAGTTTCAATATGGTACGCAAAAGTGGACAGCACTAAGCAACACCCAGTTTATGCAAACAGAGAATTCCCTGAAATACTAAAACATATCAAACTGAGAGCCTAGCAGGATAAAGAAAACTCACAAAAGCTGTCATATCAGCAGGAGTTTGCTTAGGATCATCTGAATCATGTCCGTCCTGCAACCACAAAATGTACAATGACACATCAGAATGATTTCAAAAAGCAAAAGGAAATGAAAGATGAAAGGCAGAACCTTCAAATGTAAGCAAGCATGGGGCAGCAAATCAAAGTGATTACGCATAGATAAGGAGAGAAACCTTTGTAACCCCAAAATACATGGCATAAGTAGGACATTAAAGTTTGGAATGGCAACAGTTAGGTACTTCAGTATCACAAAAACAATATGTAACGAGAGAAATCCCATTTTAGGCTACACTAAGTGATTCAAACACAAGCAAAGTAAAAGAACTGGAACAATAGAGATAATAGAACCTCTTTACGGCATCATCTCACAATCAGTTAAGTATTATCTATTTTCTCTCACAGCCACAGGTGATGCCATCTAATGAGACTCAGAAGGTTCACCTAGGTCATCATCAATCCTTGTATAAATCAGGCTCACTTATAGTAAATGTAGAATGCAAATGCTTAGGTAATCAAGCGGTATACTAAAATTTCTCAACTGGGAACACGAATGAATTCTAATTTTGGCTTACAAATCATTGCAGTATGTGGGCTATGCAGGACGGGAATGCAGATGACAAGGGTTTCTTACTGAGGACTAGTTAATTGGAAGCTGGCACTACCCGCCGCATGCAGTGGGAGGAGGGGGGTGTTGTATCCAAATTATCTTTCTGAGAACCTCGCGTTAACTACTTCTGTGTTGCTATACACACTAAAAAACATAGTAGAATAAAACAAAATATACCAACCCCTAATTCTGTCTACTACCTGCTTCTAAGTTCTAACCCAGACTATCCAGTGAAACAATGTATCAGGAAAACATGAGAATGAGATTAATTGCAAGAACTAAGTAGGAGGGCAATTATACGAACTACCAGTAAAGTTTATCATATCATGTGCCAACAAACACAAAATCCTATCACAAATCTTATTATTAAATTTCCTGCCATTTACAAATTAAACCTTCAAATAGATGCCCATGGAGAAGCACAATGTGATAATTCTACTAAACCCTCATCACATTTTCAGTTCAAGCTAGCTGCTCATGCAGCATAATGCCTCCCTGACAGAAAGACTGGAGAACCTTACATTCCAGCACCACATTTGAAACCACAATTTCATACAAACTAATCAGTGGAAAACCTAAATGACATATATCCCTAACACAACAAAAGCAACTTCCCAGACAGTCTCAAAAAGTTTGGAAAAAAAAAATATTCCAGAATAACCAGCCAGAGAATTGAGTTTGCAACAAACAAGAAATCGAAATGCTGAAGTAAACAAAGTTCGATGCCAGATTCGAGATCAGCAAACACAAGTACGATCAGAAATATAGAACGGAATTCCAGATCTAAATTCGAAAAGATTTCTAAACATTGCACAACCATCAAAGGGTTTCATCGACAGAGAAGAAAGAAAATCCCCGAACCCTAAATTTGAAATAGGAGGTGAAGATCCAGAAGAAAGAAAGAGGGATTAGGGTTAGAGAGAGAGAGAGAAGGGTTACCATTGTTGGGGATGGTGTTTGAATTCCCTCGCAAGGAGTTTGAATCGGAGGTTGAGAGTTGAGAGAGCGGATGCAAAGTGCACGAAGAGGAGGAGGAGCGCGGATAGAAATTAAAGGACGACTGTATCCCTCCCTTTCCTTTTCTTTTTCCTTTTTTAATTCTTTTTTCTTTGTTGATAGTTGATACTTTTGTCACAAAAACGCCGTCGTATGCCCCTACTTGATAGTTGATACAACAAAAACAGACTTTGGGGTTAAACTTGCTCACAAGGGATTCAAATGTAGCGGTCTTCCAAAGTATATAGGGATGGCAGTAAGATGGGGAATCCACGTGCTGCCTTACTTGTCAAGGCCCCGCCCCGCTCTGGAGAAAAATTCCTGCTCCCGATGGGGAAGGGGATTGGGATGTGGATGGGGCAAAGAATTAAATCCCCGCGCTGGGATGGAGACAAAAAATTTCCCCAACCCCGCCTAGGAGGGCCCCGCTCAGGGGAGTTACCCACCACATATTCCCCATCTCCGTGCTCGATTTTTTTTAAAATACATAAATATCCTTCTTACATTAAATTTATATGTATAATTTCGGGCAATTTTTAATTTTAATTAATCAAAAACTCTAAGCGTATATAAATGATTTATTCTCTCTAACCATAATTTCTCATTCTCACTCTATAATTGCCTTAATTTTGGTATTATTCTCATCCCCGTTGGGACCCTGCTGGGTTTGGGTATCCGTTGGGGGAAGATTTTGCCTCTGCAACGAGTAATGGGGCGAGGATGGGGGAGGGGTGACCGTGCGGGGATAGGGATGGGGAATATACCCCTCGCACCAGCCCCGTCCCATTGTCATCCCTAATTAAGTGCATATAGAGCTAAAACCTTTTTATATGCTTGGAGTAAATATAAATATGTTTTTTTGAATCAAGCAAACAATGTTACAATAAGTCAATAAGACTTATGGGACCTTTATGTCCAAACATCTCCCTTAGTTATCCGCACATAAAAATAAAAGTAAATACTAGAGATAGGTTACAGTTTTATGTGATATCATTATTTAAATTATGGCCTTGACTGACTGCCCAATATACTGCAAAATTGGCTTCTCGATAGATATATCATAAAGTAAATTCATCAAACTGGTTGAGAAGATTTTTTATGTCTCTAATAATCATGTCGATTTGCCACAGGATGTGAAAAAACCTAGGATAACTTGGATGAGGAACAAATTATCCCCTTCAACATGGACTTTTGAAGATCCAGTCTAGATAGTTTGTTGGAGACCAAAGTTGAGTGATAGTGCCTTCGTCATCAAGATGGAATGAGAACTAATTGGAGTCGCACCTACTTTGCTACTTGGCGAATTGATCGCGAATTACATAACGTAACCTACTATTAAACCTTGATGATTGAGCGCACTATTAAAGTTTAACTTTACCTCTGAATTGTGGCTGAATCTACCAAACTAGAACATAGTTGCTCAATTGTTGACATTTGTGGCGGTCGAACATGGGAAGGGATTAGTCATTGAACGATAATCTACCCCTAGTACGTCATTCCGTGAAGCTTCTCTTGGCACGTATGATGAGTTGATGACTTTTGTAGCTTTGAAGATGGTGTTGTTGAAGGCATAGTTATTGCATTCTTTCCAATTGCTCCAAATAAGTTAAGTAGCCCTTAAAAACTCATTCAGGGGAGTCAATTTTTAATAGTGTTGAGGATGACGCTGCTATCTATTGGTCAAATGAAAAGATTAACTAACCATCTATTGGATTTAGTTACATCGTGTGCGCTTGCAGCCCTGTCAAGTTTTTGGCGTCATTGCTAGAAACTCTGTCCCCAACAGCCATTAAACGAATACTGTTAGATTTACTAAGTTTTTTTTATTTATTTTATTTTGATTTTGATTTTTCTGTTTGATTTCTCCGGTGTTTTGTTTCTTGTTCTTGCTAGGTACTCTCATAGTGTATGCAAAAGTCTCCGTAGTTTGAGTTTGTTCCGGAGATTGAACAAACTTTCCGTTCCAGGAGGAAGAGGCAAAGACAAGAAGAAGCTAGTAGCAAGCAAGAAGAAGGTCCGCGCAAGAGTGCAGAATGGCCAGTGAAGAAAGGAGAACTTTTGGGGCATTTTGTGACTTCGAATGTCACCAACCATCCAACGACCATCAATGTTCCGAATGTGGTGGCGAACGACTTCGAGTTGAAGAACTCCCTCATCAGCTTGGTAAGAGTCATGCCCTTCCGTGGTCTCCCTAGCGAAGACCCCAACAGACATCTTCGCATCTTCCGTGAAATATGCGACAGTGCGATATCTTCAAAGCCAACGGGGCCTCGTCGGATGCAATCAAACTGCGATTGTTTTCGTGCTCACTCGAGGGAAGATCATGGGAGTAGTTTGACTCCCTTCCGACGAATTCCATAAGCACCTTCGATCAACTTGCTAGTGCATTCTTGGCCAAGTACTTCCCGCCAAGCAAGTAAGCGAGCTTAAGGAATCATATTTCCACCTCTGCCCAAGAGCCAGATGAGACTCTGTACGATGCTTAGGAGAGATACGACTTGCTTCTCCAATGCCCCCAACATGGATTCGAGTCGTGGGTTCCCATACAAGCTTTCTACAACGGGGTGGATAATCAGTTGAGGGCTACCATCCTTGCGACGGCCTGAGGGAATATCATGAGCAAGTTGGTCGACGAGCTCCATACCTTGATCGAGCAGATGGCGTTGAATAGTTATCAATGGTCCAAGCCCCGTTCCTCGAGAACAGGAGGGAAGCTCGAAGTTGATGTCATTTCTGTTTTAACTGTCAAAATTGATGTTGTGACCCAAAAGTGGACCATTTGAAGGTGAATGCCCCCCTCCCTTCCCATGTGCTTCATGTAATTCATTTGAGCATTAGACTATGTTTTGTCCTAATGAGTTAGCTAGTAATGAGTCATCTGACCAAGCCAATTTAATTGGAAACCCAAACCCAAGACCGACCTTTGACCCAGTCTCCAATGTTTACAACCCGGGTTGAGGTACCATCCAAATTTTTCCTATCAAAATAACAATCTCACGGGTCCACAACGACAAGCCCAAAGACCACACGGATTTCAAAGACCGACCCAACCTCAACAAGTACCCCAAAAGTCTAACTTGAGGGCTATTTTGGAAAACATGCTTTTTGCTCAACAAAAGCAAGATGAGATTATCAAGCCTTTGGCTAGCAAAGCTGACCAATTGGCCACTCATAACAAAATGCTTGAAGCTCAAATTGCTAGCTAAACTAGTTTTTCCTCTACTCCTCCTGGTAAGCTTCCTAGTTAACCAGTGACGAACCCTAAAGACCAATGCAATATCATAGCCTTAAGGAGTGGGACACAATTGGTGAGGTCTAGGGTCGGAAGTGATGAGCATGTGATTGGTGATGTGCAAAATGAAAATGATGAGAATGTTGTGGATGATGTGAATGATGTTGTGCATGAGGAGGTTTGTGGACTCTCCAAAGAATCTTTGATTAATGTTGTTGTGCAAAATGAAAAGGATCCTTCTAAGGATTTAACAAAAGTTCTCCAACGAGTTTACACTCCCCCCGCGCCTTTCCCACAAACATTGGCACCCATTTTGAGACTACTCCCAGCTAAGATTGTTAAAATCGGGACACTTAACTCGAATCCATGGGATAGTTAGGATCGGAATTAACCCATGTAGGATTGTGGATCGTGTGTAAATAGTAGAATCGTATCGAGGATTTTGGATCATAAAATCGTAGGATCGTAGATCAAGATCGGGATTTTAATAACTATACTCCCTGCCAAGCACACTTAACTGGGAAGTTCCCAACGGATGAGCTATCTTAAAAGAAAGTGCACCTTGATGATATAAGTAGTCGTTTTAATCCCTTTAAGCTACACTTAATCATATATCCAGATTGTTACAATTAAGCGTGTTTGGCTGGGAGCAATCTCAAGATGGGTGACCTCCTGGGAAGTTTTTTCAGACAGCATGTGAGCGAGGACGAAGCACGTTAGAAAGACTTATGGTGATTTGTAAGGTCAATCAACGATCCTTAAAGCAATTATTAGTAATGTCCGTGACCCGGGAGGGGTCGGGGCGTTACAACTTTTGTCTTTCTTTTTTTTTTTGGCTAAATATTTTGTCTTGTCTTTCGTTTTTGCTTATCTCTCTCCAGTATTTAGGCACATATTGAATCCAATTTGTATTTTAATGGATGTATACAAGACCATATTTATAAAAGGGAACAATGTGTTAAATCTTGGAAGTCACCTAAAGCACCATCATACAAACTTAATTTGGGCTATCTAACAATACACGAGCAAATTCTTGTTGGACATAGAAGAATATTTACGGGATTTTGTTGTTAAAAGCATATGATTTCAGGGTGGATAATCTTGAAGTCGATGTAGAAGAACATTTGCATAACCTTAGTAACGGTCAATTGCCATGATTTCAGGGTGGATTATCTTGAATCCATCTTGAAGTCCTTTTGGAGGGATTTGTGATCCTTTCTCTAATCCGTGAAATATACCTCAACTCAATTTCGCAAAGAAATCGACTAAATTGGTGGAGGCTTGTCTAGCTGAGCTCGATTGTAATCAAACCATCGAGATCACCATACACTATTCTCCACCAAATAGTTTGAAAGTGAGACTTTGAATTGGATGAAGTATAGATCAAATATGCAAAGACGCTTAAAGTCTTCCCGGCTCACGAGGAGTAAAGTTGATCTATAGTGTTGGCATTTTGAGCTTGGGCGTCTATATTTCTCCTGAATTAACATGAAAAGGTTAACATTTTCGATGATAATATAACCACCATTTAGGATATTTGGCTAGTGTATTAGATATTCTGTCCTTTTTTTTTAATAAAGTAAGTAGGTTTGGATAAATGAATAATATAGTATGTAAATATCTCATCTATGAATCCAGTCACTTTTATTTTTATTTAGGTTAGTCTTAAGGAGTTACAAATTAAGGACTCCATGTCTCATGTAAAGAAATAGACATAAGTAATGTCCTTAGTAAGCCATACAAGGGGGTTAATTGACCCACAAATTTTTTGGATAAAAAGAAAATTTAAAACTAATAATTGGAAATCAATATTAAAAAAGTATGTTTGGTGCGGTGGTTAGTGACCTTGTGGTCCCTGCTTATAGTCATAGTCACGAGTTCAATTATGGCAAATTTTGTTTCCTATTGTTTTTTTTTTCCCGATGTGGCATAACTTTAGTTTATAATTATGCAAGTTATCTTTTAAAATGATATATTTTTTTTTAAAACCAAACATAACAGATTTCACTAATAGCAAATCATACAGCACTTACAATGAAAATCGTGATTGAACATGGCATAACTTCCATACAACTGATACTAATCTTACTGACGTTCGGCTCCAATTTTTTCGATGATTCTGCATCTTTCTTTGATGACTCTGCATCTTTACCATTAATGGAGAACCTCACAACCCGTGCTATAGCGATTTGAAAGTCGATCTTTATCCAACGTATCAGACCACACTAACTGAATAAAAACTCTAAAAAGAGACTAAAAACCCTAAATAAGGGTACAAAAAATCTTACAAAAGAAGAGACTAAAAAACTCTTACAAAAGAAGAGACTAACTTTCTTTGCGTAAACGTAGAATCAAACTAATAATTTGAGTAGAAATCAATCAAATTGGAATTTACCATCGACAAAAGAATCGATGGCAGCTCCTCCAAGGAAATAGAGGCTAGGGTTTTTAGAGAGAAAGAGAAAAGAGGAGGCTACAGTTTGTATTGGTTATTTCTCTCCTAAAATGATATATTATTTATTGCTAGTTTGATTGAATAGAATTATCACTTTGTGTTGGACTTTTTAAGTTTTTATGAATATACAGATGAATATTAAATTATTTGGAGTGATGGTGATAAGTTAAAAGTCACCGACCCATTGATAATCTATTAGTCACATCATATTAAAAATTTATTAATAATATCACTTATTAGTTATGGTCTATTATTAGGATATACGATCACTCGCCAATTATATATTTAAAATATGTATCTATTACTTTTTCAGAATTAATATTACTTTTGTGTTATTTAAATTTATGTTATCTGAATCTGATATTTTTCTCAAGCTTTGCATCAAATATTCCGTTATTGATTTTTCAAAATTTTTTTGCTCGACACTCCAAGTTTTGAATGCCATTGAATCAACCATATTACATTGAATAGTAACAAATTAATAATTAACAAAATCAGACCAATGTATATCCATTATATACCTTCCCGTAAGAAAGTCACGATATATATATATATATATATATATATATATATATATATATATATATATATATATATATATATATATATGAGTAGTCAACACTGAATAGTCATCATGCTCCCCATACAGATCGTTGGCACCCTCTCCTCCCTTCAACGTGTCTTCTCTGCATGTCTTGCTGTCCATCCTCCGTTAATTCCTTAGCATCATAAAAAGGTAAACTTCTTACTTCTCCTCTTCATATAATAATAATCCCCCGCCAATTCCCATTATCCAAAACTGTTAGACAAAACAAACAAAACCATGGAAACCCAAAACCTTAAGCAAAGAACCAGAGACGAACCGCCGCCGGCCACCGCCGCCGGCGAAACCTCCGGCCGCCCTCGGCGGAGAGACAAACGGATGGCGATGGCGAAACGCGGCCTTCGGTCTTTAGCCGTTGCAGTTTCGATCCCGGTCCTCGTCACCCTCACCAACATCTACTTCTTCGGTACAAGTGACAGTTACAAGATGAGCACCCGGCCCAACTGGGTCCCACCCATATGGGCCCTACACATGGCCTGTTTGGGCTCGGCGTTCTTGATGGGCCTCTGCGGCTGGATCGTTTGGGCCGATGGCGGATTCCACCGGAGGTCAAGCGCGGTGCCCCTTTACTTGGGCCAGTTTGGGCTCGGCCTGCTTTGGGACCCGACCGTGTTCAAGATGGGTGTCAATTCGGTCGGGTTGGTTATAGCACTTGGGGTTTGTTGGGCTTTGTTTCGGTGTTATAAGGTGTTTAGAGAGGTGAACCATATTGCTGGTGATTTGGTGCTCCCTTGCTTGGGTTGGGCAGGGTTACTTGCTCTTGTAAATCTCAAGTTCCTCTTGGCTTAATCATGGAAAGAGTTGGAGACTCTTTGAGTCATGTTTGTTGTAGTTTAAACATGGTATTATAATTATACCTTTTACTCCTTTTGGATGCCTTGTTAATGACTTCATATCATGTGTGTGTGTGATAAAGTAATTCCAGCATTGGATACCATAGGGACAAGCAAGAACAGTGCAATTAAACAGTGAGATCATATGGCAAAAGCTAAGGGCCTGGGTTTTAAGAGCATTTGGCCAACAAACCCTATTCCATTGCACTTTAAGTCTTTAACTGCATTTCAATTCACCTACCAATTCAATTTACCTGTCAAGTGCATTCAATAATAAATATTGTCAAGTGCATTAATTTACACTTCAATTTACCCGTCAAATACACTTTAGCAAGAGGGTGAGTGGTTCCAAACTTGGAACTCGAACCAGTCAAACGGGTTAAGGATAAGGTTCCGAGTTTTAGGTACCCGGAACCGCTCATCTTATAATAGCAACAACTGGCACAACAGGAAACTGACCTAAAGAACAGGCCCTAGTGAAGGGGGACAGCATAAGTTTTCCCAAGAGATGCAACACTATTGGAGACCAACAAAGGATGGTATCAATTCCCTTGAGATGATACAGTAAAATTATGTCAGTAGAAAAGAACAAAAGAATACTTTTTTATGATTAGGAAAAATAAAGGATAGCCAGATAGAGATCAGATGAGAAACCAACAAAAAAATACTGTGCAAACCTACCTAAGTACATACATTGCACCAAAATACAAGGCCTAGCATTAGTATCTAAAAGATCACCAATTAGCAACATACAACACCTAACAGGAAGTACAACAAAGGAATTGTGACAAAGGAAAAAGTGAGCAACCAGCTCAAGTGATAGTACACAGGCTGCTGATGACAATTGACAAACAAAGCAGCCCAGAGTTACATCTTCAACATCCTACTGACTCAATGTATCATTCCTTGTTCTCCTAACTACTCTGCTACTCAATTTTGTGTGAGCAAACCCATACATTTTTAACACCTGATTGTCCCCGAAATTGAAAGCTCTATCCATCTGCCTCAAGCACGTCTCTGCAGGGTAATCCCCAAACTTTCCACAAGGCTTGCAACCCACAAAATGGGTGACCAAAGGCCATCTATGGTCACCCAACCCAGGATGGTAATTTTTCATCATCTCCTCGTACCGATCAACCAAAATCCCCCAGTACCCATGTAAGTAATAAGCATTCTCCAAATAAACCTTATCACCCCACTTATCTTTCTCCTTGGCTAACAAATAAACCATGGCAGACTGATCATCTGCTTCGAAAATCGGACGACCTTTCAACTCCCTCGAAAGAAGCTTCCCGGCTTCAACCCTAATCTTCCCCTTCGGTCCCATTACCGCCCACGCATCAAGAAGGTCAATTGACCACTGAGAATTCCTAATCAAAAAGCTCCCAGTATTCAACCCGACCCAGTTCTTCTGATCGAAAACCATCTCTTTCCCACCATGCATTATCAAGTTATAACCCACATACCTCTCCCATGGTAACTCGAACTCCATGTCAGTAAACAAAGCATCACTATCCATCCACCACAGAAATTCAACCTCCGGGTGACCCAACAAAAGGGTCTTAATCAAGGGCAGCTTTGCCCAGAACCCTGACATTTCGGCATTGAGCAATGCCATGTTATAGAAAATCTCAATACCATGTAACCGACAGTAATCGAGCTTATTCTTTATCGACTTCAACAAGTAATGGTCACCCACAGGGTTCTCACAGGGCTTAGGGGAAGAGCCAGTGACTAGCAAAACCCTAGGTTTGTTCTTCTTCCCAATGAAATTGGGAAATTCAGGATGTTCTTTCAACCATTTCTCTCTACTCTTATCCCAATCCACAACCTCAGGCCCAAGTCTATAATGCAACGATCTCAATTCGATTTCACCATTACTCTCAACATCACCCTCATAATCATCATGAAAGAACTTGGCATGATCAAATGCGTTGTAATTGAAGATATTATTCGAGGATGACGATTTTACCTCTTCAAGAGCACGGCGAGATTTGAAGGAAGCAAAGCCGTTGCGGAGAACGAGGAAGTCTTGCTCCGGCGTTCCGAACTTTCCGGCGCCGATGGTGCCACGTAGGACGACGATGGTGAGGAGGAAGCAGAAGAAGGTTACATTGCAATGGCGGAAGAAGCGGTGCAATTGCCGAGCTCTGCGAACTCCTAGGCAGGTTTCTAGCATTGTTGTGTATGCCCTTCAATTCTCTCTCTCCCTGGAGAATTTACGGGGAGTTCTGAAGAATTCGGATGCCAGTGGTGTGATTGTGAGAGCAGATGGACGCCATTGTTGAGGATGGAGAGAGCATTTCAGGGATTGTTGATAGCTGGGAGGGAAACCCTAGAAATTGAATTTTGCGAGGATGCTGCCTGTACCCGTGCTTGGTTTGGTCCTTCCCTCTTTTGGTGGTTTTAGGCAGGAGAGAAAGTCCCTGTCAAAAAATTAAAAAAAAAGGTGAAAAAAAAGTTCATGTTATGGAATAATTGTGTGAATGTCCATACTCTTACTTTTCTTAATAATGAAGTTTTCTTAGCGATGAAGTATTCTTAGCGATGAAGTATTCTTAGTGATGAAGAATCCTTGTATTATAAATACTTCCTCGATGGCAATGAAATATTCATTCATTTCTTTCTCTCAATTCCTCTGTCTCTATTCTCTCTCCACTTTCTCTTATATTCATATATTCATAACACGTTATCAGCACCAAACTCCTTAATTCACATAATTTGGGTCATTGAATCAAGATAGTTGGAAAATCGTTCTGGTTCAATTCTTTCATCTCAAGGTGAGTTTTGAATTATTGTTTGTGATGAAGTTTTCTTATTACACCCCAAACTATCTTTAATTCATTCCACCGTTTGAAAATTTGTCAATTTAAAAACCCGTATGTTCATAAAAGAAAATCCGGATGTTTGTCAATCTTTTGCCAGATTTTTATTCATTTGCGGCTTTAATCTTCTTCTTGTTCTTATCTTTTCGGTAAGCATTGAATCGATGATGCATCAAATTCTGATATTTGGTTCCTACACGCTAGCTAAATTTGCAAGAGATTGGTTTCAGTGGATATATTGTGATATTATCATTTGTTTTGGAGTGATTGTGGTATCATCATCATTTTGCATGTTTAACTTCAATTTTGTTTGAATTGTGTTGCTTAATTTGGAGTCATTAAAATTCTAAATTGTAGCCAGAATCTTTTGCTTTTCAATTCACTTGTTTATTATTCGTAAAGTTTGTGCCAATATTTTCATATGGAATAGTTTAGCTAACTGTGTAAAGTATTGAACGTTTTATTCCTTTTATTTTTTAGTTATAAATTTACTCTACTATTGAAAATTTCGTCTAAATTCACTGGTGAACCAGAAGTTCATCTCTAGTTACGAAAATTTCGTTTAATTTTATGAGTGAATTGGATATTCACCGGAACGGTAAGATTTTTACCTAGTCTCATTAAGTGAACCAGAAGTTCACGCATATGTCGGAAGTTTTATCTTATGAGTGAACCAGAAGTTTCCTCTAATATTGATAATGTTATTTAATTTTATTAGTGAACGAGAAGTTCGACCCAATAATAAGAATGTTGTCTTATTTTCATTAGTGAACCAGAAGTTCACTCTAATGTTAAGAATTTTATCTAGTTTTATTAGTGACCAGAAGTTCACTCTGATATTGAAACAAAAAAAAGGGATTACTTATCTCATTGGTGAACCAAACGTTTATCCTACCACTAATATTGAATTTTGCTTTCGTGGATTACACGTATTAGTAGTGAACCAGAAGTTCACTCCAATCATTGAAGTTCTATATAATCTCGTTAGTGAACCAGAAGTTCGTTTTCCTGCCAATTAGAGTATAGAGTTGTTAATTGGCATAAGAATTGTTAAAAGGCGATGATAGTATACTTGAGGTTATTAAGATTTATATCGTCGATTAAATCGAGTATTTTTATTACAAGTGTGGAGTTTTAATATTTAGATGAGAAATGTTCATAAATTTTATTAATAATGACCTATTGGTTCATTAGAACTCCCAAATGATTTTGTCTCTTTCCCTGAAGTGAATGTGGTTGGATATAAACTCAAGAATCATGAGCAAAACAAAAGTCAGGCCAATAGCCGTGACAGTCGACATAGCTATGGTCGTAGTCATGCTAAAAGCTGATGTCTCTAGCAGGAGTAGAAATACGTAATTGGAAAGCATGAATGATACAAAAGTGAGAAATGTATTATTAACGAGGAAATAGAAACCACACGTACCTGTTGTACGTTATAATATCTTGTTGAACCTTATCAAGTTTAATAAAAAAGCACAAGATATTATTTTATAAACTTTTGATAGTAAGTGATATTATTGTTTATGTTGTGCACGTTGTTTTAAGCTGCTACTTCTTAGATATCTCTCTCTTGACATTGTTCAAAGACTTTAGTGATTGTTGTGTTTTAATTATTCTGCAACCCCTTTGTTGATATGTGCATAATTATGAAGTAATATGAGTCCTCATGTGATGCTATTATTTAATGAATATTCATATGATTTGATATATATGCACCTTATTGAAAATGTTATGCATGCGAAATGCGAGTAATATGTTCTCATCTATCTAATAATATCTATGATCTATTGAAATTAGTTAATCATATTGAATGATTAAGTATTTTTCAGTATTCATGAACAATACTACTTGTTTCGTAATGTCTAATCACAAAGTGCATTGTTATTGGTTGTCCAAATATGCATGAACTTTATTTCCTAAGCATAGTACAAATTATAGTGCGTATTGGATATTTGATTGTGATACTATATGAGCAAATGGGTGGAATCTATCTTTATGAGAATTTAATGATATTTATGTGACTATTCATTATACTCATAGACATGTTTTAAATGTAATCAATGATCTCGATATCCATGATTACTGCATGTTAACTATGGAGTATTTAACTTTCAAGAGTTATGTATTTGCTTCTGAAGTGGAATTTCTTTTTATAAGTGATTAAAGTACTTTTACTATATGCTTTACATGCATTAATGTTATATTTATCTTGAAGTGAATTTCATGCATACTTACTTGATTGGAACATGAATAAATGAGGTGATAGATACATGTCCTGCAGACACTAGAACAACACACATTTTTAGTAATAATACATTACTTATTATCCATTGATGAGGGAATCAAATATTAGCATTATATATGTGGAAATCTACTTTGATTCAAGGCTCCAGAAGAGCGCGTATAATATTACTTGGTGTAACTAACTTTCCTATTGTGGACGTACTTCTCTCCACTAAGTTAGTGTCAAAGGTAACTTATTAATTAAGTTTCAAAGGTATTCGTGGGAATGAATACCTGCATGTTGAGACGAATGAAAATTGATTTGAGCAACATGTGTGTTGAAAAAGATATCATCCTTATTTTCTGGGTTATTTTACATAACTAATTAACCCAATTGAAACAGATACTCTAGTAAACCAGAAGTTTACTATTGATGAAGACATTATCATAGTTGGAGCATATTGGATCAATCCTCTCAAAAAGAACTCATGTGGATATATTTTAAAGGACCAGTAGATCCTTAACCAAATGAGTTCTAATTAGTTGCTCACTATCAAAGAAATTAATTATAACACCATCATTAGCAAAGATATGGATCAAATCCCTTAGATTCATGGGTTGTGTACAAGTGATGTTTGTATTGGTCCTGTAGACCCATATGTAAACCATTTGAATATAGTATGACTTTACTTGATACATCAATGAGATAATCACTTGTATCTTTACTATCAACTTGCAACTTGACGCTTGCTAGATTGTTTGCTCAATTGATTTACGAGCACATTTCATATTATCAATCAAGAAGATTCATCTTGATAATGATGGTGAAGGCTTTTGATAGTTTTTGTATGCCAATGGACATAGATGTTAAGCATCGTATGTCAAATGTTTATATGTAAAATGATCCTGCAGAATCATTGATATATGAGATGTTGAGTATATAATAAATGGCAAACTTATTATTTTTGAGAGCAGAGCTTACTATAACTTTTCAGGGACATGTCATGTTACATGCACCAACATTGATCCAAATAAGGCCAAGAGGTTATCATGAATGTTTATTTCTCCGCTACAATCGTTCCTGGCCATGAACCAAATATCTCCCACCTATGGATTTGATCATGTGCGATATATGCTCCATGATAACGCACTAAGATGAGACCCCGAAGGAATTGGGAGTATATGTTGGGTATGAATATCCATTCATACAATAGAACAACTCATTGGAGATACACTAATGGCACAATTTGTCGATTGTGATGACACAATTTTCCCAACATTAGGGGGAGAAATCAAGTTGTTGGACAAGGAAATAAATTGGAACGAATTATTATGATCCTCGTACAATGTAATGTGAACTGGAAGTTCAAAATATAATTCGTCTACGAACTTGAGCGAATCATCGCCGCTATTCTAGTGACCCACAAAGAGTTATTAAATCCTATGTCCCAACTACTAATGCTCCTATAAGAAGTGATGTCCCAGTAGGACAAATTGAATTATTAATGAGTCTAGACCACATATGAAATGTGGTAGACCAATCGGTTCCAAAGACAACAAAAATCCTCGAAAAAGAAAAGGAGCAAACGATTAATGATAACCGAAATGAGGAAATTTTGACTCCAGAAGAGTCCTCAATTATGACATATGTGGAAGTTACACCACAAGCTCAGGCGCCTGAAATTCGTGAAAATGATGAGATCTTAATCAATTATGTCATGAATTAGATAAGGTGGAACCAAAGTGAAGTTGACGTCGATATCATATTTGATTGTATAATATAGCGCTCACGATTGTCAGTAATCATGAGGATCGTGAATTTATGTCTGTTAATGAATACAGACAAAGATGAGATTGGCCAAGTGGAAAGATGCATTTAAGGATTAGATTCGCTTGTAAAATCGAAAAATATCAGGACCTGTTGTCCATACACCAAACTGGTGTAAAATTTGTGGGATAAAGTTATGTCTTTGTGTGAAAACAGAATGAGAAAAGAAGATTATGAGGCACAATGAGCGACTTGTTACATAAGTGCTTCCGCGAAGACTTAGTATCGAATATGAAGGAATATACTCCTATGTAGTTCATGTCACTACATCACGATACCTTAACATTGGCAGTACATGAAAAGCTAAGAATGCATCTTATGAATATCGATATAGCTCTTGAAAATTTTGATAATGATATTTATATAAAACTCCTGAAGGATTCAAAGTGCCGGAAGCACATATTAAAATTCTCGAGAATATTGGTTATTTAGTTGATAAACATTTATGTGATTAAAGCAATATGGACGCATATTGCATAATCAAATAAAATGATTAAATGATCCGGATCCTAATTGTTTGTAAATGCTATTGATGGTTTGGACTCCTGAAGAAGTTCAAAAGTTGTGGATTGCTTTACAAAAGCATTTGGAATGAAAGATTTTGGTAAAATATGTTGTTGCCTTGGTTTACAAATTTGCACACTTTGAGAATGAAATTTGCATGCAAATCAATTTACGAGCAAAGTCTTTGAAATAATGTTGCATGAGCAAAGCACTCCCTTTTAAGTACCCTGGTAGTGGTACAATCATTTGATATGAAAACAACCCCCTTTTGATCACGAAAAGATGATGAGAAATTTAGTTGTCCTGAAGTACCGTATTTGAGTCCTGAAGTACTGTATTTGGGTCTTGAAGTACGCATTTAAATGATATTGAAGCACTGACGTATCTTGCTAATCATACATGATCTAACCTATTTCGGTACCTCAAAGGTACTAGCGATTTGGATATTCATCATCCCCATCGGCTCAAAATTGGTATGATTAGCTATGTTAATCTTGGATATTTACCTAAATCCTATGACACTTGATCACATACTAGTTATGTGCACGCTGAAATAGATATTAAGCAAATTCGTTTCAGTTAGAATTAAGTTGATTCATGTATCAAACCACTTTTGACTGCAAAGTTTAAAGTCAGTGATGAAGTTGAATTACATCAACTCAAAGATCTTCATTGATGTTCTCATCAGGGGGAGTAATACGCTCTGTACTCTTTTTCCCTTATCTGAGGTTTTGTCCCATTGGGTTTTCCTTAGAAAGGTTTTTAATGAGGCAGCATATCTTAGCATATCAAGAATTATGTACTCTTTTTTCTTCACTGGGTTTTTTCCCATTGGGTTTTTCCTAGTAAGGTTTTAATGAGGCATATTCTTTGGCAATGGACATTCAAGGGGGAGTGTTATGGAATAATTGTGTGAATGTCCATACTCTTACTTTTCTTAGTAATGAAGTTTTCTTAGCGATGAAGTATTCTTAGCGATGAAGTATTCTTAGTGATGAAGAATCCTTGTATTATAAATACTTCCTCGATGACAATGAAATATTCATTCATTTCTTTCTCTCAATTCCTCTGTCTCTATTCTCTCTCCACTTTCTCTTATATTCATATATTCATAACAGTTCAGTATTTTTCCAACGTTACAATTTATTACATGTAAGGGGAGCATATGCTCCAAATATTACGATTGGTAACTCTTATTATTATAATAATTTACTCTTATTATTATAATTGTTTACTCATGTTATTATTCACTATAAATATTCTGAAACACCTTATATATATTGTTCAAATATTAGTCCTTATGTCTCAAAATATATATTGTTCAAATATTATGCACTTTCTAAAATAAAAACTTTTATTCATTGAAATTTCTAAAATATCTTTAATTTGAATTTTAAAAAGTATTTATGGGAGGGAATGGAAAGTAAAATTAATATTTTAGATTTAAAATTAGGGGCATTATTAGTATTTTGATTTTAATTGATATTATTAATTTATTTTAAAATGCGTGTTAAAATTACATGGACAAATATTTTGAAATGGTGGGGATATTATGAATATAAAAATAAAATAAAAACAATAAAGTTGTTTTTAAGTCGTGTTTTTTAGTTGAGTGATGTCTTGTGCTCTACCAGGAGCAGTGCCCCATTATACTCAAAGTGTCCATGGACACCCTTAACTGTAAACAAAATTTAAACAATCTGTTACAATGTAGGAGATTATTTTATGTTTATATTAAGTGAACACTCTAAAAAATGTTAATAAAAGTGTCAAATTTTAATATACCAGTCCAACTATCCAAAATATTATTAAATGAACACCCCTAATTTCAAAGTGTAATCCACCACTGTCAGCTATACAATATAATGGTTGATTATTGAAAAAAAATAAAAGGATAATCATGGTCATCCCAATTGTTTATAATTACATAAATAACCTAGTGTAATTATCTTTAAAGGATCTACCTGTTTAGTGTTTTGTATCGTTGTCCTTGAATTAAATCCTCGCTCTTCACTTTGGCCAAACTATAATCCTTTTACAAATAATAATAATAATAATAATAATAATAATAGTCATTAGAAAGCAAAAAAGAAAGAAAAAAGGAACTTAGCACTAACAGCAGGTTCTCTCTTGCAAACTCATCAATTTATACTGTTATGTATAACATGACTACATGAGTTACATTACACCAAAATAGATTTGAACCAAATATAAGCAATCTTACTGCAGCTGTGCTGAATAAAGAGGATAGCAGTATCTCAGCAATAACAATCCCATAACCAACCTTACTGTTGGTGAATAGATGTGTCCAAGTTCCAGTTGACCCTTATTTGCTGATAAAGCCCCTTGCAATGTTTCACTATTGGCTATGCTTAATTTGAGTTCAATGAGGACAAAAGCACGAGCAAGGGTTGAATTTGTTCTGCAAATAGCATGGAGCGCCCCTCGATATAGCTGAACTTGACGTCGAATACTTGATATACACTCAGTTGGGCTACTCAGAAATGCAGAGCTTCCTGAGAGTAATAGAGGTTCTCCTTTTCTGGTCAATGTCCTGACCATGCCAAACCTGAAACCCTGGCTTCCGATTAATCTCATGCTTCCAACGGTAGCGGGCATCCCCCCACATAATAACGAGTGATCCTGGGTTCAGGTACACAGGGACTTTCGTTTCCTGAGCGACTTCTTGCCCGTCCTCTTGGACAGGTGAAAAGTGCATGATGCAAGGCGACTCCAGTGAGACTATAGCAATCCCATCGTCGAATCGCATCAGGTCAATGTGTGCGCAAATCCCCTATATATAAAGGCATTAATCATTCATAAACAAGCAAGGAAGTCGGAACAAGTTATAAGTTGGAACCTTTATGACTACAGCCTCTTCCCACAAATTTTAAACACTTCAGAGTGATGTATAAATATTTGCCTGGTCATATCCCAAGTTGAAATGTCAACCTTGCTCATTCTTAGGAGGGAAATGTTGGAGAGCATTCTCCCAATGAGTGACCCTGACTGCAGGTGCATAAATTACGTTGCTCAAGGACTAGAAATGTGATCAACTGAAAAAACATATCAATCCAAAAAACGCCCCAAACTTGACTCTCAAGTGCATACAGTGTCAAGGAACTTTGGGTTGTGGAACAGTTGTTTGATGCACAATTAGAAAAGTCACATCATAGCTCAGACTTGCAGCAACACTTATTGTTAGCAACGTCACTTAAGCAAAATAGTTGCTAGATTATCACTGTTCCAGTGGGGAAAATGATTCACAAAGAAAATATGAAAACTGGATAGCTCAACCGCACCTCACCTGGCTGGTACATATTCACAATAAGTTGATCAAAAAATGGATCCCTCCACAGCAATTCTGATGGCAATATACAGGCGTCATTACCACGCTTCAGAACTCCATTGTCTGTTTCCCCATCACCAGCACAGACTGCCTCACGAATGCAATCAGAAAGCTCAACAGCCCAGAAAGGAAGATCACCAAATCTCATAGCCTGCACTAGGATCAAATATTTTCTAAGTAAGAAATAATAGAACATCAAAAAGAAAGAAAGAAAGAAACCAATGTCCTAAAATGCAAAGAACAGAAATTACAATCCAACGAACAAAATAACCCGACTATCACATTTCTAAGAGAATTTCATGATGAAGGCACATTGACAAAGGGATTTAAACAAATCACATAGACACGACGTGTCGGTTCTCAAAAGATTAGCAAACAATCATGGTTTGGGTATAGCCATAAAGATACTAAATCAAGTCTAAAAGTACCAATATAGTTTCATAGAAGAGTTAATAGAATATGAAATTTGGTAAAATTGTTATTCTCCTTAAACATTGTAGAAAAGTTAATTGTCCCCAGTTTTTCCAAATTTGTTGCATGCTTATTGTAATAAGAACCAAGAAGTCAGTCAGATGATAAGAGAATCTTTCTGGCTTCAAGATCAAATTCCTAAATTTCCAAGGGAAAAAACTATAGGCTCAAGACTCAAGAGACCTAGCTCCATAACAGAACTGACACATCTTATAAGCACATCAAGCTGATGGCACAATTACGCTAGCAAAAGTTCCATAATACTTGAATTGTCCAGCTTGATTGCACAACGACCCACGCCCTCTTTTCAAAACAGAATTGCGACAAAAATAGTCGAAAAGGTGAAAGACAGGCATTCCAAAGATCTGATGCTTTCTACCAACTTTATTGGAGGGAAAAGGGCCTTGTACTATGCAGCATTCTACAGTGTGCAATTTCACATATTTGCATTAGCCCGAGTGCCTGACAGCCTTCTTCTTTGTCTTTGTTCCGATAGTTAAATGATTGTATGAGTAAGATCATTCACATAGTATTTTTCTTGGTCTGATAGTAAATAAACACAAAATATTTGTGTGCATTCCTAAAAGAAGTAATACTATTATACAAGGTACAATGGGTTTGGTGAGTTGTAAACCTCTAGATCAGCCCAAAACCAACAGTCCAAAATCCTGCTCAAGCCAGGTATGGAGGGGTCAGATGCAGCAATGTTACCCCTAGATTTTGCAATTTAGAGAGACTGGTTCCAATCGACCCAAGATTTAGAAATTGTTCGCTACCAACAAGTCCATGGAACAGAACCCTAAATCTCTAGTCAGCCACTCTTACATAAAATGGCTTCACCAATCACCGCACATTATGATTACAAAAGGTGCAGCAAATAGAAATACAAATCTTGTTAGTTTCGGAAATCAAGCTCAAACCATACCTGATTGTGAGACAACTCAGTGAACCATCCTTCTGCAATCAGAATTAGAATATCAGCAAAGAATACCTGAACAGAGCTCTTTCTAAACAGAAAACCATGAGTACTCCAACAAACATATTCGAAAGTGAACCCCTCGTTAATAACTGAATCAACCAAATCACATAAGAGAGGCATAAAGTGCAAGCCCAACATAAGAGAAAGTACACCATATTCTACAAGGAACACACTAATCAGAATAATGAAAAGAAAACCACAGCGTCAAAAAACACCGTTAATTACAATTATATTTTGCCAGGAAAACAGGAAGTAAACCTAGCAACTCAATCCCAATTTGATGAGAACAACTTAGAAGAACCCTTTACCAGACTCCCAAGATATATCCTCGTCCATGCATCCAACAGGTAATTACTCTGATCGCACCTATAGTCAAACCCAATCTCAAGATAAAGTAATCTTTTGCCAACAGTCGCCTCTGATAGTTCTCACCCAGCAGCAGCAAACTATTCCAGGGAACACTAGGAACTACACCTTCTTGCACAACAAACAACAATTGATCATCAAACTACTTAGCCTTCTTATTCACAAGGGACATTATAAATCCCATCTTCAGTTTAGTATTTCTCACATTAGCCTTTCACTACTCTCATTATGACTCTCCCATGTTAGAGCCTGTATCCTTCCTAATGTCACATCAATTGATATTACGTAGATTTCCATTAATGATCACCCGGGTATTCTTCTCAGTCCACTTTAGCATATTCAAAGCATAACCCCGTTTTCCTAGTTCATGCTTCTGATTACACAAAATTTAACAATCATCATCGGAGAACAAGCAAAGTAAATCACATAATGCTCGCCGAATACCAAATCACTAGGAACTACACCTTCTTGCACAACAAACAACAATTGATCATCAAACTATTTAGCCTTCTTATTCACAAGGAACATTATAAATCCCAACTTCAGTTTAGTCTTTCTTCACATTAGCCTTTCACTTCTCTCATTATGAGTCTCCCATGTTAGTGCCTGTCTCCTTCCTAATACCACAACAATTGATATTATGTAGACTTTCAGGTATACTTCTCAGTCCACATTAGCATATTCAGAGCATAAACCCTTTTTCCTAGTTCATACTTCTGATTACACAAAATTCAACAATCACATACAGCTCCCCGAATACCAAATAAAACAAGCTAGCTCATTCACCAACATGAGCAAGTCAAGCAATCACATCAACCCAACCGACACAAGTTACCGAAACAAGAGAGAAGGCAGTACCATTTTGAATGGCAGATAGAAGAGAAGACTGCTGAAGAGGAGATAGAAAGTCAGTGCAAAGCCACAGGCCGTTGATGGCTTCAATTCGTTGCCATTGCCAGCACCAGCTAGGGTTAGTGTTAGGGTTAGGGTTAGAGACTGATGGAGGGGGAAGAAAACCGCGTTCGGCATCAATTGATTGGCTATGAATTGGTGGTGAAGAACAGAGATTACAGAGCTCCTCGTCGTCGCCATCAACATCGACGACCTTGGGTTCGTCTTGTTCACTGTCTGATGATTCGCCAAACACGTCCCTAAGAAGCTGCCTCTGGTTTTCCATAATTAACCTACACTTCACTGCCCAGTTGATCGGTTGATCCCTCTCTCGCAAATTGAATTGCTGCCGTATTTGTTATTTGGTTATAAAAATTCTACCATAGTTGAAAATAAAATCAACTATGGTAGTTGATAAATGTGAAGGAATGAATCTGGGTCGTTGAAAGTAATGACTGACAACCCGTTGGCAATATATATTATATGTTCCAGGTGCATATGCTCCAAATCCTACGTGATATCCAATATTTTACACGCTGGAAATGTTGGGTTTATAATTTTTTTAATTAGAAAAACAAGCTTAATAACTGTTCCTATTAATACGTACATTACTCCCACCTCACCTCCCACTCTCAATTTTCAACCTCCACTCCCATTCACAATCTCTCATCAACTGCAACTCTCAGTCCTGAGCAGAAATTGTTCATGTTCGCGATCGCCACAGTGCAATCCTTTTCTTCTTGTTAATGACAATTATCATCTCCATTGGCTCCAACTCTAATTTGTCTCACAACCATCACCTCACCATGGATACTTGGCCAAATCAGTCCGGAAAATCGTCTCTTCGAAAAGTTCCAACCCCATCAATGTCGTCGGAACACCCTAAATTTATCCATCGTTTTGGTTCCTCCATAAATTTGCTTTCTTCACCATGGTTGGTTAGGTATCCCTTAATTATTTTTTTTTAATGGAGTATTCTTACCTCAAATTGTCAATTTGCTTAAAAATTGAATCTTTAGTGTATATGAGTTGATAATTGGAATTGGTAGTGTTTTTCTTGTCATTTTGTCTCTGTTGCATTAATTTGTTTGTTGCAGATGGTGGAAAATATGTTGGAGATGCTCTATTGAAGATCTCAGATGGTGGAAAATATGTTGGCAGATTCTTCTTTCGATCAACCTCCCATGACCGTTTGATCGATCTTGATGATCAGTTTGTTCACCTATAAAAGGGCATTGTTCACCCATAAAAGAGATAAATGTGGGATTATTCACTCATGAAAGGGTCGTTGTTCACTAATAAAAGGATAGTGTGGACTCGAACTGGCGGCATCAATTTCATTGTTCAGCCTATTTATTGAGATTATTTACAAAATATATTGTAATTGTTCATCGAATAACTAGTGTTTGTTCACTGGAAATATTCCTTTTTTCATCGTGTCATTGTGTATTAACATGTTTAGATTGTTTATAGATATGTTTATATTAGGTGTACATGACTCAATTGCTCACCATATATATTGTCATAGTTCATCTTATACGTTATTCAATTTATCATTGTTCATCTTATACTACAAATGAACATTGAATTAGCCGGTGAATAATAACTTTAATAACTTCTGATAGAAATTTCTTCTCTCTCTCTCTCTAACTTTCGTCTCTCTCTCTCTAACTCTCCTTTCTCTCTCTCTCTCTCTCTCTAACTTTCTTCTCTCTCTTTAACTTTCTTCTCTCTCTCTCTCTCTCTCTCTTCTCTCCTCTCTCTTTCTCTCTCTTTCTCTAAGTATCTTCTCTCTCTCTCTCTCTCTCTCTCTCTCTCTCTCTCTCTCTCTCTCTCTCTCTAACTCTCTTCCCTCTTTCTCTCTCGCACTCTCTCTTCTGTCTCTCTAAGTCTCTTCTCTTTCTTCTCTCTCGCTCTCTCTCTAACTCTCTTCTCTCTCTCTCTCTAACTCTCTATTCTCTCTCTCTCTCTCTAACACTCTTCTCTCTCTCTCTCTCTCTCTCTCTAACTCTCTTCTCTCTCCCCCCTTTCTCTCTTCTCTCTCCCCCCTTTCTCTCTCTCTCTCTCTGACTCTCTTTTCTCTCTCTTGGCCGCTCTCTCTCTCTCTCTCTCTCTCTCTCTCTCTCTCTCTCTAACTCTCTTTTCTCTCTCCCGGTCGCTCTCTCTCTCTCTCTCTCTCTATCAATCTCTCTCTCTCTAACTCTCTTTTCTCTCTCTCGGTCTCTCTCTCTCTCTCTATAACTCTCTTCTCTCTCTCTCTCTCTCTCTCTATATATATATATATATCACTCTCTTTTCTCTCTCTCGATTGCTCTCTCTCTCTCTCTCTCTCTCTCTCTCTCTCTCTCTCTCTAACTCCCCCTCCTCCAAATCACGTCATATAATTTAGAAAAATGAAGCTTGACATTTAAAAGTTTCATGCAAATTTTTTTTCCATATATTTTTCTTCAAACCAAACAAGGAAAAGAAAGTTGAATAGAAAATCAATTTTTTTTCCTTCAAAATTTTACTTGAACCAAAGAAAAGAAAGAAATTTACTTTACCCCCAAAATTTTTTCCTCCTAATTTTTTTTCTATGAGATTTTTTTTCCATCCTGTTTTCTTAGGTCCAAACGGACCCTTAGTGAACAATTCAGTTTAAGCTAATGAACATAGTTTGGTGAACAATTATGTTATAGTAAGTGAACAATCAATTTTTTCTTATCAAAATCACATGGATCCTACAAATTACAATCAAGCAAAACAATTGATGATAACTGCAATCATCATGGAACTATGTAACCACTACGATTGATCAATAGTCAGCTTGGCCATTCATGACTTGATAACTACTTCTTCTTAACTGCCGCTAGTAACCGACAAGAAGGTGCTGATTTTTTTTTTTTAAAAAAAAAGAAACAAAATTACATGGCTGCCATGTCATCTCATGAAGCATGTGCTCCAGGAGCATACAATAATTTGCAACTCGTTGGATAAGTTACCTCTCTACTTCACTCCCCTGAGTCCCCTCCCATCCTGATTTTAGGGATACAATTATTCTTGTCTTCTTCCTTCTGCTATCCATCCCCAATCTCTCCACTCTCTCTCTCTCTCTCTCTCTCTCTCTCTCTCTCTCTCTCTCTCTCTCTCTCTCTCTCTCTCTCTCTCTCTCTCTCTCTCTCTCTCTCTCTCTCTCTCTCTCCCTCTCCCATTTCCATCATTTTTTGCCAAACCCATAGATTTTTACTCTGATTTCTATCATTTTTGCCAAACCCATATGAATTTTTTCTTTGAACACAAAATTGAAAATGGGGAAAGATTATGTGAATTGAAACTCAGAGCTTGGGGGATGAAAATGAAATTGATCGACCATCTAGCACACAATGAGGAATTGAGGATGAGTAGTATTTTGGATGACAGTCTTCACTTTCTTGTCTCTACCCAAAAATCCAAATCAGTGACCGAAATGGCTAGTTGGTATTCCCAACCTTTGCTCAAGCACCTCTCTAATTCTTAAGATTGGTGAGTTGTGACTGCACATTGTGAGGAAGGCAATCCATACGCCAATAAATATGAACAAAACAAATCATTATTTTAGCCGCTCATATAGCAGAACCTTCTCGTCAATGCTTTCTTTTGTTATGAAAGAAGAAGTATCAAATATGCAGATTTTTGTCCATCGTTTAACGTTGAATGACTCACAGCTTTGCATATTTCCGGAAAGGTTCAGAAACACCCTCTAAACCAGTAGGGACAGGAAGATTGCAAATTAAGAGAGTGCCAGAGATGAGGGAGGCTGATTTTTACAAAATAAATATTAGAATTTAGTGTAAATTAATTATCTGATCAGTTTAATGACAAACCTTTGTAGTCAATGGTGGTTCACTGCAACCCTTTCCCAATTCCCCTCTTCCATTTTTCTAATTTGATTTTTTTTTTCTTTTTACATTTTTCTATAAACACCAATTTTTTCCTGCTTTATGTGTCTTCAAAGATGGATAACATAGAAAGCTTGTCATGGAGAAATTCTCGAAAAGGGGTTAGGTAGGAGAGAGAAAGGGCAGAGAGGAGATAGCGGGGTAATGATTTAATTGAGAAACTAATATTTGGACATGTGCGATGTACAGGTTATTTTGTTTTATTTATCATTTTATGATTTGTTTTTTGGAAGTATATTTTCTCTTTCTTTGTTCAATGTTTGATTGTAGGAGTGATATGAATTTCATATTGATTTTCATTATTTTATTTTTCAGACACATTTTGAGATTGCCCAATAAATTAAAAAGTAATTTGTATTAAAGCATTCTATTATATCAATTAATTTGTAAATCATTTGCAGCTGAGTATATTTTCTTGGAATTGTCATTTTCATTTTGTTGCAAGAGTGGTATTGATATTACTTAATTACAAAATATTATTAGGGGAACTAATAATTGTACTTACAAAATATAAGTACGGTATTTATATTAAATTAAATTGAATCATATGGTTAATTAAAACTTAGCGTTGAAATATAAATCATATGGTTATAAAATATAAGTGGGGTATCCATACTAATTTAAATTAAATCTAAGCTTTTATATAAACTAAGATATTCATGCTTTATTAATAAAATAAAAGTGAAGAATATTTAGAAAATGACACTAATTCATGGAATATATGATATTCAGTTTATTTATAACATTTCACTTCGTACCATTAAAATTTTATTGAAATTACTAAGGTGAAAAGCAATTTGGTACTCTAGCTTATATAGTTAATAAGAACTTGTTTGATTTATTATATTATGAATTTAAGTTACATCTATTGTATTAACATTAATTCATAAAATACATGGTCTGTAATTTATTTTTAACATTTTACTTCACATCGTTAAATTATTTATTGAAAGTACTAAGCTAAAAGGAAATTTAACACTCTTAATTACATAGTTGATAATACTTTGTTTGATTTTTTATATTAGAAATTTTAGTTACATCTATTGGCTTGACATATTCACTTAATGCTCTAGACTCTTTTAAATGTGTCATTCCAATATTGCATGTTTATAAAATTTACTTCTTCAACTTCAAATTCGTACACGATTTTTAAAATTTTAATTGTGTGCATTGCCTTCATTTGCTATTTATGCCCCATATTTTTGTTTGTGAAATTTGTTTCCCACCGATGATAATATTATCTCAATTATGATCTTGTGTAAATTTTTTGTTTTTGTTGTAGCCTTCAACATATTTTGTCTTTGGCAATTGAATCCAGTGTAATATTGTGTACAGTATAATTTTGGGTGAAATTGAAATGATTTTTCACTCTCTTGCCATTGTGCTTTATGATATCGAAAATTGGAGTTATATATTAATGTTTGGGTAATGTTTAAAGGTATGTGGGGGGTTTTTTCGTAATTAGTAAGTTAAATAGGACCTATTATGTCATGTGGAACTGCTACTGTTATATTTATAGCAAAAGATAATTTTATTATTTTATAATCTTTTCTTTTTTATAAATGTATAAGAATTAAATGAAATAACTAACCTACATTCATAGTGTCAAGTATTTATATTTAATTAATTATTCATGATCTTTGGAAATTGGATAATTAATTAAAAGACAAATTAATTAGTTTATTATTTGCAGCATTGTTTTCATTTGAAGTTGTTTATGGAAATGTTTAAATTACAACTAACATTAATTTTGAAGATTTTATGGGGTGGCTGATAAAGATTTTGATGACAAAAAAAGCAAAAAATTACTCGGAGGTACCCTAACTTTTGGTGAAATATTTTTCAGGTACCCCAACTTTTCAAAACTCATTTTGGAGTACCCTTAGTTTTTGAGTTAGTGATTATTAGGTGCTTTTCCGACCATCAATTTTATTAAGTGACCGAAATACCCTTGTTCTTCCATTTTTGAAGAAATACCCTTGAAGAAAAAGAATAAGGGTATTTCGGTCACTTAATAAAATTGATGGCCGGAAAAACACCAAATAATTACTAACCCAAAAAATTAAGGGCACCTCAAAATGAGTTTTGAAAAGTTGGGGTACCGAAAGGTAGTTTCTCCAAATATTGGGGTACCTTTGAGTAATTTTTTTGCAAAAAAAGACTTTCATATATTTGTGTTACATGTGATGTTTATGCATTAGATAAATATTTAATAAATCTATTGGGGGTAATGTGAAAACGACAACAGTTGGAATTATAAAAACGACAAATAAAATAGATGAAGTTGTTAGTTATTGTGACAAACAAATTGAGATGGACTGAGTACATGCGTTGCATTATGGAGTCTAGGCGGATCCCCATCGACACCAAGGGAGTCCACGGACACGGGACACCCCAAGCTCCGAAAAAAATTTAAGCAACCAATTATATTTTAGGAGGTTGTATATTTACGTTAATTGGACACCCTAGAAAAGACCCAAAAATATTAATAAAGGGTGTCCAATTCAATTCAACAGTTCGACTATCCAAAATATTATTAAGTGAACCACGCTAATTTTGTAGTCTAGATCTGTTACTGATTAATAATGGAGTTCAAGATAACACTCACATAAAAAAAATTAAAAAGTTGAATGATACTTTCTCATGTAATATTTTATTAATAATTGTAGTATTATACTTTTAATATATTGCTTTTCAATATGAACGAAAAATAATTAATCAATTAATCAAAGCAATAATAATATTTGTTTTAAAAGTTCAGTTAATTATTTATTTGCATATATCCCAAATAAGTTGGTTAATTTAACACAAATTGAAAATAGTGTGAAGACAGTCAAGGATAATTGTTTGCATTGAGGGTTACTTTAGCATGTTAAAAAGGTTTTCACCTCCCACCATAAAAAAAATTATTGAAATTAATTTAGGTACTACTACTTTATGAATATGTATAATTCATTCATGAGAAAAAAAAATAAACCACATAATTAATGTATGTACCTAGATAACATAATTCATTTTTTGGATAGTGTACGATTGAAATTAAAATATACAATAAAAATAAAGCATAAAAGAGAATGAGGAGAAGAAATTGAAATGTAGTATAAAATAAAGAAAGAATATATTACGCACCTCAGTACTTGAAGGGGGGGATAAAACTGAATATTTGTGTGTAGTTGTAACTGAAAGTGATAGCGGCCAAAATTAACAATAAAATTCTGTATAAATTAGAACTATATTTTAAAATTGGAATGTAGATTATAAAATGCATTAGAAAAGTAAGAATAGCAGAATACTATTACTGCAAAAAATTACTTAGGGGTACCCTAACTTTTGGTGAAATGTTTTTCTGGTAGCCCAACTTTTAAAAACTAATTTTGGGTACCCTAACTTTTAGAATTAGAAATAATTAGGTGAATTTTCGGCCAATTATTTGAATATAACGGTGAGTTTTAGGCAGAAAATTGATTAAGTGTTTTTGTGGATGAAAATGCCCTTTGTTTTCGTGGACGAAAATGATTTGAATCAATCGAAGTTTCGCCGGAAATTCACCTAGTAATTTCTAATCCTAAAAGTTAGGGTACCCCAAAATTAGTTTTGAAAAGTTAGGGTACCAAAAAATTGTTTCTTCAAAAGTTAGGGTACCTCTAAGTAATGGAGTATATATTAGTAAATGATATAATTACTACCACCATATGACAAATATATATAGAATTTTGAAGGTTTTGTCTTTTGATCTTTTAGTAACTTATTTTTATTATTACTTTCTCCGTTTTTTTTTTAATTTGTGATTTACATTTTTTAGTGAATAATTGAGAAGAGGAATGGTTTGTACAAATTGTAACTGATGAATAATGAGTGTATGGAGTATAATTTTAATGATGAGTGTTTTTTATTTAAAATTATGGAGTTATACCAGGTGACACGTGTCAAGCTATGGACAAATCTATTTTGTTTTAATAATACTCCCTCCGTTCCATATTAATTGTCATAATTTTGACTTTCACGGTCTCCAATATCACTCTTTGATTGATAATTTTTTGCATAATATGTTATTAACAATTTGCAATATTATACTTGTATGATAGTATTTTCCGTTACGAATCTAATGATAGTAATTTTATATAACAATTCATTGTATATATTGAGAAATTTAAGGTCAAAATTTTTGGAGTTTGACTGCACAATTTCCAAATACAACAGTTAATATGGAACGGAGGGAGTATATATAGATTAGTTTTCTTTTTTTTAAAAAAAAGCTTCAAAAGTGAGAGAGATTAGATACAAGACAACCGTACTTGAAGATGAGATTATCACATTAGATCCAATGGCTAAGATTTATTTCAACTACCATAGTTGAAAATATTTTCAACTATGATAGAATTTCCCATTTGGTTATGCATTCGGAGTGCTTGATAAAAACGTCCCCCTTTTCATTTTCGACAAAAATATCACATATATAAAAAAAATAATTATTATTATTGCCACCCAACTTCCAAAAAATTGCTGGGGGGTGCCACACATCTTTTTTAACTGACTCGCGGGTCACAACTTTTTTTTAATGCATTCCCGGGGGACATTAAACTTACTTAAGTGGCTGGGAGGTGACAACCTGGCATGTTTTGGTCGGAATCCGGCGAAATGTGTTGTAAAAGACAAAGATACCCTTATTTTTCTCTTTAATTTAACTTAATATACCCTTTATCTCTCTTTCTCTCTTTTACTCACCCTCTTCCTCCATAATTCATTCATCTCAAATCCTCACCATTTTCAAAACCTTTATATTTAACTAAAGGGGATTTAGAAATCAGGTTGATGAAACTCTCCATATTCCAACCAGACAACCAGAATCAATCGGCAAAATGAAATCAAACCCAGGAGATGCAAAATGAAATCAAACCCAGGATGGGATCAATGGCGACGACGGAGAACCCATGGTGGGCGAGCGAGATCCCGATGTTGGCAGTGGTGGTGATTTTTCCGACGCCGCCCTTGCCGGAGGTTATGACGACGACTCTCGGTGTTGTTCCGGCGAGCTGGGGCTTGCGATTGTACTGGAGGATGGATTCGATGGTGGGGAAGGAGGAGCTACAGTTTAGGAAGTGGTAGGGTTTATGGAGGGTTTGAGAAAGAGGGGAAATGGGGATGAATTGGAGGATGAAAAGGAAGTGAGGGAGGTGGGATTGGAGAAAGAGGATGGAGAGTGAGCACTGTTGCAAATGTGAGGTTGTTAATAGAGGTGGGAGATGATGAAGATGAAGATGAAGAGGTGGGAGATGATGAAGATGAAGATGAAGATGAAGATGAAGATGAAGGATTAACAACCCCAGAATAAAGATGATATATATTTCAAGGGCAAATAAGACTTTTCCCTCATTCCGGCCAAAACACGTCGGATTGTCACCCCCAGCCACTTAAGTAAGTTTAATGTCCCCCGGGAATGCATTAAAAAAAAGTTGTGACCCGCGAGTCAGTTAAAAAAGATGCGTGACACCCCAGCAATTTTTTGCAACTTTCTAAAGTAATAAAAAATACACTTTTATTGGTTGGTATGGATTTTCACAATAACCAAATTTGACCTACACAAATTTATCCGGACCTAAATTTTTAGCAGTATTGTATTTTTGATTGGTATGATTATATGTGTTAGCTTTATTGGTTTTCCTTTCTCTTTGTATTAGAGGTAAACACCAGGAGGGGAAGGGAAATTAGAGAAGATTTCGCAAAACTAGCTCACACTCGAAACTTGACTTGAAAAATTAAACCGAACCTAAGGTCGTGTTCTTTCAGACTGCAGAATCATGGCCACACCATTGTACTTGCTACAATCCGCCACATTTTACCGCAAATCATTACTTTTCACTCTTCTCACTTTTCTCTTTCCTCAATTTTCTGCTCTAATTTTTACATCCTCTCTCCTCACCTACCCCACATACCAACAACCCACCACAATTCCACAATACCCGCCACAATTCCACTACACCTCACCACACCATTCCGTAAAATACCGCATAAAAGAATAAGGCCTAAATTGAGATTTGGATGGATTACTAGATCTTGCCGTGAAATCAGTCCAAACTACAACCCAAAATAAATGCTCATATATGAAATTTAAAATAATTTGAACCCGAATTTTTTTTTTTGGGGACATATTTGACTTCGCATATATGAAAACCAAATGAAACCTTTATGGCAGAAGGCCCCTAAAACAATTGAAAGTCGACCTTTTTCTCCCTTTAAAGCACAATAGAATTGACGCAATCCCAAATTCCCAACTTTGGAGTTCACACTCCTGAAAATCAACTTTCCACCAAAACCTATAATAGGACAGAGACATTCCGAACCTATAATTATCATTTTTAACACCTGTTTCACATGAAATCTGCATATTCACATCCATACCCACAGCCATAACCACTGTCATCTCTCTCTCCTTCCGGCAATCTGTTGTTTGTGAGCAACCCAGAAATCATTCCCGAATTCAACCCCAGCCTAATTAGTTTAGAGAGAGAAAGTAAGGGGTTGAGAGAGAAAGCTCCGATTTTGCCATCAATGGAGGTAAAGGTGATGCACCACTCCACCTCCTTTCTTCTACCATCACTCTCTTCTGACCAGGGGCCTCCAATTTCTTACGCCCTTGTTGTACTCAATCAGAAACTCCCTCGTTTCACTCCTCTTCTGTGGAAGCACGGTAATCTCTTTCTCTCTCTTCCTGACATGTTGTAGGGTTTCGTTTTGTTTCTGTTGGTCGAATTTGAATTTGAATGGTATTGGATGGGTTTTTGTGCGTAGAGCAGCAAAATTGCGGGTTTGTGCGGATGGAGGAGCTAATCGTCTTTTTGATGAAATGCCTCATTTCTTCCCCCAGAAAGACCCCCTCGAAATACGCCGCAGGTTAGTTTGTCAATGTAATTCTCTGATGATTAAGTTGTAAATTGTTTGTTATGTGAATGATTCAACTTTTGGAATTGGCCGTTGTTTCTGTTGATGATGGTACTTTCCATTTTTGATTGGTTGTAGTTAGTGTAAGTTTGGTAGATCTTAAAATGAAGAAAACTTTGTGGTATTTAGAATCTGTCGTACTCAAGTAGTTGGGAAGGTGTGTTATTGCCGTAAAATGCTGTGTCTGCTTTAATTTATAGAATGATTTGAATAGAGAAAGACGTAGGAAATTGGGTTGAGAAAAAGATATCCCTTTTACCTTTGCCAATGTAGTGTGTTACTAATTAGACCGTAGTTACCAGGAATGCTTCCCAGGTCGTTAGCCCCAGAACTTGGGTCGATAATTTTTACACAAATTTAGTCTAATTTTGACTTTGGAACGTTTGTTCAGTTGTTCCTGGAACGCGGGTTGTAGGTGTATGTAGTGTTCCCGGTAACTATGAATTAGACAAGGAGGTGGTTGGTAAGAACACCCAATTTTAGGATCAAATGCAGTTGATATGACTCGTATCTCGCAGCATGTCTTTTCTGTGTGCCCTTATGTTTTTCTGATGAGGGAAGACAGCAGCAGTTGTACCCTTCAATTTCAATTAGTATCTCATAAGACCCTAATTGGGACACATCAATTCTCTGCTACACCTTATGAAGTAGCAGCATTTTCTTATTCAAGTTACTTAGGGTATAGAGTTACCTCCCTTAACCTAACCATTTGTGGAATAACATTGCATAGTGTTGGTTGCGAATTGTGATTTATTTCATTTAAAATATTTTTGGGTGGGAAGCGGGGGTGGAATAGGCAAGGGAAGGAAGTGATAGTAACCGGGCCATGGGAATCCTACTATCACCTATAAGGTGAATAGTAGTAATCCACAATAACATCATTTGAGAGGAATGAAGATATTTGAAGGCCCATCCCAGGAAAAGAGAAAAAAAGAAGGGGGGGGGGGGGACTTCATGAGAGGGGCAGAACTCAACTAACTCAACGCATGCAACTGTACAGAGTCCACTAGAAAGTGATTATTTAGAGCTTGCAGCTTGCTTTGATCACCTTTTTCCCCCTCCATTCTTCCAAACCCGTCTGTTATCTGAATTCCAGGCAACATACCTTATTTTCTTCTTTTTTCTCCCTTCTTTCCTTTTTATCCAGCCTTTGAAACATAGCTTCAATACTTTAAACGTTGAGGTCATATTCTGCTCATACAATTTCGCTCATGTGGCCCCCCTGAAGTTGAATGTTCTGCAATGCTTGTACACCGAGGTAGCTGGCTCTCAGCCTGTTTCTGCCTAAAAGACGAAGAAAGCACTGTGTAGCTCCAATGCGGCAGGGATAGAAGTGGGTTTGAGTTGCCAGTCAAACTTGCAAGATGTAGCAGGTTTATGTGGGTTTGGAACACCCCCCCCCCCCAGCAAAAGATGCAAGCAATAAGGATTTGTTTCTTGAATCACTATTTCCTACCTAGTAGGAACACTTTTGTTTGTGTTAATAATTGTTGTCAATAACTTTTTTTTGGGGGGACTAGGTGGTGTGTGTGTTTGGGGGGGGGGGGGGTGGGGCAGTGGTGTTACTTATCTGCTCTCTGAGCTTGTGATTTTCCTTATGTTTGTAGTCTCTGAACTTGAGTTTCCTACCGTACGTGGGTTCCGTAAAGTGGATAGGTGTCAGTCTGACTGCGTGAGCATTGGCATATATTGTTTCGAGTTACTCTTGTGGATTTGCATTCCACGGTTGACGGGGTTTGTTGTCCTTTTCTGAAAAAGATAGTTTCAGCTTGGTCTTGAGACTGTTGTGGGTCTTTCTTCTTGTGGTTGAATTTCTTTTAATTGATGTCATTCTGTTTGGCGAGCTTGTGCTTTGTACCTCTTGACCCCTTTGTCTCGCGTCTGATTTGGCCTTGGCTTCTTCTATCTTCTCTGGTCCACTTAAGACCTTCCAGTTCTGGTGGATCTGGATGCAAGTCCAGGTTGGATTTCAGTGGTTTGGGTCTGCATGGATACAGCCCGTTGTATCTTTGTTCATTAGGTATAGTGTTACTGCTCTATGTCTTTGAAACTGATCCAAATTCTTTCTGCTGTTGGAAAGTGAGAATATTTGTTTTAGTGATGCTTGAAGAATTAGGTTGACAGATATTGTGTAGAATAACATTTTCCAGTGGATCCAACTTTAACATATATCATATTCTCTGGAGCACTTCCGTTTCTTCCTTGCACTACATGCAACTGCAAGGGTGAGTGGAGTTTGCACTTTAATGATGTTGTGCTCAAACCGGTTGCTTAAGGATGGTGTACTCAAGTGTGTTATGTGTATGCCTAGTTTCTGGGAACTGGAAAGTGTACACTCTAGGTTCAGATTTTGGGGGGAAAAGGGACACCATTATGCTTTTGAAGCTGATATATAGTCTATGACGTCTAGCCTCTTCTAGTATCTTGTACAAATATTGTTGACATTTCTGGTGTACTAATTCTGGAGGAGTCCTTGTATAAGAATCATGGATTTACTAGCCATTATCTGTCCGTAGTTATCATTTGAAAGCTATCTATTTCTGTCCTCTCAGTTTGGCATTTATATCTTGGATCTTTGTCTGAGTATGTACTATGTAGTCCTTCTATGTATGTTACAAGCTTACATGAGTGCTTATTTGATTTTGGATTGGTGCCAGCTATAAACCAGATGTTATCAAAGGTGACATGGATTCTATCAGAAGAGATGTTCTCGATTTCTATTCAAATATGGTAAGTTGGGTTTGTTTGGAAAAGCTATCATACTCATGATATTTCCAGTGAATATCTGTGCTTAAATTATTTGTGTGGTAGTTAATGTATGTAAATCTTTGGCCTCCCCTGCCCACGAGGAAAAAATAAAAAGAAAATCAAAGGGAGGATACCTCAATCCAACTAGGTGCGTTCAAACCAAAAAAAAAAAAAAAAAAGGAGCTAAAAGAATCACTAGTTGGCAACTTTTGCCATTGTTCACAATAAAATGGCCTATGATTTTTCCTTATCCAGTATTCACCAATTGATGGAGCCAAAAGATAATTTTCTTGTTGTTCATAGTTCTGGTCACTTTCTTCTTGTTGTAGACCAAAGTTTTTGGTTGAGCCAAAAGATAATTTTTGTTTTGCCCTTTTGATTTACTTTTGCTGCTCCTGTTATTCTAGGGATGTAATGCAGTAGATGAGTCCCATGATCAGGATACAACAGACCTTCACAAGAGCATATCACATATCAACAAGTTAACACCAGAAAGCGAGAAGCCAAATGTAAGTGTATTAACATTAACCATTGTTTTATGGAACTCTCATTAACTTACAGTCCTAGAGATCCCGTACGGTAGGTTTATTTAATCATTTTATTATTGTTTATCATGCAGCTATGTATTCTTGTCACTGGAGCACTTGGTGGACGCTTTGATCATGAAGCTGGGAACATTAATGTTCTCTACTGCTTCTCAAATATTCGGATAATCCTTCTTTCTGATGATTGCCTTATCCAAGTTCTCCCCAAAACTCATCATCATGAAATTCATATTCAGTCTTCTGTAGTTGGTCCGCATTGTGGATTAATACCAATTGGGATGCCCTCTGGTTGTAGTACGACCTCTGGGCTGAAGTGGAATCTCAGTAAGTATTTCTTTTGCCCCAATGATTAATCCTTTGTGTTAAATTACCTAGCTTAGTTTAAGGATTTGATGGTTGAGTGCTACTTGGTTGAGAGTTGAGACTCTGTCTTCATACAGTCTTAGTCTTACCCGTGCCATAGCCCTGACCATTATGTACTTCAACGCTGGTGGTTCTGATTTACTCTGCTTTTGCAAGAAGTTTTATAGTTACTCTCATTTTATCGAACTGTTCATAATTACTGATAAACACTTGAAGAATTTGCCTCATGGAATTTTCCTTCTGTTTAAAATGCTGTTCTAATAATCGACATGCTGAAGCAAATGTTCTGAGATTTTTCTTTTGGCCTAATAAAAGCAAGGTTGCGGGTGTTGTGTGTTGTAGTGAACTTCGGTATCTCCTGGCCAAGCTATTATATTATTGCTTTTCAAGTAAACAAACGGTCAATAAGAACAAAACCTGCCTGCTAAACCCAGCATGTGAGTCAATTTGTTCCATTTATCATTGCCAATGACATGAATTTGCTCTTGTAATTTTAGACTCACAGTGACAGCTTATGTTCATGGCCGCTGATAAAATATTGCAGTTCAATTCTCGATTGTTTTTGCACACATAGAATTTAACGCATTCTTTATCCCCTTGAATTTTCAGCTAACACGGAGATGAAATTTGGAGGCTTAGTAAGTACATCTAACATAATTACCGGAGATACAGTGACAGTCCAATCTGATTCAGATCTTCTTTGGACGGTGTCCATCAAAAGCGGTGATCAAACTTGGTTTACTCAATCCTAAGACAGTACGCGTATCAGCTTGCATTACATATTCAAGTCTTGTATATAGGCATAGATTGCTAACTATTGCCACAATACAAAGGAGCTTTTCTTGTTTCTCGCGTTCGCGGCTAAGTTGGCCATGGAATATGCTATTTTGCTTCAGTTCAGACAACTTGTCGACAGTTGAGATGCTGGTGGAGACCAGCAATTTGTTTTAGTTGAAATAGGGTTTAGGGGACAGACAATGTTATCCTACAGAACAAAGCACTTCAAGAAAAAGAAAGTGTCTGTAGGTTGTATTTACTGAGATGAACAAATGTGATCGCCAACTAGATTTGTAATTTGAATTGTTTTTCATTTTGGTGAGTTATATGTTAATTGCTACTTTCTCCCTTCTTTTTGGCCCGACCTTTTAACTAATTTTTCTATTTCATATTATTTATCACTTCTCACCCACAAGCTGTATCGAAATATGGGAAAGTTTGAACCAATCGAGAGTTGAATCCAATGGGTGTGTTTGGAAAGGTTTTCAGAAACTAATTTGGAGCCTATAAGGTCCCGCAAGTATAAAGTTCTTCCCTTGGAAGTCGGTAAAAAATGCCTTGCCTACAAGAAGGAACATTGCGTGGAAAACTCCAGAGGCAAACATGGGATGCGCTATTTGTGGGGCGATGGAAGAGACAAATGCTCATGTTTTGATTGCGTGTTCCCTTGCTAGTGAGATATGGATTGCTAGTAATTTCAAGGAGGAGGTGTGGTCTACAAAAGCTCCTTCAATGATAGAGTATCTGTGCAAGGTGGCTGATATGTCGAGAAGAACCAAATTTAAGGAGTTTTAAGGAGTTTGTGGCCATCGTTTGGGAAATATGCTCTCCACGATTTTGGCTAGAATTGTATATTTTTTCGGTACACTTTAGATGTTTGAGGAAGGTTATTAGAATACTCCTATGGAGCAGACATATTGAAAACCACAAGAATATTATTTCAAATTTAATGTTGATGCAGGAAAATTGGGAGATATGGATGTGGTTGGGACTTCGCTCTAACTTCTAAGGGGCAATCTAGGTGATGTGATTCTAGGCGGAGTGTATCAACCGCAAGACTTTATGGGGGTAGATGTTGAAGAGGCCCGGGCTATGCTTTTTGTGCTACAGAAGGTCAAGCTGTTGGGAATGTCCCTATAATGTTCAAATTCGTTCAAGTGTTTCCGCCAAGTTAATTAAGCGACTATATGTCTTACTAGATATCTTTATAATCAGTGATGAAATGGTTTGATCACAGTCTTATCATTTGGTCACATAAGTCAGTGCCTTAAGACGATGATAGTATGTGGATTTCGGTCCGGAACAATATGGTATTGATCCGGAGGAACACAAAGGCAGGTTTTTATGAAACCATCCTGCCACGGGCTATACCAAGCTTGTCACGGTCCGTGGCAATGCACTATGGTTGGTGGCAGGCCCATAATCACCGGAATTTGATTCTAGTGAACAACATGGTCCATGGCAGGGTCAAGGTGCCACGATCCGTCGTGACTTAGACCGTGCGTTCCATGGTTTTGACCCCTTCCTCAAGCCATCTATTCCTATAAATAGAGAAGGGGAGGGAGACCTCAAATCATCCATTCCTAAGCCATTGAGCACGGGTAAAAAACAGTTGGGTAAAAGTTAAATTTTGGTAACTTTTAGTAATTTTTGGTAACTTTTAGTAAATTCTGATAACTTTTGGACAAATTTACGTCAATATATCCAGATTCCAATTTTATTTTTTTAATATTTTAAATTTAGTAATTTTTGATAAATTTTGGCAAAAAGCCAAAAAACCCGTGAATTTCATAGCTAAAGATACAATACAAATTAGTGAAATTACAATGCAGCGAAAGCCTTCATTTTTTTTTTTTGGCGGCAAAAGATCAAGGGAAAGTGTGACCGCCACTTGTGTGATTCAATTCAACTTAGGGTTTCACTTTTCACCCACACTGACTGACACTTTCTCAGTTACTTTCTCTACTCTCTTTCGGCTTCTTTCTTTCCCCTGAATCCTCCGAAACTCGGAATGCTCTTCTGAGCAACTCTTCTTCAATGGCGGACGCAACCGGAGAATCTTCGGCGGTGGCAGATTCGCCGACGATCAGGCCGATAAACAAGGGCGTTGTTCACAGAATATGCGCCGGCCAAGTCATTCTGGACCTTTCCTCCGCCGTCAAGGAGCTCGTCGAGAACAGTTTGGACGCCGGCGCCACCAGCATCGAGATTTCTCTCAAGGATTACGGCCAAGAATGGTTCCAAGTCATCGATAATGGCTGTGGCATTTCGCCCAGTAATTTCAAGGTAATTGTGTTTTGGGTCCCTCTTTTTATTATGTTAGGCCTGGTAATGCATTAAATTCTTTGCATGTTTTTTGTTTCTTGAGGAATTATAGTGAGAGGTTAGGTTAGTGATTGTGTCCATGTTGGGGGAACGGGAATTTGGAGCTTTTGGTTTTTTAATTTTCACCTTTTGGGTTTCAGTAATTGAAGTTATATTGGCATTGAATAGCACATTGTACTGTAATTAGGACCTTCTCAATTTAGTTGAACTCATTTGAACGACGCTTTGGAGCTGGACTGTTTTTGGATTTTTCCCAGCATCATATGATCTCAGATACCTGCTTATGTTGAATTTGGCTGGGAACATTCACAAAATAAAATTTTATCGTATCCAAATAATCTGTTTGATTCGAGCTTTCTTCCTCACATGGAGTTTATCATGGAAAATTGATAGACTGGGTTGGTTATATGTTTGTTTTCCATCATGTACAATGTCCTAATGTTTAATCAGGGTTCACTAAGCGACCTGGTTCAGATTGTATTTGGCAAGAGGTGTGAACAGTACAGCTTAGGTACAAGATAGCAATGTAATTAAACATGAAGAAATAATGCAACTACGGATTGGATTGTCTATGGGTTGAGGGTAGAGGGTTGAGGAAGTAAGAAAGTCTTTCATCCTCATTATATGATCACCCCCAGACCATACTCTACTCTGTGACGAGGGTGAAAAAAGGCGAACGGAAGTTTTGCCTATAGATTTTGCCTTAGGCTTCCGTAAAGCATCAGAAATTATTTTAACCTCTATTCTCTTTATTGTACCGTCCAAATGGTAAAAGCGCGGGCACACCCACACACCAATATCCAAACAGATCTGTCACTAGAGCACCATTCTTAGACCAAGTTACCAGTAAGAGCAACTGTTCTCCTGCAAAATTCCTGGTGTCCACCCAGCTTGTAGCCTTCCCAACATCCTCCTTCGCTTTTGAACAGCAAATTGATGGAGCAAATATGAGCAAGATATCACAATTTGAGCAAAAGCACATATTTACATAGAGAAGTGATGCCTAGCAAATGTTCTTATCTGAAGCGTAGTATCACCATTGATTTTATGTGAGGAATAGGTTAATTTTTTTTTGTTTTTTTTGTTTTTTGTTTTTTTTGTATTCACTAGAATGGGAGGTCTGTGTGTAGCGTCTTAGAGGAGCTCGGTGTGTAATGGTTTACAGTGAAGTTCCTCGCAATTCTCTCGGAATTCTGAAATTGCTATTGGGGTATACTGGTGCAGCTGCAATCGGTTTACCTGTTCTGGAAAGCTTTTTGAACTAAGGGAGTTTTGTGTGCATTAAGTAGACTATTTTTTCAACTATCTATGATTTCATATTTGCAGTCTATCAATTAATTGATTGTTGCCTTTTGCAGTCTCTTGCTCTGAAGCATCATACTTCTAAATTAGCAGATTTTACGGACCTTCAGTCCCTTACCACATTTGGATTCAGAGGGGAGGCACTGAGCTCCCTTTGCGCGCTTGGGAATTTGACTGTGGAAACCAGAACAAAAAAGGAGTCTGTCGCTACACATTTGACTTTCGATCACTCTGGTCAGCTGGTGGCTGAAAAGAAGACAGCAAGACAAGTTGGCACCACTGTAACTGTCAGCAAATTATTCTCAAATTTGCCTGTTAGGAGCAAAGAATTCAGTCGGAATATCCGTAAGGAATATGGGAAGCTTGTTTCATTGCTAAATGTGAGTAAAAAAAGTGTCAATCTTATTGTTTTTTTTTATATGTAGTTTCTATCGCTTGCCCTGATGATCTTTTCAATAAATAGGTGTAGGAAATATCCTTGTAGAAAAATTCGACTAGAAAATGCTGGTGAGATTGTTTTCTATTTTATCCTTTAGTTCACATGAGTGAGCGAACCTATAAATTTGTTTAAGTTTGAGATGTAAGAATCCAACATCCCCAATCTTTATGCTTAGGAAATTAGTAATAATCTCCCATGTTGTCTATCAATATTGTACTTCAGATTTTGAGTTTGTGATCTCATAAAGTACGGCTGTTTTTATGCTAAAAGTGATGAATTTGACTTGTTTTTAGGCCTATGCGCTCATTGCCAAAGGAGTTCGCTTAGTCTGCTCCAATATGTCTGGGAAACAAGCAAGGTCTGTGGTCCTGAAGACACAAGGAAGTGGATCACTCAAAGATAACATCATAACGGTATTTGGCATGAGCACTTTTGCTTGTCTGGAGCCTCTAAATATCTCCATGTCGGAGGATTGTAATGTTGAAGGCTTTATCTCCAAAGCTGGCTATGGAAGCGGACGAAATATGGGTGACAGGCAATTCTTTTACGTGAATAGTCGGCCTGTTGATATGCCAAAAGTTGGTAAACTTGTGAATGAGTTATACAGAGGGGCAAACTCACGACAATATCCTATTGTAATTATGAACTTCGTTATTCCATGTATGGCATATGATGTCAATGTGACTCCTGACAAGAGAAAGATATTTTTTTCAGATGAAGTCTCTTTTCTGAAAACTTTAAGAGAAGCTTTGGGAGTGATCTATTCATCCGATTCTGTCACTTACAGTGTTCAAAGTCAGGAGGAACCTGATAAAAAGTACAATAAGTCTTCTTCACAGCCTGGGGGGTCACAAATATCCTCTGAGCAATTGTCTCCAAAAGGAGCTCATGCGGGAGGTTGTGATGAAGAGCCTGTCACTAACGATGAAACAATAATAGATTTGACTGAATCAGAAGACAAACTTTTATCTTCTGTAGAAGTTCGCCGGAGCAGTGCTGAAAGGTCACTGGGCAAGGACTTCCGTCTTAAGGTCCACAGCTTGGAGAATGCTTTTAGTTATTCTGCAGGCCAGGATAGAAAATTAGCAAATGGTATTAGTAATGATGAACGACGCCCCCACAGTGCTGAAAAAGGCACTACAGCTTTCAGTGGTCCAGATAGCAGGTTGAGTTCTCATCAGTTGTCACTTACCAAGTTTATCACTGTGCAAAAGCGGAAGCATGAAAATATATCGAAACCATTATCTGAATTTCCTATCTTGAGAAATGAGTCTGCTCACTGTAGTTCAGGACATTGTGATTCTGAAGTGGATGTGGGTGTGGATGGCTCAGCCGGTAGGCTCCATTCTGCCCATGACGCAGCTGGGCTTGATGAGACTGAACCTTCCAAGCTTCTAAAAACTAGTATAGATTTAGCTCAAGTGAGGACTCCCTGCCTGAATGATGGTGATAATTTTGAGGAAGTGTTTACAAAGGTATGCGATTTCTATGTTTTCTTGGATGGTGTCTTTCGGTCAGAGTATTTAACGTTCATTTAACCAGTTTCCATTGTAAATTTTCTTCTTTTCTATTTGTGGATGCTAATCTAGTTTGTCATAGACACCTTAGATGTGTAATATGTTGGATAGGATATATGACATGTCCGTGGCCTACAATTAGGGTGCTTGTGGTATGTTGTGAATCACTAACCCACTCTTCCTATCATTTGAGTCTCTGTTTAAGAATATTCCGTAACCAGTGCTGCATTTCCTCTGTTAGTTTACTTTCTCAGTTCCTTTCTCTAATCTGGAATTAGGACCTTAGGTGCCTTCAACAAGAATCAATTTTTTTTTTTTTGCCTGAGGGGTTTACTCTGTTTGTAATCTATATGGCTTTGTATCTCCCCTGGACACTACCCTCTCTCACAAATTTCTGCTAGTTTGCCTACAAGTTCGCTGTAATAAAATAGTCTACTTCTCTAATCTCTACCAAAAGAAATTCCCCCATTGTATAAAAGGAAACCCTTAATCACCACAATGATATGCCTTTTGATTAGTCACAATCTTTCTTGTGGTCGTGCACTCACTGAATATGTTATCCAGTATGACAGGACCCCCTATAAAGGCATTCTTCTGATGGTGATACCAATGATACTGTTAAATATGCTTTCAAGTTCTGATCAACTTTGAGCCCCTAGATATTGCTAAACAAACTAATGAATTTCTATTCCCAAAATATATATATATTTTTTGAATAGAAGCAATGTAGGTTGAATTAGAAACCTTAAGCTTTATGTGGGAAAAAAACTTCCAAGAGATTTCCATGTTATTAGCTCTCATGGTATCCCCATTTGCATCAAGGCATCCTTCATGGGTACATGTGAGTTGTGACCATGAGGTCCTTGACAATTGAAGAGCTCTATTTACATCTTGCTGAAAAGAAGCAAATCCACATATTTCCCAAATCTTTTTTTTTTTGATATGGGCAATCAGAATAAATATATTAATATCAAGGAGGAGAAAGGTGCACAATATACAATTCCAATAAGTTTGAAACGTTGTAGAGGCATTTCCACACCCTCGAAAGCTCTCGTATTTCTCTTATCCCACTAAAACCTAAAGATGGCATGGGAGATCGAGACACCACTCCTAGTTTTAGCTTTCCTTCCAAATCGTACCCAAGCAAAGATATGGTTCAAGATAGAATTACATACTATACTACCTCCAAAATACCGAACAACGGAAAGCTTGATCCCATGGTGCTCTAGCAAACAAAAAATGAAGTAGGTGATAGACCGTTTCTCATATTTCCCAATTGTTAAAGTCCTTTATTGCATTAATTGGATTGGAACGATCACATCCACTGCTGCAGAACACATGAGGTTGAAATTGGAAACCTTTGATATCAGAATAAATTTCTATACCATTCATTGCATTAAAGTGGATGGTATTATGTATTCTAAAGCAACCTCAACGAAAGGGGTTCTCACGCAATTCTATGAAAATGTTTGTAATGAAGATGAGCTAATAATGATATTCCTTACTTTATTAGCCTTGAGATCATATTTGTTATTAGATTTCTCGGAGGATGAAGTGTGGAAGGCTATCAATGATTTAGGGAAAGACAAAGCCCAAGTGCTAGATGGTTCCAAATTAGCTTTCTTTCTTTCAAAATTGTTGGAGTATTGTTTTGTACAGGATTATGGCTCTTTCTGCAGACTTTCATCATGTAGGTGTTTTTGAGAAGAGTCTATTGCGATTCCCCAAGCTAACTTAGGATTGGAGTATTGTTAAGGAGATCATGGATCTTTTTATAGACTTTCATTATAGAGATGCTTTCGAGAAGAGTCTGGATGCTACTTTTATTACAAAAACAACACCATCCAGCACTGTCCATGTTTTTTTTTTTTAATTGTATAGGACTATCACATATATGCAGCCTTACAGTTACTGCTGTAAAGTTGAATACCATAATCTCAAATTTAAATGGAAAATTTGCCATCTCTTGCTTGAACTAATTTGGAAAATGTATGAAAATGATCCAACTAAGGTTCTGGGGAACTTCTGTGGATTAAGTTGGGAAATTGTTCCTCCTTTTTGAAGAAAACCGTATAACTTGGAGTGCATCTTCATGCTTTGAAAATAGTTCGTCAGTAATTTCTGGCTGGTGATGTTGTGTACAATATTTGCGATATAAACATATCTTTGAAGTCATCCCTAGATTCCATCACTAAATCTACTTGTCTATGCTTCTATGGAGCTTTGAATAACATATTACAAAAACAACACCATCCAGCATGTCCATATTTTTAATGGTATTGGACTATCACATATATGCAGCCTTACAGTTATTGCTGTAAAGTCGAATACCATAATTTCAAAATTAAATGAAAAATTTGCCATCTCTTGCTTGAACAAATTTGGAAAATGTATGAAAATGATCCAACAAAGGTTCTGGAGAACTTCTGTAGTTGGGAAATTGCTCCTTCTATTTGAAGAAAACAGTATAATTTGGAGTGCATCTTCATGCTTTGAAAATAGTTCGTCAGTGATTTCTGGCTGGTGATGTTGTGTACAATATTTGCGATATAAACATATCTTTGAAGTCATCCCTAGACTTCATCACTAAATACACTTGCCTCTGCTTCTATGGAGCTTGATACAAGATCTGAACTTTTCCTCTCAAGATCTTAGGATGATTACACTATTAGACCAAAGTGTCTGCCTATGTAAAGGCACCCTCAACCACAATGTAAAGTAGATGCAACTAGCAATCGCTATAAGAAGGCGACAATAAATGGAAATCCTCTCAAATCCAGATGATAATGATACTGGAAATGCAAATTATGCTGACTGCCGTCACATAATTTATGTATATCCTGCAGAAAAAGGCCAGCTGATGTCGTGTCTTCAGAAGAGATGGTTTTGTGCTTTCTTCTCCTAAAATTCTCCAAAAGATACTCTTCAGTCTCAACCATTAATTCTTCCCACTTTTGTCAAATAAATAGCTGTACTACTAACTCAATATAAGTATCAGTAGTACATTAACTTATGCCTTGATTCTTTTGAATTTCAAGTCTAGATAACCTTTTCCCTGTGAAGGTCTTTGTCCAGGACCTGGGGGGAGTGCTTATTGGAAGAGTTGGGACACTGCCCAGTGCAATAGCATGATAAATGAATAATTCTCTTTGCAGCTTATTCGATACAGTGAGCATGCATTTCAGTGTGAAGGTCCTTCCCTTACACACATTGAAAGAATTGAGCTCATGTATATCACAATAGATCTTTGTTAAATGTTTGGCACGTGTGTTTCTTAGGTTATTAACGCAAGGAATGCTCTGTCTTTGCCCGCTTCTTTGACTCAAGTATCTTTGAATTTCTCCTCTATTTCTGTACTTCTTATCCATGGACATAAGAGATGCATGATAGGGGAAATGCTTCGTTTTATTGCTCTTTCTAGTGGTTTCTATCAGCTCTGTCCATGGATGCAGAGATTATATGAACTATTGAATTGGTGTTTCAGCTAGCTGTACAGTTCTATGTCTACTGAAGTATCAGTTTGCCTAACAACCATTAAAATTTTTGTGATTCCTGTCTCAAGTAACTGCATAAGATTGTTGCATAATACTTCTCTGATTGTAGCTTGATTTTTCATCTTTAGGCTTTTAAATTTTGTAATGTTTTTTTGTCCTAATAAAAAATACTTTTCTTTTAGGATGGTGAAATACAAGAGAAAACGGTGCCTCTCCCAGAAGTGACTACAGCTAGTGATCCAGAAAGGGTAACTTCAGAAACTGAGTTGCGAGATTCACATGACGCTTCAATGCCGTATGCTCCACAAATGTGTTCCACTTTGCAATTTAATATTAAAGGCCTCATGGAAAGGAGGCAGCAGAAGTTGTCGATTTCACAGTCGAGCAATAATGCTGGTGGAAGAAGAGCTAAGAGGTTAGTAGAACTTGAACTGGGGATGATAATCTTCTACTTTATTCTCTTTTCATATTTTAACAGGCTTAGTGATTACTTCTAGATGCTACACTGCTGCAACACTGGAGCTTTCACAAGCAGGCAATGAAGAGAAAGCCAGTGCTCTTGCTGCCGCTACCACTGAGCTGGAAAGGCTTTTCAGAAAGAACGACTTTGCCAGGATGAAGGTAAGCAATTGATGTTGCTGCTTTGAGTGGAAATAGATCTGAATAAGAGCTAGCCAGCTCAGCTTGCTAATTAATCCCCCTCTGCTGCTTGCTAGTTATAATTTTTCTCAGTGTGCCATTCTATGTATCCTTTATTTATAGCCGTGACTAGTGATGGACTATATCTTATCAATAAGATGATGCGGGTAGCTTTCTATAAAAAAAATGGATGGTTAATATTTTCTGTACCTTTTATCCTTATGGTCATCATGCACTAGCTGCCTTTTTCTTGCATTGAACATGTTATACAACAACTCCCCGTGTGGGTCCTGCTATCATGGGGTCTAAAGAGATCCAGATGTGGGCAGTGTTTCCTCAGCAAACACCACTATTTCTGGAGGGACTGCTAAGAGACCCACAAGAAAAGACTTTTGAAATAATAGTGTGGAAATGATGTGTGATGTTGTCACATCCTTATCTCCTTATTGAGAAAAATCTGCACTGTGCCAGTTTTTATCTTGGCCTCAGCTGCAGTCTCGCAGATACTATGATATACAAACAGACTGCTTTTCTTTGCAGGTGATTGGGCAATTCAACCTTGGGTTCATAATTGGCAAGCTAGATGAAGATTTATTTATAGTGGACCAGGTAATTTTGCTCGAACATAACCATACTCTTCAATGGGGTGGTGATTTTATAATGATTATCTATTGTTTTCCATGGTAGCAAGGCACAATTCTGTCAAGGGTGTTTTCTCATTTCTATCACAAACTGGTTTACTGATTTGTTTTCTGTTATTGTCAGCATGCAGCTGATGAAAAGTATAATTTTGAGCGCCTGTCCCAATCAACCATCATGAACCAGCAGCCTTTACTCCGGTGAGATTCAACACCCGCATAATGTAATATAAGAATGTATCCATGTCCAAATAGAGTATTCTATAAAGGACCTTTTGGTCCTTATTTCCTGCTCTACATTAGGCAACAAAACTTGCTTAATGAAAATCATGAAATGCAAAGGCTTTCATCACAAGCAAATATCCACAGCAAAGTCACATATTTCTTTTCAAAGATTCCCCTAGATTCCTTCCTAGTTATTAGTCCCCCTCCCCTCCCCTCCCCCAAGGTCTGTTTCTTTCTTTTTTTCTCTTCTTTTTTTTTTTTGTGTGTGTGTGTGTGGTGGGGTTGGGGGGAGGGGAGGTTATTTAAGTGATTCTGGTAGTTCCTTACTGTTCTCCCTTGAGGCGTAAGATATTCTTGAACATAGTAAACGTGTTGAGCCTAAGAGTAAGAGGGTAAGAGTACCCCTTGTAGACTAGATTGATGGATCATGGATGCAATGGAGACAATGAATTAGGGGCAAACCATTTCTGAGGATATAGGCTTTAGAAGCATTCTGGAAAAATAGCACAGGGGTTATTACCTCTTAAATAGTTCTATAGTACCCTCCCTTGGGGTAAAGAATTCCCTTCAATGCAATAAAAGGTTTGAGCATGAGAGTAAGAGCCCACCTTAGACAAGGAATGACGAGAAAAAAATTCTGATACAGGAATTAAAAACATTTCAGAAATGGATATGAAAATACAGTAGATGCCAGCGTAAGTTAGCAAAAAACTATGTATATAGTTTCTCTTTTTGGTTCAGAATCTTGTTCTTTGGTGAGAACAGATCTTTAAGCTTATAAATTTTAGAGCTTAAATTGTATACCCCTCCAGAATTGGTAGGGATTATAGTTGAAATACATCAGCTACTCTTTTTTTCCTATCTCTGAATCCGGTTTCTGTATGTAAACTTTCCGCTGTTCTAGGAGGTATATCTTAAAACTAAAAGGGATGGGAGCTCCTTTACATAGTGTGCCTTTGGTGTTGATGATGGGCTCTTCCATCCTTTTTTTTTTTTTTGGGTGGTATGATGACTGGTGAATGGTGAGATGATGCCTCTTTCAAAGAATGTTCCCCTGCTGTCTGTTCTTGCAGTGCAGAGATGTGACTCTCTTGCTGATTACTGGGAGTCGACATTTGGCACAAGTGTTTGGTCTCCTGTTTCTTGTACACGATGGGTTTGTGCACTCTTCCTGGCTTTAAAAACAACCTTGTTGATGCCATATTTAGTTACTCTTCACATGCCATGATGCCCTGGGATTTGGACTCTTGCGGGGTTCTTCACAGTTGAATCCTATAATTTGAAGCTCCTCCATATGAGCTTTTCATCATTCAAAATCTGTTCAAAGGAGGGTACTCTTAAAGTCTGTTATCGAGAGAGAGAGAGAGAGAGAGAGAGAGAGAGAGAGAGAGAGAGAGGGAGAGTGAGAGAGAGGATACCTTTGAAGCCTGTTCGGTAAGCCTTTGCTCCTCCTTAAGGTTTGTTTTCATGTAGGAAGTTTACTAGTTTAGCATGGGAATGTTTGACTTGTTGATAGGCCACAAAAGAGAGGAAAGATCCTGATGAACCTTTGTGTGCAAAGATGATTTGGAATTTGCAGATCACTTGTAGTTAACCGTCCGTCTGCTACAGTGCTACGGGAGCTTGCTTATAGTTGCTTTTGCAATTCTTGCTTGCTTCTGATTCCAGTACTGATTCTTTCTTTTGGCTTGGGAGGGCTACTTTGGTGTGAAAGTGATAAAGAAGGCCACGATTTTCCTCATGTGATTTTTGAAGAATTAGGAGACAAAAACTGTAATCTTTGAGGGTGACGAAACTTCTCTTCAGCGCCTCAATGACATTTTCATCAAGCCTCTTTATTTTGGGGGTAAAGGGAACCTGTGCTTGTCTGCTTTTGATGTGGCTGACTTTGTGGATGGATCATATCTTGGATGTATATATTCTTTTGGAGGATGCTTTGTTTGCTTCCATCCCTTGGTCATTAATTAGTATATTAAGTTTCCTTGCAAGAAAAAATAGTTTATCATAACTGGGGGTGGATGTTTCCTTTCTGTGAGAAGAACTGGAGGCACATGAGCATTGGTCTGATATCCTAAAGGAGAGGTGACAATGCCCATGATATGAGAACAATGTGTCAGACAGTTACTTGATACCTTTTGTGTGTATCAATTAGTCATTTTGCTCCTTAGCTTTGAAATGGTGGATAGCAAATTATCCATTTAATAAAATTGGATTGCTGAGTTTGCTTTTGAAAGTTGCCTTTAGTCTGTTAATGCCTTTCCATGGAATTCTTTATTTTAGTCAAATCACAAGAGTGTTCGCTGTTGTAACTATGGAAACTACCCTGGGGTTTGTATCAATAGTTGGTCTTTGTTTCTTAATTTTAGGGTTTTAAATTAATGATAGAGATACATATTAATATATTTAGGAATAATAATTAGATATTTTATATGTTTTAGTTTCCTATTCTTGTTAGGAATATTATAGTTTCCTAGTTTGATTAGGAATATAACTCTAGTTTCCTATTCTATTAGGTCTAGTATTAGGCGGGTTGTTTACATAAATAAGGGCTTTGCTAGCCTTTATGAAACACATTACATTGATATTAAATATTGAATACATACAATTCTTACTGATTATGCACGGGGATGCTAATCTTTTCCTGAATTCAGCACGGGGATGCTGAATTCTCCTCTTGAATTCAACACGGGGATGTTGAATTCGTATCTTTAGCTTTTATTTATTTCCCGTTCTCTATCAAATTGGTATCAGAGCAAGTTCTCGATTCCAAGCCCTCACCTAAATTTTTTTTTCTTTTCCTTTTCTGCTGCCAAACTTTCAAAGAAAAAAACAAAGAAAACCCCATCTGCCCCGAAAAAAGAAAAACCCTAGCCATTGTCCCTCGCCTGAAACCACCACGCACCACCACCGATCACCGACCGCCGACAACCTCCCGGCCACCTGCCAGGTCCGGCGACCCCCGTACCACCGCGACCGCCACCACCCGCACAGAAACCCTAAAATCCCCCAATTTCGCAAACCCTAATCTGCGAAATTCTCAATTCTCAAACCCTAATTCCCCAAATTCGTCCTCAATTCGTCCACCCACTTCAAATTGCCTTCACCCATCAAATTCCTACTCAATTTCGCCAAAACCCCTCAACCAATTCTACTCAACCAGCCCTAGATTGCTTGCAATTGGTCCGTCCTGCTTTTGCGAAACCCTAAATCGTGAAAGTTGGGCACACTGTTTGCTGTTCTTGCTGCTTGGTGGTACTCCCCACTGTCGAGATCCCTCAGAGAAGTTCTGTACTTGCTGTTTGGAGGTATTTTCTCCTGCCGAGAACTCCCACAGAAGGTCGCCAGGGATGACTGTCACAATGGGCTTCAGAATGTTTCCTAAAACAAGGATGCTCTTGGACAGAATCGAGGCACGTGAAGCAAACAGGGAAAACTGTGACAAAAGAATCGGTGAAAAGATGGACACGTTGAAGAAAGAGAGTGAGGAAGATCGCTTCGAACTTGACAAAAGAATTACCCCTTGGCTAGATAATTTTCGGGAGTCACTTAAGGAAACAATTCATGAGATCGTGAGGGAACTCATGAGTCATGAAAGTTCTAGTCAGGAAGAAGGAAAGGAAGTGAGTCCTCCATCTACTATAAGTTGTGTCCAATCTTCAACTCATACTGAGGGTTAACAAATTCATTCCAATGCGGACTTACTTGATTTACCTCCTGATTTATCTATTCATCCTATATCCAATGTTGAGGATTTGATATTGTCCGAAGGTACTTTTGAACCTCCTATGTTTTCAGGTTGTGCCCTAGGTTGTTCTACAACTTCAGAGATTATGGTACCTAGTTTGCCTCCTATTATGTCCTTTGTTGTTAATGGTGAAGATGTTGAAGCAGTTCTTGAAGACGAGTACTCAGCCACTACTCATGACTACCGGATCTTGGCTACTTCTCAAAATTTTCTATTTTGGCATCCGGGTAAACATGTAGAGATGTCAAGAGAAAAATTCGACTGTGTGGATTTATTTATCCTTGATGAATTTTTCACTTGCAAGAAGCGACATCCCCTCCTCGAATTACTACTTTCTCGGGAGAAATTGAGAGTTGTGCAAATTTTTCATCTTTATTATGAAGTGGATATGCTCTTCTTCCGTAGGATTGTGATCTTTCTACGACTCTACAAAATTCGAGGGCGTGTTTTTTGCAATTGGAGGATCTCTTGCATTGATTTTCTGGCTATGTTTCTTCATGCAAACGCTCCGGAGGAACATTTCTTTCAAGCCGGGGAGAATGATAGAGATACATATTAATATATTTAGGAATAATAATTAGATATTTTATATGTTTTAGTTTCCTATTCTTGTTAGGAATATTATAGTTTCCTAGTTTGATTAGGAATATAACTCTAGTTTCCTATTTCTATTAGGTTTAGTGTTAGGCGGGTTGTTTACCTATAAATAAGGGCTTTGCTAGCCTTTATGAAACACATTACATTGATATTGAATATTGAATACATACAATTCTTACTGATTATGCACGGGGATGCTAATCTTTTCCTGAATGCAGCACGGGGATGCTGAATTCTCCTCTTGAATTCAACACGGGGATGTTGAATTCGTATCTTTAGCTTTTATTTATTTCCCGTTCTCTATCAGTTACTTTTCTCATTTGGTGAAAATGATTATGCATTTAAATCTTGGCTTTAGATGACAGTTTTTATTTTAATTTTTTTATTCTGTTGGAAAGAGTTGGAAATGCAATTTTTTATTTATGTATGGATGATTATACAATGTGAAGATCATGACATGGATTATCCCTCCCCCCTTATGAGCAGGCCAATCAGATTGGAATTGTCCCCAGAGGAGGAAATTGTTGCATCCATGCATATGGATATAATCAGGTGAGATTGATCTGTAATTCAGTCTTCCATAGTCTGTACATCTACGGTCCTTGCTTGTTTGCAGCCCCCCCCCCCCCCCCCCTCTTTTCGCTCTTCTCACACAAGGGAATTATAAGTTAACAGTTGGAGCTTGATTCGGGAGACATTCTGATCTGCACTAATCATTCATTTACCTTGAAGTATTGCCAATTCCTGCTGATCTTTTTCTTTGTGCGAAACTGCTATTGGTTTTAAAGGTGCAGGAGTCCGCACATATTGTCTGTTTATCATCTCAAGTACCCTAAGTAGAACTTTCTTTCTTGTAGTAAAAATGGCTTTGCCTTGGAAGAGGATCCGGATGCCGCTTCAGGCCAACGTTTTAAGCTCACAGCTGTACCTTTTAGTAAAAATATTACATTTGGAGTTGAAGGTAAAGTTTGCATTCAAACCTTGCCGAAAAACACTGTTATGTACTCTGTAAGTTGTGGCAGGGTGAAATGTTCTTTTTTTCTATTGAATTGAACTGGTTATATCAATGCTTCCATTCATTCTGGTCTTCTTAATAGTGAAAACAAAGATCTTTAATTTCTGCTTGAATGGGCATCTCTCATGATGCAGATTGAGTCATTTAGCTAGTCTTTTGTTTAGGTAGCAGTTAAAGTTTTTGATATAAAGGCATGAAGCTGCAGTCGAAGCTTGAATAGAATGGAGCACATTTCTAAGATCAAAAGCTGATTGCATTGTAAATTTCATATAACCTGAGATTCTGCCATTTGAAATTTCTCTTGCACTATTATGAATGTCTGTGGCATTTAACATGGTACGTAGTAGCATTGAACTAACTTTTTTGCTAGCACTATATTTATTTTTAAATCATCGATGCTGCATCTGAGAGAACTGTAAAGTGTCAAGCATCTATATGTTATTTGCTTATTTGAGTGGGCCTGTACAATGACTTCCTTTTAATCAACCAAGGATATTTAACTGTTGAGGTGCATCTTTTTACTAAAATCTTTGTTAGTTCAGTGGTTCACAATGTGTCTTTCTGTGTCAGATGTGAAGGAGCTGATATCAACGCTTTCGGATAGTGAAGGTGAATGTGCAATTATGAGTAGTTATAGAACGGATACCACAGATTCAATTTGCCCCTCTAGAGTACGTGCAATGTTAGCATCACGTGCCTGCAGATCTTCTGTCATGATTGGAGATGCTTTAGGAAGAAATGAAATGCAGAAGGTATATTCTGTCGTTTCTTTGCTTAGATTGCTATTTTGTCTGGCTCAGAAATTGACAGTGCAAGTTAGACAATTAGAACATAGCTTTGATATAATCCCAGAATGACGGTGGACTAAGCCAAATTGAACTCTGAAAGAAAACCACATTGTTCTCAGAAGCAGAACTAAAAGTTAACATAAAGAGGAGAAACTCCACCCAGATTATGAGCTTGCCCACAAATAAAAGGCCTCGTATTGGAGCTCGAGACATTCCTCAGTGGCTTTGGAGATTGCTTTGTATAAAACATGAGATTCTGCATGTCCACCGTGTTTATCTTTTAGAAGAAGATCAACTTCACTGGCTTATTTAAGTTTCTCATCTTTCAAGCCAAAACCAATGACAACAAGTTCCAAAACTGTAATGAGTCTCATTCATTTAAAATTTTCCCTTTTTTGGTGCAAATGAGGCACAAAGACCGATGTAGGCTGGATTTGAACCCAAGTCTCTAGGTCTTTTGTTCGAGAAACTTCACCAGTTGACGGAACTGCCACCACTTGCTCCTTTAGACTGATTGCTTAGTCACAGTCCCATAATGCATATACCCCCGAAATCCCACCCTCAGTATCTGTACGTGGTGTGATAAGTATTCATATGCCCCTCTGGGTCAATGAAAGACGAAGGATGCAAATCTAAGTGAAATGTGTGTGATCTTATTCTTATGTAGTCCAAGCTCCATTTACATCTTTGTATATCTCCTTTGAAACCGATTACCTTCATAGGTGACTGTTCTGTAGTGTAGTCACTTAAAGCAGATGATTAGTAAATTTGAATTTAGAAGTAATTTTGAGTTCTGACATAGTAGCAGCAGTAATCGCATGACAAATGGACACTGAGAGCTGGCAGTGAGTGACCTGAAAGTTCTTCTGTTCTAGGTTTAATCTTGATATATTAGTCATTCAATTCATGGCACCCAGCTGCAGCCTGTTAGATCATTGAATATTCTATTACTAGATTGACCATACTTGATCCCTGAAATTCTTGAGTGCCTCATCTAATTGCTTTGCTGGAAAGTATCTGGTCAAATTCCAAAGAATGGTGCTGTTGCTTCACCTAAGTTTCGTTAGATAAATGAGGGAAGAAGATATAAGACAGATGAACAGACCAAGAGGCTGAGATACTGATGAAATTTGTCCATGAATGCTGTTGGGACATAAACATCTTTTTACAGCTTACTATAATATTTACCAGCGGATGAATTTAAGGTGTTAGCCCTCCCCTGGTAAATTTATCTTTTCGTAATCTCTGATATTCCTTCACAATGCCGCTTTATGGCGATACATGACACAACTAGAAACCAGCTGCCCTTCCCTGGTTTGATTGTTGGAGAATGAGATTCAGAAGGCCTCAATTACAATCTCTTGGGTGATTTTGCAGATTCTGGAGCACTTAGCTGAGCTCAAATCTCCATGGAACTGTCCACATGGAAGGCCAACAATGCGGCATTTGGTCAACTTGTCAATGATTCATGAACAGGCGAAGCCAGACGACGATTGTCTCTGATAATTGATGTTTGTTCTTATACCCCTCCCCCCAAAGAAGGCGGGTTATTCGGTTGATTCAAGTGTACAGTTTTTTTGTAAATGTATAACAAACAAACTCTCATGGGAAACATGCGTAAGTGCGGTTTGGAGACTTAAATGTAGGCAATCTTTTTTATTAAGGGTGTGTTCGGTTGAGAGGAAAACGATTTCTGAGGAAATGGTTTTCTACAAGAAATGATTTTCCAAGGAAAATGGTTTTTCATGCCAAATTTCCTTTGTTTGGTAGGAGATAAATTAATTTTCGGAAAATGATCATTTATGTCGATATAAATAGCGATATATATGTTACAAATGAAAATATTTGAAGCTCAAAATTCATATTTGAGCTTTTCTTAAACATTTCTATCATGTTATAAAGTTTCGTGACAAACCGATAAAATTGAATTTTGCTTTTAAGTTTCAGTCATATTTAACCGCAAAAAAATGTCGACAAAAGTGGCGATATATGTTACAAATGAAAATAATTGGAGCTCAAAATTCATATTTGAGCTTTTTTAATCATTTCTATCGTATTGTAAAGTTTCGTGACAAACTGAGAAAATTGAATTTTGCTTTTAAGTTTCAGTCATATTTAACCGCAAAAAAAATGTCGATAAAAGTAGCGATATATGTTATAAATGAAAATATTTGGAGTTCAAAATTTATATTTGAGCTTTTCTTAGTTCATACTATCAAATCATAAAGTTTCGATTCAAACGGTTCAGTTTGAATTTTTAAAAGTTCGATCGATTTTAGGGCAAAAACTTCTGATTTGATGTATATCGAGATAAATGTTATCAAATAAAAATATTTTGAGCTAAAAATTTATATTTGAGGTTTTTTCAATCAATTCTATTATGTTACAAAATTTCGAGCAAAACCATTAATGTTAAATTTCGGCCTCAAATTTCAGTTAGGGTTAGTAGTAAAAGTCGATGGTGGAAAATGATTTTTCTAGGTTAATCAAAGGAAGTCAATTTCCTCCTTTTAAAGGAAAATGATTTTCTTTGGAAATGATTTTCTAAACTTTTTTTGTACCAAACACTAGAAAATTGGGAAAACATTTTCCAAAAAAATATTTTCTCCCCTACCAAACACACTCTAATTGAAGCTCATGAAGAAGCATTTTTGTAAATGTAAAACATGAGTTGAAATTGAATATATGGTGTTTTTCAATTTATTATTATGAGTAAAACATGAGTGTCGATCTTATGGCGCTTGTGTAAGTCTGATAATTGGAGCCATTAAAAATAGGGTCATATAATTTCACTGCTACCATCACAATTATGACCAATCATATCTATCAATATATATCGACCTTATTTATATGATTAGCATTCACCTTTTCAGGATTCTTTCTAGGATTATCCTCAATTGAGTAGTCTAAATTCTATCAGGATCCTTCAATTCTTGTATCACGAGGGTTTGCGGTTACATGAGACTGTAACAACCTCACCAAATTATCCAATGTACCTTGATCATTAGCATGTAATCCCTAATTTTATGATTCAATTATACCCAACCTCATCACATCTTAAAAGAACATGCCCTGAGGAGTAATAGTCAACTGCTATTATATTATTATTATTATTATTATTATTATTATTAGCCATGGGATTTGGGCGATATCAAGAAAAGTCTTTTGAAAATGGGTGTTCCAACAACAATAACAACAATAAAAAACATTAGAGTAGTCTTGTTAACACGAATAATGAGGGGATTCAGAAAAACGTTTTGAAATTCGATAACAAACCTATTACTCCTTAAGGCAAATTCTTTTCAAAAAGTGATTAGGTTGGGCATAATTTAGTCATAAAAATTAGGGATTACATGCTAATGATCAAGGTGCTTTGGATGATTTGGTTGAGGCTATTACAGACAGTCTTATGTAACTGCAAATCCTCATGACACGAGCTATATTGATGGCTCACATGATTTGAAACATCCTATTAGAACTTTGACTACTCAATTGGAGGGTGATCCTAAATGATCGTATAAATAAGGTCGATATATCGGTAGATATGGTTGCCAATAATTGTGATGGTAATAGTGAAATCATATATAACCCTGTTTTTTGTGGCTCTCACCAAACTTACACATACGCCTTCAAATCGAAACTTCAAAGTCATTGTCAGACAGAAAAATAAGAACAAGTTGATGTTGAAGATCAAATGGAGCTTGGTAAGATAAACTAAGAGTTGTGGTCCCTTCAATGAACAAAAGTGAAATGGATGAGAGACGACAACCTCGATTGGATAAACAAGACCAATAGAAAACATCAATTAGTTCTGATGAAAGTCATGATTCTGCTGACAAGTTGGTTGACAGAAAAAAGAAGGAAAAATCGATGTTGAAGATCAAATGAAGCTTGATAAGTCAAACCAAGAGTTTTGGTCCCTTCAATGAACAAAAGTTAAATCGATGAGATGTGACAACCTAGAATGGATAACCAGGACCATAGAAAACATCGGTTAGTTTTGATGGAAGTCAAGTGACATTGTGTTATTGAAGACCAATGACCCAAAAGGAGCAACAAGATATTTGAGAAGAAATTACATAAAGACAGTAAGGCTTATTTGGCGAAAAATCCCCCAAATGAATAGTTGGATGATAGTTGTGGAGAATGATCGGTACAGAACAACTTTAGAAGATGATGATTCCCTTTGATGCAATTATTATTATATGCTAATTTTACCTTTGTTGTTGTTATTTTGTTATGTTTTTTTTTTCTGTGAAATACTTTACGATGAATAATCGAGAAAAAAAGGAAAGTTGGATTATAATAATTCATACTTTTAACTTTTATACGATAATAATCTTTACTTTATTTTTATATTCTGATGGTCCACAAAAAAATATATTTATATTATGATGGGATACTATTGAATCAAATGGCGGTGGAAAGCTGGTGTGTCAAGGGATTATTGGTATGTAAAAATTGAAAGTATGGATTATTAGAATCCAATTTAGGGATTATCTATTTATCTTATGTTGTGTTCTAACTTATCCAAAAAACTATGATCTTAGAATGGAAGAGGGAGTATTAGTGCTGCACAATTTTGTCTAACCTGAATACCAAAATGTGCCCCGATCCGAACAAAATTGGTTTGGTCCAAACTCGATTGACGTTAGCCGAATATTCAAACATAATATTTCTCTTTTTTTTATAGTCCAAATCTGATATTGACCTGAATTTAGCTACATTCAAATTGTTCGAATATTGATTTCTCGTCCAAGCGTTGATATTAATCGAATTTGACCGAAGCCGAATTTGTCCAGAACTAAATTCTTGCCGAACTCTAGGGAGTATAAAATGAGAGCCCGCCCAAGTGTCCAAGGGCCAAGCCTCGACTTGATCCCTTCCCTCTATTTTTTGTTTCGCAGGAAGGACAGGACACACCAACAATTCCTCGTTGGATTCCACTTTCAATCTCCTCGACGTCACAATCTGCTCCATAATTCATCCTTTTTCCACTTTCTGGTAATTCAATTGCTTCTTTAAGTTTTCTAGGGTTTTACTTCGTATTACTTCCCCTCTTCTCCTGCAAATTTTGCTCCATTTTTTTCCTTCTTTGTTATCTTTTATGCCCTCTGTCAGTGTTTGGGCCTGTTGCTGTTGTCTTTCTGATACTAGGGTTTTTCGCGGTTTCGAAGGTTGTTCGATCCTGATCTTGCGTTTCAAGTTCTTTTTTTTTTCTTTGTTTTTGTTTCAGATTCTTGCTTGCTGCAAGTTTGGTGATCTGCCCTAGCCGACAATGGTAATTAATTTGTGTAACGTTCTTAATTCCCTTCTTATTATCTATGTTAGTTTGCTATACTGCTGCATTGATTGAATTACTGAAATTTTCGGTCTTTTTTTTTGTTCTGCGCTTGGAATTTTGTGTAGCTTCCTCTATCACTGTTGAAGACAGCACAAGGCCACCCTATGGTAAGGATACTAATCCCCTTTTGCTAAAAACTAGAAGGGGAAAAAAAGAGATTACCTTTTGCTTTCTTTAAAGTTTGAGGTTCTTTGGGATTTGTTTTCTAAATGTACCTTGATTTAAGGGTCTTATACTTTTGGTTTGTTGGTTTCTTTTGATAGTTGGTGGAACTGAAGAATGGAGAAACCTATAATGGGCACCTGGTCAACTGTGATTCATGGATGAACATTCACCTTCGTGAAGTCATATGCACCTCTAAGGTGAGCATAATATTGCCTTTTTGTTGACCAATACATACTACATGCACCTAAGGCATGTGCTCCGGGTGGGTATGAGTGAACAATTATGTTGTTGGGAGTGAACAACGTATAGGCATGAGTGAACAAATATGCTATTGAGAATGAACAACAGATAGGTGTGAGTGAACAATTATGCTATTGAGAGTGAACAATGACCATATTTGGAGCACATGATCCAGGAGCATGTAATAAATTGCATTTGTTGACAAGGTTCAATTTCTTGAAAGATAACCGAAATAGCTTTTGGGGTGCGGCGGGGGTTCTATTTGTGACTTCTGTGATACAAGTGATAACTGGACACTTGGACTTGGTTAATTTCTGTAGGATGGAGACAGATTTTGGAGGATGCCAGAGTGTTACATCCGAGGGAACACAATCAAGTATCTGCGAGTGCCCGATGAGGTATGCTATGTTAACCCTAGAGCAGCAGCATTAGTTGGGACCCTTCATCTTATGCAGTTGTTATGTTACCATTACTGAGTTTGCTCCTATATATCTTTAGCAAAGTTATGGTGTATTTTATGCAATAGTGGCAATTAATGACTTTTATTTGAACCTTCGAATTTCACAGTTATATGCTCTTGTTGGTAGTTAATAGTAAACTTTTGACCTTTTGCACTCTCCCTTGATGAATGCACATCTTGAACCTTCCTCCAGTGGCATTTTAATTTTTAAATTGGTTCCTTGCCATCTTGAACAAATTATTTGTGTCTAGGATGTGTGTTTCCCTGTCGTATGATCTTATTGGCTGGTAACAACTAATAATTGTATGGCCTTGTGTCGCCTTTTCTATCCAGATTGGCTATTTTTAATATTAAGATATGTTCTTTGTTGTAGTAACCATTCCATTGAAAATATTTATATACCTACTTATTTCAGATTTTTTTTCTTTATTATCTATAGAAGAAAAGAAAACAAAACTGTGGAACATAAATGAACAATGATACGATCAAGTTGCGTTTGAAAATTAGGTTCATATAAAGAGAAAGGACATAATCTAGAAATTGTAGTTGCATGACAACTGAGGTAGAACTCTTCCTAAGACCGAAAGTGGTGAGCAGTGACACGGTGACACCTACTTAATACTTAATGGATAGGAAAAAGTCAATCTCTTATGTCATAAGTCGTAACTAAGTATGGTTCACAGAAATGTTCAAAGAGTTCATGTTTCTTAGTCCGAACAGCTTAGCCGCCGATAGTGACAGAAATTCAGGGCCAACCTTTGGATTTATATTTGTAGTCTTTCCTGTCTAAAGATACAATGGAACTTTGTATGATGACTTCTAGTCAGTGGTTCCCAGAAGTCATCCTTTGGAAACCCTATAAAAGGTTCTTGGGGACAGAACTTTCTGTTCTTGGTTCTTTTGGATTTCATTTTCTTGTGGATTTAATTCATTGAGATTCCATCCAGTAAAACAGAAGAATTATAAATTTCCAAAATAATACATAAGAATATTGCAAATAAAGCCGTTGCAACTCCCATCAAAGGAGTAGTTCCCCATCCGGGAGCTACTTTACCATATTCCGAATTCAATGGTTTCAATAAAGCCCTTACGGTAGTATGTTTTAGACGAGATCTAGAACTACCCTCAACGGTTTGTGTAGCCATAAATCTGATTGTATTCATTGAGTTTTACCTTACATTGACGGCCTGGGGGATTGGAACTTGGTCTTCCTTCTGGGAACCAATTGTCTGACCATTAGGCTATCCCAAAAGGGGCTGGAAAATAGGTCATATTTTGATCTATATGAAAAAGAGCTAAAAATGGGATGAAATGTACGAGGATATTGTGATCTATGGTTAGCATACAGGATTACTATGTCAGGAGGGAAATCATATTTGCAAATACTAAAGGAAAATTAGATTGCAAATACTAAAGGAGGGACAATAGTATGGAGATCTTTAGAATTGTATCATTGTAAGCTAAACTATTAAAACCTTAAATTTCAGTGCACTGCTACCAGATTTACAATCTAATATATGATAGTTTGGATTGCTACAATCTAATATATGATAGCGTAGAATACTACAAGCCAATATATGATAGCTTAGACTACTACAATTCAAAATATTCAAATTTGGATTACTATAATACAGGAGTCCTTTGATGCCACGTAGGAAAATCTGGTGGCAGTGTACTGAAATCCAAGGGTTAAATAGTTCAATTTATTGTGATACAATTCTAAAGTTAAGTTTACTATTATCTCAATCCCTATAGTTCGGCTTACTGCAATCCAAATTTCCAATACTATAAATTTGATGGGCCCAGAAAGGTGGAATGAACAGCTGATGCTTCTATGAAGAAGGTACTGAACCTTTGCTTTGATTGGATTTGATGGTCTTGGGCTGTCACCAATGGCATCAGGCTTATGCTTATTTGAGGAAACCACAAATGCTGGGCTGTATAAAATTATATGATTGGGGATCTGCAAAATAGCTTGATAAAACCCCACATTTTCTAGCAATGAATTGACCAGTTTGGGGAGAAAAATAGCGCATAATACCAGCCCTTTTTGGTTGGTATAGTTTGAAATTAGTTGCTCTTGTTCAAGCAGCTTACTAGGAGATCACAAGTAGCTTTGATTGTTAGTTGTTAAGTTGTTACATCTCATGGTGCTCTTTGTCCAGATTCGATTGTAACTCTTCATTGCAACTCTTGTGCACAATCCCTGAATTCATACCTCTTCAAAATCAACAAATCATTTGTTCCTCCTATGTGTCCCCAACCCTTCTGTTTCCCTCCCTTCCTGTCCAAATTCCAAAATTTACATCTGCCTAGTCAACCATATGCCAAAATCAAGTTCAGATTTTGGGGGAATCACCTCAGAAATGGAAAATGAATGCTGTTCATGGACATGACAATAATAGGATTTGGTGGGGTTGCTGAGTGGGTCATGTGCTAGGGATTTGCGAGAGCCTGAGAGTCATGAATATGATTAGAAGTGGGCGCAGGGAGGGGAGGGGAAGCCTGTGTTGTTGCATTCAACTTGCCTCCTGTTGTTGAAAGCCAAAATGTATATTCATCATCTATAAGCCAATACCGATGTGTACTTCAGTGCCAATCCCTTTAAAAGACTAGGGAAAGGGGGATGAAACTGTTTTTCAGCCAATGGGGCAAAGAAGATGGTATAGTCATTCCATGAACAGATGGAAGTTAAAACTTTGAATTTTATAAAAGGAGAAAATTTCTAATTGCACCAATCCAATCCTGTGATATTCTTCTGTGTTGTGTATAATGTTCAGACAATGGATTTGTCATGCCACTTTCTATGTCTGTATAGCCTCTAGTCCACATAATTGCATGCTTATGTTTATGCATTTGCCCTCTTGATTGAGAAAAATTGAGCACTTTTAAATTGGAAAACCGTTTACACTTATGCGTCATAATAGTTGGAGTTGCTATTTACTTGAGTTTTCTTTTAGAAGTCCATATTGCCTAACCATCCATGATGCTTATTCTCTGGCAGGTCATCGATAAAGTCCAGGAAGAGAGTAAGAATCGTTCAGGTAATTCCTGAGAGTTCTGCATATTTTGTTCGATATAGAAAGGATTGTATCATTTATTCATGATTCCCCAAATCCTTTTATGTATTCAAGTGTTTTTGGTCCTTCATCTTTTGTTGAACAAACCGGTATACTTCTACAGTCTTAGATGACTAACAGACTGTTTTATCCATCTAGATCCTTGATAACGCATCATGCCTGGAAGTTAAATTTTGTTTAGTTTTTCTTTTTTCTGTTTTGGTGCACTGCTTTGGTTCCTGACTTCTCATGACCATCACCAAGCCTTACTCCCATCTATTTTCTGACCCCTACAAAGTTTTTCCGGGGGATGACTGCAAGTACCATCTGACATCCCAGCCTATGATATGCCCTACTGTTCTGCCGAATATATGACTGGGTCACCCAGTTAGCTTTACCTTTGCTATAAGAAAACTCTTACCTTGAATATTTCCTACTTGATGATTTCTTAAGTGTGCGGTCCTATAAATTGGAAAAGAATGATCATTTAACATTTTCTATGTGAATATTTTTTCTTGTTTCAGACAGGAAACCTCCTGGGGGAGGCCGAGGAAGAGGAAGAGCTAGAGATGATGGCCCTGGGCGACAAGGTAAAGGCGTTGGACGTGGTATGGATGATGGAGGTAAAGGTCCTGGTGGCCGAGGCCGTGGTGGTCCTAGTGGAAAGCCTATTGCGAAAGGTAATATTCCCTTTGTTCTTTTTCACACTACAATTTTGGGAAGAATATGCACTTGAATATGTGTCATCGTTGGTAATTTGTCCACAATGGTGGGAGAACCACTCCTTTGATAAACCCTTGAAGTTAGAATTGTATTCCCTAGAGTATGACACTTTGCTGCCACTAAAAATATGGGGATTTTGAGGATCTTTTTTTTCTGGGATGTGTACACAAATGGAAATACGGGTTTTGAAATTTGAATTAAATTGTTGGGAATATATCGTGCAAACGTACTTCAGAGTAAAATCTATGAATAAATCAAATTTACGCTTTTCATGGAATATCTCTTGGATTTCAAGGTTTAATTTGCACATTTCTTATGTTTTTTCAGCTGGAGGCAGAGGTCGCTGAAAACACAGTTGTATCAGCTGAACTAATCGGCATGGCATGTGTTTTGCTTCTTTTGGTGCAAATATTGCCATTGTGTTTACAAATTGGTGTTCATTTTGGAAACCGGAGATTACTCAGCGTCATCATCATCCAAGTTTTAAGTTAAGGAGGTGCATGATTTGGGTAGGTTGTGTAACAATTACTAGTTTGCCTCGAATGATGTTTGTGGCTGGTGCCCTCTACATTCTAGTTTCACTTGCTTTAGCAGTGACCATTATAAAAGACGTTGATTAGGTACATTTGTATGCTAGCCTCACAAGTGGTATTTTTGTGAAAACCAGTCTTATTTTCAATAGATTGGGATGCGAGCATTGTGCAACACTACTCAAGTACACATCTTGTAGTGAAGGCTCATAATAGAACAGTCTCTTGTGTTGCCATTGCTGTTTGTAATTTGTTTTCTTAAAAATTCATGTATGGCTGCTGGTGCAGTGCTGCCGACTGACTTTGATTCAGATGGACGATGGCTCGTGCCCATCTATTTTGGTGATTGGTTACCTTAGGCTGCTCCTTGCAATTTGGTAGGTTGGGGAAAGTGTTAAACTATAGGTAGACTTGATTCGCCCTTTTCCAAATTTTACCCTTCATTTCCATTTGGTGTCCCTTTTAATATTCCCAATCTACAACTACCACCTTTAAATCACCCTGTTACTGTCTTCATTCTTCAACGATGTCATTGTAACAAGGTAAATATGCATAAACTGCTCGCTGAAGTCCATGAAATGCTCAAGCCATTGCAACTAGGAAAGTCTAGGATCGAGAATATTCAGTCATAACACAATACACCTACTTGAATTAGCTTTCTTGCCCCTTGGATGAGCTTTCATGCCCAGTCTTTGAGGATATAGCCTCGTGCTACAGATGTTCAGGGACCATCAAAGTTGAGCTGTTGGTTTTGATAGCTTGTAATTAGGTACCAATGCACGAGATGGCAGTAGGAAATAGTGGGGTGAGCAACCAAGAGCAAGTAAACGGAGTTTTAATGAGGCCTCAAGGATAGGACAGAAATGCCAAGGTCTCAAGGATAGGACATAAATGCGAAACTATCTGAATCAATCTTTATTGCTGAACAATTAGGTTTATGTTAGGCTGTCATTGTGTGCAATTTAAAACATCTTTATTTACAAAGGTTCTACCATGTCAACTGTAATCAATGATTGACGAAAAAAAGGAGCACAATTCCACAAAAGATCTGTGCTACAATAACTTCAATATGGACCATATGCTCAGATGTATGAACCCATGGCCATCAGCTTCGACTTGGCCACGCACACGATTCATATTCAACACATCCCAATTTACCAATTAGCAATTACGAACACAAACCAAATTGTTCATACAATATTCCATAGTTTGCAACAATAGCTAATAATCACACGCACAGACCAAGTCATGTGAATGTGGAGACCTTAACAAACGGCAACAAACAAGTCTTGAACACAAAATCAAACATCTAAGACTCGCTAATACCTAAGCCTGTATGCTTCAGGAAGAAGCTATAGATTGACCACCTGCAGCTGACTGACTCATTCCGAGGGAAATAAGGATCACAACGAGAAAACCAATCCCACCTCTCACAATACATCATAACCAACCAAATGTTTCAAAAACGAACATCCTAGTCTCCTCATAGCAACTCAACCATGTAGCCAGGCTACAGTAGCACCTCCAAATGTACTTACGCAGCTGATTCTTGAGCCTTCTCTGCAGCCACTTCCTCATCCTTTGCTTCTGAAGCATCTGCTTTGGGTGCCTCTTGTTCTTCAGGTTTTGATACCTCCTGGTCTGCAACACCAGATACATCCAAACATTGGTCAGCAAGAAAGCAACAACTATGCATAACTTGTTCTCTGCGGGCAAGTGGCCAAGCCAAACCCCACCGTACAGAGAATAGGATACCAAATGGAATTAAACTCAACCCTACCGTAAAAGGATATTGGTAAAATGAACATTTCACATGGCTAAGGGGGGGAATTGGTTCAGCTCTAGTGCTAATCATTTGTATATGGCAACTTCCAGAAATGCAGAGGACCATGCTATACAATCACTTTGACAGTCTACCCTCAGCTAACTACATTCAAATATTCGATACTCATGTTCTCTAATACTTGTATGGTTTTGGGGGTAGCTGGTCAAAAAACAAATCATATCATAACTATAATAAAAGCACCATCACACCCGCATTTGAACCAAATTTGTATACAAGCAAGCTTACCCCAGAATAGGTACATGGACTAGCTTTAAGATCAACAAGACGGCTACAACTCAGCTCAATCAAACACTAGCATGGTAATGAATTCAAACCATGGCCTAGGGGGAAGGGATACAGCTGGTCCCACCGATAATGTGAAGCAACAGAAAAATAAAACAAGGACAGACATAAAACAACTATAATGCTTTCTAGAGGCAAGTTTCCCCACTTTTCTATTGAAGGAGGTGAGGGTCCAAAACCAAATCGCAACTAAAGCCATGGGGGAATTGCTCTTCCCCTTGTTGCCCCCTTCCTTATCCCATGCCATCCCGCACACCTAAGATAGTACTATTAGTCCATGCAACTGGCGTTCAGTGGGCCAACTTTTTTCAATATTTTCCTAAAAAGTTGCTAATTGCTTTTGACATAGCAGCCCAATAACCCCTTGGGGCTAGCCAAACTTCAAAAGTTCGACACTCAGAATAAAGAACTACCACAAGTATTGAAAGTGTTTGCTGATTTCCTAATAAAAAATGATGGAATTAGTCTCTCCAGTTGTCAGGGAAAGGAAGCCCATATTTAGATCTCTCAAAACCCTCTTTACAGGATTCACGTTTGGGGTCATGTATTTATTGCGACTCTGAGAAATTCATGGAAAATGGAAACAAGAAGAGCAGGGATAAAAGTCGATGGAAGGAATCAAAATAAAATTACCATCATCATCGCTGTCTTCAAATTCATCACCGGCACCATAATCACCAAATTTCTGCAAATACAGCACACAGAGTAAATGAAGCCATTTATTTATTTACTTTTTCTTTTGGTTTTTTTTTGGGGGGGTGTCAAGTGCTTTCCATAAATCAATTCATACCGAGAAATCCATTCCACCAAGATCCAAATCTGCAGGGCCTGTAAGAAATGATATTTTGTCAATATAACTCGGAAGCATCACCACCTTTAGAAACGAATATATATACAGAAGAAATCCCATAAAATAGAGGAGCTTGCAAGCATGGGCATACCAGTTTCTTCATCTTCATCCACCCACTTGTCCCAATCAACCTTCACATAATGAGGTGGCTTGCCATCACCACGCAAAAGTTTATTCCACCTTTTCTTCTCTGCCTTCTCTAAGACACAAAAAATGCTTCTGACACCGTAGTTGATTTTGCTTTCCTAGTAGTGACAGAAGATAAAGTAAATATTCAGCCGGCATGAAAACTAAAGCAAGCAATCCAAAATGTCATTTGAACTTGATTGGACATGGCAAAATTGAACCATCAGAAGATAGTTCACAACCCAAAGCCAAAATAACACAACTTTCTCAATTAATAACCAATACTAATAGTGACTTATTCTTATTTAAAAACAGACGACCATATGCCTCCGCTCTAGTGACATACATGAGTTAAAATGGGTGTCAGTCCAAAATTGTCAAGTCTCAGTTCCTACTTCCTACACATATAGGGAAAGTTGGATAAACCTCTTGAGGAATGCAGCCTTTCCACATGAAAAAGGACAAATACACATAGGAAACATGTTATTTGGGAATAAGCTCAATCGCCATAGAAAGGCTCGTCTACAACTCCATTGTCAGGAAAAACCATCACAGTGATAAGTTCCAGCTGAGAAACTACCAAACGCCACACCGCCACAGAAGCTTACAAAACTGAAAAATACATGCATACTCATATGCATCAATGCAAAAACTGCCTCTCAGGGACATTTTATGAGTATTACAAGCTTGCCTCTTGGCAATATTTTGGAAACATTCACTCAAACCCACTTTTGAGCATCCAAGGATCTATTACATGCTCAAACGCAGTTAAATATTGATCATAATATCCGATTGACTACTTGTATACTCATATGCATCAATGCAAAAACTGCCTCTCAGGGATATTTTATGAGTATTACAAGCTTGCCTCTTGCCAATATTTTGGAAACCTTCACTCAAACCCATTTTTGAGCATCCAAGGATCTATTACATGCTCAAAGGCAGCTAAATATTGATCATAATATCCAATGGACAACTTGCATACTCATATGCATCAATACAAAAACTGCCTCTCAGGGACATTTTATGAGTATTACAAGCTTGCCTCTTGGCAATATTTTGGAAGCCTTCACTCAAACCCACTTTTGAGCATCCAAGGATCTATTACATACTCAAAGGCAGTCAAATATTGATCATAATATCCAATGGACAACTTGTATTAAGATAATGTAATTTTATGCAAAATACAAACTTAAAATCCAAAGCATAAACCATAAATTTGTTTTGACATTTAATCACCCAAACTACATTATAATCATCGAATAACACATACATGTTAGCTCAACCAGCCTGATCAAATGTCACAAGAGCTTCAAATTTGCATCAGAGTTAGCTAGTTGTTTCATATGTATACACCTTCAATACCTTATTGGTAGCTCTGTCACTGGATATTGGATACACCAAAACATTTCAGTATTTGACACTTCATTTTGCACTCAGAAACGTGAACTTTTTAAGAAATGACCAAACTGCATGTGTTAAAAGGCTGTTGAATACTTTAAAAAAGAGCATACACAAACATCAGATGCATCAAATCAAAAAGTCAGACAACACCTTCCACCTAGATCCATGCCCAACGTTTCCCATATCTATATTTTACACCCACTGAAGATGATAAAATATAATTTCATGGAGAAAAATAGTTGTGACTGCATAGCAACAATGAGATATTATGATAAAAAAACACAACAGAACATATTACTTAAGGAGCAAAATTTACCTCCACATTGACCTTGTCGAAAAGCTCCAATTTCAATTCATATTCATTATTCCCTGCTCCTCCAGTAGCAGAAAATGTGAAAGTTCCTTCTGGGTCTAGATTTACTTTTGGATTCTTTGCATCAGGAAGTTGCACAGTCAGATACACTTTGTCCTCCCTCTCAGCCCATTTAACTTCAGGATGACGACTATAAGGAGCCAACAATTAAATTAGAGCCATTCAACTTTAAGATAGTGTTTGACGACTATATAGAGCAATCAATTGAACATAATTAAATGCATTATGAAGGAGATCCAAAAAATTATTGTCAACATGACTCACATCGTATGAATGAATTAACAGATGAAATAAGAAACTAAAATTTTAGGATCTCAGATTTGTTAAAAAAACTTCCTAAAAAGATAAAGTTGTGTGGAAAATTCACAAGTAACAGTTGACCATGACAAGCTTATAACCCTCTCTTGCAATCCAACATCCAAAAGAAAGGTGAACTTCCCAGCTACCAGACACATAACCTTCTTGGCTACTAGAAAATTCCTTCTGGGTCTAAACTAGAGGGAGCCCATTCAACTTCATGATAGCATTTGAGAATTATATAGAGCAATCAATTTAACATAACTAAATACTCCCTCCTTTCCTTAATATTTGTCACTTTAACTAACTTTGAATTTTCCACAATATCTGTCACTTTACAATTTCAATACAATATTAATGACAATTTTCAAAATTCACCTCCTACTTTTATCATTACCAATACAAATATATAACAAAAATAGGAAATTATATATGACTTTTATCATTTTCAATACAATTATCATTCTCAATACTATTTTCTTAAAATCTTCCCAAAACTCAAATATGACAATTATTGAGGAAAGGAGGGAGTACCATATAAAGGAGATCCTATAAAACTGCTGTCAACTCAACTTGCATCATACAAATGCATTAACAGATGAACTACGAAACTCAAATTAAATTTAGGATCTCAGATTTGTTAAAAAAAATTCCTACAGAGAGAATGTTACTTAGTTACTTCACAAGTAACAGTTGACTATGACTAGCTTATAACCCTCTCTTGCAAGTCAACATCCAAAAGAAAAGCAGACTTTCCAGCTACTAGACACAAAACCTTGCACCATATTAATACCATCCGTCAAGACCTTAATAACACATATTACATATCTCAATATATTCTGAAAAGCAGCTGAGGAGACAGAAAGCCCAAAGAAACTTGGTGCGCATGCAACGTTCTTGGGAAAAGCACATCAACCAAAGTCCAAGAGTAATCTTTCAGGGCACACCCTCAATTTACATTCAACAATACTAGACTATTAACTCCATTCTCTTGCAGAGAGATTAAGGTGTACTGTGGAATGTAAACGACATAACGTCACCAAGTCTAACATAAAACAAGGCATGCTCAAATTCTTTAAAACTATATTTTCCTTAAACTCCTGACAATCTATACAGGAATGAAAACATACTCTAAGATCTTCTTCATTCACATAGATTTTCTAGGAAATACAATAAGTTACTAAATTAGCGATTAATGCGTCACATTTCAACTCCCAGCCGACCACATAATAGCCGTTGCAAGCATACGTCACACAAAACGGATCTTCTTCATTCACATATATTTTCCAAGAAATGCATTGAATTACTAAATTAGCAATCAATACGTCTCATCCAAATCCCATCCGACCACATAATAGCTGTTCCAAGCACACGTCACTCAAAATGGTAAACAAACAAAGCATCACAGAACAACACAGCTTCTACTTCAAGATAATCTCATCCAAATCTTCTTTTCCCACATCGCAAAATTACATAGACTATTGTTCCCAATCTAAATGCTCAATCAAGAAAACAGGATCAATCACAAATCCAGACTAAAACAGGAAAACAAAAACAGCATTGCTTCAAGAAAACCACAAATGACAGGTAAACAAGTAACCGAACGATACAAGCTCTAAACCCTAAACCCTAACGAACGAACCTAAAGAAAATCAAAACCCAAACACCTCGACCATTTCTGAGAAATGGCACAACAGAGAGGGATCAAACACAGATACGAGCCAAGAGAAGAAGGAGATAGAGAAGAATACCTCATGGTTATGGTAGGTTTGGAGAGAGAGATAGCAGAAAACCCTAGAAGCCGAACGAGAGGGAAATATCTGAAAACTGGAGATACGGAAAGCAGGACTGAGATAGTGAAGTCACAAAAATTGGCACCTCTTTTTATACTCTGGTCTTCGGTACCCTTGGACAACATTTTGAAGTATTCATTGGGCCTTTTTTTTTCTTTTTCTTTTCCTACTTTCTAAACGAGTATATTCTCGAGTCTTCTACACCCCCTTATGGTAAGTTGCTGTTTGGCAACTATTTGTTGGCCATTGTTTGTTGTTTTTTTTCATGCGTTATTTCTCCAATTTTAAGTTGAAATATTTATAATAATATATCGGTATTAGAAATAATAATATTTCATTATATATACATATATTATAACAAAAATAATATTTTAAGATAATTTTTTTAAAGAAAAAGCAGAAAAAAATTGTAATCAGAACCCATTGAGTTGACCTAAAATTGAAATACACAACCAGTATTTACCGGAATCTGAAATACACCCGACCTGTATTTTACCGGAACGCGATATAGGACCAACTTGTAACCCGCCTGCCCGCCCGAATTGACAGGTTTAACGCTCCAACACTTATACATATTTTTTGCTATATTTATCAATTTTTTGGGTTAATTTTATATTTGTACACTTGTATAATAGTTACTATTCTATTTAAATACTGAAGAAACCTACCACTGTCATGAGGACCTCCGCCTATTCGTCATAGATGACCTCCAGCAGCAGCAGTAATCTCAGCGCTAAAGTTTTGTTTGAAAGACCGGAATCAAGATTAAATCTGGGAAGTTAACTATACATTATTCTTGTTTCCTTAATATTATCTGTTCCTATTATGACAAGTGATCCTATCTTGTAGATACTCAAAAAATTGGAACAAATCTCTCAAGATATCGAATACAAGAAGATTGGAGATCATACAAGAAAGGAAACAATCTTCAACAAATGAAAGAAAACGTTATCATTTGAAGAGTTTGATCCTATCTTGTAGATACTCAACAGATTGGAACAAATCTCCCAAGATATCGAGTACAAAAATATTGGAGATCAAACAAGAAAGGAAGCAATCTTCAACACTAATGAGAACGTTATCATTTGAAGAGCTTCAACTATAAATACAACCAGAAGTTCCAAAGAGCATTTAACGATTTCCAAGCAAGCAAATCGTGTGTAGGAAATTCTCTGAGATTTCTGAGTTATAAGAAACTTTGAGAGAAAAAATTTTCTGAGTTGTAACCACTAGGGTATTAGTGGTGACTGGTGAGTAATGTAACCAGTTGGTTGATAATTGGTGAGGACCTCAGGGTCGTGTAGCTAAAGTAAGTGTGTGACCTCATTTTAGTGAGTTCAAGCATTTCCTTCCGCCTCAGCTGTGAGGCCATTACAGCAGAAATTCACTCTGAATCTTCTACACTTGTAAGCACCTGTTGAGGACCTCACAATTCTTGACAGTGCCGAGTTTGTAACCTCCTCTATTTTCTAGCACTTTGAATTCATCAATAAAGAAGTATTATTCAGTTATAAAAGTGCTATTAACGTTCTTGTGTTGATTAAGTTACAGAATTTTCTATACAACCTATTCACCCCTCTAGGGTTATTTCAAATACCCGTATTTTCAACATAATAAAATCATGTAGTTAATGTACGGGTTTACGAATGAAGCTCAATATAAAATCATTACAAATGATTTGATAAAAATCATATGGAAGTAACACATCATTCACATTAATATTGTTGAACCTTCTACGGCTTAACCAAATGACTTGATAAAAATCAACATGTTCACCACTTTAGGAGGAGAACATAGGTCATCGACAGCAATAATGTTCATGGATGGGTTATTCTGCACGAAACACTACCCAAAGCCCTTTTCTAATGAGACCATTATTGATGAGAATGGATTCGTTAAGTATTAACATAGAGATGATGGGAGGGAATTCTTTATGGGTATTAAACGTATTGATAACCAGTGGGTTGTTCCTTACAATCGAGATTTGTGTGTGAAGTATGATGCACATTAACATTGAGCGTTGTGCACAAAAGAAAATTATCAAATACTTACACAAATACGTGCATAAAGGTCTTGATCGAGCGACATTTGTACTAAAGGAAAACGATACATCTAACCTACAAGGAAGCACGCCTCAACAGATTGAAGTGGATGAAATTAAGCAATACCTAAATGGTAGACATGTTTTGGCTATCGGAGCGGCTTGGAGAATATTTGAATTTGAAATAACTCATCGCTATCCATCAGTACAAATGCTCCAGTGTCATCTACCAGGGGAACACCTCATTGGTTTAAACAATGATGTTCCGTTGGATAATGTCCTTGATCAGGCTCAAGACTTAGTTACCATGCTTATAACATGGTTTCGAGTTAACGTTGTCGACCCTCAAGCAACCAATTACATGTATGTTCCCAATTTATTATGTTTGGAATAACAGTAGCAAAGTATGGACTAGGCATAAACATTGTGTTGGTGTTGGAAAACTTCCCTTTGCAAATCCGAACTCAGGAGAGCGATATTACTCGAGAATGCTTTTTACTATTGTTTGTGGACCGATGTGTTTTGAAGACCTCAAAATTGTCGCAGACCCAATGTACCCTACATTTCGTGAGGCTTGCTTAGCACGAGGATTGCTTATAGCGAATGGGATGAAGTTCTTACAAAAACAACAACATGGGCACTACAACTACGAAGTATGTTTTGCTTCATTCTTATGTATAGTGAAATTGCTCAACCTGACTGATGTATGTGCATATCAAAGACAATTAGAGTGCATTAATCTGGTCAACACCAAGAGGCCCTCATGACTTGTTTGTTCAACTTAAGGTTTCCCTAGGGATGGAAAAGCATCAAGGCACGAAAGACAAATAGAAAAACAAAGATAAAACTTGTGATCCTAGCTGATATAGTCCACACCACAGCAAGAAGACACAAGGGCAATACTCAATCACACCAGAAGCTACAAACCACACCACTTCTAATGCAATCAAGCTCTACTGTCACCTTCTCAACCTGCCACAACTTAGTTACAGACAAGTAGAAATGGACGAGAGTTGTTAGGACACTCACAAACAAACAAGAGCCAAGCTCTACTGATTTCATAAACTCACACATAATGAATAATATTACAAGGAGTTGGCTTATACATGCTGCTTTAAGCAATCAGCTAGTTGTACTTCGAGTAAATGAGGTTTCCTAGGGTAGAAGGAACCTCTAATCTACTCCTAAGCTTAATTAACAAACATAACTGAGCTGCTTAAGGCTAATTGTACATTTAATTACACCAGATTACAACAAAAGAAACAACAAAATAGCAACAAAATAAAGAAATGGTTGCTGGTTGTTTTTGATTGGGCTAGCAGCTACTTCTTCTTGCCTTAGTCATGCTTCCACTTGCAATTAATTAACCTTAACTGCTGCTGAATGCTGGTAATAATAGAATTTACTGAAGTAACTTGATCATTAATGAGTAAATGACCAAATGACCTTGATAAAACCAGTAATTCCAAGACTATCCCAACTGCTTTGAACATAAGTTATCTCAAGACTTTGCCGTTGCCATAGAAAATGTCCTGGAACTTCAGTAACCTGCACCCTCGATTAGAGGTAGCTGATAGATCAAGGAATATATAGAGTCTACTAAATGACATTGCCTTCAAACACAACTTATTCAGACCTTGATGAAACATGAACCCTGATTTCACAGGTTGGGGTTCTGCCAAGGTTCAATTGCATGAATTAAACTTTAGTTCTAAGGCCAAAGCTGCCTCCTTTACAGGCTTCCTGGGTGATCAAATACCTCCCTTCAAGTGCTTCCAAATTACCCTAGGACCTGCATTCTCCTGCTGACTTAATCATGCTGGATGAGGAACTTAATCCCTCTTGAATTCTCAACTAGATCCCAATATGAACTAGACCTGCTGCGGACTTTAGGAAAGAAAGTCCTCTCTTGCTGCCTTGTTGTCTCATATAACAATGTGGGCTGAGATGGACCCCCATCATTGACATTTTATGGGAAGACCATTGAGAAGACTTGACCGATGACTTAGAACGATGATTGCAACATCAACATCATAATGTTGATTTCCAATTGAGTCGTGAAGTGAGGAATAATCTTGAGTTACATGAACTGGAGATCATTTTGAATAGAAATAGGCGTGCATTGAAAGACTTCCCTTTAGTGCCATTACCTTGTGTTGATAGTGCACAAAGCGTGATTAGTCGATTAATTATGGAGCAACTTGACTATGGCATTCCCAAAGAAGCTGATTAGTTGAATTTGATGCTTCATACATTAAATAATTTTCAGCAAGTGGATGCCTTTAAAGCCATCATAAATGCTGATGCGTCTGACACAGGCGATGCTTTTTTGTATATGGGTGCGGTGGCACATGGAAAACATATATTTGGAAAGTTATTGTTGGTGTACTATGTCTCAAGGCCATATAATTTTATCAAGTGCAACTTTTGGAATTGCTGCGTTATTGTCACCCTTTTGAAAAACTGCAAACTTAATGTTCAAGATCCCTATCAATGTTACAGATATGTTACACTGTTCCTTTTCCAATAATTCGGAGTTGGTTGAGTTGATCCACCGAACAACTTTAGTCATTTGGGATAAGGACATGAGGCCATAGTGACTCATCGTCATGTGTTTAAGGACAATGGAACGCACATTTAGGGATATATGTGATAATCAAAATCGCCCATTTGGTGGAAAGTTAACTGTGTTTGGCGGTGATTTTTAGATAAGTACTTCTTGTTGTTGCAAAAGGTGGAACAACATATACAATTGCAACATCATTGTCATGATCCTGTTTTTGGCATTATTGTACAACCATGCATCTAATGACTAATATGCGACTTATGGATCCAAGGTTACACTCTGCCGAATACACTCTGTCGAATATGATAAACTGCGACAATTTGTGGAATGGATCTTGAGTATAGGTAATGGAGCCTTGGAAAGTGTATCATTGGAAGAAGGGGGTAAACCCAATTGGTACAAGCTCCCCCAGAGTTCCTTCTACGCAATGACAACGAAGGTTTGAGCAACTTGGTATCAGAAATGTACCCTGATTTATCCACAAAATACATCGATGCCTCTTACAATGGAATTAAGAACGTTGCATATTTACTCCTACTAATGATGATGTTGGCAAGTTGAACTTGTAGATGGTAGTCATGCTTCCTAGGGAATCTTGCATGTATTTTAGTTTAGATACATTTTAGGAAAGCAATGAACATCCTCAACATCGATGACATTCTGTAACGCCCCGACCCCTCCCGAGTTGCGGACATTACCGATAACTGCTTCAAGGATCGCTGACTGGTCCCACAAATCACCACGAGTCTTTCCAGCATGCTTTGTCTTCGCTCACACACTTCCTGGGAAAACTTACCAAGAGGTTACCCATCCTGAGACTATTCCCAACCAAACACGCTTAACTGAGAAGTTTCCAACGGATAAGCTACAATAAAAGAAGGGAATCCGCTCCCGAGTCGTCGCTCTGCTGCGTGCACCTTGATGATATAAGTAGTCATTTCAATTCTTTTAAGCCACACTTACCTACATATCCGGGGTGTTACACATTCATCCACTGAAGATATTGCATAGGTTAAGTATTCGGGCTTGCCAAACCATGAAATACAATTGAAAGTTGGTGCACCTTTGTGTTGTTGAGGAATCTTGATCCATATTTGGGGTTATCCAAGTACACGCTTGATTATTGAACGACTTGTGAGTAAGGTTTTGGAAGCTTCGAATTTGAGGATGCAATATTGTGCAAAAGGTCATCATTCCTCGTTCGACTTGACTCCACCTTCGACCGATACACCATTTGTATTCAAAAGACGTCAATTCCCTATTAAGTTGGCTTTCACAATGACAATTAACAAAAGTCAAGGTCAAACTTTGCGACATGTTAGGGTATATCTTCTAAAACCTGTCTGCTCCCATGGACAACTATATATTGTTGTCTCTCGAGTAACATCACCATCTGCATTGAAAATTTTAATATGCAATGGGGGCAATATCCCTTATAATGTCACCAAAAATATTGTCTACAGATAAATTTTCAATGACACACCCCAAGCCCAATTATGAGAATGTATTGTCATTAATATTTTCATATTTACTTCTCTAATTACTTTAGTCACTTCTCCCCTGTGAGTTCCTTTATAAGGATATATTCCTATGTATTTTTTTAAATTTTACTAAGTATATGCATAGTATACTCTAATTTCTTTTCGCTAATTTATGCTAAGCTATCACTTATTACAGTTTCACTTATAGAGTTCATCTATTTTATATCATCGTGATGCATGTATAATTAACATCATTTGAAGCAATACTTAGGTATTTTTTAATTTATAGTGCAACTGCATACGGGTATTTACTAGTAATAATAATAAGAGTGAACAATCGTTGTATTTGAAGCACATGCTCTATGTACATCTAATAAATTGCATTATGTTGGGTTGGTGTTGCCCAAAACCAAGACACACACACATACACAGATATGTATGTGTGTGTGTGTGTATGTGTGGAAATGATCCAATAAGCATTGAGTATTGGTGAGCATATGAGTAGGGGCAATCTGAACCATCCGATCAAATATCAATGGTTGAAATTAATGCAACATTTATCCTTTTTTTTGCTTGGGAATATAATTGTCACATGGACACATACACACATACATTAATATCTCTGTGTGTGTGTGTGTGTGTGAAATTGATCCAATAAGCATTTAGTATTGGTGAACATGTGAGTAGGGGCAATCTGAACCATCCGATCAAATATCAATGGTTGAAATTAATGCAACATTTTTCCTTTTTTGCTTGGGAATTTAATTGTCATATGGTTTTAGGAGGAAAAAAAAAGAATAATGCTTCCAACCTCAATTGTCAAGGCATGTTGCATTAATTCCATTACTAGTTACCAAAACACATTAAATTCATTCCCAGTTCCCGAACCCATTCAACAGCCATGTATGTTCATTTTGATCATACTGGATGTTCATTTTGTTGTTATACAGATTATTGCCTATGATGGATGTTCATTTTGATTATGTTGGATGTTCGTTATGATGTTATTGGATGTTCATTTTGATTAGGTTGGATGTACAGTTGATGTTCATTTTCTAGATGTTGGATGTTCATTTCAATGTTCTCTGTATCTGTCATTTGATATCCATTTTATTGTTGTGGATGTTCATTATGACGTTATGCAATGTTCATTTACATGATGTTCATTTTAATTATGTTGGATCTTCATTTTACTGTTATACAGATTGTTGTCTATGTTAGATGCTCACTTTGATAATGTTGGATATTCATTACAATGTTGCTGCATGTTCATTTCAATTTAATGCTGGAAACGCAAGACTGTTGAATTTTTGTGTTGCTGAGTGTTCATGATGATATTGCTGGATGTTCATCTTGATTATGTTGAATTTTGAATTGAAAACTTAGATTGAATTTAATGTGTTTTGGAAACTAGTAATGAAATTAATGCAGCATGTCTTGACAATTAATGCTAGAAACATTTTTTTCCTTCTAATACTATGTGAAAATTAAATTCACAAGAAAAAAAAAGGAAGAAAAATGTTGCATTAATTTAAACAATTGATGTCTGATCGAATAATCTAGATTACCTATGCTCACATGCTCACCAATTCTCAATGCTTATTAGATCACTTCACACACACATGTAAAAGATTGGGCCTAAGGTAGCTACATGATCAAGTCCCAGTTAACACCGGATCTTTGTTTTTGGACAGAGGTCCAGTCCTAGTGCAAGTGTAATTCAATTCAAGTTTGATGCCATCAGGGCCAGATTCCTAGGAAATTTTTGCTGACTAATGGCCCAAGCTAATACAGACTTTCAGATCAACAAAACTAAGTCCATTCTGACATAAAAATGCCACAATATCATTGCACATTGCAGGAATTTGCCAGCTTCCATGTATTTACAGTCTAAGTTTCGCAAACATTAGCTAAGCCAAAACAGATTTCGGCTGCATCTACTCGATATAAATATAAGGGAAGAATGTGGCACTTGGAGCTCAGGTACCTACTTTCTGATAAAATCTGCAGCATGGCATTTTATTCTATAAAAACATTCACATGACAGCAAATTTTCTCCTAAGCATCAATATAGCAGATTTTTGAGGTGAAAATCAGAAGGGAAACTGTTTTTCAGACGGGCTGATGAAGATGAAGGATGTGTGTTTTTCAGACGCCCATGAAAGCTCGGCACTGGCTTTCCCAATGCTCCTTTGCTTGCTTCACCCTCTCTGCTCTCTCTGACTGAAGTCTCTCTTCCCAGTATTCATGGCATCTGTAAAGTCGATGCACAACAGTTGGTAAACAAGTCAAGAAATGAAAAACGACACGAAACAGAAAATTGCTGCCTCCATCTGTGTTGTTGAAAATGTCTACAGTTTGTGGGAATTTTGCTGTCAACAAGAAATCTACAGTAGAATACTAGCAGTAAGGGCTCGTAATGGAGAGCATACCTTCGGCTCAATAGAATATTGAGTTCATCCAAGTGGACAGCACCTTCATAGACTCCACCCTGGAATCAAAGGGAATGAATCAGGCCATTTTCAGGCAATAATGCACAAAGTTGAACATTTTCGTCTTTCACGTGCACAACGGGTAAGACTATGATGCTTTTCGTTGACAGTTTCATGCCATCAGTGGGAACTTTCAGGTTGACTAACATTCCCTGAGGACCTTAGCCTAATTATAGTTCTATTTCATAGCATATTATTTTAATCCACGGAAAATAAAGAAATCAAATTGAGGGGGACAAGGATATTTCGTGTGAAAAGAAAGGCGCTTCAGGTCTGCAATAACCAAAGTCTACATAGCACTTTCAAGAGTCTTGGTTGAACAGAATCGTAGGCACCACTAAAGAGCTTTAGGGCTAACTATTTATCCTTTGGGATATGTTAATGGGTATCAGCAAAATTGCATTTTTTTAAAAACGAGAAGTACTTATTCAGGACAAAGTTCCATAATGAGAAACTCGTTCGCAAAAGAACTAGCAAAATGACTCTGACAGGAAGTATGTTAGCATATCCATAAGAAAGAATGGCGAAAAAAGGGCAAGAGAGGAGAGGATGGTCGGTACCTGTCGGCACAGAGGACACTTTTCCTTTGCAGAGGCTGCCTGTAGTCCATCAACAATGGTCACGGACGCGGCAGAGCATGCACACATGTAACAGAAGATATGGCCACACGTAAGAGCAACCGGGTCAAACACCGTATCCTGTCATTTCAAAAAGGAGAGGGACAATATCAGATCCCATGATCAGTCCTTGCAACAAGAGGAAAAATATCATTAACCAGCTCTTGTCAACTATAATACATTTTGTGAAAACAAAGGAGACAGAATGTCATGCTGAAAACGACATGTTTGGAACCTTATTCCGATGCAGATTGCTAAGAAAATGGCAGTAAGAATAACACGGACTGATAAAGCACAAATAATAGTTCTATTCTTCTCTTCAACAAGAAAGAGTGAAAGGATATGGCATTCCTGAGAAACAATGGGAAGACAGTAAAGAATGCAACTACATTTGAATATATAATTCGACGACAATCATATAGAACTCCAACTATCCGCTAATGTAAAAGGAAGGAAAGAACACAAAAACAATTCTGTTTCAGAATCTCAATTTCTCTAAACGTTCTATTCCCCGATTAATGTCACGAGGACAACAAAATGACCAACGGTAAAGCATTTGGAAAGAAGAGATTGATGAGTAGGCTCACCAAACAAATGGAGCATGTCAGGTCAATGTCAAGCTTGACAGAATCAAAGAGCTCACAAGCAAGTGATGGCTTTCCATCAGTAAACTTAAGATGGCAGCCATCAAACAACTTAGCAGACTTTCTTCTATTTTCCTTCTCCCTCAGATTTATGTGGAAAGCCATGAGCTCACACAGCCATGGAGATTGGAGGATCTCCACATGCATACTTTGCGCACGTGATTTGAATTCTTGACCTTGTTTAGAGTAATGAACCTGCTTAGAAACAAGTATACATTCATACTTACACAAAATCTTTTTCTAAATACCAATTGAATAACCAATGAGCAATTAATCTCCGATGAGAGAATTATACCTTGTCATACTTCTTGAGAATTTTTCTAACAGCTATAGCATTGATCATAGCATAAGTAACAAGGTCCTGCCCCTCCTGGATCAATGAACCATGATCCTTCTTGCCTTTACACCATACATAGTATTTCTTAAACCCGGTTGCCAAATGCAAATCGAGCAACTTCTGAGCACGCTCGTTGAAGCAGCCAACTACATCACTCATTTCCTTGAGAAGAGATGGGAAAAATGTCCCATCACATACTGCAAAAACAAGTTATCAGCATTCAAAACCAAGCCAACATAACATGATCAAAAGGAGTGCATATGCATCACCAGAACCCATGTCGGTCAAGCTCTTATTCACTCAAACTTGAACACCCACATACACTCAACGTCAAACATGATCATGAACACTTGACAGTTCATTAGAACCACAACATTCAACCAAGCAAGGGGATCCCTCAATAGAGTCAATATATTTACAGTAATATACAAACTAAACACCCAGGTGAGGGTGTAAGAATCATATATAGGTAACCTTCACAAAAAGAAAAACTATGGATAAAACAAAATGTGGTAAAATACAAGTTGCAAAGTTCATAACAATCAACGACAGCATGAGTCAAGTTGGGGGGTTGTCAAAACTGACAAAGAAACAAAAACAATCGCTTTTCAAGGATGAATTGCTCTAAATTTTCAGAATTCGCAAACAAACAAATATCAGATTTTTGTACTTGTCTCTACAGAATTTATATGGTTTCGGAAGGACGAAAAGTTACCCGGGCATTGATGAGGGCAAGCGGAGTCATTAAGAGCACCATTATCGGAAGAATTATGAGATTCAAGGTCTTGTCGACATTTCTTAAGGATTTTCTTCAATTTTTTAAACCCAACACCCGGCAATTCTCTCTCCATTTTCTGCATGTACTCCTGGTACGTCTTGCAAAACTTCATCTTGAATTTCAAAACCCAGAAAAGAAAAGAAAGAAAACGAAAACTGCCGACGAACGAGGGATTCAAAACCCAGTAACCTTGATTTTCTTTTTCGGATTATGACAAATGAGGAGGGCAAATACATAAAAGAAAAGCTCAAAAGAATGAATGAATTATGGGGTTGTTTCAATGGGATGTGTCGTCTGAGTCTCTTGGAAGGGTTGTGGGTTGTGAGAGCTTTTGGGTATGGCGGAAGGGACTGTTTTTGCGTAAAGAGAAAGCTGAAATGTAAAAAGTGGAGGATTTATAGGAGGGCGTTGTGGTGGTTGTTTCGTGAAAAAGAGGGAATTGGTAGCTTTATGCCTTTATCGTGAACCAAAATGGTATGAAGTATGAACCCGCGTACATTGTCATGGATTTGAACAGCCAAACAGGAAAAGTGTCAACGTCACGGTCTACAGGAGTTTCGAAGGGTTTTTTTTTTTTTTTTTCAAAAACTATTTCCCTTTGTTTTTGCCCTTACATTGGGTCGAGGGTACAATACCAATATATATTACATGCTCCTAGAGCACGTGCTACGGGTAGATATGGGTGAACAATTACGCTATTATGAGTGAACAACTGGTAGGTATGAGTGAACAATTATACTATTAAAAGTGAACAATGACCATATTTGGAGCATGTGTTCCAGGAGCATGTAATAAATTGCAGTACAATACCGTGTAGTTTATTAGGTTTACTCATGGCACGTGCTCCAAATTTTATAGTTGTTCAGTTACATATATTAGGCTATCAGTAATGATATATTTTTGGGGTAAGAATGGAGGAGAGAATGTAAACAAAAAGGAAAAATAAAAAAAGAAGGCATACCAAGTATGCTCAGGCGTTCTTGAAATGACTAGAGAGAGAAAAAGGGGTGGGGAGGAGAGAGATAAGGAGAACTAGGATAGAGAAAAACATTAAATAAGATTTGTTTTGTTTTATCTTTTTTTTCTTATACTTTTTTAATAATTATATATTACTCATTCCTCATTCTATTCTTCAACCCATTCTTCACCATTAACAATACTCATTCTCCACTACCCATTAAAATAATATTAAACCTACTATTCATTTACTTGTCATTCTCCATTTTGGAGAATGTCATTGTGGATAGTCTTAGATTGTTTATTCTAATTATTATAATTATTTATTGATAAATATTTGGATCACATGCTCCGAGTACATGTATTGATTTAAGATAATTATTAATTATTTTGAATAATAAGTGTATTGATTTAAGATAATTGTATTGATTTAAGCAAAATAATAAGTGTATTGATTTAAGATAATTATTAATTATTTTGAATTTAACTAAATTATTTTAAAATGTTTATTACTTTATATTTATTTTTTATAAATATATATTTTATCATTATTTTAAGGGTTGTATAATTTATAAATTACATTCAATCAATTATTAATTTATTTTTTTCATAAATATAGAGTTACACATAAAATGTGCATTTTCTATAATAGTTTATATGCTTGAATTATCCTGAAGAATTTTTGACGTAACCGATGATTGTGACACTTTTATACTTGATAAATATGTGTAATTATTTACAAAAATAATGTTAAAATCATAAAAATATGAATTTTCAGCAATTCAAGATAGTTATTAACCATCTTAACTCAAGGTATATTTTTTTTTTGAAGGCAATGCATATCTAATCTAACAGTAGCAAGTAGTAAGTAGTAACATTTTTTTTCCGGATTATAATTGGATAAAAACGGTATCAGTGTCAAGATAGAAATTTAAGCAATTATTTGAACTTATATGTTGTTTCCTTTTTCGAATGGCAGTAAGCAACTATTCCATTATATTGTCATTGTTTTGAAAATGTTTAATGCAGGGCCTAAAATTATTAGCTTATTGCAAAAATTGTGCTCAAAAGCTAACATACCTTCAAATTAAATCAAATCTAGAAGGATAACAAGAAAAAGTATGTAATCTTAATGATAATAATAAAATTTAATATTTTTCCAGTTTTATCATATGTCCAATTATTGAATGAATAATAATTCAATGGAATTTTGGACGTAAATAATACGAACTTTGGGGGTATTGGACACAAATAATACAGACTAATTTCTTGGAAGCTGGCAGTATCAACTATCACCTTATTTACCACTAGCAGTACACCACCGAGTTGATTGAATTTTGACTCACCGGAAATCCGACGTGGCTCCCAGTTCCATTACGTGGAAGGCTGAGCATGTGCCAAAAAAAATTACTGTCATTTAAATTTTCCAACTCAGCGGACACCTCATCATTTCACTCTAAAAAACAATTACCTTCTGCTCTCCCATTTCCATTACTTTGCTTGCTGCACGTGAGGGATTTTAAAGACTTTGGAAATTTTTTTGAAAATTCTAAAAAATTACCCTAATATTGACTTTTCACCCACATGCATTAATCACCCCCTGCCTACCTCCTCTTCTCCCTGTCCATCAGACGAAAATTACCCTAACATCGTAGCTTTATGATTTTGATTTCTGTGACAAAAATTCATCCAAGGCATGTTGATTTGAGCAGCTCATACAAGATTAGAGGTTGGATTCGAAGTTGTTGAGGAAGGTATGCCTGAATTGTAGTATATGTTTGTCTCAGAATGTCTGAGTTGAGTTTGGGGGAAAAAATCGATTGTCACCAAAATTCAAATTTTTAGGGTTTGTGAAGTTGTAAAATGCGTTTGCTATTGTAATCTTGGTAAAATTTATACTTGGTTAGATGGTGTTAGTGTCATTCTGGGTAATGCGATTGTTTATTTTGTTGTGTTTGGATTTGCGAATGTTAGGGTTTAGAGGGACGATTATGATTGAACTGAGTCTGAGTTGTTTGCTTTTGAATTCAATTGGACTGCCTTATGATTAGACAAGTAAAAATGTTAATTCTTGGTATAATTTGGGTTTTTCTTTTGTGCAATAGGTCTTTGTCTGACATGGTCGATTTATACGTTCATCACTTTACAATTTTATCATGGGGGGAAATTTGTGAAGTCTGGGAGGAGTTTAAAGTATGAAAGTGGAAATTGCTCAACTATAGTGGATGTGGATTTGGATAGATTCTCTTACTGGGAATTGCAAGAAATAGCTAAGAACCTTGGGTATGAAAATGCTGTGGAGTTTTTTTACTTGCTGCCTAAATCCACCAGCTTGGCAAGGGGTATTAGAAGAGCATGCACAGATGATCGTGAGAGATATGATTGTGAGCATCATGGGTCATTATCAGGGCATACTTTTGGATAGCTGTCAAGTGAAACTTTGGTGGTGTGATGTGAAAAACAGTGACCATTTTGCTTACAGGTCAAGATTTAGTGGAAACTTTTAGATTGATATTTTGTAATTATGGTTGATTAGGCCAATTACCATATGAAGTTATGGAACCTTTTGGATTGAACTTATGTAATGATGGTTAAGTTTACTTTACTTTACAAGCCAACACTTATTGTCAGGGCCTATTTTGGGATATATGTCAAGTGGAACTTTGGTGGTGTGATGTTAAAAACAGTGCCCATTTTGATTTACAAGCCAACATCTAGTGGCACCTATTGGATTGATCTCGTGTAACTATGGTTGTTTATCACAACTACTTGTTTTTCACAGCAACATGCTTATCACCTTTTGGCTTTTGGTTGTGTGACCAAACATAGGCAAGCTTGGATGACTTTGAATGGCATAAAAAAGTATACTATGGATGTTACTCTTCTTGTTTAGCACCTAGCAGTATCAACAATACAATGACACCAACATCACATTTCATTTCATTGAAAGAAATCCAAGTTAAATTGATGCATTAAATTACAATACCCACCTAGCAAACCAACATAACATCACAATTCATTAGCATCCCCGCCTACTACATTAACATCCTTCACTTACCACAACAACATCATCACGATGACACCAACTCCTCCTTAAATGAGCTTATAAAAGATGACTACTATAAGGACCATAAGAAACAAACAAAAAAGGGAACTAGTACCCTGTTTCCAACCATTATTTGATTTCAATTCAGCAATTTCCTTTTTCAAACACATCAATTCAGCCTCTTTGGTTTCCCTCTTCAGCTTCTCCCTCATAATTTTGTTCTTCAGACGGGTATTCTCTTCCTTTAGAATCTGCAACTCAGTTTCCAAGTCCTCATTTTTAGCCCCTTTCATGATGTTCAATTCCAACTTCAAACTTTGCACTTTGGCTACCAATTCCTCCACTCTCTGTTCAAGGAGAACATTTTGCTCCGACCCCCCCTTCTCCACTTCATCTACCCACTTGAAGAACTTGCAATCTTGTACCTTCAAGCAAATATGAGAAAAATATGAGAAATATTCAACAAAAAACCCTAATTTTTGCAAATTCATTCGAAATCAAGCAAATATGAGAAAAATACAACCTAAATCCCTAATTTCTTTCACATGGTTGTACTGACCTTCCAAAGAGGGCATCCATAGAATTCTCTACCCAAACTTTTCTCCTTCTTAGACACTTGAACAATGGTTGGTAACCCATGTTTGCATTTGAACAAATTATTCTCCTCAATTTCACTGCTCCAACTAGAAGATCCAGGAAGCATCGAACCAGTTCTCCTTCCTGAATTGTTCGAACTACGTTGGCTCATATTCAAACCCTAATCTGACTTGAGGTGTGACTCTTGACGAACTCCTCGATCTGCAATGGTGGGGAACTTTTTAATCGTGGATCGCCTTCTTCACAATGGTGAGGACTATCAACAATGGTCGGGTTGGGTGGTGTGAGGCAAGAAGGGGAGGTTACTTTAGCAGTCATGAATACAGACAACTAAAGTGGCTAATTGTTTGGACTTTTCAATTTTTTCTTTCAAAATTGCTTTTAAAGTCCCTCACGTGGGTTATAAGTTATAACTCATGAGGTGTCCGCTGAGTTGGAAAATTTAAATGACAGTAATTTTTTTTGGCACATGCTCAGCCTTCCACGTAATGGAACCGAGCCACGCGTGATTTCGGTGAGTCAAAATTCAATCAACTCGGTGGTGTACTGCTAGTGGTAAATAAGGTGATAGTTGATACTGCCAGCTTCCAAGAAATTAGTCTGTATTATTTGCGTCCAATACCCCCAAAGTTCGTATTATTTACGTCCAAAATTCCTAATTCAATTACCTATACTTTTAAATTAGAAAGATGAACTTTATCCAAACATCTACACCAAATCAATGATAATATCTGTTTTATTTTTTACCTAAATTTTTTTTGCATCTTTAAATGACTCAAGGGACATCCCTCCAAAATGAACAAAAATCATGCATTTCACTAATTTGTCCAAGTTTGCCATGCAGTTGTAATTATAGCTTTTCTTGTATGTGGATGGGCATTAATTGTTAATTTCTTTAGGCACAAGTAGTCATATACTCTTGATATACATAATAAAGATAAATATGACCATTAAATTAAATAATTCCTTTTGTGTTAAAGGAAAAATAGTATTCCACTAGCGCCCGTAGATTGGCTTCAAATGGATGCATAAACAAATGGATAAAACTCATCCAAATTCAAAACCATAATTCAAGGAATCAAAGACTTCCATAAACACCATTGGACTTTTAGTGGAATGACCACTATATATTGTCGACCTACCTAATTAACACAAAAGTAACCAATTAGGAAACATTATCTATTACTCTGTGCTCAAGGACAACCACCGTCGGAGCTGTCAAAATTTTGTCCGATCCAGAAAAAATTTAGGTGTGAGCATAGATTTTCGTTCGAATATTCATACTGACCGAATTGACTGAATATTCGGACATAAAATATCTTTTTTCTATTTTTCGAACCCGATTGCAACTCGAATTTAGCTTCGTCTGAATTGTCTAATCCATTAATTAACATTGTCCGAACCCAAATTTACCCAGACCTGAATTTTTGTCAGCACTAATCACTCAACATTAGTGTAATGGGTTAAAGTACAATGGTTAAAGTATTAAATTAATATTATTAGACTTATGATAGAAATTAAGATACTTTTTTTTATATGAATATATTCATCATGTTATATTTTCAAATATATCATATCAATAAAGACTAAAATAATGTATTGAAAACATTGAAATTTTTGTCATTAATGTCTACTTTAAAATGATATATAGTATTAACAAATAGAGGTAGTGCTATAATTTTGATATACTCTTAATGATAAGGAAGTTTCCTGTGGGCCTAAATCATATGCTGTCAAATTTTATATGAATTGGGGCACTTTAAGCAAAGTCATGTACAATATAAAGTGGTGTTAGCTAAACAAAATTGACAATCATCCTCACTTTTCAAACTTTTTATCAAATATTCATATTTATTATATACAATTTAATATTTAATTTATCGTGCTTGAATTTTGAAAAAAACAAAAAGAAATAGTAGCCATGTGCACTAATTAACGAGGAGTTATTCAATGATTTATATGTATACTCAGGCACATGAAATTTTTGCCTATTTTTTTATTTTGCAAACACTTTGCACTCTATTATTTTTAATATGAATTTTAACTAATTTTTCTCATTTAAATTATTTGTATTTTTGCAATTATAATGACATACTAATTTTTTTCTTATTTTATCTTTAAAATTCATTGAAGAAAACACCAAAAATTAAGTTTGATTAAGATATAATAATAATTATTTGTCCTTATAACTATCCCATAATATTTTATGATAATGACTTTTCACAACCATCTTTAAAAATCATAATAATTAGGAAAAAAGACAGAGGATGTATGAGTACTAAATATTGATAACTAGTGTTGTAATTCCCATTTAATAATATTTATATTGATTTATATTAATATGAATCGTGTTTTGGAATAACGCATAATATATTTCAATATAATGACACATTTGGACGTAAATATGCTTCATCTTTAAGCATGATTTTTAAAAAAAAAGATTAAAAGGAAAGTGTAAAAACGTGGGAAAACAATGAATAATATAAAATCTAATACTACAGCAACAAATTAAATCTCGAAGCAGAGATTAGTTGGCTTGTCCAATGGCAATGAGAAGTTAGTCTATCCGATGGCGGCAGAGATAATTATGAGGTGGGCAATTCGCATGTGAATCCCGTGGGGATACTTGGGTCTTTTATTTGGACTGGACGAGTTATTTTCGAGTTAGAATAGTTATATAGATTATGATAACTTTCTTAACTCAAGATGATTCTTAACCATCTTGAATTGTTCATATTTCATATTTTTGTAACTTTTATTAATATTTTCTTTAATAATTATATATATTTATCCATTATAATAATATAATACTTATTAGTCTAGTCAAAAAAATATAATAATAACCTAATTTTATCAATCATAGTAGAAAATACACATTTTATACATAGTTTTATATTTATGAAATAAATATAAATAAATAATTATTTTTAAATTGTTTATAAGTCATAGTAACCTTGAAAATAATGAAACATACCTTTAGAATGATTTAAATACACTTTACATTTAATTTTATTAGTGATTTAGAAAAAATGCAAGATGGTTAAGAACCATCTTGTGTCAAGATGCTTATCATTTTCCTAGTTATGTTTAGATAAGTTTAGATATGTTGGATATTTTTTTGGATAATTGTATTTTTAGAGTGAATATTTTTTGGGGGGAGTTGTGTTAAGTTGGGATAAGTTAGAATAAGTTAGGATAAGTTAGGAAAGTTATAACTAACCTAACAAAAGAACAGGGCCTAAAACTTACACTCTCATATTGTACTGTACAGTCGAATTTTATAAAAAAATAGACCATAAATTTCTTAATATACAATTATTTGTTATATAAAATCAATATCATTATATTTATAACGAAAAATACTATCCTAAAAATATAATTTTGCAATAATGAATATGCTATTATATGAGAAATTATCAATCAAAGAGTGACATTGGAGATCGTAACAATCAATCAAATACTTCCTCTGTTCCATATTAATTGTTGTCTTTCGAAATTATGCAGTCAAATTTTAAAAATTTTGACCATAAATTTCTCAATATAAACAATGAGTTGCTATATAAAATTATCACCATGAGATTTGTAACGAAAAATATTATCATAGAAATATAATATTGCAATTGTTAATTATATATTATATAATAGATTATCAATCAAAAACTGACATTAGAGATCATAAAAATCAAAATTATAATAATCAAGATGAAGGATTTTTGGTTTAAAATAAACCAAAGTCAGAGGTGAGTGGCTAAAAATAATCCAAACTAACTTTTTAGCTGAAAATAATCCAAACTCTTCACCTATTTGCTCTTACTAAACCAGAATTGAATTCCGACGTCGCAAAACTATTAGGCGCCCTTGAAAAGTTTGGACTCGACTGAAAATAATATCAACCTACTGTATCTTTGAAATTTTTAAGGGTGTCAGTCGGTTATGACGTTTAATTCAATTGGTTTAATGAGAAATAGGTGAAAAGTTTGGATTATTTTCAGCCAAAAAGTTAGTTTGAATTATTTTCAGCTCCTCACCTCTGACTTTGGATTATTTTAAACCAAAAACCTTAATATGAAATGGGGAAGTATCGACGGCTAATATAGAATGGAGGGAGTAAATGACGAGCGACTGTGCGTGCGTTGTAGATAATCACAAAGTTGCAAATTTGATGAGGTCAAAGACGTACTCTTCTTCACCTTCACGTACGCCTAAAAAGAAAGAGGACGGCCGCACACAAATCCTTTTTGGTGGCTAGCGACCATCCTGCGCTGCATGGACTCCAAATAGAAATCTATTACGCATGCAACATGTTGTTTTCATCTGCATCTTTGGATAGAATACACACACAAGTGCCAAATGTCCTCCATCTAAAAATATATTTGCACATATGACAAATTAAACCCATCCCACCCTTCCTCATCTTTGTTCAATATATGAGTTTCCATTCTTTGATTCATTCAGTGTTTCGAGCAGGACAACGTTAACGACGATGAAAGGAGATGCGACACTTTGTTATTCTTTTAAGAGGGGTAAATATGTCTTTTGTCACTTTTAATTAGGGTCATCTCAAACTTTTTACACCCTTCTATAGGGGTAGTTTTGTCTTCCATTGGAAAAGGGTAAAATAATTATGAGTTTAAACTTGAAGTAAGGTGAACCTAATTTCCAAAACCTGGAGGGTAAAATCCTATTTTCTCAAAATGTCAAGGGATAAAAACCTAATTAGTTCGATAAATCTATATAATCATTTTACAGCGTGTCATGGTAAAAGATAGTTAGGTAAAAGTTAAGTGTTGGTAATTTTTGGTAAGTTTTATCAAATTTACTTTAATATACCGAAATTAAATTTTTTGTATTTTTGAAGTTCTAGTAAATTTTGGTAGATTTAGATAAAAAATTTAAAAAATTACTCGGAGGTACCCCAATATTTGGGGTAACTATTTTTCAGTACCCCAACTTTTCAAAACTCATTTTGAGTTACCCTTAATTTTTGGGTTAGTAATTATTTGGGGCTTTTCCGGCCATCAATTTTATTAAGTGACCGAAATACCCTTATTCTTCTTCTTCAAGGGTATTTCGGTCACTTAATCGAATTGGTGATCGGAAAATCACCTAATAATTACTAACCGAAAAATTAAAGATACCTCAAAATGAGTTTTTAAAAGTTGGGGTACCTAAAAATAGTTTCCCTAAATATTGGGGTACCTCTGAACAATTTTTTTTAAAAACTTACTCGACCCATTTTAACTAGATTTTTGACAAGCCCTTGGTTGTATAATTTTAATCAATTTGAAAGAAGGTTAAAAATTGACATAAATTTAATGAATTTAATTAAATTTATATGAATTTATTTATTTTTATACAGTTGAAATAAAATTTATGTGCATGTCTACTTAGTTCATAACAATTGGTCCCCTCTAAAACATTTCTAGCCTCCGTTTTTTTAATTTTTTAAGAGGTTATCATCAATAAATTATTAGAAGGTACCCTAGTTTTGCTGTATCTATTTTTAGGGGACCATATTATTGAAAATAATATTTAGGTACCCTGTGTTTGGTAGTACCTACTTTCTGGTGACAAATTATCTTTTAGATTTATTACAAGATCCCAAGACTATGTAAAACTGCAAAAAATATTCCTACCTTCATTAAAACTTGTCAATTTATATTTTCACCTGCAATACTATTTGTTTTAAAGAATTAGAATCTCCATTTTTTTATTTTGTATCAAAGCAAATAGTAATGCAGAACATATAGTAATTCTTTTAAAAAAAATTATCAGAGCTTGTCAATGAAAAATATGGAGATGCTAATTCTTTAAAACAAATGGTAATGTAGGTGGAAATATAAATTGACAAGCTTTTATCAAGGTAAGATAATTTTACAATTTTACATAGTCTTGGGGATCTTATAATAAAATTTAAAAATAATTTGTCACTAGAAAATAAGTACTACTACCTCCGTTTTGTTTTATCTGTCGCCTAGGGAATTGTGGCAAAAACTTTGACCGTTAATATCTTAATTTGTATAATGATTCATCAAACAAAATTGATATCATTAGATTCGTAATAAAAAATTCTATTAAAAAAGTATAATATTATATTTTTCTATAAAAGTTTTATATTAGAAATTATTGATTAAAAATTGGCACTGAAAACCGTAAACGACAGATAAAAAAGAACGGAGGGAGTATAAAACATAGGGTACCTAGAAATTATTTTCAATAATATGGTCCCCTAAAAATAGATAACGCAAAACATAAGGTACCTTTTAGTAATTTATTGTTGATGATAAGTCCAAGTTTTAATTAATTTCAATTCCAATCATTAATTCTATTTTAGTTTTTTTTTCAAATAAAGTTTATTTCTTCATGATCTACAAGAGATTTATTTTACCTTCACATAGGTGTTTCTGTCAGTTTTATAAGAATTTGTTCAATTGGCATAGTATAATACGGAGTATATTCGATAAAGATTGATTTTCAATTATTATTACAACACAGATTATGAGATTCTTCCTAAACGTTAAATATATAAGTTCATTGAACAAAATAAAATTTATGACCAGATTATCAAAATTTTGGAATTACGCATCAATAATATTTGTATTTTTGAAAGTTGAATCCTATAACTATTAGATTTACAATTATCACTCATGATTTCTTTTTGTAATGTAATTTGACATTGTATCAGGGAAAAAAATTACTGTATTTTGTTTTGATCGAAAAAAGACAAAGTTCAAATACACGTCCAAAGAGTGACGTTTTAGTTTTTGATAGTGAACAGGAAGACGCATATTCAAGGCCCAAACTTATAATTACTTCGGCCCATATGCCTGATAGTATTCAATGGCAATTGTAACATTGTTACTCCTGTTATATATTAATTATCATAATTTTAACTTTCCCAGTATTTAATGTCAATTTTTAATTAATAATTTTTTACATAATATATTATTAAAATTACAATATTATATTTTTATAATAGTATTTTTTGTTATAAATCTAATGATAATAATTTTATATGGTAAGTAATATATTGAGAAATTTATAGTCGAAAATTTTGAAATTTGACTACATGAAGACGAGAATTAATATGAAATGGAGGGAGTAATCACGTAGTGCTCATGTTTGACAAAATATAAGGGGATGTTAGTGGTTAGTTATTGTATTAGTTATAAAATTTTGTTATGGTTAAGAATGATATGTGTTAAATTTATTAAAATTGAATTATTTATTTTTCATGTATGAAATTTTATTTGGATAATGTAATAGAAAATCTTGATTGGATAATTTATTTTTAAATTTTTTACATATTAATTACTTCGTAAAATGAACATAATGTGTGTTAATATATTCAATAATAAGAAAGTGAAAAAATATTGATTAAATAGTTTATTTTCCAATTTATTATATTAAATATTATTATGCATATGAAAATAAAAAATCAAAAAATGTATATTATAACCTTGCCTTCATCACATATAATCAAAAAACGACAGTAAAATTTTTATTAATCAAGTCGAATAAACACAAGTATCTCTATAGTTTGTTTCAAATCTTTTTTAATAACATCCAAGAAAAACCACTTAGTTTTAAAGATTCAAATAAATGCTTAAGATAATAGAAACTATGTGAATACTTTGTAAACATAATATTGCTAGAAACTTGTTTCTATTAAATAAATACCAAATATTTTTGTAAAAATAATTGGATAATAAAAGGTTAGAGAAATTACAAATTAAAGCATTACTATTTAGTAAATAACTATAATCACAAACTAAATAATAATTATTAATTCTAAATTTAAGTGAATATATCAATCACAATATCAATCAAAATATACTTGCATTACAATACCTTTTTTCTATAACAATGATTATTGTTTTAATAATACATAATGATGTTTGAGAAACTCAATAAGTTCATTAAATTTGAGAAATAAATAAACCTATTTCATTTTTTGGAGATATAAAAGGTGCAAAGAGAGGCAATTTAGTAATAATTAATTTCAAAAATAGCATCCATAAAATGGAATATTGATATTAATTAAAATTTGATCATATGCGATAATTTCACAAGGTTAATCTATTTATTTTTTTATTTTCCTTGAATATATATATGTATACATATAATAATGATTATTATTTTTTTAAATATCACCTCATTACTCCACATTTTCCCTAACCTAGTGGTCTTATTTTTTAAAATATATCTTTGTTTATTTATACTTGCAGACATGATATTAATTTAGTAAATATTTAAAAAATTTTGTTCATCATCCTATCACGTATAACCACCTCCAAGACAGCTACTAAAATCGATTCACATATATTATTTTCTAGCATCCTTCAAAATATAATATATTATTATTTAAGAAAAAAGTTGAACACAAGAAGATTGTAACGCCCCGGAAATTCAATTATAGAAAGTCAAAGTCAAACTAACGTTAACAGACAAAACTTAGCGGAAGATTTCAAATTTAGTTTGGCGTCAACGTATTCCGAAGGAACACAAGGCGAGAAAGGAAAATACAATCGTTCACACCAGAACTACTAACAATTCAAACAAACTTTAAGACATCATAACGAAAACAAAATAAAAAGATTCAAGGACTTCTAGACTCGTCCTCACTTCTAATTCCCCCCAAAGATTCAGATCTTCACCTGAAAACAAAACATTTCAAAAATGAGGGGGAAATCTCAATAATGTCTGCCCCTAACGTCTAAAACAGTTTAAGTTCATTTCAATTCATTTTGGGGAGAGGGAACAAGTCAAACCATTTCTCAAACCTTTAATCCCTTAACTGTTTTCCTCAACCCATTCAATCTATATTTTAAGTCGCGGGCGGGATATCAAATCCCAAAAAGAATCAAGGGCATCATAACAACTATCCTATATCAGGGATGCAACCCTGATCTCCTGGCACATAACCCATACAGGCATCGAATCCTGATCTCGGGGTTATCACCCGCATGAATATTAGCCTCTCAAAGGCATCAAACAATTGCCCATCAAGGGCATCATAACCTCTATCCTATATCAGGGATGAAACCCTGATCTCCTGGCACATAACCCATACAGGCATCGAATCCTGATCTCGGGGATATCACCCGCATGAATATTAGCCTCTCAAAGGCATCAAACAATTGCCCATCAAGGGCATCATAACCTCTATCCTATATCAGGGATGAAACCCTGATCTCCTGGCACATAACCCATACAGACATCGAATCCTGATCTCGGGGTTATCACCCGCATGAATATTAGCCTGTCAAAGGCATCAAAACAACAACCCGCTTTATGTTTCCACTTGAATTATTAGTATATTATTCAAACTCAGCTCACAACTCTCAAGTCAAACCCAACCCAGGTTTATCAAAACCAATAATAAAACCACTAATAAAAGACCATCCAATTTCTCAACTTAATAAAATCAAAGCATAAACAATTACAATCAGTTATCCAAAGCAGATGGTCACATTTTCCTCATAAGGTCCCCTTTCGGGATGCAATTCTCAAAACAGATTAGAAAACATTAAAACACATTTAAAGAGCATCCCAGTGGGGATTAGAGCATAGACATTACCTGATATACTTCACAACACAGCAAAAAGAAGAACACACTTGAGCTCACTAACGTCTCGCACTAACTCGGCCTAGAATAAGAATAATTATCTAATCAAAACGCGTTCTAACGAAGTTAGTATTAACTATCAACTACCCGACCCATCCCCTAGGAACACTTAGGTTCCTATCATTTATGGTTTACACTTAACACATTCAAGGAACAAGTTCACACATAACATTTACTCAACAATTTTTCATAAATAAAAGCAAACAGAGGACAGATTATAACGTTCACATAAAACGGGTCACAACTCGACTTCCTGACATCCTATGGGTCTGGTTCTGGACTTTTCGGAAACCTCGGGATGTCTACTAAAACCCTTAAGTTGACGACTAAGCCCATATCAGCCTCGAAAGACTCTAAAAGTACCAAAACTTCCAACTGGTCCAGTTTCGACAGGTTCTGGTAAAACGACTATAACTCAAGCTATACAACTCAAAAGTCCGTTCCGCAAAATTCCTATGAAAGCTAACATCTAGGGGAATCTCCAGTCCAAAGGGTTCGATTAAAGGACAACTATACTAATCGTGGTGACCCGACATTTAGGCACTAACAAAACTGTCCCGATCCCGGTTCTTATTTAATTTATAATTTTCGGTTCTAACTTCCACCAATCGATCCCGGGGTCCTAATTAGGGCTTAGAACAGTAACTAAGATTCAAGATAATTAGTCTAATCCATCTAAGGTCCAAACATCAAACCTTCTATCATCAAAACCAAAATGTAAAACATGAAATCAACTTTAATATTTTCACTAACCCTAAAAGCATGCATGAAATAATAATAACATTATCCTAAACATGAATTCTAAAATAAACTTATTCAAGGTCATATAATAATAACATGGAAGGGTATAAAACATGAATTTCTTAATCAATAATCAAGAAGGAATTTAAAGAACATGTGAATAAAATATAAAGAACATATAAACATTTAAACTACCAATCAAGAATTCCAACAATTAGTTTCTTTATACAAGATTCAATCAAGAATCATAATTTAATAAACAAGAATTGAACTTTTGTAATTCAATCAACCTAACCTATCTAACAAGATTTAAACATAAAATTAAACATGAATGAAACATAAGAGAATTAAAGAACATATGAATACTTAACTAACGATTCAAGAATTAATCTAAGTAATTAAACTTTTAATTCGTGCATACAATAATAGTGTCATCTAAAACCCTAACATGATTCTCATGAAAACAAAGCATATCATATAATCGAATATTAATAATTTCACTACAACTATTACAACCCTAATACACTAAATTAAAACATGAAAGTTACATAAAATAATTTAGACAAATTACACGTAAATAATACAACATAAGAACAATTAATTACAAATAACAACTTAATAAAAATTACACCCTTAATTACCCATATTACAAGATTTAAAACAAGAAAATAATAATAATAATAATTAATAATAACAGAAAATGAGAAAAACAAGGAGGAAAGTTTTAAAAAACAAAATAGGGTTTTACGTTAGGGTTTAGGGTGGCAGTTTCCGGCGACTGGGTGGCGACGGCGGTAGGGCGGCAGCGGCGCGTGCACAAAGGTCCGGTCGCGGCGGTGGTTGTCGAAGGAGTGGCGCCTGAGTTCGAGCAGCAGCAACTTCACCCCAACTATGCATTTTTTTTTCGGTCTGTGTATCGCCGGCCGACGTCGAGTGTTGCAGCGGCAAGGGCGGTGGAGTCGGTAGCCTGGGCGGGAGACGACGCGGTCGTTGGTGGTGGCGCGACAGAGGCAGTCGAACGGAGGGAGTGAGAAAGAGAGCTCGAGAGAGAGAGAGAGAGAAGGAGAAAAAGAAAACGGTGATGGTGGTTGCGGTGGCTGCCGATGGTGTGGACGGCGGTGCAGTGGTGGCGCGGCAGCTGGGTGTGGACGGCAGAGAGGAGAGCAAGGAGGGAGAGAGAGAGGGGGGAGAGGAGGAGGAGGCTAGGGTTAGGGTTACTATTAGGGTTTTGAAAGAGAGGGGGGGTTTTATATTAGCTAACAATTAAGGCCCAACTAAACACTCTTAATCCTAACCCGACCCAAAACTAAAACAATTAAAATCTGATTTTTCTAAAAACAAACTAATATCAATACTAATAGTAATAATAATAATAATAACACTAATAATAATATTATTAATAGTAATCACATAGCAATAATATTCACGTAATTATTCATATAACACAATAATATTAATAGTAATACTAAAATAGAGTAAAACTAATAATACTAAACCCACGAAAATTACCGATATACCCTTGTTAGTCCCTCAACGTTCCTACGAGCTCAAGTGTTAGCAAAAATAAACGTAAACGAATAATAATAAATAACGGAGTCAAACCTAATTTGCTAACGACGTCACGGTCAACAACTTTGGATTTTTCGGGGTTTTACATCATTACCTCCTTAAAAGAAGTTTCGTCCTCGAAACTTAAACTCCACGCCAACGGTCTGCCAGATGGAACTAACGGTGGTGCTACCCAAAGACTCAGGGTTTTACAAAGATACATTATTAGTGTTCAAAAATCCAAATTAACATGAGCAAAGACACAGAAATTTGCAATAGGGGGCCATTTATCACAAAATGACCTTTGGAGGAGAAGTTTATCTTGCCAGCTGCCATATATAGGGATCAATATTTATCCTTTTAGATATTCCTTCATTTTGACTTGAATATAAAAACATTCCCTACAAGTTTATTTAGTGAAAGTGTGTAACCAGGTCCGGTTGTTTTTGCCAAAATTATTATTATTTTGTTAGATAAATTCTTTTATATAAATTTCATATTGTAGTTTATATTTTCTGGTGTGTTTTTCTATTTGTATTGTGAATGCCTATTTATGACACGTCCAGAACCTGAAGAGTATATATCCTAATCACGATGGACAAGTAGATCAGGACTTTTGAATCGTAGTTTGCCCTGTTCAAATTAAGCAAAATTGTAAAGAAGATTAATGTAAAGTCCTTTTTGCCAAGCTTATTTCCTTCGATAAGCGAAACACTATTTACTTATTACAAAATAAGAATCGAAACCAAAATTCAAATCAATCCTCCGAAATTTTATTAGTAAGGTATGAACGGGTAGAATGTAGCATTTTTACCCATAAGTTTCGTAATTTAGAGAGACTGGTTCCAATACATTCAAGATTCAAAAATCATTCTTTATCTACTACTCTACAAAAATAAAGTAACTGAGGTCTAAATGTCTAATGAGATATTTTAGTTTAGTCCACCATCACCTTAGTAAAAAAAATACTAGTATAACTATCCACTTTATGGACATAAGATAGACTAAAAATAATCACTATGCCACATGTTTTATTGTGAATAGGTATATTTATATTGTCATTTTTATGAACATAAAAATAGTTAAGAGTGTTGTTTGATAAGAGAATTCCTTTTAAGCTTAAAGGTAAAGTGTATCATAGAGTAGTTAAACTAGCAATGTTGTATGGTGCAAAGTGTCGGGCGATCAAAAAAATACTTAACCAGAGATTAAATGTGAAGAAATGAGGATGATTCATTGAATTCTTGACTATACAAGGTAGGGGTGAGCAAAAATTCCGGGAATTCCGGTCCCGTCCCGGTCCCGGTCAAGTCCCGGTCCCAAAATCCCGTTCCCGGTGGGAGCGGGACTAAAATTAAAGTCCCGGTCAACAACGGGACCGGGAGTGGGACTTAACCTCATTTCCCGGTCCCGGTCCCGATTCCCGGTTTATATATATATATATATATATATATATATAATAATATTAATTATAATAATGATAATAATAAATCAAGTGGCTTCATGATGATTGATTAATTTGTTTAATTTAATTTGTGTTCGCTCTTTAGATTTATTTATTTATCACTATTTCGAACTTAGCATATTTTTTCGGAAAAAATGTTATGTATTAAATATTGCGTAATTTTAATATGGGAAAAAGTGGCTACGTAAACAAATCGACACTCACATTTGCTAAATTAAAGAAAATTTATATAATCTATGTTGATTTTTAATTTAAATAAATTAAAATAATTGGTTAAAAAAAAAAAAGGAAACCGGGACTAAAAATTTCCCGGTCGATTTTCCGATCCCGGTGGGACCGGGAGCGGGAGCAAAACTTTGCTCCCGGTTACGACCGGGACCGGAACCTCCGAAAAACACCGGGATCCCGGTCCCGCTCACCCCTAATACAAGGTTGAATATAATTAAGAATGACATTTGTTAAGTTAGACTAGGGGTAACGTCAATCAAAGACAAGTTGAAAAAGACTAAACTAGGGGTAGCGTTTATGAGAGAAGTGACGATATATGCCTCTATTAGGAGGTTGAGCATCAGAAGCGTGGGAGACCTAAAAAGTACACGAGGAAAAATTTCCTAGTAGGGCGAGGTTAAGGCAAATTAGGACACACTTGAGGCACTTAGGCTAAGCAGAGGACATGCCACTAAATATGGAATTTGGCGGGCTAGCATTAGGGTGGTAAGGTGAGGTTTCCTAGTAGGGTATTGTGGTTTGCTTTGATGTGTTACATTATCTTGTGTTTTCTATTTAATTATATCGCCCATGTACATCCACCTATTCCTTAGCTAATTGGAACATAGATATGTCTGTATCTCTTTAAATCTGCAAGATGCTTCATTTTCAGGAAATGTTTCCTTGGAAAATAAAACCCTAACGGCCATGGTTTACAATGTGATTTATATTTGAAAACATGGGAAGGTTTATAGAAAAATTCATTTAAAACATCTAAACACCCTTACTAATTAATCTATAAAATAGTTTTATATGCATAGTATATAGGAGTAGTTTCCATTTTCCAAGAGAATTTTTTTTCCAACTAGCATGAAAATGTTTTCCATTCAACATTCACTCAAAAAATTTCAAATCATTCTTTTATTATCCAAACTTTGAAAAGGTTCAGCAATTTGTAACAGTGCCGCTAAAATAGTGTAAACAACAAAATAACATTACAACAAAAAGAAACCATCAAAGAAATAGTACCGCACAAACAAATAAGAGCTATGAGTTCAGAATTAATTGTAAAGGCTGTGATTTTCTGTTTGCATCATTTCTCCTTAAGTAACTTCATTATTAGCATACTTTCACCAATAAATCTAGTGACACAACCTACATGAAAATTTTTGATTAACTTTGAAAAGATTGATAAAGTTTTCCAAGAAATAACCTCAACCATAATCTCCATAAACCTGTTCACTAAATTTGACTTAAGGTCATCTTTAACCATGATCCAAGTTGGATCGCTCGCTGACATGGCGAGTGATCCTTAAGTGATCTTGGAACTTTAAAGGTGATCTAAAGAGGATTGATGTGAGAGAAAAAAATTTGGGATGGAGGTGATTTTGTGGATTGGAAAAGAGAGTGATCCATGAATGGATCATGAGTAGATCATGAGGTATTTCCTTTTTTTTTTTGCCTTGAAATTAAATTACCAAACTCAATGTTTTTATTTTTCCATTTTTTTTTGTTTGTTGGGTGGTGAGTGATCCTTAGTTTTGGATTGCCATTATTTGAGGTTTGCTCACACCTAATGGATTGCATCACTTTTTGGTGGTGAACCCCTATCAATCCAATCCATTCATGGATTGCCTTTGCAGATGACCTAAATGGACATCCAATAACCCATTTCTCCATCATTCATTCCATTTCCATCCTATCAGTCACTCTCTGAGCACCCCAAAAACAATTCTCACTACTTCCTCCTCCCAAATTACCAATTCAAAACGCACATGACCAGATGACCTGCATGCATAATTGCATAAAAGCCAGCTATTCAAGACAAACACGGAAAATAAAAAAAAGGGGTGTTACCTGGACAGGTGGTAGACACAACACAAGGTCAAGCAGGAAACCTCCAGAAATCTGCCAAATTCTTCTGTCCCATATTTAACCCCCTGCTACCATCCTACCAATCAGCAACAATCAAATTGATTCCCAGACTCCCAATCAGGAAGGAGAGAGAAGCTAGAGAGAGAAACAACTAGAAGAAGAAGAAGAAGAAGAAGCAAGAAGAAGGTCTGCAATGGCGGAAGTAGAGAAGCAAGTGATGGTGTTCGGAATGGATGAGAGTGATCACAGCTTCTACGCTCTCGAATGGGCCCTTGATCATCTCTTTGCTCCATATGCCCCTAACTATCCTTTCAAGCTCGTTATTGTTCACGCTAAACCCTATCCTTCTCACGCCATTGGCATCGCTGGACCTGGTTTGTCTCCATCTCCCTTTCTTCTGCTGCTTTGCCTTTTGATTCTGCTTCCTTTGATTTTGTTAATTGGTAGTCTTGATGATTTTGCTCTCTTTTTTGGTAGTTAATTGATTTCGTTGCGGTGTGTATTGCTGATAATTTGGGAATTGGCCGTGAATCACTGTAGTTGAATATTGATTTTCATCGCAGTGATTCAGGTGATCTTGAATCCGGAATAGATTAATCAAAGTTCCGTTTCTAAAACCAGTTTCTGTGAGTTGTTGATGAGTTAAGGAAAACAATTCGAGGTATGTCCACTTTAATGATGTAACCTAAAGAGCCATGTCTATAGATTTTGGGGAAACGCATATGTATTTGTAATTGAGGATCAGAAGTGCGAAAAGTAGAGCCTTTTTGACTTAAGAAGTATAGTTGGTTTTGTTTTGATATTAGTGTAGTAGATAAATTTAAAGAAAAGGGAAAATCAGTTACATTGCTCTGTCTCAAACCCCCAATGTTATTCAGTTTTATGGGTGGATCATTGTGATTGCATTCATAATGGTTTTGACTTATAGTCGAAATTGAAGACAAGCTTCTGAATGTTGTTAGTGTATGCGATTAATAAGTGCATTGCTCGGTGTCTCTCTGTCTTGCTGTATGCAATTTGAATGGGGCTTATGGCATTATCAGTTGCAGGTGCTGCGGAGGTGATCCCTCATATCGAAGCTGATCTCAAGAAGACAGCTGCCAGGGTCCTGGAGAAGGCCAAGGGAATTTGCAGCTCTAAATTGGTATTGTCAACTTTTCTGTGCATATTGAGATGCCAGTAACCAGTAATGGTGTATTTTTGTTGCTGTTTGCCACTTTGTTGTGTCTTTGTTTTTGTTTCTCTGGCTCTTCGCTCGCATCCCGGCATCGTGTTACCTTGTTGAACTTTCCATTGGGTTTCTGCAGTCATAGTTCTTGAGTCAAGCTATTTTGCGGACGAGTTAGACTATCCAAGGAACCTAGACCAGGATTAGGAACACCCTGCATAATGCTGTGACCGTGTTTTTCTGGCTCTTTTGTGATTTTGTTGTTTGATATATTATAGGATTAAAACATGCTGCACTGTGCTTTGACATTTACAAGCTCTAGTCTGAACTTGTTTGTGGTCTACCTCGTTAGTTTCATGTATGCTGCCAGAACTCATTGTCTGTTTCTGCCCCAGGTAACTGATGTCCATGTGGAAATCATGGAAGGTGATGCTCGGATTGTTCTATGTGATGCTGTTGAAAAGCACCACGTGTCCATGTTGGTCTTGGGCAGTCATGGATATGGAGCAATTAAGAGGTAACTTTACAATTTCTACTATACATAATACATGTCACATTTAGTGAGTCTCCATTTGGGAAAAAATTGCTTGATTCAGGAACTTATAGATGCAATAAGATATGTTCAGTTGTTGTTTGGACAGATATTTTGGGAATTGGCACTTCTCTTTAGATGTATTATGTATAGCATATAGTCATATACTGGAAAGGTTGCGTATAGACTTCCAATTTACCATACATTAGAACTTAGAAGTATAATACAAGTCACCAGCTGATTTCACTGATCCATATGAAACATGCTGGTTAAGTTATTGGTGACCTATGTGCCAGTTTTGAGGTAGCTTGTTTCTGCACCTGGTTGGGCTTAAACCCCATTTGGCTAAAGCTTGACCCCCACATTGAGTTACAGTCTGAAACTATTTGGGTAAATGTCTGAATGATATACATCCCCTACTGTAAGTAAGGAACATGTAGAATGCCATAATCCTCAACCATTTTGAAAACCCCAGTTTCATCTTTGCTTGTGAAGTTTGTGAACATGGGGCATGATCTGCTGGTGATGATCTGCTGACCATGACTTGGTTTAAACTGCAGGGCTGTCTTAGGGAGTGTGAGCGACTACTGTGCGCATCATGCTCACTGCTCTGTCATGATTGTCAAGAAGCCCAAGCACAAGCACTAGGGTTCTCCGGTGTGTTTTATGTGACTTTTGGATGATCTCTGCCATGCAAGCTGGTGGCATCGGTCACCCATCGTGGTGATTTGTATGTGGTGTGGTGTAATAATCTTGTCTGAATCTATTGTGTGATGAGTATGTGTAGGACACATATTGATCTATATTGGTACAGTGATGTATAATCAATGGCATCGCTTTCAGAATGCCATGAAAACTATAATTATGTGAACCTTACATTGTACAGCTAGCTGTGCCAGATGAAATCTTCTCATTTCCATTGACTTCCTTGAATTGTACAATTTTTTTTGTAAGGGCGGGATACATCAATTAGGCAACTCTTATCTAAATCTATGTTACTTCAACTCTTCATTTTCCCTGCTGTCGGACCCTTGATACCTGGATAAGGTACGACCCTCGACACTTCAAAATACAATGAAAATGTGTAAAATTTCTTTAAAATAGTCGAGTCCAACACCCGTGTCTATGTCAGATATGGACGTGCGTACCTGAGTCCGAGTAACATAGATCTAAATGGCTCTATTGAGATTGTCATACAGAATATGAGAGTTACTCGCTCTGAACCTGATTCCTTTCGTTACACTCGCTACCTTCTTTAACACCCCCTCCCCCCTAGACCAAATAAAAGCCTAGCATGTCAATGAGATATGGTATTTTACCATATTCTCCGGATCCTGCTTACCGGGAAGGCTTTGTGGACCGGATTGTCTTTTCTTTTTTTTACTAAATACCCGACTAAGGTATTTTGGTATCCTACTTGTACACAAAGTTCTGTTTGGTAATTAGTTATTACCTATTTGAATAAACTGTTTGTATTAGTTGTTGGTACAATGTTTCTTGCTCATATTTGTGACTCAGAACTCTATAAGCCCTTCTTCATGTGTCACTGAACCTTAAAGGTTGCAACAGTTGTAGTATGCTGAATGAATGTTTAGTCTGACATCCCTAAATATACGTTGATGATTGATTACTTCATTATTTTGATTTGGCTTTTGGGGGGTTGGAGGGGACGTTCGTATGAAAGATTATATTTTATAAAATCTAGAATGTATTTCAAACTTGGAGGGGCACATGTGCTGAAGTGGAGGATTATATTTTGATTTGATGATGTTAAGACCTTTTCATTGACTTAAATTGTCATCAATTAAAATAAAATATTTTATTAAACTTCCTCCCTTTCTTTTAAAGGGAATAGCAGAGAACGAATGACTTTTAAATTTGTGTCAATTGGAATAAGTCTTTCTAAATTGAAAATTTTAGGGGCAAGACTGTAACATGCAATCCTCTATACTGTACTAGGATGAGATTTCGAAGTATTGATTTTGGCTAAAGAGTAAATTAAGCTATAATTTGTCGCATATGATCTTAGATATATATTAAAATAATCAAAATCTTCATAGGATGGAATTAATTATATCTTTTGATTGTCATAACGCTCTTTCCTTTCCTTTCCATTTTATTTCTCAATTCTTAATCATTTTATGTTTTTCGATGTTTTTCTTTAACTGACAATTTCTTACATAAAATTTTATTAAAAAGTTGCACAATTATACTCTTACAATAATACTACCTCACCCTTACAATAATACTACCTTCATCCCTAAATGATTGTCATGGTAACTACTTTTCGAAAACCCAATACACATAGGAAAATGATTAAAAAGTTGAGACTTTACCAAATATGTCCCTAACAATATTTTATTTTATTTTTTGACAAAGGAGAAATTGTACAAGGAACTAAACATGCTAAGAATGTTGTCTTTTTCTGATCCTAATGGTGAGCATGTGTGCATCCTTGACTTGATTTTTACAAACTTTTTCAATGGTGCAACTACAAAAATTAAGCAAAACTTTTATACAAGACTCAGCGATGGAAATACGATTCCTAGGGGAGCACCACTCAGAAAGAGTTGATTCACCAATACTGAGCCAGTTAGCACCTTCAAACGAGTCGGGCCCTTGTTCTTAGCATTGCATAAAGAAGCTTGAACACCCGGGAGTTCAGCTTATAAAGCAGATGTTGTGAAGGTAGCTTTTGATCCTGACAAGCCTCCACCCTGAAGTCCCTCTAACACCCAACCAAACCCAACAGAAAGAGACCTTTCATCCCAAGCACCATCCAACCTTGCCAGTGCCTAACCAGAACCCTCCACCCACTCACCTCCTAATTCAGGTGCCCTCGAAACATAGGAGCTATGTTTATTAAACCCGGACTTCCTAAACTTTCCGTACGATTTAGTAGCCTTAGAAGATGTCACCTCCTCAATATCAATATCAGCATTGATGTCTCTGACGACATCTGGAGAACTTATGCTTTCTTGATTAAAAGCCACAATATTCCTCGCCTTCTAAATCAAACAAAGACAAGTGACAAATATTGGAATTGTAGGTGATCTAGCAACTTTGTCCTTGAAGAGGTGGGCAGGTCACACAGATATCCATCTACTGGAGCTAATCTCCCGCACAACCAAGACATTAATACCGAAAGGGCTCCCTTTCCGAACATAGGAAGCAAACTCACAATCCCAAAACAAGTTCCCAAAGGTTTCAAGGTCACTCTGATAGAGAGGGCAACTCAGACTGTCCAAATCTTTCTAACTCGTACAGTTTCCCCTATAGATAAAACATTGTTTCAAATTTTCCACACATCCATTTTCCACTTTGGAGAAAGGTTAGAACCCCAAAGTCTCTTCCAGAACTTACTGTCAATATAGGTTTCACCCACGTTCTCCCCCAACTTTTTTTTTTTGTAATAAAAACTACCTAGATTTTACTATGTAAGCCCCATAATCTATTTTGCTCCACAACAAACAATCTGGGTCTTCAGAGAAACCAAGCCAGGTTGCAAGAATTTTTTTTAGCTTCATCTTACCTGAAAGTGACCTCACAAGAGAGACATTCCAAGGGTCTCTATTCCACTGCAAATCATGCACCGGTCTATTTGTCCAGGCATCTCTATCCTTCTCATTCCTAAGGGTAAGGAGTTTAGACCCCGCTTAGACATCCTCCAAAACTCTCGTGCTAGACTCCGAGTGAATTCTCCAACATCAAGTTTCCTTTGCCTTCAATCTCGCTTTGACAAATCTTCTCCAATCCAAAGAGCCTTTGCACCCATAGGGCTGAGAAGCCGACAAAGAGGAATCAACCTTATACCTTGCTTTATAGATTTAAGCAAGAAGGGAGCCTTGATTATTATGAGTACTCCAAGCTTGGATAGTAACAATGCATCATTAAAGGTTTCCACATTTCTAATCCCTAGACCCCCTTCAACCTTTTTCTTAAAGAGGATATCCTTCTTCACCCAATGTCTGCCCTAAGCTCCATTCCCAGTCCACCAAAAGAAATTCACCACCAAGGTATCGATCTTCCTTGCCATCGAGACAAGAATCTTATATACCGATCCATTGTAACACGACACTTATTTCGACCTACCCCAAGAAATTACAATACCTTGGGTTGTATGGGTCCCGAAGATGAAGAAAAACTGAAAAAAAAATAGCTAGTTTTTCAAGTTCAAGGCCTGGGAAATCATTCAAGGAGGCAAAGGAGAAATCAAGTTGGGGTCGAGGTCTAGCAAAGGGGCAACTTTGTCATTACACAAGGGTCAAGGTGGAAGACCGAGTGAAGAAGATTGGGCGAAAGAGAAACGGAAAACAACCGAGAAAAGGCAAAGGAAACAAGAGGGGCGCTGGTCGCGCCTCCCCTGTTCTCTCCATCCTAGATTTCTGCATGAGGTGATAGCCACATCTCATTGCTTTTTCTGTAGGTTTCGCGAGTTTCCTCCCCTTTCTTTGTTATGTTCTTCCCCTTTTCCCCCTCCCCTATTTAAAAACCATCTACCCTCATTTTGTATTCAACTAATGAACATTTTAAACACTTTTAAGAATGAAATCTTGTTAGCTATTTGAAAACCCTCCTCAAATCTTCCACTTCTTTATCCTTTAATGGTGGCGATTGGGAGTTGTGGCTCCTTTAGAGATTAGTTGGTGTTTCTTTATGTTAATATTGGTGAAGTCTATTGGGTCTTTCCTTGGCTTGTTGGTGGTTCTCCTTTAAACATCCATGGAAGGCTTGAGTTCAAAGTGGTGAGCAATATTTATCCTTGTTCATATCTTCTTTGTTATTGTTGTTGTTTTTGTTGTTGATGTATCAAAACCCTAGAAATTGGTGTTGTTCTTGAGTTCTAAATGGTGGGTTTCCCTAAACCCTAGTTTTGTTGTTAATACTTGGGTTTGAATCTTAGTGTTTGCTATTCGATTATGGATCATACACACTGAAGATGTGTTGGTTAAGGGTTGCAAGAACTGCATTGATAAGAACTAATCTCCCTGCTGGTGAGAGAATGTCATTTTCCAGCCCTTGAGTCGCCTCTGAATATTCTCAATGAGGAATCCAAACTGATTGGACTTGTTTCTCCTAACCGAAGGAGGGAGGCCAAGGTATTTTTCGAGTGCCTCCACTTGTTCAAACCCAAATATAACTTTAAGCCTCTCAATATCCTTCTGACGAATGTAGGGAGAAACAACAATAGAGATTTTAACAAACTAAGAAACTGTCCCGAAGCTTTGCAGAAGGCCTCAATGCAACTCTTCAAGTTCAAGCAAGCTAAGAGGTTGATTTTCATCAAGAACAACACATCATCCGCAAAGAAGTGATGATTCACCCTCGGGTCGTCTCTTACCACCTTGATGCCTTTGATTCCACCAAATTAGGTTCCCACCTCAGGTTCTTGACCAAAGCATCTAAACAAAGAATGAAGAGGTAGAGAGACAAAGGATCCCCTTGCCTCAGGCCACTGTAGGGTTTACAAGGAAGGGAAGGAGACCCATTGCTAAGAATTGCACATTGCACAGTCGAGACACTATTTCTAATTAGCTTGACCCACCTTCAAGGGAACCTGAGTTTAATTAATACCGCCTCCAAGAAATCCTAATTGAGTTTGTCATAAGCTTTATTCATGTCAACCTTTAGGGCAGCAAGACCAGTTCCTTGTCTCTTCTGGCTGATGTAATGCCAAAATTTCATGCCCAATCAAGTAGTTATCAGTGATACTCTCTTGTTGGGAATGAAGACATTTTGATGCTAGTCCATGATATTCCCAATGATTTCCCTTAATATATTCATCAAGTACTTAGAATCAACTTGTAGCAACATTGCATAAACTGATCGACCTGAAGTCACTGAAATTCTCTGGCTTCTTCTTCTTCTTAGGAATGAATGTGATATACGTTAAGTTAGTTTCTTTGAGAATGAGCCCTGAATTAGGAGAAGAGAGAACAACCTCAATAGTCGTTTCCCCAACTACATCTCGGTACATTTGGAAAAAAGTTATTGGAATTCCATTTGGCCATGGAGACTTATGACTTCCTATTTGGAAGACCGCATCTTCAATGTCCTTCGTTGAGAATGGAACATTGATAACATTCAAATCAAAATTAAATAAATTACTTCCATTAATGAAGGGTAAAATTGACATTTCAATTATTCAAATTATAAAATTGATAAATAAAAAGGGATAGGGAAGTTATGTAATTTGACAATCATTTAAAAACGGAGGTAGTACTTTTTATTACAAATCTAATGATAATATTTGATATATTAGATTATTGTATAGGTTGACAAATTAATTGTTTAAACTTTTAAAATTTGACTAACATATAAGTCAAAGTGAGAAATACAATGGAAAGGAGATAATATTTCTTTAATCCATGGTCCATCGGAATTAATTTATACTAGGGTGCATACAACTTATGGAATACTACATCCATGGTTTTATATCCAACTTTCTAACTACCTTTTCTTGTTTCATGCCAATCCCAATAACATAATAATTTTTTTGAGAGACAATAACATATTAATTATTATTTTTCTTATTTACCATTAACAATAGTTTAATTAACTCTAAATTTTGATTTTATTTAAGTATATTTAATTAATTTTCTACCTAACTATTCTATAAATTTATGTGATATTGGTTTTTCAAAGGTCTGGTAAAATTTTGACCAACTTGATAATCTGGTTTTGTCCGACTCGAAAAAGATCAAGTACGGTCACCAAAATTTCATCAGAATTTAAAAATCGATCAACCAACCATTGCCCGGTTTAAAACCGGGTTGGGTCTGGTTACGGACAATCGGGTTCGGATTGTCCGATAGTTTGGGGAAAATCTGCATTTCGCCATTTCGGACAATCAGACAATGTTTAGACCCTTTTTGTGAGTGAACTTGGGTTGATTTTTAATTACCTGTACAATCTAGACATAGGACAATTCGAGCATTGACCAATTAGACAATATTCGATCATTCCAACACCAAAAAATGAACTTGCCTTGATTCACTATTCAGACAACGGACATCCGGGTCTGGGCATGGCCTCAATGCACGAATTGTTTGTCTAACAGGGTTCATGTGTTAGGTTTTTGACCGAAAGACTGAGTAGGCGGAATTGGGAATCACCCGAACCCAAGTTTTTTCAGATATAGTTTTTCTTACCACCTCCAAAAGATAGATAGAAAGAAACAAAGAGAGTAAAAAGTAATTTATCTAATAAATGTAACGAGTAGCATTCCTAGAAAATAATAAAATTAGCAATTTAGATTGGAAATACTTCGTATTATTTTAATGTAGCAAATTAATGGATAATTGTTATGAGGGCTTAAGAAAATGTGTTTGGTAAACTTAGCTACCAAGTTAATTGATTGACGTAAAATATAAATTGACATAACATTTTAAAGATAATATATAAAAATATATTTTTCAAAGAGTTTAGGGTATTGTTAATCAAATACAAAACGTTAATGCGATTATTGCTATTCATTGAAAGTTGTGTTTTCCAAGTCAAAGCTTTAATTGGATGAATATTATGCTTCCTATGCTAACATGTTCAGTAGTTTTTAGTGTTTCAATCAATTTTTTTGAAATATTAATAAGTTAATGTTTAATGTTTCATTTTTTTTTTGTCAACAAACCCTTTAAAAATATTCTGTCATATTAATTCATATTCATTATTTAACTCAATCGTTAAATTTACCTAACACTTTCCCTCAAATGCTCATATAAATAGTTATGTGTTGACCACTAAATACAACTATTATGCAGTAATTTCATCAAAGGGGCCAAAAGCTAGCACTAAACATTATATGAAATGCTAATAGGGATGGCAACGGGGCGGATCGGGGATGGGGGAGTATACCCCCGTCCTTATCCCCGCTCCCAAAACTCATCCCCATCCCCGTCCCCATCCCCGCTTCGGGGAATGATTCTTGCCCCATCCCCATCTCCATTCCCGTGGATTCCCCATCCCCAACGGGGATCCAACGGGGATTTTTTAAAACTATCCTAAATTTATCTAAATTTTAATCGGATTCGGTTTTTAATTGAACCCGGTTTTTAACATGTTCAAAATACAACGTATTTAACTTGCTCAAGTAATAGTACATCAAAATCAAACAATAATACATCAACAAGTGAGAATAAATTGGAAAATTACTACTTTGTCCTTCCCATTAATATGTATATTAAATTTGAATAAATGTTATTTGGTAGTTTTAACATTTTCGGGGATGAGGATTCGGGGATGAGGACGGGGAATTCACCCCGGTGGGGAAAATGGGGACGGGGATGGGGAAAATTTTGTCCCCATCCCCGCCCCGTCCCCGAGCGGATTTTGGAAAATCGTCCTCGTCCCCGTCCCCATCCCCAATGGGGGCGGGGATTTTTCCCTAAAGCGGGGCGGGGCCCCGATGGGTTCGGGGATTCCCCGCCTCATTGCCATCCCTAAATGCTAATTTACCAAACACTGAATTTAACCAATTAGTATTTCACTTGGGCAAAATATTATACGGTAAATGCAGTGCCTTTGAGGAACATGACTTTTATATGTTTATTTCTTAATATTAGTTACTATTAATAATTTTTAAAGTCTTTACTACTTTATTTTAACTATTTTTATTAGTATATATTTAAAAAAAATTATGATATCATATTTTTATGAAAACATTTTCCCTTCAATATAATAATAGTAAATTTAGCAATTTTTGCATAGCATAACAGTGTTCTTAGGATGTATTTATGGTGGTTGTCAACCATGACAACCACCATAAATAAAATAAATCTTCCTCGTACACATGCCAAGTTTTATCTTGACCATTAATTTTCTTATTTAATATAAATTGTAAAAGATATTTTTAAAATTTTAGTTTATTTTAAAAAAATTTAAATTTTTTCTTTCAAAATATGCTTGTTTACTAGACTAAAACTTAGAGCTAAGATATTTAAATTCTAAAAAATTTCATAAAAAATTTTTAATTAAGAAAATATATTTTATAATGTTGTACTAAATAAAAAAGAAGTAAATAGCAAAGATAAAAGTTAATATGTATGTGGATGAATATTGTTTTCATTGTGGTGATTGTCATGGTTGACAACCGCTATGAACTTTTTTTAGTTTGCTCATGCATTGAGAAATTGGTCAATTAAAATTTCTAGAAACGACTTACATCATCTGTAATGACATATGTCAAGGAATGAAGTAGTAGATAATTAAAGATCAGAAAATTAAAAAATGTAACCCAAGGACCATCAAAATTGAGCATGAAAATCATCACCATAGACCTGCAACCCGGCATGACCATGGCAACTTTTGCAACGCCCAACACCCCCCTCCCCCACACAAAAAAAAGATTTAAAAAAATGGAAGCAAAGAAGACAAAGGTGAAATAAAACTGACAAAATTTTGTCCGATCCAGAATACCTGAATTGTCTGACCTGAAAAAATCGAGTGTGGACATGGATTTTTCATCCAAATTTTGATATTGATTGAATATTCAGACATAAATTTTCTCTTTCTTCTATTATACGAACCCGATTTTAGCTTCGTCCAAATTGTCCGATCCAAATAAAATCGGATCCAATTATAAATTTTCCGTCCAAATTTTAACATGGACTGAATTTGTCCGACCCAAATTTACGTTGATCCAAATGGTTGCCGTCCAAGGTGAAAGAGAGAGATCAAAATTGGCGAACTTTACAATAAATAAAGTAAGCATTAGTTTGGGGGTGGGGAATTATTAACCTAATTAATTTAATTATACAAAGGATAGCCATCATGATTGGACTTGGACCTAAACCCGAACCCCCCGCTTCCTTGTGCCTGCATTTGCATTGTTTTTTGTTAACCAAAACTTGACCAAATACTAACCGTTTGTTGGCCTTGTCTTTCATCATCATCTCATCCATTCCTTGCAATTTGCAGTGCTTCATGATGTATGGATTGGATGGGTGGATGAGTGAGATAAAAGAGAGATAAAAGAGAGAGAAAGAGAGAGATAAAAGAGAGAAAGAAAGAAGAAGAGGCAGACAGGACCTCGGAAGGTACGCACCACGTAACCTTACAGCTCGGATAAAGAGAGGAATAGGATACAGTGAAACAAAAAACCCACCTCAAATACCTATTACACATAGCTAGATAGGGTGCCTGGGATTAGGAATTTCACATTCCCAGTTTCAGGAAAACAAAACAAACAAAGAATAAGGAGAAATAATTGTCTGTGTGATCACATTTCTGGGTCTTTGCCCAGAATTTGATCCGCAGGTTGGGATTTTAGCACTTGGGTTTTTCTTGGTTCCTCTTAATTTGCTGTCTGGGAAAGTATCAGAGAGAAAAAGAAAGAGGGTTGTTAGATTGTGGTGATGATGAGGTCAGAAGAGGGCGATCAAGCGATTGATTTGAATGCTGAGCCGGAATCTTGTGTATCATGTTCCATATGCCTTGATTTGGTCAGTTCTGGTGGGGAAAGATCCACCGCTAAATTGCAATGTGGCCATGAATTTCATCTGGGTAATCATCTAACTTGCCTCTTTTGCATGAAATTTTGTTTGATTTCTTCTTGATGATGAGATGGTGCTTTAGAGATGGGGACAGGTAAAGGCAGATGAATAGATGATTACTCTGGGCTAGCTTGAAATTGAATGTTATTTCTTCTGTCTGTTGTTCATTTGTGGTTGGGTTTTTGTCTGATAACTTGACTTGCTAGATGGTATTAGTTGGTTAGTGCTTGCATCTTAGGACCCATCAATTCTATGGGGATTGTCCTTTTTCCTTTTCTTTTGTTTTTGTTGGGTCTTTAGGCAGATGTATCAGTTGAGGATGCTTTGAGGGAAGTTTGTTCATCCTAATTTTGGGGTTATTGAAGCTGATTGATTAATGGACACTATTAACTTATATGTACTGTGAAATCTTTAAACTTTCTGGTGATTACTGATTGACAATAATCACAATATCATTTATGACAAGTGATGGTGTTGATCTCCTTAATCAGCTCCAAATCAAAGCCTTGGAAGTCAGGGGGTTTTCGGGGTCCTGTGATGTTGGATGATAGAACTTTTGCTGTTCTTGCTTTACTACTAGTGCTTTTTATTGCTTCTTTGGAAAATGTGCTGCTAATTGTGCTAACAAATGATGCTTACATTTACTATCTTCAACCTCAGATAACATTTGGACAAAATCTCATATTACTTGTGAATTGTGATACTATATACACAGACTGCATTGGTTCCGCATTTAATATCAAGGGAAAGATGCAATGTCCTAACTGCCGAAATGTTGAAAAAGGTCGGTGGTTATATGCTAGTGGTTCAACAAATTCCTCCCCTGAGTTAAGCATGGATGATGTGGGCGTTGACAGTTACCCCTTGTACTTCAGCTTTGCTGAAATGGTAAGGAAACGTTCTTTCTTGATGAGAGTTGCAGCACCAATAATGTGATTGTGATTATGAGTTTTATCATAGTGAGCTTTCACATGTCAGGCAATGGTGGTTTATAAATTATGAGTTTTTGATCGAAAACAAAATACAGCATAAAAATCTTAAATTATCTGATTAATCACGAGTTATGGCATCACATGTTACTTACAATGATTAAAGACAGAGATTGTATCACATTTCTATGCTTCTCTTGAACTATGAAGTTAAAGAAAACTTTTACTGGGTACCGTCATCAAATTACATATGATTTCATACCATATCATGTATATACTTGAACCATAGGAGTTATATGTGAGTGACATGTGACATCCTAGCTAGACTATTTTTAATATCATGTTTCCAAATTATTGGTCTGCATAGCTGTAGTCTACAACTAATCTCGGTCATATAAAAAAACATACATCTTACTAAAGAAACCTTTTTTCAATTAAGATATATGATGAGAGCCATGAGGCTATACAGTGCAAGGGTTTAAAGCCGTTTGAGCAAATTAAGTGGTGGCCTTAGATTGTTTGGAATCAGTTTAGCTGGACCAAGGCCTGATGAATCTTTGGCAGATGAACATGTGATGTCAAATGTCAGAAGTCTCAAGTCCCCAAAATACATTGCTGATTAGTGATTATATATGAGGAGTTATCCTAGTCTTTGGGAGGACAGAGATGTCATCAAGAAAATAGGGCAAAGTCCATACTGCTCATTGAAAAAAGGTCGCATTTGTGCTCTGCAAAGTATAAGCTAATGGGCTGATTTATGCTCTCATGCAATCTACAATTTGCAAAACAATGTTCTCCTTTGTTTTGATTTGTGCTAATTCCAGATTCACATTAAAAGTTTCAAACGATCCCAGGTCCTAGTTAAGCATGTGTTTGCTGGCTCAAATGCATGTGTGTGCATTTTATAAAACAATACTTTGTTTTGAGTTGTTTTAGTTCCAACGAAACTGGTACTTCACAGCCCCTAGTTGGGCAGGTTTTTTGAGGCTGAATTGTGTGTGAAGGGTCGAGAAATTCGACACCACTATTCTACTATTCTTGTCTTGAACAACTTGGAGCCAAGACTTCTTTTCACACTATTACGGATACGAAAATAATGGGAAAACTTGGGAACCATTCTGGCTTATTACAATGACCAAGCCTAAGGCACGGATCTTTTTGAGTGGGTCAACTGATTTAGCAGCTGGGCACTTTACTCTTCACTGCAGAGCATCCAACTAATCATTGCTAGCTATTACTTGACTACCAAATAAGCGGACAATTTTGTGAGATATATTGCTATTGCGTACTACTATTCATAGTTGAAAGTATCCTACTAGTGATTTTCTAAGTTCCTGGAAACCTGATTTTGCTTTGTTGATCAGAGAAAGTGGTGGCTTTTTACGCACCCACACCCACACTCACACTAGGAATGCCGTGGAGTTTTCAATTTTTAAAAAATTCTATTCCGTAAGCTTGCACCTTGGTTAGGGCTATTCTAGTTCTCGCTAGTTGTCCCAATTGACCTTGTCTTCAAGCTACTATGTCCACATCTAAAATCTTACATGAAACTTTATCTGTAACCTATTTAAATATTTCCTGTGGATGTCAATTTCTTCGGGTGCATGTAAATTTTCTGATTGTAGAGGATATACTTGCTGCTAGCATTATCTGTGAATATGATTGTGCACCGAATAATTTTTCCATTTCCTGTTTGATGCAGCCATACAGGGTTCACATTTGTCCGTTCCGTGGGCTAACACATGTTCATCCATCCTCTGAGTAAGCTCCTTTTATATCTTTGTATTCAGTGTTTCAGGGTATCATCTAAATTTATGGTTTACTGATCTCAAATACAAGTAGCATTGCGGTAAAGCTAGAGGATGCTCAAGGCTTGAAACTATATGTCAATAGAATTTTCCTTTTGAAGTAAACCAAAATTTGATACTTATGGAACTTCTATGCATGAATAAACACTTGACTCTGATAATTTGTTGTCATGTTATCAATTCCCCCCCCCCCCCCCTTCTCTTTCTTCTCTTTCTAGAATTACCATCAGTACCCTGGTTCCTAGTCTGATACTCTGATTTCATTTTGGGACATTGATAGAGAGAGAAAGGAGTCCTGATAATCTGCTGCATGCTTATGGATGGTTATTAGATGCTCTGTTTTTTGTTTGCTAGTCTTTTCAGAAAACTAGATATTATATTTTAGAAGCTATGTGATGGTATGCTATGATTTCTTCGAATACCATGAGAGAATTTAGGGTACAATGAAAACTCCCCTTCAACTAGTATAGGGGCAGTAGTGTCAGGTTGCCACATTATATTATCATACCCTATGCATCCTACCTTGTGGGGGCTCCCATGTAAACCTCACAAAATTGACTGAGACTCAAAACCCGAGCGAACCAGCACCTCAAAAGGTTTCTCCCCAAAGTTGACCTGAAACCCAAACTGAACCAAACTTGGTTCAAATTATTAATGAAGATGCTTCTTTTTGCATGACGGTATTATTGGACCAAAAATTGATTGACCTCATGGCCTGAAATCAACCTGAACCAAGATTTGATTGGTCTAAAATGTCACCCATCCCAAACTTAACTCAACCTTATCCGACTAGAATGACCCATTTTGTAGGTCTATTTCAGGAAATGGATTTGTATTTGCGACACTATGAGAATGTTCTTGTACAATTTAAGCTTTCATGAGCTTCTTTTTGTTTCACTAGTTCTCTTTCATGGTTCCAAATCAATGGTTCCAATTAGGTTAAAATTCATTGTTGTCCCCTTGATCTTTGTGAAATTGTTACTTGTTGGGAATATGTCCCATTGAATCCTTTCCATATTGCTCAATTGCTCTAAATTGTTCTCCAAGTCTTTCTATAATGCTATGGTAAGAATTCTTCTCTTAGACTTTCCATATTACTCCAACAATGCTTTCCATATTCTTCATCAACCTTTGAGTAAAAATAGAGGTAACTACCATTGGTATGAGCATTACACATCAAAGAGATATTTTAGCACATATTGTGTAAGTGTGAGAGCTTTTGTATTCCCCTTGAGACCTTTGTTGGGGTTTGATCCCTAACTATTCCATCCTTGTATTCCTATAGAAAGAGAGAGAGGTTAAGAGAGGGTTTTTGTCCTCTAATCTTTGATCAAAGCACATATGGTGATTGTGATCACCTTTGTACTGATCTTTTCTCATAGTGGAATTTTCCTAGCGGTCGATGTCCATGGATTTTTCTCCGAGTTCTTTGGTTTCCCACATAAATTGTTTTTACTTATTTTAGCTTTCATTGTTTCCTTGTGACTTGATCCTATACCGAATTTCTGCATATTTCCTAACAAGTGGTATCAGAACTTTGGTATCAAGGATGAGTTCTAATGTGAAGGTTGGAATTCCTAAGTTCAATGGAGAGATCAATCTCAACCTTTGGAAGGTTCAGATGAAGGCGATGATGATGCAAAACGGATAGTGGAAAGTTCTTAATGGGTTCCTCAAGAAATCCGATTCTATGGATGACGCTGCTTGGACGGAGAATAAGAAGGCGAAGAAGGACACCATCAAGAACGGGGATGATCTTGAGGAGATAGCTCTATCAACCATTCAACTGTGTTTGACACCGGAGGTTCTTGACATGGAGGCACCTGTGGATCTATGGAACAAGTTGGAACAACTCTACATAACGAAGAGCATCATCAACATAATCTACATGAAGAAACGAATCTATTCTTTTAAGATGGTCGAAGTTACTTCTGTTCAAAAGATTAGTGATTTAGATAAGGCTGTTGTGCTTGTTGTGTCGTTGCCTGAATCCTACGAAATTTTAAGGAGATTGTGTTGTATGGTGATAATGAACCGACACTTAAGGATGTCAAAGCTAGCCTTTTGTCCAAAGAAAAATTAGACATTGATGCTAGAAATAATGATAGAGGAGAAGGCCTAATTGCTAGGGGTAAAACTTTGACAGAGGCGAGAGTAGCAGTAGAAAACCCTCTAGATTGGAAGTTGAAGAAGAAGAAGGAAAATGAGGCCATAAGTCAACCAAAAGGTGTAACTACAGTAAGAAGCCAAGTCATATAGCCTCTGAGTATTGGAAGTTGAAGAAGAAGAAGGAAAATGAGGCCAACAATAAACCTAATGGAGAGGCTTCTGTAGTGAATTGTGAAGGTGATGTACTGCTTGTAACCACTTCAGATAACTGTCATGAGAATGAGTGGGTCATTGAATTTTGATTGTACTTATCATATATGTCCTCATCGGGACTAATTTTCTATATACAAACCCTTAGATCAAGGTGTTGTGCTTATGGGTAATGATGCTTCTTATAAGGTCCATGGGATAGGTATCGTCTTATTTAAAACACATGATGGTCTTGTCAGAAGCCTATCCATTGTATGTCATATTCCTGAATTGAAGCGTAATTTGATCTCACTTGGTACTCTTGAGTCTTTTGGTTGCAAGTACACAGGTGGAGATGGACTCCTGAAAATCTCTCGGGGCTCATTAGTTCTCATGTGAGGAAATAGGCGCGAGACTAGATAGCACCATAGTCACAGACTCGGTTGCACCGGTGGCTTCTTCCCTGGATGTAGGTCACACTCAATTGTGGCATATGAGTGGAAAAGGCATGTCGTTGCTCAACAAGAAAGGTTTCCTTGGCAAGCAAGGTACTGAAAAACTTTACTTCTACGATCATTGTGTATTTGGTAAGCAAAAGAGAGTGGGCATCTCTACGACCACTCACACCACCGAAGGTATCCTAGATTATATTCATTCTGATTTATGGGGTCCTTCGAGAGTTGCCTCTTTTAGTGCTTAACGTTATATGCTCGCCTTTGTGGATGATTTCTCAAGAAAGGTATGGGTTTATTTCCTTCGCAAGAATTCGCAAGAAGAATGAGGTATTGCCCACATTCGAGAAATTCAAGGCCCTAGTTGAAAATCAAACCAGGAGAAAGATCAAGGCTCTTAGAACTGATAACGGTCTTGAGTTTGTTGAACATGACTTTAATGAGTTTTGTGCAGCTGAGGGCATTGCTAGGCACAAAACATTGGTGGGCTAACCTCAATAGAGTGGTGTTACAGAGCGCATCAACCGAACCATCTTGAAGAGATCCCACTGTCTGTTGTCTCATGCTAACTTATGGAAAAGACGTAAATTTTTTGGCAGAAGCATGTTTAACGGTATGTTATCTTATCTACGGGTCTCGTCATTCAGCTCTTAACTTGAAAATCCCGGAAGAAATCTGGTTAGCTAAACCTGTTAATTATTCCTTCCTAAGGACCTTTGGATGTACTGTTTTTGCTCATGTTAATAAAGGCAAATTATCTCCTAGAGCTATTAAATCCATGTTCCTTGGTAATGCAATTGAATCTAAAGGCTATCGCCTATGGTGTCTTAGCTGTAGGAAGATCATCCAAAGTAGGTACATTACCTTTAATGAGAAGGTTATGTACGTTTCTGGAGAGAAGTCTATTGCTTCTTATCCTCATAATGCAGATTCCTCTCATGGTGCTAGCAAGCAGGTGGAGTTGGATATTCTAATGATCACAACTTAAAGTGGAGCTCTTACACCTACAGAATGAAGCTCGGGATGATACACCTCCCTTGCTCACACCTCATGTGCATGATGAGGATCATGAAGAAGAATATGAACATAATGATGCTCCTCCTATTGAGCCTCAGGTGGAGGACTGCTCTATTGCGAGAAATAGACTGAGGAGAATGATTAGACCTCTCGCTCGATATGCAGGAGATGGAGATTCATGGCTAGTTGCCTATGCTCTCTTTATTGTCGAACAAATGCCAGTAAATTTCGAGCCATCATGCTACAACGAAGCAATCTCAAGCCCTAATGCTTCTAATTGGCTCTTGGCTAAGCAAGAAAAGATGAAGAGCCTCCACAAGAATCAGACTTGGGAGCTATGTAAGCTTACAAAGGGACGTCAAGCCTTGACATCTAAGTGGATATACAAGAAGAAGGGAGGAATCCCCGCGGTTGAAGATGCTAGATGGAAAGTTTGTTTGGTTGTTCGTGGTTGCAAGCAAAAGGAGGGAGTTGATTACAATGAGTTATTCTCTTCCTCTTGTTCATCACAGTTCCATTTGTGTTCTATTGGCCTTAGTTGCTCTTGATGATACAGAGTTAGAACAAATGAATGTGAAAACGACTTTCCTACATGGTGACTTGGAGGAAGAAATCTATATGAGACAACTCGAGGGTTATGTGGTTCCTGAGAAGGAGCAACGTGTATGTTATTCGAGGAAATCCCGGCCTCAAACAAACTCCACGCCAATGGTATAGATTTCTCAAAAGAAATACCTTTAGAAAGTCCTGTCTCGGTTCAATATGAGCAATTGTCTATGCCTTTTAGTACTCATTTCATACTCAGTGCAACTTGTAGTCCTTGATCTAAGGAGGATCCAATGTCTGGCATTCCATGTTCTAGTGTTGTTAGGAGTCTTATGTATGTTATGGTGTGCATTAGACCGGACTTATTTCTTAGCGTGGTGAGCCGATATGTGCATTGTGCGGGGAAGGAACATTGTAATGGGGTAAAATGAATCCTTCACTATGTGAAGGGTACCACTGATTGTGGTTTGGTCTTTGATAGAAGTGTTTTGGTTTCTAATGATGTAGTTAGGTATGTCGATTATGATTATGCAGGAGACCTTGATAGAAGGAGGTTTATATTTGGTTATATTTTCACCTTATGTGACAGTGCTATATCTTGAAAGACATCTTTACAACCTATTGCAACTCTATCTACTACGGAAGCTAAATACATCGTTGTAACGGAAGGTGTGAAGGAAGTTACTTGGCTTCGTGGTTTTCTTATTGAGTTTAGTGTTGCACAAGGTGTTACCTGTGTCTATTCTGATAGTCAAAGTGCGATTCACTTGACCAAGAATGATTCGTATGATTCCAAGACTAAGCATATTAGTGTGAAGTATCACTTCATTCGCGGCATAGTTGCTATTGGTGAAATAATGGCGAAGAAGTTTCACAAAGATGACAATCATGCGGACATGCTCATTGAATTGTTTCTCCTTACTTTAGCTTTCATTGTTTCCTTGTAACTCGATCCTGTACCGAATTTTCTCATATTTCCTAACTTTACTTGATCCCAATTCTTACCCCTGATTGGGTTGTTTCTCATTAAGGACTCAGTTTAAGTCTTATAGAGCCCTCTTTGGTCCTTGCTACACTTTTGCTTTCTATCTGTCAGTCACTATCTGAAGCCTCAATATATGTCTACATTTTGTTCTGGAATGTTTCCCTTTATTTCTACGACCTCTAAGTTTCAACTTGTTTTCAAAAGCTTGAGATTCAAGGGTGGAACAACGCAGAACTGAGAAGATTTGGTAAGAACTGAAACACCATGTCTCTATGATCTGCTGCATGCAGTCTTGTGGACAAAAATGGGACTTTCACATGGTATAAACACCCCAAGTTTTTTTTTAAAATTTTATTTTAAAAATAGATATATGTATCCCTCCGATCTTTTGTTTCTAGTTCCTTTGCCCCCTCCCTACCGGCAACTTTTATTGGGTCCTATCAAGATCTCAAGGGCTTTCTAATATTCTACTCTCATGACGAGTAGCTTATGCGAACTTTGGCTAACTAATTATAACTGGGGTGAGATTAACTTCTTTATGTTTTATAAGTATCCTTTCACACATCTTGAAACTCACTTAATGACTCTTCGTTTCTTGTTTCCCTGCAATGACCTGCATAATTGTCACGAGCCAGTTTGTTGATGACTGAAGTGGTGTTGCTACCTGACATGGATTAATGCCTATAGAGTGGAGTATCTTTTACATTTTTCTTGATCCTTGAGCTGAACTGACTAGTAAATTAGTCTCACACTTGATTTTTCGCAGACAGACACTGCTACCCAAACTCAGCTTTGTAACTTCGAGATTTTTATAAAGATGGTCACAAGTGAAGTGAACTCATGTCTCCATTCTTGTCTGAATTTGTCTGGATTTTTTATCTGACAAGATTTCAGACGTGGAGACCATCTTTAGGTTTGTGGTGTTTAGAATCAGGTAGAAATTTGCAATCATGTTGTCTGGGCTAGTAAATTTTGGATTGGACATATATATCGGTGGATCTGCATGTCAGCTCATCTTAATTACAGGCCATATCATTTGTGAGGTTAGTGTAGATTTGTCAAACTTTTGAGTTTTGAGTAGTTTGAATCAAACTCAGGTTGTATCTTATTCCCTCCCGATTTAGTTGACTGTCTTTTGCAGTCACTTTACCGGGATATTCCTATCCCCTCTCTCATGAGGCTACCGTTTCTTAGACCTTTTTCTGGCTTTGTACAAGAGAGATCCACTTGCACTGCATGGATACTTATGAGAGCGGCTCCATTTTACCAAGCCTGAAATGAGAAATATACCAAAGTTTGTTGAATCATTCTGTTGAACCAAGCAAAAATTGATGAACCCGGACATAATCAGAACGAGGGTTCTCATCTCCCAAATTTAATGGTGTCTGAAGAGGAGATTTCTTGGCCATGGATCTACCATCCTTGACCATTATTAGTATGCATACACGGTACATCACATATGAAGTTTTATTATTATGCTTAAGAATCAACAAATACAGACTCTCTCTCCATTCCTATGAACTTATCAATGTTAATGTTTGACCTTATAGGTCAAGCATCGGAATCATGAGCACATTAACCCCAATGATGGGCCACCAACACCCCGGGAGGAGTCCTCATCCTCATGGATGGGTGCACTTCCAACACGCTCCATACCACCATCACCAACAGTCATCAGGAATGCCAATGCCCATCAGCAACCACGGGAGGTTTGACACTCCAAGGAGCTTGCCAAGATATATGCCACCAGCACCCGCACCAGCACCGGGCCGTGTATATGATCCTAACCCCGGCTTCTCTCTCTATCCGGAAGGCGTTTCCATGAATTACTCCCATGCTTGGGGCAGAGATAATGTACCCCATTACCCTTAGTCACTCACTCACCCCCCTCGGTGTTAGTTTGGATTTTGAAACTCGAGATTTGGGACATTATTATATGCCGGACATTGTGGTCTTTCGGGGAGCTGTTTGCTCCCAATGTTATGTTAATATTTACATAGACCATGAATGCTGGGAGGCCCTCGTGCGCGTGTACACGTACTGGCCGTTGTAAATCTGGAAACGATGATTCAGAAACATTTTGTATATTTTGGTGTTGGTGAGTCTATTTTGATTCCCAGTGGAAGTTGAACTTCTGAGACTAATGTATATGAGTATATGACAACAGAAGCTGATCGGGACACTTTCGAGTGAATTCCTGCCTGATCTATTTCATGAATTCTTGTGAGTTTGTTAGGCTCTGTTTGGAAGATTGTAGACAATCTAGTTTTGGAGGATAACAGATTTTTGGTGAGTCCAACTATGGATGGACATGAGGTATAATCCACCCTGGTGAACCATATGATTTTCAGTTGATGAAACGACACAAGAATAAAATGACATGAAATTTATTCTATGAAAATCGTTTTGCAATATGTGGACTTAAATATGATGCAATGAAACATAAGGGGGAAAAACTAGTGTCTTGAAATGTAAGTAAATCTTATTCGTTATGTAAGCCCTTGAATGAATTTAATATTTTCTTCTTTTTCATATTGATTGTCACTTATCTGATTGTTATAGTATTTTATACCACTCTTTTGATTGATAATTTCTTAATAATTGTAATATTATATTTTTAGAATAATATTTTTCATTATAAATTAAACAGTAGTGATTTTATATAACAAGTCATTGTATACATTGAGAATTCTATGATCAAAATTTTGTAAAATTAGATTTTGATGTTTCATATCGTAATCTTTTGTATGCCAATATTTTCTATTTTTTTTTATTCTGGTGGTCCCGAAAACATAAAAATTGTATTCTGATTGCATGCCACTGAGTCAATGGGCGGTGACTCGGTGCAAAGCCTAAGCACTCAGCCAGTGCATGTCAACTTTCCACCGAGTCACTGCCCTTTTACTTGGTAGTTTCCCACCAGAATACAATTTTTATATTTTTGGAATCACTAGAATGTAAATAAATAAATAAATAAATAAAAAGACTACCGACATACAGAAACTGAAAATAGAGACTATCAGAATCCAATTTCCCCAAATTTTAGATATAATTGAGATGGTATGCGATTGGGATTGGGTTTGGGTATGAGATACAATTGAGATGGGTTGTGATTTGGATTGAAGGTATGGTGGTTATGGTGGCGTTTGGGTGGTCGAAAATGGTGGTGTCCGGTGGTGTGTGGGGCGTATGAGAGGTGGTGGATGGTGGTTCAAGGGTGGTCTGTGGTGATGAACTGGTGGGTGCGAAAGGAAGAAGAAAACATGAAACAAAATAAAAAAAAATTAAAGAAAGAGAGAGAAAGGGCCACATCAGCAGATGTGGACCTCACTTTTACTTATAAATTTGGACTTCAAAGTCTACATATTTTTTAACTGTCAAATTGCTTCTTGGGCCATCCTTTTTATAGTCAATAACCCTAATGATTTTAGGACCAACGCATTAAATTTGCAAATCATCTTTGAAAGTAGGGTTATTGAACATGAAGGATGACTCAAAATAAAAATTAATCATGGAGGACATGAGAAATATGAGGTTCTAATTCATGAGAGAGAAGGAGACCCATCAATACTAATGTGGCATATCAAGTGTACTATCTTTTTTTTTTTTGTTTCAATTGCTCTACCCCCTTTCTTTGATTCACGTATAGGGTATCTATAAGACGAACTATGGTTCGCCTTTAAAGATATCCATGGATATGTACAAAGAAGAACTTTAGTTCGCCTTTGAAGACATCCGAAAAAGACACCCCTCTGCTCTCTCTCTTTAAATCCTTAGCCCCCACCCTCATACTCTCTCTCTCACTTTCCCAACCACCACCAACACAATTATTCCACCACCTTTTTTCTCATCTTTCTTCAAGTGAGTTGGTGGAGGAAACATAATCTTCAATTGAAGGCAAAGAGGGGTCGAGGTTTAAGGACATACGGGGAATTCAAAGTGTACTTTGATGGATGAGGTCATTGTGCCTCTTTGGCATCCCAAGCTTCTTCAGTTATTACAGGTCGATCTCGCCTCTAGGATTTTGCTCCATGGACCACCTGGTTGTGGTAAGACCATGTTAGCTCATGCCATTACCAATGAAGCAGCTCTCCTTTCTTTCACATTTCTTCCACTCAACTCGTCTCCGAAGTTTCTGGTATCTATCTACCACCCTTTTTCTAATCTTTATTCGATTCCTCTGTAACTGGGCCAGAAAAGGCGGAGGTTCGGTGGTGGTGGGGTGATGATGTTGGTGGTGGTTTGGGAAGTGAGAGAGAGGGAGTATGAGGGTGGGGGGCTAGAGGTTCAGAGAGAGAGAGAGAGAGAGAGCGAGCAAAGGGGTATCATTCCTGGATGTCTCCAAAGGCGAACCAATGTTCGTTTTTGTACATATCCAAAGAAATCTTCAAAGGCAAACCGTGATTCTCTTTGTAGATATCCTATGTGTGAATAAAAGGGAGAGGGATAGAGCAATTAAAAAAAAAAAATCATTGTCCACTTGGCCATGTCAACACTGCCAGGTCCCCTTTTCTCTAAAAAGTTAAGACCTCACAGTCCTCATGTCCTCCACAGTCAACTTGCATTTTGGGTCATCCTTCTTGGTCTTTGGGTTATTAGCCATGAAGGACGACCCAAAATGTAAATTGACCATAGAGGACATGAGAACCATAAGGTTCTAATTTATGAGGAGAAGATGACCCAACATTGCTGACATGACATGCCAAGTGGACAACCAATTTTTATTTTATTTTTTTGGGTTTTAATTGCTCTACCCTTTTTCTCTTTGATTCACGCATAGGACAAAACAAACCATGGTTTACCTTTGAAAATTCAATTATCTAAAAGTCAAAGTCAAACTAACTTTTAACAACAAAAAGGTCAAAAATTAACGGGCGTCACTGGCATACCTTTGAAGAGATACAGGGCAAGAATATAGAAACAAAACAAACTACCGACTTCAATTTAATAACTAAAACAACATCCTTGGTTCGACAACATAAGGAAAGCTAATAACGAATTCAAGTCTGATCATAATAAACTAAACTCTTATTCAAAGTAAAACTCCAAAATTATCGTCCTCACTTCTAGTTCCCATTCCCATCATAAAATTCTCAACATGAGAACAATACGTGAGAAGGACTCAGTAATGTTTACCCCTAACTATTAAAACAGGTTAAAATTCATTTCAATTCATTTAGGGGGACAAGTGAACAAATCCAATAATTTTACAAACTGATTTCCCAACCAACCATAACCACCTATCATAGATTTACTAAGCGGTCGGAGCTAGCTTATTTGCCCCTCGAAGTTTAAGACTTCGAATATAATCATTTCTCAACATCATCACAATCTCAATCTCAATCTCAATAACAATCACAATCTCAATCACACGGATGGTCATCCATATCACACACGTACACACACTTAACCCTGGGGAAATAGCACTTATCAAGTATCCCTAATCTCTTGACAACTCCCCTGTAGGATACCACATCCTGGTCTTTGGAGACGTTACCCAAACCCGCATTTATGTTTCGTTTGAATTTTTAATCAAGTTTAATACTTCACACCTTTCAAGTCTCAGTCAACCAACCCCATTTTCCAAAACAATTGCAAAATCACACATAAGAACTGTCCACATTTAACCAACTCAAAAGAACAAAATTCAACATCCAAAATAGACAGTTAATTTTTCACCATAAAATCCCTCCGGGATACAAATTCCTTAGCAGTTTAAAAAAAAATCAACAAAACACTTAAAATGCATCGTACTAGGATTTAGGACATAGACATTACCTTAATTTTTCGCTTCACTTGAAAGAAAACTTGAGCTCACTACAGGCGTCGATCTAGCTAGAACCTATTAATAAAGAGTTCTAAAATTAATAATGGTCTAACGAAATTAGCTTACACACACTCTACTTTACCAAACCCTAGAAGCATTTAGGGTACACAAAAACACCACCCAAAATTATTTTCGTAACGGTAACTATTCCAACTTAACCAACGTAAACCTTGACATCCTAATTATTCTCATAAGACAATGCGATAATCTTATAAACCAACCACAACTTCTCGTCTAGGCTAGAGGCAACACCAAAACACACCCTCACACTTTATTTAAAGATATAACATTTAACTTTTACTACTAATATTACCTCAAAGATTTACACTTTCATCGATACTAATTTCATCCAAATCTTTCCAACTTGTTCCTTTATCTCCATATTAATCATCAATCATAATATTAACTCCATGCTAACTCAACAGCCCAATTATAGCACAATAACATATAAATATGAAATACTAAAAAAAAAATGTAATAATTATTAGTAAAAGTAATAGTTTTTCATAAAATAGCTAAACTCATTATTAAGGCCACCATTTTACTACAATCGTAATAAAATCATAACCTCCTATAAAACCTCAAGTTGTATAAACTTTATAACTATAATGAAATTCAAAGATCTCAACTTTATTAGTATAATAAACAACATCATATGCCTCAATATATAAGATTTAAATTTACTAATGAGCATAATAATTACAAAAGAATTTACATCAAACTAATTTTAGAACATAATATGTCCAAATTAGATTTGTTTAAACCCAACCTTTCAAACCTTCACTTACAAATTAATATTAATAATGATAATAAAAGTAACAAAGTAGGATGGTCTTTCATATCGGACGTCAAGGGGTGTGTGTATCGTAGCATGAGTACACCCTGTGTTTGTCATTTCCCGGTCATTGTCTTTCATATCGAACGTCAAAGGGTGTCCTTGCCGATGCCACTCCTCGTAGAGGATGAACTGATGGTTGTGTTTCTCCCATTCTCCCTCACACGCACAGACCAATACGATTTTCCCGTCTGAGTCCACGCTACAACAACAAATTTGCATTGACAGAACTTCGTTGACGAATCTTGACAAGTTGTTACATACCATTACTTCCACCATTAATGAAGGTTAATTTAACGATTTGTATGTGTTTTTATTAAAAGCTAACATGGTATGGAAATAATTTCCATGGAAACTGTGTGAAACCGTGAAATTGAAAACTGCGTATGTTTCAATGTTGGCCGAAAATAACCATGTGACCAGTTTGAGGAATTGTTGGGCCCATACTCACATTTTGGTCTGTTAATTGACCAAATACAAATAAACGATCAAATTTCATATGTTTGGGCCCTTTTTACCTACGCTCTAATTAGCCTTCTGGACCACTTTAAGGGATTGTTGAGTCCAGAATCATATACAATTTGGTCTGGTAATTTTTTTTTAACAAGGTAAGTACAAGAGATTATGACAAGCTAACAATGTCTTCTCACAAGATATCGGATCATTCTATCTATTTCAACAATATTATGTAACACCAGATTATTTAAGAGAGTCTCGTTCTTGGCTTCAAGGAACTGCTGAATGAGACAATGAGATTAAGCTGCTACCCTGACTATCTACCTTCGGATTATTTCATATTTGTCATTCTGCTACATTTCTTTTAGCTTGAATGAGACAATGCAGCGGTCTAAAAGTCCTCTTTCGGAAGACCGCTTCGTTTCTATGTTTCCAAATTGTTCATAAGAGGAAAATCCCCCTAGTTAAGTCTCTAGTGTTCTCCAAGGTTTTCTTGGCTTCAAGGAACTGCTGAATAAAAGTATTCCCGGGATCGATCCCAGTTGCCGACAACCACCCTTGTTGAATCGTGAGATTCCAAACTTGCTGGGTAGTTGAGTAATCCCAAAAAAATGTTCGGCACTTTCAACGTCATCTAGACATAGCGGATAGACCGGATCCAGCTGGACCCCTCTTTGCAAGAGATTTCGTCGTGTTGGTTCAACCCAAGCCAAAGGAATATCCCCAGCTTCGGCAGAATATATATCAATTTTCCATATCCATCTAAATTCCCACTTTTTTTTTATTGGTTTAGACAGTCTTGAATAATTCTAGTAGTTATTTTTGTGAAAAATAGCCTATCTGCGGTGAGGCACCAACATAATTCATCTTGGGACTTTGTGACATTTATGGAGATTCCCAGAATTTTTTGAACTATTCCTGGCTCTCGAATATAGGAATTTAGCTTCCCTATATCCCAAGTTTTCTTTTGAGTTATAAAATTGTCTACGGTTAGGTTATCATTATCCCTGTATTGATTATCACATATTGCACTTAGAGGATGTCCATCAACCGAATTATCTAAAATTTTATTGTCTTTCCATCACCAACTCTCCATCTCATTCCAATTTGTGAGATGTCTCTTACCTTCAATAGGTTTTTCCAAACAGGAGAATCCAAGTGCTGACTCTTGTATTTAAAAAATTCGCTTGACCTCAAATATTTTTGTCTCATAATTTTCACCCAAAGGGTATCTCCCATTATTATTTTCCACGCAAGTTTACATTGGAAGACAAGATTGATAGTTTCCGTCCGTTGGAGACCAAGGCCTCCAAATTCTTTTGGAAGACAGATCATATTCCACGCAATCATTGGCATTCCATGAGTTTCATTGTCTTTTTTCCAGAAGAAATATCTGTTGATCTTATCTAGACCTAAACAAGCGGATTTAGGCAGCCGAAAACATTACATTGTGTGTGCAAGAGGGGATTCTAAATTAGATTGGATTAAGACAACACCTCCCGCTTTAGACAAGAAATTTGCTTTCCAAGCAGCCATTTTATCCGTTGCTCTCCCTAAAAGGTCATTAAAATCCCTTAGTGACTATCTCCCTTATTTAATCAAACAACCCAAATATCTCCCCAGTGATTATGTCATTGGTATATTAAAGATTCCTCTTATCGTGTTTTTTAATCGGTGTGTTGTATTCTTAGAAAAGATGAACTTTGATTTATGAAAGTTAACCAATTGGCCTAACATATCACAAAATTTGAGGAGTATATCTTTCAATTTCATTGCCACACTATCAGAAGCTTTGCAAAAAAGTAAGCAGTCATCTGCAAAAAAAAAAAAAAAAAAAAAAAAAGTTCCAGGGATTTTCATAGTTTGAGGGGCAATTTTAATACCCAGCCCGTTCTTGGGCTCCCCAGAAGCCTTTTCGAGCATCTGGCTAAAAACCTTCATGCAAATTAAGAAAAGGTACGGAGACAGGGGGTCCCCTTGTCTTAGTCCTCTTGTCGGTTTGAAAAAACCCGTTGGCGACCCACTTATGAGCAGAGAGTAAGATACCGTACTCACAGACTGATTCACCATATTGATCCATCTCTCGTTGAAACCCAGTTTAGTCAAACTTTCCTGTAGAAAATCTCATTCGACACGGTCATAAGTTTTTTCCATGTCAAGTTTTACCGCAAACCATCCTGTCTTAGCCTTCGAAATTTTGAATTTATGCATTATTTCGTGAGTTAGAAGAATGTTATCAATTATCATGAATAGTCCAGCAGGGATAAATTTTGAATAGCCTTCGAAGTTTTGAAGGGAGATAGGAAGGCACTTTGTAGAGGCGAGATAAATTTCTCTGGCAGGGATCTTAGACGAGAAACCATAATTTTTGCGATTATCTTATAAAAGGTATTACAAAGACGAATGGGTTTGTAGTGGCTCGTTTAACTTGGATTGTCGATTTTTGGAATAAGCGTAATAAAGGTATTTTAAATTCCTTAAGAATACGACCACTTGCAAAAAAATCTTGCACACCTAGAACGATGTTGTTTTCGATGTACTTCCAAGAATCTTGGTAAAAACTTGCTCGAAATCCATCCGGGCCCAGTTTTTTACCAAGATCAATATCAAAAATTGCATTTTTTACTTCTTCCTTAGTAGGTATTATCGTAAGAACAATATTGTCTTGACCTGACACTACCTTGGTAATATCCAGACTCTGACGATTGTTTCTTGGATAATTTTGCGAAGTAAAGCGTTGCTTATAATCTTCCACAAACTGAGCCCCGATTTCCTCAACCACATCTCGTCTTCCATTTTGATTTTTGTAATATTTTGGCGTCTTTGTTTCGCTTTAGCTAATCTTTGGAAGTAGGAGGAATTCCTATCTCCCTTGACCAACCATTCCTTTCGAGCTAATTTCCCCCAATATTTTTGGTGGTATAGCAGAAGTTTTTCCCTTTGTTTCATCATACGATTAAACCAAGAATTTAATCGGAAACTTTGTGGATTCTCAAATAATTTCTGCTCTATATATTCTGTTTTATCCAAGTTTCATTCTAGTTTATTCTTAAATTACCAAACTGTTTTTTGGCCCACTCCTTTAATTCGATTTTTACCAGCTTTAGTTTTTGAGCTATACAAAACATTCTAGTTCCACTGAAGTGCTCCAGATTTTTTTGTAATTTGTTTCATTCGGACGTACTGGCTCCAGTATCTCTGATAGCGGAAAGGAAAAGTTTTCCCTAGCTTAATTTCCTGTTGTATCTCCATAATTATCGGGCAGTGATAAGAGAATGTGAACGAACCGTGATAAGTAATCGTTTCAGGGTATAGATCTACAAAATCCTTTCGCAGGATAGCTCTATCGAGTCTTTCGAAAATCCATTGCCCACAGATTCTTTTTTTTTCCACGAGAATATTCTTCCTCTGACTATTGCCGATTCACCATTAATATGCATTAAAAATTTATTAAGCCTTTCAGTTCTATTATTTGAAATTGGATTACCCCATTTCTTTTCTATTCCTGATTCAAGTTCATTAAAGTCCCCAATTAGACTCCATGGAGATCAATAACATTATGCATGTCCATAGGATTATTCCAGAACTCTTCCTTTTTCTAATCTGAGTCGGCCCGTAAATTCCCAAAATAATACAATTTTGTTGTTTCTTTACATCATGTACTAACACACGTATCCCACGATTGTCTTTACTAAGCATGGCTACTCGAAAATTATCGGAATTATTCCATAAGGTCCAAATTCCCCCTGAATGATTAACAGGATTTACTATTACTGAATGATCAAAGCACAATTTACTAATGATCACTTCGGAGTTAGATGCATTTGTCATAGTTTCTAGAATGAATAAGATAATCCGGTTTGAGATTTGCTTTGAGAGGTCTAATTTCTGCTAGGATTGTCTTTCTCTTCGCACCACAAACGTTCCAAGCTATTACTTTCATTGAATACACTATTAACGAGCTCATTTGTTCCTGCTGTCGATTATCAAACATATTTTGGCTGGAAAAATTCATGATTCCTGTTTAAACTTTGGAATGCACCCACACTCCTCAAATGTGTATCAAGACTGATCCACCATATTTTGTCCTTGCCAGAAAATCATGGTTGTTCTGAATAGGGCCTTGGCGGGATACCGAAAGGTAACACCACACTCGCCAAAGATAATTCTAAGAAGTTCATTAAAATGACCGCATTTACAACACCACAATTGAATATTACATGACCACTACTTAAATTTAATAAAACTTTCAATGAAATAAACGTAATTCCGTTCTTCCATATTTTTTGAACTCTCAATTGCATCATCAGCCCACCTCGCCACTTTTTCCATGTTCAGTCACCATAATTTTTTAGATCCTGCAAAGATTGTCGTATCATAACAAAACTCATAGTTAAGCTTTAGCGTGCCACTCAACAATTTCCAATTGCTCATATTAGAGCGATAATCAAGCATTAAAATCTTTACAAAAGTCACCAAAATCAATCCCTCAAACCTAACTGTCCCCTAGCTGTGATAGTGAAAGCACGGTAGTATAGCATTTGTCATAGTCTCAGGGAGCTCCCGATTCATAAAAAAGGGGTTGACATCATAGACTGAATTGGGAGGCTTCAAGGAAATCATTAGGCAATCTTAGGAACCCAGTTTCACCAACCCACCAATTCCCACGACTTGGAGCCTCCAATCTCTCCACCTTCTTAATGTACAAAGAGGAAAATGGGAGGGGTGGCAATCCAAGACAGAGAAGTTGATTGCATCAATCCATCTTGACAACATCCACAGCCAAGTCAGAGACATCCAAACATGATTCCTCATCATTAATACCACACCATTTACCTAGTAAAAGTTGAATATACTCAACTCAGTTTCCCACTTTGACCTACTATATAAAACACAAATCTAACAGATTCTTATAAAGCAACATAGGACAGATACAAAGCTACTAAAGATTGGGGTAATCCCCAATTTTTCATTCATACAACCCACGACACACAAGCCTAGGACAGCAAACAGACCAAGTAAAGGCGCACTACCCCATTTATGTACTTGGGGGCCGGGCTAGATAAAAGGGTGGGTGGACCCTGCCACAACAACATAATCTTGCCATAGTCTTTTAGAAAGACTATAAGACAAAACTTACTAGCCGTATTCCAACATAAAGCCAAGTACATCATATTAAAACAACGAAGTAACACATAAAGATGGATTAGGCGGAGCCCTCTCCATCTTCACCCCTCTTTCTTTTTGTCGAGTCTGTAGACATGTCAACATCCTGAATCTGTGGAAGGTCTAGGAAGGCATTAGCATAATAGTCCTGGTTACTTATGGCCTGACAATCATCCTCCATGAACTATTCATACTCTTCACCCAGCGATCAATGGCATTTGTGTGGCATATTCCTTCCTAAGGCACCATTTGGTCCCTATGGGCTAAAATAACATCGTTAGGGATTGGATTGATAGTCGGATTGGGGTGACTATCCTTGGGATCTTCAGCATGATTTGGGAACATTTCTGCCGCATCTGGCGGGCTAATAGTCCCCTTATCATAGTCAAAAGCAATGTTTTTCCCTTTGGATGATGAAGGCACACTAGCAGGTTTCAAATTAGAGGTAGTGGGTCTACCCCTATTGATACTCATGGCACGTTGACGTTTCTTAGGCGAGACACGGATCCAATTTTCAGAAATAAACATTGAATATGTTATTTTTTTAGGTTCCCCCTAAGCAGCTGGGGGTCCATTAAACCTTTCCACCACTATTTCCACCTTGGAATGGTCAGGAAAATTAGGGAAGCCCTCAATTTTATGATCCTCATCCCCACAAAAGACACAAACCTCATGCAAATTCTCATAAATGAGAGGGATAATTTTTTATTGCCCCCCAGTCGGGACCATCAAGGACCCAAGTAACGGTTTGGTAACATTAATGTTGATACAGATGAGCAAATTTCCAATTAAGACGTAATAAGGTATTTTGATCAAGTGTATCGAAGTCACCACATACTCTCGAAACACATCCATGGAGCATGTTGAATGTTCTCCAACTTCCACCATTGGTTCGTTAACGTAATCATATGGCGTCACAGGTAGTCCAAGTTTATGGAGTTTCAAGAAGTTGTGGAGTGTAAAAACAACGAAGATAGTTTTGATTTGATGGTCGACGTCGCATTCAGGCATATTCCGTAGAATACGTCATGTTGACTTCACCTCCCCGAAAATCCGCTCAACTGTTCCCCGCAATTTAGAGTGCTTTTTGTTGTAGTTGCCTTGGTATATTAAATTTATAACACCCCTTTGAGCCATCCGTCGAAGCTGAGGCGGATGGTATGGTTCACCTTTGAAGGGGGCTAGATATCCTTCCGTGTTAGGGTAGCCCGAATCAACTAAGTAATATTTTCCTGTAATAATTAGTAACCATTTATTCATATGTCGTAACGCCATTGTTCGAAATGAATTGAAAAGGGAAAGGAATTTTACACACCTTGCGCAGGGTGGGGGAAATTCATATTTACGTTGTGAACAGAATTCCGGAGTACTGTCGCATCGTGTGCACTCCCTTCCCAACCAGCATTGGCAAACACGAACCGTCCATCAAAGTCCACGACAGCTAAGACGTTGAACGTTTTGTTTCCCTTTCGGTCAAAGTAGGCATCCCTACCCACTGGCTTCAGGAGATCGACCAAAATATCAAAGTCCTAGAACTCCCATGGGAGCCTGGGAATACGGACCCACTGATCAACATGAGTAATTTTTGTAGCAAACGTGTTAAAAAAAAAGGTACAAATTCAAGCAAGACAATATTTAGACCTCCTAGGGCATAGGGTTTCCCATTCCAAACTCTATCTCTATCTTCAGTATTAGCAAAATAGACCACTACCCAACCATTTCCCATGGCAACAAAAGACATGTCTCCCTTAACAAAGTTCCAATTAGCCCTAGCACGATTACTCAAATAAGACAGAGGTACAAATTCACCACAAGGCTTAATCAAGAGAGCCAAAGCTTTAAGTTCCTCAGTGTATTGGGAAATTTTAGGAGAATGAGGTGGAGAAACCTCGGCAGAGTTGTCTGGTTCAATAGGGTTATTGGGGGACGACCCTAGAGGAAGTGTCGAGTTACTAACACCCGACGAGCCCGGATTACCAGCTCCCTATGAAGAAACGGAACCTGGCAAAAGATGATCACATCCCAGGCCAAACTTCGTTGTCTTATTTTTCAATCACTGGAGACGATAAGTGGTCATAATCCTTTGTCTTCCAAGTGGGTTTAGGAGAATGAACCTAAATAATGGGCATAAAGCAAGTTCACCAAAGAACAATGAGGAAGGCTCAACAACAATCCAATTGAAAGTTGGAACAACTGGATGAAGGGTATGAGAAACATGCACATTCCATGGTTAGTGTCCAGCCATATGCAAAAGGTTGGAAAAAAGTTTGAGAAGAAAAACAATGAACAAAAGAATGGAAAATAGTTATTGGTCCTAAGATTGACGAGAAGTTTAAGGACACCATTGCAAAATGCAAAACATTCACCGGGATTCAAAAGTTCAATTCTATTATGGGGGATTATGGTGTTGAGGTGTCAAACTGCAGGAGGACTTTTAACATAAAGTCAAAAACATGCACCTATCGGTGTTTCCAACTGATGGGAAATTTTATAAACCCCAAATAGTATAATACAAGTGTTCAAACTCGTGCATCGCACGAGACAAAATTAAATAACAACTATTATTGGGACAAAATAAAACAACATATATTATTAAAATCCTTTAATATATCATAAAACAAAATGAACGCATGAAATTTTTTTCTAATTTTTCACCAAAATATATTAAAATTTTGAATTTTTAATATGCAAATATACTCATTGTATTTTTTTCCAATATTAAGATCTTCCAACTAAATATCTAAATTAGCAAATCTAATATAATTACAATTCAAATAAGATAAACAATATCTCAATTAGTATAAACAATTGTAATTATATGTTGTGAGTTGAAAAAAGAATGTCATTGTATGAATATTTGAAGCTAGTCCATTTTTAATAAAATGTCACAAATTGAATTGATCACTTATAAAAATTAATAACTTAAATAATAGTAATGATTAGAATTAGCAATGCATATAATTAAAAAATAATGAAAATTGATTTTATTTGAGTCAAAATAAAACCATCGAAACTCTACATGTTAGCATTATCATTGACAATACATATTAGTATATTACTATGACAAGCCCCTTGACTAATTACACTCAACACAAGTTAACTTTAATAATAATAATAATAATAATAATAATAATAATAATAATAATATTTTTATTATTATTATTATTATTATTATTATTATTATTATTATGGCAAGGCCCAAAGCTAACTTTAATATAAACATAGAGTGGAAGATATATTAATTACCTCAAATTTTTTGCCTACACCGCCCATTCTCATATTTCTTGGCCAACATAACTAAAAACAGATATAGAATAAAAATTAGGGAAATCAATTCTAATCAAGACAACACAAATCTGGGGTATCATTTATAATGAAAACAATCGTCAAATACTTAAACTTGCAAGAAAATAACAACCGATGTCCCATTCGTGAAGAAAGGTGATGGAAATATAAAATTAAATTTCTTGCTTTTTAATATAAAATAAAATTTTTAAAATAAATTATTAATTATTAATTATAAATTTGGACAATTACAAATACCTCTATAAATTTATAAATAAAATATTATTTTATACAATTTATATTCATTATTATAATTACAGAATTTAAGCATATCATTTTCAATTTACCGTTCTTTCGTGCGTTAACACAACTAACCGCAACGCAAATTACCGCAATATACCGTAAATTATCATTACCTTTTTACTATTTTCACCGAAACTTACTATTATCTACCACAACTAACCGCAACGTAATGCAAACGCAACGCACAAATGAACAGTGTCTTAATATATAAATAATTCAACGTGAAAATTTACAAGTTTATGTCGAGAACACATAAAGACATCCTAAGACTGTGTCAGCTTTATTTTTCACTTTAATACATAAATAAATAAATTTTACCTAAGTCAACACATTTTCTAAGATACTAGATTTTTGGCCCGTCCGTACCGGTGAGGCCCCTGTTCTTTTATAATGGCCTAATGGGTGATAAATCAATTTTATCTATCACATCATTAATTACATTATATCACTTTTCTTCACATTACTAATCCTTTCTTATCTATTTTACTTAATATTTATTTAAAAATTCATATATTTAGGATTTGTCAAATTTATGAGTAACTTCAATTTATCAAAATTTATCAATTTTTACCTAAATTTACCAAAATTTACCAAAAAATATCAAATTTAAAAAAACAAAAAAAATTAGTTTAAATATATTGGCATAAACTTGTCAAAAGTTATCAAAATTTACCAAAATCTATCAAAAATTACCAAAATTTAACTTTACCCAACTGTTTTTTTATTCATGAATTTGACATACCCTTAATAAATAGTGTGGCTGATGTGATATGCCTTCCTCACAATATCTTAACAAAAAATTATAAACTATATATTTAAAAAATTGTATAAAAACTGAAGCATATAATTTATGTCACACATGATCTTATAACAAAAAATTATACCCTATTTTTAAGTTAAGATAGTTAGGTTTGGGTAAATTAAGATAAATTATAATATTTTTTTTTAGAATTGTGTTTTTAGAATGAATATTTTATTTTTTAAAAAAAATTGTGTTCAACAAATTAAGGAAAGTTATAACTTAGGAGAATTAAAACCAAGTTAACAAAAGAACAGGATTCTTGTCGGTGGATTTCTTAGGCGAATTGACGCACACAATATTTGGAGGAGTTTAGGCCCTGTTCGGCAAAATTAACGTTTTAGGTAGCGAATAGAGGTTTATGCAGCGGATAGCGGTTTACGTAGCGGATAGCGGTTTAAGTAGCGGATAGTGGAGGACTGTTCAAATGAAAATTGTGTTCGGTAAATTTAGCGGTTGAATTAACAGATTATTGTGAATTGACATAAAAGAATATCAATAATTTTAAGAGATAAAATTTTCAAATGGTACTTTCTGTCCGAAAATCTGAAACGCTATATCCTAAACGCTAAACGTTAACTTTATTAGCGTTTCACAAAACGCTCCTTAAAACGCTAAACGCTCCTCAAAACGCTAGCTTACCGAACACTAATATTTATGCAATTAGAGTTTTGACTAGGTCAAGACGCTAAACATTACACCAAACGTTACTGCCGAACACAGCCTTAGATGTTTCAAGTTTGGCATGCACACAAGACATTGAAAAGGGGAGAAGCATACACACGATGACATAATCAATCAAGCAGACAAAAATTGAGGAAGACGTACGTACCATTTATATGTACCCCGGGATGGTGCCATGCCATGCATTCGAACTGCAAAACTCAAGTGTTCAACAAATTTTCTGACTCTTATGTCCTTCACCAAAACACGGTCGTTTTGCAGCACGATGTGGCTGAAAAATGAAAAGAAATGTGAAAGATACGAAGAAGAAAAGAAGACGTAGGAATGTTAAATTTATGGATAATTCCAATTTATTAAAATTTACCAATTTTTGTATCAGTTTACCAAAATTTATTTAAATTTATCAAAAATTACTAAAGTTAAAACATAAAAAATTTAATTTTGATATATTAGCTTAAATTTCCCAAAAAACACCATAAACTACCAAAAATTACCAAACATTACTAAAAGTTACAAAATTTAACTTTTAACCAATTATTTTTTATCAATAAATTTTACATACCCGTAATAAGAGATGAGACCAGGAGAAAGAGGATGGGGCCTTACATAAATTCAAAGAAATCTTGATGCTAGAGAGAAGCAAGACGAAGGTAAATTTGGTTTTGAATATGTGGGAGTGAGCTAGCGTAGGACAAATATGTAAATAGGGTGGTAGGGTGTTGGTTCAGACTTCAGACAAGTGAAAAGAGAGAGGATAATAAAAGAGGAAGAGAAATAGAGAGTTGGATAGTAGGGGTTGTCTTTGAATAGGGTTATAAAGAGTCGGAATTTAACCATAATTATATACGAGTAATACCCTATTTTTTGGATTAATATCTTTGACCAATTCAATACAATCTAATTCAATCTAAACCCTACATAATTCCCAAAATAATATCATCTCTGAAAATACAATTTTCCAAAAAAATCATCATAGCTTATCCAATTCAATCCAATTCAATCCTTCCAAACCTGATTTTAACCAATCTAAAGAACAGAGCTTTTAAGAAGCAATTTCATTAGAATTCGGGCCTAAAAATATATGATTTGGGCCATCTTTAAGGAGCAAATTCATTTCAATTCGGTGTTAAAAAGTCTGATTTAGGCCGTCTTCTTTGATACCGTGAGATTAAGGTCGTGTTCTTTTATGCGGTATTTTGCAGAATGGTGTGGTGGGGTGTGGTGAAATTGTGGTGGGGTGTGGTGAAATTGTGGTAGGTTATTAGTATCTGAGGTAGGTGAGGAGAGAGAATGTAAAAAGTAGAGGTGAAAAGTGAGGAGAGAGAAAGGTGAGGAGAGAGAAAAGTAATGATTTGCGGTAAAATGTGGTGGATTGTGGCAAATTGCGGTAGGATGTGGCACCGCAGTTTGCCAACCGCAGAAAAGAACACGGCCTAAGGCCTACAGTTGGTTGTGGTGTGTTAATGGTGCGGTGCGGTGAAATTTGAAAAAATGTGTTGAGTTATGGTGAAAGTTGTGGTAGATGAATAGAGAGAATGTGAAAAACAGAGGAGAAAAGTGAGGAGAAAAAAAATGAAAAGATATATTAATATTGGTAATGATTTTGGTGTTGTGTGGTGAAATGTAAAGGAAAATTAAAGAGTGCATGACGCACCACAACTTATCGTATAAAAAAACGGGGCCTAATTGAAATAAGGTAAAGAAAGTAAAATAAAATAATTAGGATAACAGTGTATTTGGATTTCAGATGAGGGGAAGGGAGGGCAATGGATGGAGGGGAGGGGAGGGTAGTTGAGTAGGGAAGATGAAGGCAGGGGACTTATCTTTGTCTTATTTAGATTATAAATGGAGGGGAGTGAGGGATAATAAGAATAATAAAATTTGTCATGTTTGGATTAGAAAACAAAGGGGAGGGGAGGTAAATGAAGCTGTTATTTTAATTATTGTGATTATTATTATTATTGCTGTTATTATTATTATTATTATTATATAGAAAATTAAAATAAAATATTCTCTCAAAGTAAAATCATAACACAATGAACGTATTAATAATTAATATAAATATTGACACTCGTATTTAATGTAAAAACCTATGAAAATGTTAATAATGACAAACATATATGATCCTACTTATTTTGCATAGTTTTGAATTTTAAAAATACTTAAGCTAATTCAATATAACTATACTCAGTAAACCTTTACAATCAATATACTATAAAAAAAATTAGTACGGTAAAAAATAAGCGTGAAATTCAAAATAAAAAATATAACTATAGTCAGTATGTAAATCCTTCAAAGTTAATTATAATCTTATACATGAAATTCAATAGAACTATAATCATAATCAGACAATATATTCTTGACTGCCAATTCAGACATCCAAAATAATATACTATGAGCAACAACTTAATTATCGTAAGGATTAACTTGGAAATTGGAAAACTTTGATTTGAAGAAAAAGGCGGCCGCACAAGAGATTTGGATGGGAAAACTCTAAAACTGATAATTAGTGTATATATAGATAATATTTTGAAGGGAATGAAATAAAATTGGAGGGAAATTTTGGTGAAAAATATTACATTGAATATTTTGGATGAAAACCAACAAATATAAGTCTTCTTCTTTTTTTTCTTTTTGGTGCCAAATTATATACAATACAATTCCTAAAACACTAAGTATTTTTGGTGCAAAATTCTTAAAACACGTACAAGTATTTTGGTGCCAAATTCCTATCGTACATAAAAATCTTCCTTTTTTTTTCCCTTGTGTGTTTATTTATTATTAAAAAATATTTGGTTCCCCTCCCTTCTATTAACCTCTATATTGCCGGTTAATGAAAATGAGGTTAATGGAGGGGAATGAGGGTTAAAATCTGGATGGCCATCGCACTTCACAAATCAAACCACTAGGCGTAACCTGGTCTCTTGACAGTCTCTCTCACAGGTAACGACCTGATCTTAGGGAGACTGCCTGAACCCGCATTGAACTCATATCCTTTAATTTAGTCAGGTTTACATTTCCAGTTCAATCCAATATCAACCAACCATTTCCAAAACCAACACTATTAACATAACATCCAAAGGACTGTCCATATTTTATAAAACAAAGAACATAACCTTCTCAACAAATAGACAGTCAATTTAATATAAGGTCCCCTTCGGGCCGGGATGCAAGTTCCAAAATACGGTAAAAATCACTAAAACAGTTAAAGAGCATCCAATGGGGATTAGGGCATAGACATTACCTGAGAAGTGATATACTTCACGTAGACAATTCACAAGAGCTTCTAATTCGGGTACTCGCTCGGTCCTAAATTAAAAACGACCTAAAATTAATATTTCTACCACTAACAACTAAACACTTCCCAACTTATCGTAACCTTTCCCAGAGAGTCAGTAATTTAAAGAGCACATTAAGGTAACAGTATCACAACCTAGCTAGTTCAACATAAAATCAGGCCAACGATAATCCAAATAAAACTAAACTAGTGTGACTTCTAACATGTAAACTTGCATGGTACTATTCACAAAAATTACAAGTATGTCATTATAACATTTAAAGATCATGCTAGATCATGTAATCACACAAACTTATTCAACACCACACTTTAGGGTTCCTAACATGTTCGTAGGTCAAGACTAATAACATGAACTTAAAATTAATAAGGAGGATTTAACATTTATACATGAACCTTGTAAAGTAAATTATGAAACTTTGCTGCTAAAAAAATATATGAACTTCAATACTAAAAATATGAAATAAAATATAAAACTTTAATAATATTAATAACATGAATTCTTCTAAAATAATAATTATGAACTCTAAAATATTAACATGAATCTTTAAAATAATACATGTAAGTAACAACATGAATCTTTATAATAAGAATATGAACTTTAATATAAACTCAGAACTCAAGAATAATAATAATGTGAAACTTCAATAATAATATAAAATAATGAATCGAAACTTAATAATAACTTACGAAAACTTCAAAATAATAATAACATGTAACTCTATAATAATAATATGAGGCTAATGATAATAATATAAACTTCATAGTAACTTAGTACTCAATAATAATGTGAAACTTTAATAATAACTTAAAAAAATAATACAAACTTAATAATAACTAAAAAATAATACGAACTAATAATAATATTACGAAAACTTAATAATTTACGAAAACTTATTAATAATGATACGAAACTTAATAACTTACAAACTAAATAGTAACATTACAAAACATAATAATAAGATTACGAAACTTAATAATACAATTACGAAACATAATAATAAAATTACGAAACATAATATTTACTTATAATATGAGCTTATTAGTATAATAACATGAAATATCAAGACATTAAACATTTTAACATAATTTAAATATATTAAACTTTAATAATATTCTAACACAACTAAACTTATTCAACCCTAAAATCACACTGTAACACCCCCAGGTTACTAACCATAAGATTAAGCTAATTCACCACTTAACCTAATGATTAACAGCGAATAATCACCTATGAGTATTACCACCGCCCATGAAAATGGACAAGGCTAAGACTATCACACAACACATAACAAAACTTCAACAATCTTAATTACACACCACAAACAACGAAGGCCCTTTTAACATACAACTTCCCAAAACATAAAAAGATCTTTAGCACACATAACATTCACAACCACCTCACAAAAACCATCAAGACTCAAAAGATGTCCCCTTTCATTTTAACACAATTCCCCAACATTCGGCTTACAAGTCTTCCCAAAAGAAACTTCAAATTCACCTGATGTTCCTTCACGTAGTTTTCGGGTTCCGCTCTTCTGAGATTTTTCCCTTGCCTTTCCTTGAGATGCTAGAGGTGACACAAAAACTTTAAAAGTGAGATTTTACTCAGTGCGTATATTACCGGAATAAGGAGATAAAATAATAATTAAAATTTATGATTTACTATTACCCATGGGTGCGGCTCCACTAATCAACTAAATAAGGGTAAAACCATTAAGAAAGAGACAAGGTTAAGGCATACTTACAGATGTCCAAATTAGTAACAACACGAAGTCATATAATCAACACCTTAAATTAGTTAAGCTTAACCATCCTCAAAGTAATTAGAAAATAACTTATAAATTCATGGTAGTAAGTAACCTCAAAGTCATAATCAAGGCCTTTGCAAAGAGTGTAAAAATATTACTGCACTTGAGTAAATAACTGTATGGGTAGAACGCTTGACAAAGGAGAGAAACAACGTAAAATAAATTCTAACATTTATGTCCCTACTTGCGATCATTGGCTAGCCTCCGTATGCACATACCCAGACCGATCGGGAGATCCGGATGGTGGATAACTATCCTACTGGCCAGGTTTTCGTGGTGTGCTACTAAGGCACCAAAACTAGAATTTCCTTGGGTGCACTAAGGCACTTGTTTTTTTACTTTGGGTGCACAAGGCATGTGAACATGGTGTGTACTATGACACTAAATTCTTGGTGTGCTTCTAAGCACGATAAACCATGGGCGGGGCTTTATTAGCTTTAGAAAATTTTAGAAAATTTCGGAAGTTTTACTCATAAAAACTAACTTTTCTTAACGAACTTAAAATACAATATAAGAACCTTTCTTGAATGATGTTTGAATTTCATAAAAGCTTTTCAAGGAATAGCCTTTGGCACTTCACCACTCAAACTTAAAAGTTGGTTCTTTTATCATGCATTGACATAATATAACAAATAAAATAACCCCTTGATAACAAATAACATTGTACTCTTTTATAATATACATAAGAAAATAATTAACTTAAGAAAGAGGTATTATTAAACATAAACCTTGTATAATATTTATAGAATAGGCAATGACTACCTTAATACTTGATCGAATTATAAACAAGAGTAGTTAATTTAAATACATAGATTGCATAAAGGAACAAGTAGTACACGTACCTGAACTCGAGAAAACACCACTGACGCACAGGGACTTGAACAGCGGGAGAGCAACGACCACTTAGAGGAACTTAGAAAAAGAAGGAATCTAGAATTAGATTTTTATTTAGCTAGGAGAAGGAAGAAAATATCTTAAATAAAATACCTGACTTGCATTACGAACTTAATTTCCTAACATTCACTAAAAAGGGCATAACTATTACTATAGACATCGTATCGTTGCATAAGAGGACTTTCTGGAAAGCTTAAAACACGCTCTACAGCTTTACAGTTAACCCAAGAGCCAAAACATGATTAAAAGGGTCAAAACACTCAACCACCTAATCTGCCCAGAACTTGCACATGTTGACTAGTGTTTTTCGGAAAACGATATCTTGAGTTATACTAATCGGTTTTGGGCCTATAAGCTGTCTACGGAAAGCTCATGACTCGTACTCAAACTTTCATTTTCATCATCAATTCATTTAAGCTTGGGAAGAGGTCGAACTTTAACCTATCACAAGGGCAGCCACTAAAATTTTACTTCTGGAAAAATTCAAAAACTTTGTCCTTCACTAAAAAGCTTATAACTTGATCATCCGACATCCTATGGACGCATACCATACCATTCTGGAAAGCTTAAAGTCTCTCCTAAAATTTCATGTTCAGACCTTAAGCCATAGTAACCTCTAGCTAGTCGAAAAACACCTATCTTTGTTCTGCCGTCATAAAAATCTCAGATTTGCGCGGGTTTACGATTTTGGCCATAACTCCTAAAATATAAATCGAAATGACGAACCGTAAAAACTGGGTGTTAGCTAACACTTTTATCTATCTAATTAAGCCTAATATTACCCAGAATCATTTTTCTTATTTTCTGGAAAAACAAAAACAGATTGCATATTTTCTTAGAATTCATTGACATGCAAGCCTAAATCCTTGTGTTTTGTTCAAAAATCCTTCATGAAACTTAACATGGTCTTCACACACTCAATATCCAGCCTTGCAAAATCCAGAGAATCACTAATTACAAACAATTTAGGTCCATGCAACTCCACAACAACCACCCTTCTCACAATCCAACACCAAACTTTACATGCATCACCACAAAACCCACATTCTTCTCAATTTATGGATAATCTATGGACATGCACAAAAATTAAACCACTTTTCCATGCTTTCACAATAAACTATACTTCTAAAAGTACATGCATACTCATTATTCACAAGGAATTCACTTAATAAGAACTAATACAAGGGGGGTCATCAACTCACCCAACTCTCTTCTCTTGAACTTGAAATTTTCTCCTTTCTTTGGATAATTACTAAAACCTCACCAACAATTCTGGAAACAACATAAAATCTAACTTAAACTCAGATTCAAACCAAGATTATATATAAAAAAAAAGAAGAAAGAGGACAAGAGAGAGAGAATTACTCTTTAACAAGGATGAAGAAGAGATGGTGGTGAGTGTGGGGGGGTTGCGGCGGCGACGGACACCAGCACCGGCGACGGTGGTCGGCCGGCGGCAACTGGGCGAGCAGAGGGAGGGGGGACGGCAGATGAGGGGAGAGGAAGAAACACAGAAAGAGTTTGAGAGCTGAGATTGTTTTTTTTTTAATTCACTAATTATACACCCCCTCCTTAACTACTATACACATCTAAAAATAAATAAAAAAACTCAACTTTCCCCCCTTTTCCTCCTTTCAATCGGCCAAATGGCCCAACAACCCAACTTTTATTCCTCTTCTTATAATTACATCTCCTAATTCCTAAATTACCTAAATTTTTATAATCATACAATATTCATGGTGACCCAAAAACTAACTACCATCTCATAAATTCTCATATTTTTATTTATATTTTTTTCCCAAATCAATAGAAAGAGGAGAACCCTAAAATAATTAATAATAGGTTCCGATAAAAGAATTTGAACAACCTAGAATATCTTAAAAACTGAAAAAAAAATCCTAGGAAGTTGAATCGAGCAGGATTTAAGCCGATCGTTGCGCTGTTCAAGCCCTGCAGAAACGTACACTGGTTAGTAAAATGAAGAACACACGCTTGAACTAGTTCGTGACTTATCGTTTAATCTTACTTAATTACATTAATTAACACGCATTAAGGAGAGGTTTTTCTTGGGTCATTACACTCACCCACCATTTCACCACTACACACACATTAACCCATGCACACACACATTTTAACTCACCCCCACCGCAACCCTCGAACCCCTGACCCAAACCCACACTGATGCACACAGTTCACCCAAAACACTAATACACACCCTATGCATCCGTAAACAGTTTAATACACACAACCCTAACACTGACACACCCACACTAACATACACACCTACAATGTCACACACACACCCACACACAGTCATACCAACCCTAACCCAACCAAAAACAAAGCCATGCCGTACAAAACATACACACAAACCCTTAACAGTTGAACAACAAAACAAGAGGAAGAGAGAGAGAGGGAGAGAGAGAGAAAGTTTATACTATAGGAGGGAAGAAAATTCAGCTAGGGCGGTCGACGGTGGCTGCGGGAGGTCTGGCGGTCGGCGGTCGGTGTTGGCGGTCGGCATTCTGGGCTGCGGTGTCGGGAACCGTCGGTGGTGGCGCGTCGGTGCAGCAGCGGTGGTAGTGTGGTGGTGCAGCGCAAGGGAGGGAGGAAGGAGAAGGGGTGGTGATGGTTCTGTTGTGAACCACGAAGAGGAAGAAAAGAGAAGGAGGGTGTGTGGTTGTGTGGAGTTGCACGAGCATAAGAAAGAAAGAAGGAGGGGATTTGTATGTGAAAGAAATGTGCAGAGAAGAGGGTGAGAAAGTGATGTAGTTGTCTGGGTGAACAATGAAGAGCAGAAGAAGAAAGAAAGAGAGAAGGGAGGAGTGTGAGCGAAGAGAAGAAGAAGAAGAAGGAGTATATATAGATGGGATGGGGAGGGGTGTTCGTACTCTGCATGGGGTTGCATGAGGGGGGTCTCATTAACCCATGGGTAAAAGAGGGAGGGGGAAAAAAGAGAGAATCGTGACAGTAGGGTTTTGGGGGGGAAAAATAGTCTGTTTTGAATTAGCTTAAAATGGGAGGGAAAACGTGGACTAAGGGGGGGAAATTGGGGAATAATTAGGGGAAAAACTTTGAAAAAAACTACAAACTGATCCTAATAAAATTTACCCGATGCCTGAAAATTTTCTAACTGATATTTTTCAGTTACTAAAAATTTCAAGTAACCCACTCGCGGTCCTAAAAGCTCCATGTGACAAACTATATATATTTAACGGAAAGGAAAGACACGTAATAAAAATTACCCGATAACCGAATATTTCCTAACTGATATTTTTCAGTCACTAAAAATTCCAAGTAATCCACTCGCGGTCCTAAAAGGTCCTAAAAGCTCCATGTGAAATATATATATTTAACGGAAAGAAAACGCACGTCAGTAAATTTTAACGGTAGACATATAAGCATTTTTCGAGGTTTTACATCATTCCCCACTTAAAGAAGTTTCGTCCTCAAAACTTAAACCTAACGTTAACCACAATACTTTTATTAACGTCATCCTACTAAAAAACCTGAGGCTTTACACCATTCCCCACTTAAAGAAGTTTCGTCCTCAAAACTTTACTCACCTAATTGTTGAACAAGTGAGAGTATTTCGCCCGCATCTCCTCTTCAGTTTCCCAGGTGGCCTTGGTTGAGGTATGATTTGCCCATAGCACCTTGACTAAAGGGACGATCTTCCTGCGTAGCTGCTTTTCTCTACGATTCAAAATTTCGAGCGGTTGTTCCTCGTAAGTTAAGTCTTCCCTCAGCTGCAACGGCTCTGGCTCGATTACATGTGCAGGGTTGGCAACATATTTTCTCAATTGAGAGACGTGAAAAACGTTGTGCACTCGAGGCAATTCTCCGGGTAGCTGGAATTTGTAAGCTACTTCTCCTATGCGTTCCAAAATAGAATATGACCCGATCTATTTTGGGGTCAATTTTCCCGTTTGACCAAACCTCATGACTCCTTTCGTAGGCGACACGTGTAGAAACACATAACCTCCTACTTCGAATTCTAAAGGTCTTCGTCTCTGATCGACGTAACTTTTCTGTCGGCTTTGTGTTGTCCTCATCCTATCTTGTATGATTCTAACCCTCTGTGTTGTGAGTTAGATTAACTCGGGGCCAATGGTGAGGGCTTCATCAATGTCCTGCCAGCATAGAGGAGTTCTACATCTCCTTCCATACAAGGCCTCGAATGGCGACATCCCAATGCTAATGTGAAAGCTGTTGTTATAGGAGAACTCGACCAAGGTGAGTTCGTCATCCCATGACTCCTTAAAATCCAGAGTACACGCTCTCAACATATCCTCCAAGGTCTGGATCATCCTTTCTGTTTGTCCATCTGCTGCTGGATGAAAAGCGGTACTGAAGTTGAGCTTGGTACCAAAAGCCTCTTGTAACTTCTTCCAAAATTCTGACTGAAATCTCGTGTCCCTGTCCAACACTATTGAACTAGGGACTCCATGCAATCGCACTATCTCATTTACATAATCATGAGCTAACTGGTCCAACGTCCAAGTGTTAGCCATGGCGAGAAAATGCGCAGACTTGGTTGGCCCAAATGCAATCAAGTTCCATTCAAATGCTTGGCGAACTAGTTGGGATCGGTAGGACCTCACTTTAGGGTATGTGAATCACTTCCCTCATGTGTTTTAAAAAGTTATGGTGGTTCTCTCAATACTCTCCCAAAACAAGCAGGCTACCATAAGCTTGCCAAATTTCTCAATTCTCCACCACTGGAGACAAACCATGCAAATTTTCCAATCAAGAAGACTTATAAATGGGTTGTCATGAGGCTTGGGTTAAGGGAAAGGAGAGGAAAATAATTTTGGGAATGTGGAGCTTAAAAGTCAAAGTTAGGGAGCACAATTATTCTCACCAAACAACAACACTCCTCCAAATATATACATAATTCACACCATCATCCCAACCTTTCAAGTAACAAAGGAGCGGAGGTTTTTTTCAACGCAGTACTATTCTTGCCTTAACAATGAAATCGAATTGAACACTTTATTTCAGAAGCAATTCTTCTCTTTTTATTTATATTTTTTTAGTTTTTTTTTCTTTTTTTTTGAAAACTTTTTTTCTTTTTGAATTGTTTTTTTTTTCTATCTTGTTTTTTTAGAAAAGAAAAAAAAAGTTACAACTTACAACCAACAATAGAACTTGGCAAGGTAAGTATAATCATTAACACTAATAACCATTTCCACTCAAACTCCTTTAGAGAACCCACAAACCAATCACCATCAACATCGTCTTGACACCCAACAAGTATTCCAATCAAGAAATGTGCTCCACTAAACCAAGGCTTAAGGATAGGGAAGAATGAAAAGGCCTAAGATATAATGAGCAGGGTTTAGTAAAGGATGAAGGAAAAAGCTTGAGGGGTTTCAAAGAAAGGGAAACATAATGTTTGGATGGCTCTATCATTTTGGTCAATAAGCATGTGTCAAGTGTGGTTTTGAAGAGAAAGATGGCAAGTTCTAGAGCTGCAGGCATGGGAAAGCAACACACTCAAAAAAAAAAGGGAGACTACAAAAATGGTAGTCTTGAAGGCTCAAAAAGTCTCATGGGTTTCCCTACCACAATCACTGCAATTAGTTCCTTTGATGGACCAAGCATTGGGATTTCACAATCATGCACAAGGATCGTTCAAGACTAGATGAATCACAAATAAAACAGGCAATTTTAATCAAACCAACAATCAAGTCTCGTTTATTATCTAAACCAAGCTAAAGATTCATCAATACACACTTGCAGTGGCAATCCAAATACAAACCCATCATAGGAGGGGTTTTCACAACTAAAAACAACAGTTTCTGCCTTCTTTTCTCTGTTGCTCTGGGTTTCCTTTTTTGTTTTTTTTTCTCTTTTTTTCTTTGTTTTGTTTCTTTTTTTTGAAAGCGAATAAACTAACCTACTAATATAAGCGAAAATAAAGGAAGGAGCGAAAGAAGGTTACCTCATTGCTTAGAAGATTACCCCGACCTCTTCATCTTCCACTTATGTATGCAAATGCATATGCATGCTAGAGGCTAGGAAATGCTAAAATGACATGCTGACCTACATGGTTAATCCTAAGAGAAGCAATGAAAAATGAAACCTAGAAAATAGAAAATGAAAGCAAATAAATGCATTTCTATAAGTAAGTGATGATAATGATGATGATGATTATTATGTACAACCATATACAGCCCATTCACCTTCTTAGTTTCCCCTTCAAAAATTAAAGCCACCCCCCATGCTTAGGACTTTCATTGTCCTCAATGAAATGCAAACAAAGGAAAGAGGCAAAGGAGGGAAGGGGGCACCACCAAAAACGACCTCACCATGTCGCCGAAATGCAAAAGAGTATCACCACAAACACTAAGAATGGAGCAGGGCAACATGATTTAGTTCAGCCAAGTGCCCAAACAAGCCAGCAAAGACTACCTCGAGCTCAACAGGACACCCCCGTCAAAGGAAACCAAATGCTACCAACAATTTGAGCAAGCACCACTAAAGGCACTTGTACAAATACACGTAAGTATCCAGCAAAATAGTACCACAACACAGCCAAATATTGCCAAGAATTGGACACACAATCAAGGTTTTAGTAGCAAAGCAGGACCAAGAACTAAAGTTAAGGTGGCTAAGACAACAGAGTTAGGCAGAACACACTAATTTGGCACTCGAATGACACAACAAATTAGCATTATAGCACCAGATATCAAACTCAGGCATTGATAGGCTAACAATTAATGAATATCAAACCTAGCAATGTCCAAAAGAAGCAAGGTAGCACTAGGACAGCAGCAAATTCACAACAAATTTGAGCAATTAAGATCAATCAAATTCGACTAGCACCACAAATACACTATTCATACTCCAACAATAGTCACATTCCCACGAAACTTGTACAATTAAGAGCAAACAAAGCGAACTAGCCCACAAACATACCATTCAAAACCGAACAATTCACTACAATCATTGAGAGTTAAAAGGAAGAATCGAAATTGATGAGAAGCGAAAGCGGACCTTGGATTCGAATTGGCGAGAATGGAACACCTAACTCCTGAATATTGGGTATCGGTGCGCGAACTAATTCTTTGGCGTGGGGTTCGTATGTTGTCTTGCGAATGGTGGCGATGTGATGAGAGCCGAGCCGGCATTGGTGGTGCGGCGGTGCGAGGAAAGGGATATGAATGGTGGCGCTGGTCTATTGGACTCGACCATGGTGGTCACTATGCGAGGAAGCGGCGATTAGGGTTGAAAGCGGACCAGCGTCGCGGGATTGGGTAGGCGAAGTGGTGACGATCTGGATGGTTGTCCGATTTCCAGTATTTGGCGAGTGTAGTGAGGAATAGAACGCATGATAGTTACGTAGAGTATGCACAGCGATGTCGAGGCAGGCGCGACTGCAACCCCACGACAATTTGCAAAAATTAATGGAAATTTGATGGCGGGCAACGTAAGCAGCCTGGCGATGCAGCGGGGTATGTTAAATTTCCTTTGCTGCAACAATTTAGGTCTCAAAAACACATAACTTACCTATAAAACTCAGCAAATTAACATCAAAATAATTTGTAACCCCTCAATCATCTCACAAATTCATTTTGAATGGCTCTCTAAACCCATTCTTAATCAAACAACTCATTTCACTCATTTTTTTCATCATTTTCTTTTCTTTCATTCCCATTCCTTAACAAGACATACATCATCTTCACTCTTATTTGTTTTTTTCTTTTTCTTGAAAATCAAAACACTCCACACACAAATAAATGAAAGGAAAAACAATAATAAATACTCAAGAACTTGGGTTGCCTCCTAAGAAGCGCTAATTTAAGGTCCTTAGCTTGACCTAAGAAACTTGGATGTCGTCAAGGCACGCAAGAGTGGTTATCATACATCGAAGCATGCATCTCACCGTACAGTGAATAAGAGAATACTAGCAAAAGTATAACAATCAAAGTGAGTATTCTCCTAAGTCTAGCCAATGCCATCGAAAAATTGAAAGAATGATCAGATGAGGTATAACGCACAAATTTTCTAGACATCTTCCCTAGGTGTTGACAAGAAGGGTCAAACGAGGGTTTAGGACCTCCATAATCACCTAAAGAACTAAGGCATGCATGCTTGGGGGAGAGGGTGGAATGAAGTGGAGGGAGAAGCAGTAGGGAGAAATGCGTTCGATTTTTTTGTTTTGGACTGTTTGGCACGGCCGTGCCGATTGGCACAGGTGGGTGTGCCTGCATTCTTGAGTTTTTTGCAACCTTGCTGTTTTGGGTGTGCCGATTTGGCACGGGTGGGTGTGCCAAATTGCTGCTTCCAAATTTCAGCAATTTTCATTAACTTTGAGTTCAAAACACATATTTATCCTAAGAAATTCGGACGCCGCTAAGGCTCGCAAGAGCTTATCAAACACCTGCGAGTACAGTTCAGATGAATGTAAGTAAGAAAACACTGGTAAAGATGAGGAAATAATAGCGAGTTTTCTCTTAACCTTGTCTAATGAGAGTGATGAACGAAAATAAGAACTTGGGATTGGTTTAGGGGAATCATGGAACACAAACTCATCTTGCACAATATTAGATGACACATCCACTACACATGACTCCCTTAAAGGAGTTTCCTCAAAATTATGACACTCATCATATGCATTCTCTAACTCATTGGAAGAATAATCATCATGAGCAACATTGGATTCAGTAAAGGGATGGTCAATCTCTTCTTCTAGTCCGGACTTTAAAGGAATGAAAGACTCATCATCATCACACAGATAATCCTTAGCCCTATTAGCAGATGAAATAAGGTTAATATAATGCGACGATTCAAGTTCCCTCGTATGACTTTCAAGCATAACTAGTTGCTCATTCATGGTCTTTATCAAACTTGCAATTCTAGCATAACCTTCCGCAGAAATATTGTATGGACATGAATTACTAGCATGGTCAAAAGAACTGCAAAGAGAACATGAATCACAAGCATATGAGGAATTGTACAAATGTGGATCCTTGGGTTGATCTACAAATGGAGATTGAGTATGCAAATCAACACAAGGGGATGAGGGACAAACATTCACATATTGGTTCTCATAGTATGATTTAGCATGAAAAGCACAAGGGTCATCAAAAGAAGAACCCGATGAACAACAAGCCTCCTGAAACTCATGAGTATCCCAAATCAACCATTCAAGCAATTCCCAAGCCTCGCACTCACTCTTAGCTTGAAAATCGAAATAATCCAAAAGAGTACGAGTCTCAACATTCACACCCTCATCAACAAATATACAATACTTCCCACCTTGTATAAGTAAAACCACATTGAGCACAATAAGCAAGATAGTCATCTAATCGATTCCGGTAAGCACAAAACAACTCTTGCTCATATTGAGGGAAGTGAGGAAGATTCATTTTTTTGGATTTTTTAATTTTTTAATTTTTTTGGATTTTTAACGACCTAACAAGAATCCTCGAGAAAGCTCGAAGCCTAGGAAGTGACAACTCCCAGGCAACGGCGCCAAAATTGTTGTCGTACTTTTGGGAGTACGGTTGTCGTATCCACAGGGAGTTGTGTTCGCGGTACTCAAAACTGACTCAAGTATTTCAAGCTAGGTAGATTAACCAAAGATAATGGTTGTGATAATCAAAACTACGAACTATGAAAACAATAAAAGAAGTTCAGGCTGCAAAAATGATATGCAACAACTAATAAGTCTAAATAGCCTAATCTACCAATTCTAAACAAGTAATCAAGACGGGTCGATTGCAAAATATTAAACATGAAAGCCCTCTCTCGAGGGTCGAGGAGACTGCATGCGCTCTCGAGGGTCAGAGGCTAACTTAATCCCGTGACTCGCCAAAGCCCTCTCTCGAGGGTCAGAGGCTTGCTTAACTATTCTAACGGTCTATTCTCATAAAGTTAGTCTAATTAAACTATAGGATTAACAACCTAGACCTAGTCAGAATTCAACACTCTCTGCCAGAACCCCAACCATTTTCCCTACCCACACTAGAAAATTGATCTCACCTCTCAGCATAAATCAATTGCCTAATCAAAACAAATGAACCTCGAGCATTTCATCGAACATGTGGCGGGCAAAGAGAAAACCTCACATTACAAGCATGAATTTGGTAGATTAAACCTAAACAAATTAATTCATCGACAATTGCATCAATCACAATCGAAAAACACTAAATTAACAACAAATTAACATATTAAAGTAATTAGTGATAAAGGAAACGAATCTAACAAAGAAACAAATCAACATAAAGATATAAAGAGAAGAGAAAACAAGCTTGATCTTGAATTAGATACGAAATCCAGAAACGATGTTGATAAATTCTTGCAAAACATAATCTAAAACCTAAAAACTACCCTAATGCCTCTAGAGAGGCTCGAGAGAAAACTCTATCAAAATCTAGATAAAAGATAGAATGAAAACTAGCCTCTCTAGAAACCCTAGAATTATGTATTAATATGAGGGAAAAACGAAGCGCCAAAGACACACCTGTCTTGACCTTGTCATGACTGTGCTAACATGAAAAATCGTGAAATGATTTTGAGCAAGACAACCCGTGCTGACTTTGCACAGCCTGTACCAAACCCTTTTTCTCTCTTTTCTTCATTCTTCTACCTTCCATTGCTCTTTTCCCTCTTCCTTATCGTCATTAAAAGCGTCGAACCTCAATTATAAGGGGTAAGAACACCTAAATACAAGAAAATTCACACACTTAGTTATAAATGAAGGAAGTAAATGATTCTAACTTATAAATTAGGGAAAAAGAGCTTGAAAGGCAAAAATTAGCATAGAAAAGAAGGCTAAAAACTCGTAAAAATTCGGTTTATCACCGATCCACGATCACCCAAATGGCATTATTCTTTCTCCTGGTCCTAGGAAGACCAATTACAAAATCCATGGCGATCGAATCTCACTTCCATTCTGGAATTTCTAGTGGATGCAATAATCCTGCAGGCCTTTGGTGTTCAGCTTTCACTCATTGGCAAGTTAGACACCTTGTCACATATTCAGCCACTTCTTGTTTCATGTTGCTCCACCAAAAGGTTTGTTTGAGATCCTTGTAAAGCTTATTTCCACCTGGGTGCACTGAGTTCGGGATGTTGTGTCCCTCGTCCATGATTCTTCGCTTCAAAGCTTCCATATTGGGTACATAAATTCTATTGTGAAACCTCAGGGTTTCTTCTTCATATATTACAAAACCCGGTGCCTTTCCTTGAGTCACTTCTTCCCTTATCTTCACTAGCTGCAGGTCCAACTCTTGAGAGTTCTTAATCTCCTCCAAAAGAGTTGGTTGAATCTCCATAGCATTCAGCACTGCACTTTTCCATATAATCTTTACATTGAGTTCTAGCTTTCTGAACTCCTCACACAACTGATGGGGTAGGGTTATTAAATGATTCAGCACTGCACTCAGAGCATCTGCTACCACATTAGCCTTTCCTGGGTGGTACTGGAAATTGACATCATAGTCCTTCAGGAACTCCAGCCATCTAGTCTGGCGAAGATTTAACTCCTTTTGAGTAAAAATGTACTTCAAGCTTTAGTGATCAGTAAAAACTTCACAATACACGCCATAAAGGTAGTGCCTCCATACTTTAAGAGCAAAGACCACTGCTGCTAGCTCCAAGTCATGAGTAGGGTAGTTCTTCTCATGAGTCTTCAGCTGCCTCGAAGCATAAGCAATTAGTTTCCCATTCTGCATCAAGACACATCCTAAACCACCATGTGAATCATCACTATAAATCACGAAACCCTCGCTCCCTTGAGGCAAGGTAAGAATAGGTGTTGAGGTGAGCCTTTGCTTCAACTCTTGGAAAGCCTTCTCACACTTATCTTACCATGCAAACTTTACTGACTTCCTAGTCAGGTTGGTAAAAGGCGTTGCGATCTTGGAAAAATATTGAACGAACTTTCGGTAGTACCCAGCCAATCCTAAGAAACTCCTCACTTCCATGGCATTCTTCGATGTAGTCCACTTGCTAACAGATTCCACCTTTTGAGGATCCACAACCACTCCATCTTGATAAAAGTTATCCAAGAAGAGTTTGAATAGATTAAGATATCGTCGATGAACACTACCACGAACTTATCCAAGAAGAGTTTGAATACCCGATTCATTAAATCCATAAAAGCGGCTGGGCCATTAGTAAGGCCAAAGGGCATAACCACAAAATCATAATGGTCATATCGAGTGCGAAAAGCAGTCTTGGAGATATCCTCTTCTCGGATTCTCAACTGGTGATATCTCGACCTCAGGTCGATCTTGCTAAAAGTTGTTGCTCCTTTCAACTGGTCAAAAAGGTCATCGATGCGTGGTAAAGGGTAACGGTTCTATCTTGTTCAACTCTCGGTAATCAATACACAGTCTCAGACGCCGTCCTTCTTCTTCACAAAGAGAACCGGTGCGCCCCATGGAGAGGTGCTCTGCCGGATGTATCCTTTTTCCAATAACTCGTCTAGCTGTGCCTTAAGCTTCTTGAGTTCAGCAGGTGCCATTCGATAGGGTACCTTTGATATGGGAGCAGCTCCAGGCTCCAAGTCGATGCAAAAGTCCACTTCTCGTGGTGGCGGCATCCCCGGAAGTTCCTCGGGAAACACGTCTGGGTATTCCTGCACCACAGGAATGGTTTCAAGTGTTGTGTCTTCAGCCTTAGCGTCCACGACACTGCATAGGAATCCTTCACAACCCTGTCCCATCAATCTCTTAGCTTTTAGGGCGGTAATGATTTTCACTCCTCGAAGATCGCGATTTTTGTAATGGACCACTTTGCTCCCGTCAGGACCAACTAAAGTCACTTTCTGCTTGCAGCAATCAATCTGAGCCTTGTACTTGGCCAACCAATCCATCCCCAGAATAACGTCGAACTCCATCAGGTCGAATTGGTACAAATCGGCGTCAAACTCCTGACTGCCTATAACCACAGCGCACTTCATGTATGACTTCCCACACTGGACGGATTCTCCCGTCGGTAGAGCTACTGACATAGGGGTGCTATTTTTCGAACATATTAACTTAGCCTTTTCAACTATTCCGGAAGAAATAAACGAATGACTAGCACCAGAGTCGAATAATACATAAATGCGATAATCATGAAGGAGAAATGTACCCATCACGACGTCAGCCTCATTCTCTGTTTCCTCCTTTTTCATGACATACACCTTTCCTCCGGTGTTGCGCGGTGCTTGCTGCGGTTGACGAGGTGGGGGTGGCGGGAGTGCTTTGATTTGATTGTTTCGATTTCCATGGAATCCTCCTGGATTTTGGCGGGGTGTCCCTTGATTTCCCGGGTACTCAATCCGATATTGATTAATTGGAGGGAGAGCTCCACGGTTTGCACTTCCAACGTGGCTTTGTCCCCCTTCTGCTGGGTAAGGACAACTCTTCACGATATGATGAGGGCTGCCACTTCGATAACAGACTGCCTGGGTAGGGTTCCTGCATTCACGAGCATAGTTCCCATACCTTCCACATACTCTACATGTAACACTGTGCTGCTGAGGGCGTCCTTGGTGTCCCTGCCCGGAATTGGGTTGGAACCTCTTAAAAGGCGGTGGTGGCGGAGGGTTAAAGCGAGGAGGTTCCCTTCTCTTGTCATTTTGCTTGCCCAGCTGCGTAGTTCGGTTATTCAGCACTCGTTCCACGGTAGCAGCTACCTCCAACATATCCTGATAGGAGGTGAAGGAGCACACCAACAATTTCTCCTGAATATTATAATTCAGTCCATCCTCGAAACGATTCATCTTCAACTTCTCATCGGCAATGTAAACGGGTGCAAACCTTGACAATTCCATAAACTTGGAGGAGTATTGCAACACCATGTTCCCTCCTTACTGCAACTCCAGAAATTCCTTTTCCTTAGCCTTTTGGAGTGCCATAGGATAAAACCTATTTTTCAGCAACTTCTTGAATTGGTTCCAGTTGAACTCAGGTTCATCCTGTCGTTCCTTCACACTTAGACCTGTTCAATGGGCCGGGGACCCGCCCGGCCCGCCCCGACCTGGCCCGAAAAAATGCTACTTAAAGTCACAATTTTAGAAGGTGACCCGGCCCGGCACGAAAATGTCGGGGCCCCGAAGTATGGTCGGGTCGGGCTCGGGCCGAGGGTTGGTGACACGGCCCGGCCCGCCGACCCGACTAAATACAATTTTTTTTAAAAAAATCTTAGATTAAATTTAAGTTTTTTGTGACCCTACCCGACTAAATACATAAATAAAATGCGTAATTTTAGGCTTTTTTGATTAAAAAAATTCATTTTATATATTCTTGACTGTTGACCCGACCGTGGCGTAGGTCGGGCTCGGGAAGGTACTTGGCCGAAGGTCGGGCGAGTCGAGCTCGTGCCGACGTCAAAACTTCCGACCGATGACCGTGACCGGCGGCCCGACCTTTGAACAGGTCTATTCACACTCAACCACCACAGATCGGCTTCTCCCTTGAGATGGTAGGTGGCGAAGTTAACCTTCCAGTCCTCCATGCATTGGATGGCGTCGAAAATCTTCTCCACGTCCCTGATCTACTCTTCGAAGACTGTAGGGTTTGCCACCCCGCTTGTAAGATGGAGGGTTGAGATTAATGAGCTCTTGGAAGAGGGATGATCGACCTTCTTTCTTTTATCCAATCATCCATTGAAACTGTTCTGTTTGGTGAGCCATAACCTCCATCATCATAAGTTGGGTAAGATCAGGCTCAACTGTTGAGTATCTCCCTCTTGAGATGAGGAGCTCGCCCCATGCACAGATTGTGTGACTGCCTCATATAGGGGCGCATATCTTTGTCTTAACTCAGCTATGGTGGGTACATGTTGGGTAGCCGTATCTTGAGGCCCTCTCCTGTTCTCGCGAATCATGTTGTAAATATTGGAGATGGTCTACTCTATTAAAACATAAGCATAACGTATTATTTTTCCATTCCCATCTCTAGCAAGCATATTTATAACAAGGTCCAAATCACATAATTCACCACAACATAATAATTTTTTATACTCATGCAAAGGAAAGAAAGTCAAGACCACAAGACTTCATAGTCATGCCACCTAATTCGGAAGGTTCTCAACTTTCATTCCACCATCACATTCACACTTTTTTTCACACTATCTTTCTATCAATTACTCATTCCATAATCAATACAACATCATTTCACTTTCCATACAATATGTACATCATCTATTTTCCATCGACATACTTTTCATCACACAATAAAGCAAGACAAGAATATTACAAACATGGCTTTTCCAACTACTTGCATAAAGATAACAACATACTTTCAATAGCTCATCCAAAAACATGTAAGTTTTATGGCTTACATACATAGCTTCTACCATAAACTCATGCTCATCAAAATACAATAATAAACATGGAAAATACATATCCAGAGTTATATACAAACCAAAGGGGAAGGGGGTAAATCATGAATCTAACCCTATCCTCCTCGGTGCCTCTTGCTCCTGTGGGATGATCCCACAATAATAAACATTGAAAATACATATCCAGAATTATATACAAACCAAAGGGGAAGGGGGTAAATCATGAATCTAACCCTATCCTCCTCGGTGCCTCTTGCTCCTGTGGGATGATCCCGGGCCCCTGCTCGTGTCATCGGACTCGGCTCCCGAGTCTTCCTCCTCCTCAGGGTCATCTTCGAGGTCCTCCTCTGGATCCTCCTCATGATCCTCCTCCGGATCCTCTTCAGGGTCTTCTTCCAAGTCTTCCTTGGGATCTTCCTCCTCCGGCTCCTCTTCGGGCTCGTTTCCCGAGTCACTCTCGTCAAGCGGAACTGAGGGTGGGGCCTCGCTCAAGTCCACATCGATAATATCAGCCAGAGTGGTCTCTAATCATGGACTGAATCAGGCCCAAAACAGTGGGTGTGACGGGTATTCGCCCGCACCATTGGCAAATGGACTCCCCGGGGTCCCCAACAGGAAGTGGAGGCAACATCTGGGTGGCCCGGTACCCCCAAATCTTGTTGGTCATCAACGTCATCAGCACTAGGTTGTCCATCGTGCCCTCATGAGTCAGACAGGTATCCAAGAGGGGTACGTCTATCCGTAGCTCGATATCCAGGGGGATGTGCTCGATGTACTCATGGAGGTCCTCGCCAAACTTCCTCCAGAACAAAAAGGGGAGCTGGAGGTCCTCCATGTCATGGCTGTGTAATATTAAGGACTCCATCCTGTTTAAAACGAACACTTGGTGAGATAAAGAACATACATAGATAAATCACGTTCAAGATCATAACTTCTAAACAATTCCCGCCCCCCTACTCTCACACTCTGACTTAGCTACCTAAGGTTTCTTAGACTTTTAAAAACTTTAGGAACTACTAGGTCGAACCTAGAGCTCTAATACCATTTTGTAACGCCCCGGAAAATCATTTATAAAAATGTCAAAGTCAAGGGTTACGATAATGGTAAATTTTGCAGAATACTTCATTTTCAAACGGGGCAAGAAGGGAAAACTGACAACCGTAAAAATTTAATTACTTTAAACCTTAAAATTAGAAAGGAAACTTCGGGTTCAAGAACAACATTAACTAGTTCAAAACATAGCTAACTAACGCAAACTTCTAACTTCAAGTCGAGTGACCTCACATCTAAATGTCCATCCCTTCCAATTTATTGATCATCACCTAAAAACAAAACATTTACAAACATGAGGGGAAACCTCAATAATGTATACCCCTAACAGTCAAAACAATTATATAATTCTTTTCAACACATTTTAAGAGGAGGGGTAACAGTTCAAACATTTCAAATCACTTTCACCAGATATCTTTACCATTTCCAAATTTAGAACGGGCGGAGCTTCCGTATTCCCCTCGAAGTCAAAGACTCACAAACATACATATTTCTTTCCAATAACTTCCCACATCATTCTCATTCTCATCAATCAACAATCACTATTCAAAATCTGGATGGCCATCGCACTTCACAAATCATACCACCAGGCGTAACCTGGTCTCTTGACAGTCTCTCTCACAGGTAACGACCTGATCTTAGGGAGACTGCCCGAACCCGCATTGAACTCATATCTTTTAATTTATTCAGGTTTACATTTCCAGTTCAATCCAATATCAACCAACCATTTCCAAAACCAACACTATTAACATAACAGCCAAAGGACTGTCTATACTTTATAAAACAAAGAACATAACCTTCTCAACAAATAGACAGTCAATTTAATATAAGGTCCCCTTCGGGATGCAAGTTCCAAAATACGGTAAAAATCATTAAAACAGTTAAAGAGCATCCAATGGGGATTAGGACATACACATTACCTGAGAAGTGATATACTTCACGTAGACAATTCACACGAGCTTCTAATTCGGGTACTCCCTCGGTCCTAAATTAAAAACGGCCTAAAATTGATATTTCTACCACTAACAGCTAAACACTTCTCAACTTATCCTAACCTTTCCCAGAGAGTCAGTAATTTAAAGAGCACATTAAGGTAACGGTATCACAACCTAGCTAGTTCAACAGAATATACTCCAAAGTACCATAGGAATACATGCTTACATAAAATCAGGCCAACGATAATCCGAATAAAACTAAACTAGCGTGACTTCTAACATGTAAACTTGCATGGTACTATTCACAAAAATTATAAATATGTCATTATAACATTTAAAGATCATGCTAGATCATGTAATCACACAAACTTATTCAACACCACATTTTAGGGTTCTTAACATGTTCATAGGTCAAGACTAATAATAGAACAATTTACAAATAATAATAATAATAATAATATTAATATTAATAATATGAATACTACTATTACTACTTGTAAAACCTCGAAAAATTCAAAGGCGTTGACTGTGACGTCGTTAATAATTTAAGTTGACTTCGTTAATTGTGAGACTTTGTCGGTAATTAATTCTGCTAACACTTGAGCTCGTAGGATCGTTGAAAGACTAACAAGGGTATTTTGGTAACGTCATGTGTTATTATCATTATTAGTTATATTATTAGTATTAGTAGTAATATCCTTATTAGTATTATTATAATTGTTGTGATGTGAATATTGACATGCTACTATGATTATTATTATTAGTATTATTATTAGTTGTGGATATTTTCAGTATAATTATTATGTGGGTATTATTATATGACTATTATTTTTACTATGTGATTATTATTATTATTAGTATGTGATTATTATTATTATTATTATTATTATTATTATGTGATTAGTATTTTTATTATGTGATTATTATTATTATCGTGTGATAATTAGTATTATGTGACTATTTTTATTATTAATGTTATTATTATCTTTTATTATTATTAGTAGTATTTGTTATTATCATTAATTGCTATTAGTATTTATTGGTATTATGGGTGGTATTGATTATTATTATAAACTATTAATATTAGTGGTAGTAAGTTGTTGATCTAGTAGAGTTGAATAGGATTAGAATATCTTTCGGTTAGAAGAGTTGGAATTAGATTAGAGCTAAATTAGAATTAAGGGTATATTAGTGTGAGATTAGGGATTATCAAGGTTGACTAAACCTAAATACTACATACTCCTCCCTCTGTCTTCTCTCTCTCTTTTCTCTCTCACACGCTCTCTCCCGTGCGCCTCCCGGTCATCGCGAAATCGCCAATGCCGCCTTCGTCATCGCCACCATCCGCCTCCTTCATCTCTCTCCCCCTTAGTTGGCTGCGGAATACAACCCGAGGCCCCTGCTCGTTTTCTCTCTCCCGGGTCTCTACGCACAACCACTCCGCCGCTCACCCAGCCAGCCACCACCGCCTTTCGCCACATCGCACCACCACGCGGCAGCTGCCTGACCACCGAGCACCACCCCGAAGCCCGGAATCGAGGTCTACCGTGACTGTCGCTGCCGCTGCTTTGTGCGTGATCCTATCACTGCGGCTGGCCACCACACTGCGTCGTTCTTTGCGGTCGCCGCCGCCGCGCCCACACCAAGCCGGCCTCCTCTCACTCTTGTGGTTGGGTATAAACTTCAGTCTCGATGTTAGCTACGTGGTTCGATTTTAGTATCGCATGGTTGCTATGGTTTTCTTCTTTTACGTGACTCACATGTTAGTTGTAGTAATGCATTCTTTAGCTGCAATTATTATTATTATTATTATTATTATTATTATTATTATTATTATTATTATTATTATAAGCATGAATCTTTGGTAGTTGAATGGAAATGGTAGTCTTTTGTTTTTCTTTTAAATAATCATGATTATTGTTGGAGTTTTATGCATTAATTATATGTGAATCATGTTAGAGTCTTGTTAGTATTACTTCATGCATGTTTTGGGATTAGAGAAAGATTTTAAGGTTGTTTTCATGTTTTACAATTTGGTTGTGATGGTAGGAAGTTTGATGTTTGGACCTTGGTTGGATTAGATTCAATATATTTAACCTCAGTCACTGTTTTAGACCCAAATTAGGACCCCGAGACCGAATGGTGAAAGTTAGAACCGAAATTATAAATTAAATAAGAACCGGGATCGGGACAGTTTTGTTAGTGTCTAAAGAACGGATCACCATGAGAGTTATAGTTGTCCTTTGATCGAACCCTTTGAACTAAAGGTTCCCCTAGATGTTAGCTTTCATAGGAATTTTGCGGAACGGACTTTTGAGTTGTGTAGCTCGAGTTATAGTCGTTTTACCAGAACCTGTCGGAACTGGACCAGTTGGAAGTTTTGGTACTTTTAGAGTCTTTCGAGGATGATATGGGCTTAGTGGTCAACATAAGAGTTTTAGTAGACATTTCGAGGTTTCCGAAAAGTTCAAAACCAGACCCATAGGATGTCGGGAAGTCAAGTTTTGACCCTTTTTATGTGGATGTTGTAATCTGCTTTGTCAATGTTATTTATTAATGAAAGTGTTGAATGGAAACGTTGTTTTGATCTTGTTATGTGACTACTTGGAATGTGTTAGGTTATTTAAAGTATAGATTCATGATTGATAGGAACCTATAGTGTTCCTAGGGGAGGGTTAGGTAGAAGGTAGTTAATACTAACTTCTAAGGGCGCGTTTTGATTAGAATAATTACTCTTATTTTAGGCCCGAGCTAATTCGCGTCGCTAGTGAGCTCAAGTGTGTTCGTTTTGCTGTGAAGTGAAGCTAACCAGGTAATGTCTATGCTCTAATCCCCACTGGGATGCTCTTTAAATGTGTTTTAATGTTTTCTAATTTGTTTTGAGAATTGCATCCCGAAAGGGGACTTTTGTGGAAATGTGACCATCTGGTTTTGATATTTATTTGTGATTTTTGATTTATGAGTTGAGAAATTGTGATGGTCTTTTATGAGTAGTTTTGTTACTGGTTTTAATAACCTGGGTTGGGTTGACTTGAGAGTTGTGAGCTGAGCTTTGCATAAGATACTAATAATTCAAGTGAAACATTAAGTGGGTTTATTTGGTCGTAGCCTGCGGTAGGCAAAGGGTCAGGGACCCTGGTCGTAGCCTGTGGTAGGCAGAGGGTCAGGGACCCTGGTCGTAGCCTGTGGTAGGCGGAAATGTGAACTCTTGATATTCTGGTCGTAGCCTGTGGTAGGCAAAGGATCAAGGACCCTGGTCGTAGCCTATGGTAGGCGGAAATGTGAACTATTGATATTCTGGTCGTAGCCTGTGGTAGGCAAAGGGTCTGGGACCCTGGTCGTAGCCTGTGCTAGGAAGAAATGTGAACTTTTGATAATTTTTGGCCGTAGCCTGTGGTAGGCAGAGGATCTGGGATCCGGTCTGATATTCGTTACTTTAAGAGATATGACATCCCGCCCGCATAATAAAATATAGATTGGTTGGGTTGAGGAAAACAGTTAAGGGTTCAAAGGTTTGTAAAATGATTTGACTTGTTCCCTCTCCCTCAAATGAATTGAAATGAATTTAACTTGTTTTGAACGTTAGGGGTAGACATTATTGAGATTTCCCCCTCATTTTTGAAATGTTTTGTTTTCAGGTGAAGATCTATATGCTGGGGATGGGAATTAGAAGTGAGGACGCCATGTTTAGAAGTCGTTGATTATGTTGCCTTTCTTTTATGAGAAACTTGTAGTTAGTTTTGAGGTTTATTTTCTAAGTAAGAGTTTGTTAGTTTGTTTTACCGTTAGCAGACAGTTGTAGTTTCCTTCTCGCCTTGTATTCATTCGGGGATACGGCAGTGACGCCCAATAAGAGTTTGAGTCTTCCGCTAAGTTTTGTCTGTTAACGTTAGTTTGACCTTGACTTTTCTATAATTGAATTTCCGGGGCGTTACACTACTACTACTTTGAAAGCTTCAACAATGCATTTTTTTTATTTTTTATTTTATCGAGGAAAACAATGCATAAATTTAAAAAATAATTAAAGATTGATTTTATTTGAGTCAAAATAAAACCCTCCAAACACATGTTAGCATTATCATTAACAATACATGTGGTTAGAACCATTGTAATAATAATAATAATAATAATAATAATAATAATAATAATAATAATAATAATAATAATAATAATAATAATAATTGTTGGCTTTATGACACAATCTAATTATTTTGATGATAACAAACCATAAAATAAGTTTTATATATGAGGTTAGAAATTGAAGTGATTTAATTATTATGTTACTCATATATAATACTTATGATGATCCAATACATTAATTTGAGAATATTTGATTGGACAAATTTATGATATGATAATTTTGATTAATATTGAAACTAATAATAAGTATGGATATTAATTTGATTGATTTGATCATGATTATATTATATCATAAGTTTGATTAATATTGATTCTCTATGTGCTTAGATACATGCATCTATATATACATATTGTAGTATCTTGATTTATTTGGTGAGGCATATACAAGGCAACCAAGAGATCATGCATGCCAAGAATCAAGAAGATCATATGTCCATCCTTATGAGGATTATATTGTAATTGATCAAGATTTGTCCAAGTCTGGTCATCGGCTCTTACACTATAAATACAAGGATTCATTGGCCATTGAAGAAAACAAGAGAAGATACAAGAGTACACAAGAAAACATCTCACTTGAGCATTATTAATTCCTATTGTTATTGAGTGTGAGATTAAAGTTGTATTGAGCTATTGGTTATTGAGTTGAGTGATTGAGAAAAATAATTGTTAGGGAGAGGATTTAGGAGTTGAGAGGTCGGCTCCGTCACACTTGATTGAGAGACGATATCAAGTGGTGAGATCTTGAGAGTAGAGGAGGCTCTAAGATTTGTTATAGAAATCCATTCTAATAATAATTCGAGGTTAAATCCTAGAGTTAAGGCGGTGATGTATTCCGCAAATAGAGTTCGGAGGAACATCGTAAACAACTACCGGGTTTTGTCTGTCTTTTAATTTCCGCAATTGAATTTCCGCATTTTATTTAACTAGCCTAATCAAACTTTCAATAATTATTATTATTATTATTATTATTATTATTATTGTTATTATTATTACTACTACTATGCTAGCCCCAGTTGACCATTTATAATCAACATAACCTTACTTTAATATAAACATAGGAGGAAGATATATTAATTACCTCAAACATTTTGCCTACACCACCCATTCTCATATTTCTTGGCCAACAGAACTAAAAACACAAATATAGAATGAAAATTAGAGAAATCAATTCTAAGATCCAATATAGATTTACGTGGGGTCATATATATGTCCCGCTTTAAAAGAAAAAAAATCAAAAATTTATGTTTTTATAAATAAAGTGGGCTACTAAATATATAAATATTATATGTGAGAAATTAGAATCATTATATTTGACGCAGCTGGGTGATGCGTGTGTTATTAACGGGTATGCTTACTGGTCGTGTGTTTAAAACTTACACAATGCATGAACCCTAATTTTTTTTTTAATATATACAAATTTCGCAAATCTTTTACCTATCAGTTTTAAACGCCCCCTACACTCCCACTGCCCTTTTTCTCATGCAATGACGCACCCACAGGCCTAAGAGCATATGCAAATATGCAATGCAAAATTTCATCCATGAAATTTTGATTCCTCTCTCCTAGTTGTCACACCTTCTCACCTCTTTTTTCTTCATTCCTTTGAGTTCTGGAACTCTGCAGCATTCCAGAACTCAATGGAATGGAAGAAAAAGAGGAGAAATGGTGTGCCAAGTAGGAGAGAGGATGTCAGAATTTCGTGGGTTTCATTCCGCATTGCTAGTGCTCTAACTGTAAGACCCTCATACCACACTTTGATTCCCACCGACAACCACCACCACTGTTCGCTCAGCCCATCAATTGAAAATTCTCTTCAAATTTTAATTCAAATTAAGAATAATTGATTCAATTTCAATTCTAATTGGTTTGGGTACTGTGATTGCGTCATATAATTCTTAAAAATATTACTTTTTTTGTTATTAGTTAGTTGAATTAGTCTATCAAATTTGAACATTTATCTTGATAAATTTTGTTAGTTTTATTTTGTTCAACTCTCTTCTAAATTTTTATTAATTTGGATTGATTTAAATATAATTAGTTTGCACAATAGAATTTCGGATGAGCTTTTAAAAAACAATGAAATTAGCTATTTTGAGGATGAAATCTTTGAAATACCAAATGATGACATTATGAAATATTTTCAAGTCATGGCACGTCGTCGAGGACAACTACCCAAAAAAATGATATTGTAAGTTTTTTGATTTATTATTTTAATTTTTTATATTTGACTTTGAACCCACTGAATTTCATTTTTAAATTTTGTCACTGGTCAAGACGACACAAATCTAGAGTATCAATTATAATGAAGACAATCGTCAAATACTTAAACTTACAAGAAAATAACAATCGATGTCCCATTCGTGAAGAAAGGTGATAGAAATAGAAAATAAAATTTCTTGATTTTTAATAAAAAAAGTTAAAATAAAATATTAATTATTAATTAATAATTAGAAATTTGAACAATTACCATTAACTCTCTAATCACAACAAGAAAAATTATTTTGGACAACAAAAAAGTTTGTTGTCTTAGTCCAATTTTTGTTGCCCTTTAACATGGGGCTACAAAAAGAAATTGTCACGATTTGGTAGTTTTATCCTCGAAGCACTAGGTCCGGGCTACAAATTAGTAAAAATGGTAGTACAATGTAGTTGTGATGGGCAACGAAAATTTTTCGTAGCCTTAGTTGCCTTAGACAACCAATTTTCAATAAATTGTCACCCTATTTATATCAATTGCAACAAAAAAAAGTTTTGTTGCCACATATAGTGTATTGAATTACAAGATTATTTTATTGCCTTATTTTAAACTAATGCAATAATAATTTTTTTGTTGCCCAAACTACCCTAAGTTTGTTGCCCAAACATATTTTTCTTGTTGTGAATATAATGAACTTCAATTTTAAAACATATTTTAGATATTTTGGATAGATTTAAAAATTTATGAATAAAAATATTATTTTGTATAATTTATATTCGCTATTTAAATACAAAAGTTGAGCATATCAATTTCAATTCTTCAATTCAACGTGAGAATTTATAAATTTTATGTCGAGACAATTCCAATACTGTGTCAGTTTTATTTTTTCTCTTTAATATAAAAGGTCACTGCCAATGGTTCCACTTTCCTCACCTGAAGTGAGTGAAAACTTTCAAGGCTCACTCCCTCTTTTTTTTTTTTTTTTAAGATTAGTACTGTATATTGTTGTTTTGGACAAATTGTACTAAAAAAAAGTAATTGTTGGCCAATTGATAATTTACTATTGGTTCAAGAGTGAGATATTAATTGATCTTTGTAATTTTTTCTAGTAAATATTTTCTATATGTTTATCACAGACATAATATTCTCACACTATATTTTATCTTTTTTTTAAAATATATATTTTCAAAGTGGTCTTATTTTACAATATTTATACAAGTGTTATTTAATTTTAATTTTAATAAATATTACTAAATAATAACTCACTGAAATTAAAATTGAGTTACATGATAAAATTAGTTTTTCATAAAATATTATCACAAAATAAGTATAAAAAATAATTGACAACTATTTAAAATCAAAACACAATATCCATATGAACAAATACAATAATCACAAAAATAAAATCAAAATTGGAAAAAATAGATGGGTTATTAAAATGTTACTCACCATTGTAAAAACATCCCAAATACAAGTGAGTCATGACTTACCTTTATGATATTTTATTGGATGGGTGGGTGAAAATTCACCCACCATTAGTCATAGCCTAAATAAATAAATTTTATCCAAGTCAAAACACTTTCTAAGATACTTGATTTGTGGAAAGGCCCTGTTCTTTTATATGGTTTTAGCACTTCGAAAAGATGATATGTCATCTTAATGTGTGACATGAAAGGCAGATTATTGTTCATGTTGACAATTTCTACATAAGCTCTACCTTACACGTCACACATTATGGAGTCATGTCATCTTCCTATAGTAAAAATCATAGATACTTGATAGTGTACTATTGGTGAAAAATAAGTAGATAGTTAATACTGTCAGTAACCAAGAAAATAGTCTATATCATTAATGTCCAATATCCCTAAAGTTGATATTATTGACATTCAAAATTCCTAAAATTTATTATTAGTCTCATCTTTTTTTTCGGTTGTCAATGTGAATTATTTTTGATAATTGTTTTCTTACTTTAATGTGAATTATTTTTGTAGTCAATGTAAATTATTTCAATAATTATATTGTAAAAACATATCAAATTATTTCATAAAATTCTATACTTAATTTATTTATAATTATTTTCATAATTGCGTTGAAAGAAACTACAAGTAGATCTAGGAAGTTTAAGAAATTTTAATTTGAGAGTTTAATTTTGATAAAAGAAATTAAGATTTAATTTATTATTATATGAGTGTCATGTGGCAAGTTGTCAAATAATCATGTCATATTTATAATAGAAGATTATGGTCGTGTTCTTTTCTGCGGTTGGGAAACTACGGTGCCACAACCTACCGCAATTTGCCACAACCCACCGCATTTTACAGCAAATCATTACTTTTCTCTATCCTCACATTTCACTCTCCTCGCTTTTCTCCTCTACTTTTTTACATTCTCTCTTCACCTACCCCACATACTAATAACCTACCACAATTCCACCACACCTTCCACAAAATACCGCATAAAAGAACACGACCTATATACATATGTGAGATTTCACATGTAAGACCAACTATATAAAAAAAAATACCATTTACAAATAAATTAACACAATGAACTCAAAAATAAGTTTTCTTCAACCCAAACAATCAAAGGATGAAGAAATCAATATTTAATTGACGACTAACAGTATGTTTAGGAACCATTTTTTTGTGTGTTAATGCAACTAATCGCAACGCAACATACCGCAACATACCGTAAATTACCATTACCTTTTTTACTATTTCCACCGCAACTTACCACAATGCAACGTAACAAAACACACAAAAGAACGGTGCCTTATTAGTTATAAAAAGTTGTTCAAAAACTGAAGAATATAATTTATGTCACACATGATCTTAAGCTCTTAATTCTTGTCAGTGAATTTTCTTAGATGAATTGACGCACACTTATATTATTAGGGGTGAGTAGAAAAATCGGGTATCTAGATCCAGATTCAGAAGTGGTTAGATCCAATGGATCTTGATCCAGATCTTAGTCATTTGGATCCTAAAATTAGGATCCATTTACAAATGAATCCAGACATCTAGGATACAGAACCGGATCTGATATCCAGAATCCATATAATTATTTAATACAAAAATTGTTTAGGTTTTAAAATTAAATGAAGACTACTACTCAATCACCCCAAAGTTCACTCATGGATCTATGCTCCAAGCCCATGAGAAACTTTAGTTTTGCTTATAACTTAAGTTGCTACCCCTTTAATCCTCACAGCCACATATTTTCCTTTCCTTTATATCTCTCCAGATTGAAGTTGGAAGTAGTGACTAGATGGATCAATTTAATTGAAATCTCAAAATTGTAGTTGACAATATAAGTAAAAAAATTTTGACAATGATAGTGAGTTTCTAATCCGGGAACTTGAATCCGGATCCATTCCCGATGGATCCGAGACTGGATCCTGATTGTAGAATCCAATTTGAAATGGATCCGAGATTGGATCATAAAACCAGGATCCATTAATAAATGGTTCCATGATCAGATCCTTAAATTTTAGGCAGGTACCGGTATTTCTCACCGCTAAGGAAAAGCATACACAATCAAGCAAAATTAAGGAAGACCTACGGACCATTTATACCCCGGGATGGTGCCATGCATGAGAGAACTCCAGAACTCAAGTGTTAAACAAATTTGAAAGAAATGTGAAAGAAGAGGAAGAAAAGAAGATGGAATACGAGACAAGAAGACTAGGGAGAGGAGGATGGGGCCCAAGATAATATCAAAGGAAAATCTTTGATGCTAGGCTGCTAGAGAGATGTAAGATGAAGGTGAATTTTGTTTTAAATATGAATTTGTGGGAGTGAGCCAGCTTAGGAGTTGAGACAAATATTGAAATAGCTAGGGTACTGTGTTGGTTCAGACAAGCTAGTGGAAAAAGAAATGAAAAAAAGAAAGGAAGAGAATGGAGACACTATTAAAAATATGTGTATTATCAACCACTTTTTTCAACTAATTTAAAATGGTTGGAAAAACTAACTATTTTAGCAACCATTTGATATTCCAACTATTTTTTAAAAAATTTAGTGGGAAAAATGGTTGGAAATTCCAACCAATTTTGCTAAAATTAGTTGGAAAATTTTCCTACTATCTTTTTTTCTACTATTTGAAATTGGTTAGAAAAATGGTTAGTAATCCAACCATTTTTCTAACCATCTTCAAATAGTTGGAAAAAGGGTGGTAGGGAAATTTTCCAACCATTTTAGTAAAATTGGTTGGAATTTCCAACCATTTTTCCCACTAAATTTTTTGAAAAATAGTTGGAATATTAAATAGTTGCTAAAATGGTTGGTTTTTCCAACCATTTTAAATTGGTAGGAAAAAGTGGTTGGTAATACACATATTTTTTGTAGTGAGAATATAGGGTTAGCTTTTAATTTGGTTATAAAGACTAAAGACTAGGAACCTTAATCATATTCGAGTAACCATAAATCTTCTTTGATACAGTAACATTAAGTGTCTGTTTGACCTAAATTTTAAAAAAATATTTGTATATCTTATAAACAGTTTTTATAAAAGTTATTTTTTGAGAGACTTTGAAGTGTTTGATTTAAGCGTATGACATAAGTGATTTTTCTAAATTAAAGTGTTTGGCCTAACTTATGATATAAGTGTTTTTACTAAATTTAATTTGTTAGCTTAATTACTTTTAAAAATTATCATTTATTTTTCTGGAGTAAAATTATTATATGATTATTTATATTTTCTCTTTTTTATTCATTTTGAAACATATTATCAAATTTTAATTTTAAGAATAATTATAATCATATAGTTATAATTATAGTTATAATAATAATTATTATTATAACTATATATGGTCTTATTTAAGTATATAATTCTTTAAATTAAATATTTGTAAATCATAAATTTACTAATACCATATTTACAAAGAAATTAGATAATAAAAATGTCTAACATAATATTAAAGGTTCTAATAATATAATATTAAAATATCTAAATATTATCTTTATAAGAATCATAATATTTACGCTAATCGTCGCCCTGAGGGCGATGGTTAACAAAGAATCTTATCCACTTTTTTTATTTGTAAATCTTATATTTATATATGCATATATCATAAACCATACTTATATCTAATCAAATCTACATAAATCTTATCATTACTTAATTAACATTTTTAATTTTTTTTTAAATGTAAATTTGGAAATACCAAATAAAGTTGATTATATTGTGTTTTCTAAAATCAAAGCCATTAATAATTATATACAAAGGAGTTGCAAAAGAATTTGTAGAGGGACTTTTGCTAATTGCCCCAAATCAACCGGATTAATCAAACCTGCATAACTTTCGTATTTTCATAGCCAGTATATCTAATAAATCAAACCACAATTTCATTGTATTTAATCAAATCAACTGCCATTACGTACATCGTATTTTCATTGTTTTATGAGTGATTTAGATGAAATGCATGATGTCATTTCATTGTATTTCATCATGCATTTCATCTTGCATCAAAATATTATTAAAATATTTGGAATGAACAATCACAACTATTCTTTAATTTTATGAGTGATTTAGATGAAGTATAAGATGATCATTAACCATCTTGCATCAAAATATTATCAAAATATTTTTTTTGATTTGATTAAATTACTCATGAAGTTGATTAAATCAAAATATTTTATTCAAATCAATTGCCATTACGTACATATCTAATTAAATACAATAAAATGGTGGTTTGATTTTATTAGATATACTGGCTATGAAAATAGGAAAGTTATGCATGTTTGATTAATGCGGTTGATTTGCGGCAATTAGCAAAAGTCCCTCTGCACATTCTTTTGCAACTCCTTTGTATAATTAATGGCTTTGATTTTAGAAAACACAATATAATCAACTTTATTTGGTATTTCCAAATTTACATTTTAAAAAAATTTAAAAATTGTTAATTAGGTAATGATAAGATTTATGTAGATTTGATTAGATATAAGTATGGTTTATGATATATGTATATATAAATATAAGATTTACAAAATAAAAAAGTGGGTAAGATTCTTTGTTAACCATCGCCTTCAGGGCGACGATTAGCAAAACCGTCATACTTATTTGAAATTATGGAAACTAATCACTAGAAAATCTCGTAGATTGAGTAGTGATTAGTTTGTAAGAAACAGAAACATCAATTTACTGCTGCTTTTGGAGTTGTTTTGGCCAAAACTGTTTTTGGAAAACAGTTATTAGCTTCTAAAAAAGCAATATTTGACCTAATTTGTGCTTTTAAACTCAAAAACACTCCCAAAAATTAGGTCAAACAGGCACTAATTAAGGGAAGGTAAAGGAAAATAAAATCAAATTTCAAACTTTTTTGGTCGCTTTTCTTTTTCGTGTGTCGCCTCTTTTTCAGTTTTTCTCATAATTTTTTCAAGCATAACATGGACTCACCACTTCTGTACCCTCTCCTCTTTGGACTGATAATTTTACTAGGTTCTCTGTAAAATAAGAAACTCAATAAATAACCCGACTTATTAATATTAGAAAAAATAAAAATAAAAATGGACTGACCACTTCCATATCTACTTTGTCTTTTACAGTTTTACTATACTACTCAGCTAGATGGACAATAGCTGGCGGTGTTTTCACGAGTACGTCTGTGTATTGTCAATTCAAAGCAGTGAAAGTGTCATGCCATTGATTCAACTAAACACTGCAGAAGCATGTGGTTTTACCATTCACTTTTACCTTTGGGTGAATTAGCCCATGTTAAATTTATGGGTAAAAAATAGTTGGGTAAACGTTAAATTTTAATAATTTTTGATAAATTTTGGTAAATTTTGGCAAATTAATATCAATATGTCAAAATTAAACTTTTTTATTTTTTTAAGTTTTATAATTTTTAATAAGTTTTGTTAAATTTTAGTAAATTTAAATAAAAACGGGTAAATCTGGATAAATTGTAATTACCCAATTTGACAGGGCCTTATTGGTGGACACTGGACACAGCCTGTACCAAAAAAAGAAAAAAAAGAGTAAAACTGAAAAGTAAAATATGATCTTACGTGACAGGACTGGACAATGGAGAAACTGGAAAATGGAGGAAAGCTGAACCAAAAACATGGGAACAGGCTATTATACAATAAGGGTGCGTTTGGTTGGTCAAAAACTCCGGAGAAATGGTTAATTTTCTCGGGTTGACTTAATTTCCCCATGTTTGGAAATAGGTTGACTATGAAAAAAAATTTACGACGGACCCACCATTTCATACAATTTCCTAGGGAAGATTTCCCTTAGGGGGCCTAAGGGAAATTTTTCCCGGGAAAATCTTTCCCATAGAAGACTTCTCATGGAAAATTTTCCCGAGAAAAATTTCCCTAATATTTCTACCAAACACTCTCTAAAAGTATTTATAATTTATCTATCTATACAATAAAAGATGTTTGAACCTAAAATTTGTTTGAGCATTATGTTTGCTTGCTAATTTGTGTCTACATAAAGATGTTCAGGTGGAAACGTTTTTTGAGTAGCCAATCTGTTGGCTAAGGCCCGTTTCTTTTATACGGTTCATTGCGGTGTGGTAATGATATGATATTATGAAATTTGAAAAAAGTGCACTGAGGCATTGTTCTTTTGTGCGTTAACGCAACTAACCGCAACGTAAATTACCGCAACCTACCGCAACATATCGCAAATTGTCATTACCTTTTTACTATTTACACCGCAACTTACCGCAATCTACCGCAACTAACCGCAATGCAACGCACAAAAGAACAGTGTCTGAATTGCAGTAAATTGTGGTGAGAATTACGATAAGTGGGGTACGTGAGAGAAAATAAGGAGAGAGAAAAGTGAAAAGATATATTGGTAATGACTGTGGTGTGCTGTGGCGTGATGAAGTGTGGTAGAAATTAAAGAGTTGCGGTACGGTATGGTACCTGCACGCAATCTAACGCATAAAAGAACGGAACCTAATTTGTGTTCATATACAAATTTACTCAATTACCCTCAAACATAATAGTTAATAAGTAGTTTGTCAAACCTTTACACAAATTTATTCTTTCACCCTTGGCCTTAAATATAATAATTAATCAACAATGTATCTTGTAGTTTGTTTTAATACATAAATTTACTCATTTGTCATCGAGTATAATAATTAAGGATCCTAACATCAAATGGAAATTAAGTTAGTAAACTCATCATTTTGGACGATTTAGTTAAATCCAGGTCATATGTATATCTGGTTCGGACAATACAGGTGAGATGTATTTAGAGTTCTACAAATTTGACATTAAAAACATGAGCTAGGTGTATTTTGAATTCACGTAAATGTTTATACTTTTTCTTCACGCATAAGTTTAGTTTCTCAAATACAATAATCAAGAATCATAATATCAAATGAAAATTAAGTTACTTGGCATATCAATTCAAACAGACTGGTTAAATATAACTGGAGTGTATATTGGTTAGGTCAGATACAAGATGCATTTACTTCAAATTTATGTAAATTTGACGTTTTGAACGCGAGTTGTGCATGTTTTGGGTTCAGGACCTTCAGGTAGATACATGTCAAATATATTGAATTCGTCCATAGGAGGAACATGTTAACTAGTTTTTAATAAGTTATTATGAGTAACGCAAATCACATCAGTCATATTATTTATTAAATAAATATTTTTTTTTATTTTAATAGTTTATGGATATGTATGTTAAATAAAGAATAGTGAGGTAATAAAGTAGTGTGAATATCTACAAAGGCGAATCATGATTATCTTCTGCAGACATCCAGATTGCGAATTTTTTTGACGAACAATGAGATTCGAATTTGAGAGTAAGGTTACGGATTCGAAGGTTGGAACCTTCAAATCCAATCGTTCAAATAACAGATTCTACTAGATCGATTTACTGAAGAAGGGTGTAGAATCTAAAAACTAATTAAATTTTTTTAGAATTATTTAGATGCATGCAAGAATCAAAGTGCGATAAGCCGATAACTAAATAAGGCCCATTCTTTTATACGGTACCGCACAGTGCGGTACCGCAAGTTACCGCAACTCACCACAATTCAACATAATCCATCACAACTTACCATTTACTTTTTAATAGATTTCAAAAAGTTCTACATAAATTTATTATTTCCACCACAATTTACCACAACTAACCTCAATTTATCGCAGTCTACCACACTGTAACTTACCACACCGCAGCGGTACTGTATAAAAGAACGGGGCCTAAGTGAAATAATTAAAACATAAACAGAAGAAAACAATTAAAGGTGTATTTACAAGTTGAAATCCAAAGAAATCAAAGTTTATCATTTATTTTAATATTACATGATTATAATATGAGAATTAAATAAATAAAATGACAAAATAAACAAAATGCAAAGAATATTAATGTATGCAAAATGATGAAAAATGGTGAAGAAGAATAAATTACATAGTGTCAATATTCTTAAATGATTTCACTATAAGGAACAATGGTGGAATATGATATTCTTTATAGGTGAAATGAAGGAATGATGTCACCTTTGGATGTGTCAAATTCATGTGTAAAAAGTAATTCAGTAAAAATTAAATTCTGGTAATTTTTGATAACTTTTATCAAATTTACCCTAATATATCAAAATTTAATTTTTCTTTTATTTTTAACTCTTATAATTTATAATAAGTTTTGATAATTTCTAGTAAATTTCGATAAATTTAGATAAAAATTGATAAATTCAATTTATCCACGAATTTAAAAGACCAAAAGGATCATCATATGATATAAAACATATCTAACATAACTACACAAGTTTGTTTTGTATATTTATCCCTTGGTTTCTTGTTCCTTCGGCCCCTCCCTACCCGCCAACTTTTATTGGCCGTATCAAGATCTTGAGTGCTTTATTCTTCATGGTGAATAGCTTTATAATCGGGGTAAGATTAACTCATTTATCTCTACTATATATAAAGAGGCTTAAATTTTGTTAGGAGGACGAAAGTTTGTTTGAAGCTGGGTTGGGCTGAGGGTCTTTGGGCCTCATGCGTGGGTGAACACCACATCACGTGATATAGTTGGCCTTACCATAAGTAGCCTCCCAAATCACGTGGCATATTCAACTCAACTCTCTCTGAGATGATGTGGTTCCCCACCCTCACCCTCACCCTCACCCTCACCCTTGTTTCTTTTTTTTTTTTTTAAAATAATTGTGATTCAACATATTACGAACAAGGGAAGAAATACCCATAAATCTTCTCTTTCAATTTGTTCCCACATCTATCAAATAAAAAAAATTGGTTCTTTTAAAATAATTATGATTAAACAGAATATAAATGGACAATAATGGTGAATAAATAAATTCAATAAATAAGCGGAATGATATTTATAAATATATATGAGTGGTAATTTACCTTACCTATTACAATTTATCACACTAACTACAACTTATCATTTTACCGCAACAAGTATAATTTTCTTATTTCATTACTTTTTAGTTTTAACTCCTCAGCTACCATATCAGTTATTCTTACTATAAATTTTATCATAATTTACCACATTATACCTTATCATATCACGCTATGCAATATAAACATTTTACCATATCTATTACTGTAAATGTACTATTACTGTAATTCTTGTATTGGTCATTGGAATTTTTCATACTTATTAAAATCATACCTATTTTTTTCTTTCAAATAAATTATGTGAGTTAAATAAAAGAATTTTATTATAAACTACCTCAAAGTATGGCCCTGTTTTTTCGAATGGTAAGGTAATATAACACAATGCAAGGTAAGTCAAGGTAAAATTTTACTTACTTTGCAAGAAAACAAGGTGGAAAATTAGGTAAGAAAATGTAAATAAAGTAGTGGAAGTAATTAAATATCACATCGCCTATTTTTTATTTTTAAATAAATTCTATGAATTAAATAAATAATTTTAAATATAAATTATGTAAAAGTATACTTAATTTCTTTTTTATGGTGAAACAATGTAAAAGTAAGGTAAAATATAACTTAACTTGCAACAGAACATGACTTTACTTTATCTTTATATCTCAACTGATAAATATAGAGGAGGTGAAGTACATGATGAAGACATATATGCACATTAAACTAGACGAGTGCATAATTTCCTTTTGCAAATTAATTCTTTAGTTCTGAAATTTTTGTACAATCATCTCTTAAAACAAATGTACAAAATGTTCCGTTGTCACCGGAGCAAATATGTAAAACAGTGGGGTGGAGGACGAAAAATTGTTTGAGAGGGCGGCTCGAATTTACTCTTTTACTCTTAAATATATGTATAATAAGCGGGTTAAATACGTTTCAGATGTATGTTTGGATAGGATAAATACGGGTCCGACATATTTCGGGTTCGGGTAAATACGAGTTAGGTATATTTCGGGTTCAAGTAAATATGGATTTAAGTGTATTTCAGGTTCGGCTTAATACGGGTCATGTATATTTTTGGAACCGAGTGAGGGTTGGATATTATAGCGCTGACAAAAATTCGGGTCCGGGTAAAATCAGGTCGGACAAATTCGGACAACGTCCAAACTCGGACAAGGAATTCATATCCGGACCCAGTTTTATTTCGGGTAGAATCGGGTCGGACAATTTGGACGAAGCTAAAATTGGGTTCGGACAATAGAAAAAAGATAAATTTTATGTCCAAATATTCGGTCAGTTCACTCAATATCAAAATTCGGACAAAAAATCTATGTCCTAACCCGGTTTTTTCCGGGTCGGACAATCGGGTAATTCGGGTCGGAAAAAATTTGCCAGCTCTAGGATATTATTAAATTGACAATAAAAAACGCTAAGAGTCGTAACATATGATCATTTTAAAATCATTATAGCTTTTATGAATATGCAAACTAAATTAATGTGCATTGTTTTTGAAAAATGAACATAGTATTACATATAAAATTATAAACACTTATATTGTTGTTTGTAATTTTTCATACTTATCAAAATCTAAGGTAAACTAAAATATGTTTAATACAATATATTTTTATGTGCATTAGTACACCAAATATATATAAGAAAACTATAAAATAGTTGGCGGGTGGGAAATGTGAAATAGTACGTGTGTGGATAGGATAGTGATTGAGAATTTAAGTCACATCATTTAAGGCCCTGTTCTTTTATATGGCTGGCTGCGGTATGGCGCGGTGAGCTATGGTGGAATTGTGGTGTGTTATTGGTAAGTTGTGATGAGCTTTATTTTTTATAATTGTAAATTGTATTGGTAAATGTGAAAAAGTAATTGGAAAAAGTGAGATGAAATATTGTAGTAGATTGTGGTGGATTGGTATGTTGTGGTGGGTAGTGGCAAAGTGCGGTGAGTTGTGGCACCGCAGCCAGCCAGCCGTATGAAAGAACAGGGCCTAAGTATATAAATTTTTGAACATATAGTTTATAATTTTTACTAAGGTATAGCGAGTAAGACAAATCACATCAGTGACATTATTTATTAAATATATGAATTTTTAAATAGATATTATGTAAAATAGGTAAGGAATAATTGATAATATGAAAAAGGTCAAATAATGCAATTAAGAATGTGATAGATAAAATAAATTTATAATACATCACAAAAGAATAGGGTTATAACCCGTCCGTAGGACGGGCCATAGATATAGTGTTTTATAAGTATCCTTTAATAGATAATGAAATTAATGTATTATCAAATAATTTTTGAAAACTAGCTTATTGGATTAAAAAAAAACTAATATAAAAAGTTACTTATCAAACATTTCGAGTAGCTTTTAACCTTAATCAAAAAGTTAAAATTTCTAGAAAAATTGAAATAGCCAAATATCCCCATAGCTTTCATAAGCTAATTGTAGATGATTGAAGTGGTGTTGCTACTCAACTTGGACTAATTCCGTTGGAATGGACTATCTTATACATTTTGCCAAGTCTGAGAAAATAGATACAGGCTGGTTGAATCTATGACCATTTTGAACCAAGCAAAATTGATAATCTAAATGAAAAAAATACGTGGGCTTAAACATGATAGTGATGATAAAACCGAAGGAAAATGATAAATGTCTTGTGCAAGATTATGTGTCTTGTGATTGTAAAAAATCTATATATTTTATAATGTAAATTAGAAAAAAGTTATATGATTGACTTCTATAATTATAATAATATATATAAATTTTATAAAATCACACTTTTATCTATATTTTTTTAAAATTTACAAAAAAGCGTTAAGAATATGTCTAACGGATGAGGTTCATTCGTTAGGGTGTCAATTTTAATTGTTGGCGTAGCCAACACATTCCAAGCTTCTTATAATTGATAATTAATAGTATCTATCAAAAAACTTGGGATTAAAAATGATAATAAGTATTAGTTTTATAAAATGAAGACACTTAAGCAGTGTCTTGGGGCAAGATACTATCACCACCCAAAACCGAAACATAGGAATCAAGTAAAGGAAAAGTGAATCATTTCCTACGATGACTTATACTGAAGAAACTCGCGTCGTCTGAGCAAGTTCAGATCATCCACATGAGTAGGTTGGAAGGTGACCACATTTTGAATTTGTTCCTCTTCATTTGCAGTTGTTGGCTCATCTGTCCCCTTCAAGAACTGTGAGTACCAATGTTGGGATTGTTTTGGAATTCTGGTCAAATTGGGATCACTAAAATTGACAAAGTATAAACCAAACCCAATAGCTCATACATGTCCACAAATGACCACACAAAGTACCCTTTCGCATTCGACCCATTTCTGCATACAATATGACACATATTAAGAAAATATAGACAACAAGAAACTTGAACAAAAATATTTTTCCCATTGATTTGAGATTCACTGCTAAAAATATGTGTATTACCGACCACTTTTTTCCAACCAATTTAAAATGGTTGGAAAAACCAACTATTTTAGCAACCATTTGATATTCTAACTATTTTTCAAAAAATTTAGTGGAAAAAATTGTTGGAATTTCCAACCAATTTTGCTAAAATTTGTTGGAAAATTTTCCTACCATCCTTTTTCCTACTATTTGAAATTGGTTGGAAAAATAGTTAGTAATCCAACCATTTTTCCAACCATCTTCAAATAGTAGGAAAAAGGGTGATAGGAAAAATTTTCAACCATTTTAGTAAAATTGGTTGGAATTTCCAACTATTTTTCCCACAAAATTTTTTGAAAAATAGTTGGAATATTAAATAGTTGCTAAAATTGTTGGTTTTTCCAACCATTTGAAATTAGTTGGAAAAAGTGGTTGTTATTGGTAATACATATAATTTTAGTAGTGATTAGACCTGCGGAATAAAATAAGTTTGTGTAATAACGACATGTAAGAGAAGGTGAAACGGTCATTACCTGATTGAATCGAGCACAGCACCAATGAAACCCTGCAAATACTCCACCCTCGGCGTGTCATTCAATAATGTAGTGTTTGTCCGTTGACCTGACAATTAACCAGTTCCGGTGAAAATAAACATGCATTGAAACACTATCAGAAAGATATATGAACAAGATGCATGTACTACACATAAAGGAGAAAGAAAGATGAAGGGATTTATACCATTTTCGTATATATAAATGGGAGGATTGCCGTAAACTTGTTTGAATTGCTCTAACACTCCTTGCATAGCCCAGGGTTCATTAGGAAATGAAAACTAAGACAGCGAAAGAAAATCGTATGAAACAAAACCCAAACACATAAAACAATTGCTCCAATGAAGTCATTCCTCACCAAAGATTGTGGTGAAATACCACCGACATCTGCAGTAGATTAAGATGTATCAGCCATACGCATAAATATCTTAAGGCTTGAACAAAAACAGTTTGGATTGATTGCGTCATATAAGAAAAGCAACATGTACATACATATCCAAAGAGCTCCCGAGTCGCCTGTGAAATCTCTCGGCTCAGTGTTGAGGCTCACTGGATTGTTTTGGACCATGACAGGATTGTAGAAATTAATCCCAATGAAGTCGTACGTTCCCTTCACCAACTTTGATTCGTTTTGCGTGAAAACAGGCAGTCTTTTGCCAACATTCGTCTTCATTGTTTCTGGGTAGTCTCCGTACATCAAAGGATGCATAAACCTAAAGTTGGAAACACATTATGTCTAGAGTTGGAAAAGCTCACCCGACACGACTACCGACCTGAACCTAACACGATATTAAACGGGTTTAGGTAGAAATTTTCAACCCATTTAATTAAATGGGTTGACACGGTAAACCCGTTTAATTAAATGGGTTAGGTTCAGGTCAGGATTTTCGACACGAAAAAATATCTACTTAACCCGTTTAATTAAGAATGTCACATGGATCAAGTCATTTGCTCCATAATTATTACCCAATTATACCGTTTATCAATAAACTTAGGTGAAAATTGCAGTTAGTATTCTTTGAAATATACGTAAAACTTGTAATTTTAACTTATATTTATCTTTGACTATGAATTAAAAACATCTCCTTATATATAATTCGAATTATATTACCACGGAAATTATTGGGTATGATATGTCATTATTTCGATCCCACAATGAATTGTTTTGTATAAGTGAGCTAATGATCAAATGGGTAAATTGGTAACTTTATTCTAACATGTTTACTTAAATGGATAAATATGTCAAAATAAGGTCAACCCCTTTAAAATTAAACAGTAAACGGTTTCAATTTACAACCCGTTTAATAAATGGGTTAGGTTCAAGTCGGAAGATTTTGAACCCATTTAAGTTTGACACGAACACGAACCCGACTCGACCTGACCTATTAGTCAGCTCTAATGATGTCAGAAACTAGCATGCATCATATCAGGGTTTTTTGCTTTTTGGACCCCAAATTTTGGGGGTATTTATTTTCTGACCCCCATTTTTTAAAATTTATATTTTGGACCCTATACTTTGTGGACCCAAAAAATGTGGCCCAAAGTTATGTTTGATTTCGGCGATGACCTAATTGTTGCCTAAACTTCCCGATATGACCTTTTATCATTTTTTCCTTCTTTAGACTGTTGTTTTGAAATTGACCAGACTTTGATAGCTAAGGGTGTGTAAAATTCATGGGTAAAAGTTAAATTTTGGTAACTTTTGGTAACTTTTTTGGCAAAGTTATGTTTATATGGGGGTTGGAAATCATGCAAGAAGAGGAAGAAGAAGTTGCGGCTGGAAAATTTTCGAAAGAAAAAAAATTCGATAATGGCTTTGAAATATGGGGGTCCATATTATTTCCGGAGACAAAATATAGGGTCCACATTGTTGCCAGAGACAAAGTATAATGTCCAAAATATAAACTTCGAAAAATGAAGGTTCAGAAAATAAATACCCCAAAGTTCGGGGTCCAAAAAGCAAAAAAACCCATCACATCATCTTAGCAAATACTTGTGTAACATGCTAATGTGCTTACCAACCGACAAGGAAATCATAACTTCTCTGTGCTGCAATTAAATCCTCCGTCGAATTACTGAAAGGGAAGAAATGGAGGACATACAAACTAAAGCCGACAAATCCGTGTTGTTTATCCTGCATTCAAGTCCACAATGACAACGGTGAACACTTTCACATAAGCATACCTTAATGTTAGGAACAAGATTATAGCTTGTATATATATACACCTGATATTTTTCCTTGTAGAGTCTGTAAGCTGATGCATGAGCCAATAATGCATTGTGAGCAGCAATATATCCCTCAACTGTTGAGTCTCCTACAGTGCAGTTTCTTCCAAAAGGGGAAGAACATCTACCAGGAGGTGCTTCCCCAGAGTCATAACCTCCAAAAACAAATATATTGGCCTCATTGATAGTTGTCCAATATTGGATCCTATCACCAAATTCTCTAAAACAAACATCTGCATATGCTGTGAAGTCTTCTCTGCAATGCATGTCAATCACCACTAAATGCTAAGTTAATTGCAAGACTCTTCTTTTTTAGCCAAAAATTCCGGGGAAATGGTCAATTTCTCCAGTTGACTTATTTTCCCCATGTTTGATTATACATTGACCTCGGGAAAGTTTTTACAAGGGCCCCACCATTTGCAAGGTTTTCCTAGGAAAAATTTTCCTTATGGAAAAATTTTCCTTAGGGGGGTTAAGGAAAATTTTTCCCGGGGAAATATTTCCATGGGAAAACTTTCCTGGGAACCCCGGGAAAAATTTTCCTTGGAATCTTACCAAATGCACCCTAAAGTGTCATTATATACGTCAAACTTCAGATAGTCACAAATCATCAGATCATGAGAGATAACGCTACATACGTACATGAACTTTGAGCTTAGTAATCCTCCGTACTCATCCTCTAGTATCTGTGGGAAGTCCAGGTGGATTAATGTTGCATGAGGTTCAATCCCTGTATATTCATCATTAAAACCGAGACTGTTGTTATTGTTTTTGTTGTTGTCTCATTTGTGTTACTGTAAGATGTAAACATGTAACGTGTTAGTATGTTACCATGTTTGATAAGTTCATCAATGAGATTGTTGTAGTATTTCACACCCTTGGCATTAACCTTTCCTCTACCGTCTGCAAAGGACAATGAGATTCCGGTAAATTCACAAACTTAAGTATGAATTTACTCATTGGGGACATTAATTCACTATGAAACGAAGAAATGTACCAGGAATTAATCTTGACCAGGAAATGGAGAATCGGTACGCATCCAATCCGGTTTCAACCATGAGTCCAACATCTTCCTATATGCATGTATATGTACATGACAAGATAATTAACAATAATCGTTAGGTAACATTTGAACCATTTCAACCAAAAGCTTAAGCTGATGGTTGAAGGATCAGTAATAGTTTTATACTCTAACACGTCCCCTCACGCGAATGCCCTTTGGGCTTGAATCATGAATGATATAAAGGGCCCCTTCACCTTGCACAAATGAATATGGAGGGTGCTGAAATTCGAACATGAAACCTTTTTACTAAGGTCTAACTCTGATACCATGTTGAACCATCTCAACCAAAAGCTTAAACTGATGGTTGAAAACCCTGTAATAGTTTTACACCATAACACAACACAAAAGTGTATGTGCCTAAGATGATGAATTGGTGTGAAAAATAAAAAGTACATGGGATTTTCAGTCACCTTGTACTTGTGATACTCATCAGAAGCTACATCTCCAGTACCAGGCCAAGGACCTGAAAGTAAATTTGTTTACTATGTAAAGATCAAACAAGAGAAGTAGAATGTTGTTACTGTGCTATACATGTAAACCCCTTTGTTTCCTAAGTCCAAATCAGCAACAAAAGTGACAAGATTCACACATCACATTCTATATGATTTGGGTCGACAAAAATCTGTCCGACCCGATAACCCGTATTTGTCGAAAAAAATCGCCTACGATCATAGAATTTTCGTCTGAACTTTGATATTGATTGATTTGACCGAAAATTCAAACACAAGTTTTTCAAATTTCTATTTTTCGAACCCGATTTAGACCCGAATTCATGCTTAGCCAATTTGTCCGACTCAAAAAATACGTATTTAAAACTGGGTATCGGACATAAGTTTTTGTCCGAGGTCCGATTTGCAAGAACTCGGAATTACCCGGACTCAGATTTTCTAGCTCTATATATGATACTCCCAGTAAGCTAGTTAATGATTATTCATGGTCTCCAATATAACACTCATAAATATAAAATAATATGAATTTTATGACAAAATACTTTTTAGATATCTTACATTGGTATATAATTTATTATAACCATATAACTTTTTTTTTTATAGATAATTGAGGGCACAAGACAATACTTTATTGAAAAAGGAAGTCTAAGCCCAGAAGGACAAGTAGCATAATACAAGCAGAAACAGGGGAGAAGGCAGCAGGACAATAGAAAACAACATGATGTTGTATAAATTATTATAATTATATATTAAATTGAAAAACATGATGTCATATAAATTATTTGAAATTACTTTTTGTCAGTAGTTTTTTCAATCGAAAGCGTCTAAAATATGTCTAACAAATAAAGTTAAGTCGATTGAGGTATAATTTGTAATTGTTGATATAGACAACGCATTCGATGCTCATTATAATTTATAACTAATAGTAGTTATCCAAAAATTGATGTAAAAAACCATAATGAAAAGCAAGACACTAAGTGACTTAGACCTGAAAGGTTGGATGGTAAGCGGTCGCGAGTAAAAAGTTATCGGAAGTTACCATAATTTATCGAAAATTATCGAAATTTGTCGTATTTACTGAAAATAACATTTAGCATACAAACCGGTACTTACCAAAAATAATATTTACCATACATATAATTTACCACTGAATTTTATAGGCCCTTAATGTGTTGTCCTATAAATAAATATATGTTTGAAAAAGGAATTTTGGATCATATTATACCGACCTTTTGGGGTATTGCATCATAATATATTGATATACCTTTTGGATACTGATATATCTGACCTTTATACTTATGTGATTTTATTGCACTTTACCGTTACTTAAATGGTGATGAACCGATTTCAAGGATGATTTTAGTGGACTTCTATCGGTTCATTTTGGGTCTCGAGAAGTTTCCTCCACATGCTACGTCATCCATGAAACCGGTTCACCACAACTTAAGGGATGACGAGTACAATATCCCAAAAAGTAAGTATATTACAATCCAAAAACCCTTCAAAAAAATTACAAAATTGTAGGATTGCAACAAACATCACAAGAGACTCACGAGAACGAGCAAAAGTATCAAAGATGCTAGCTGTCCTTCCATCCTCAAATGCTGCTCCCTCCACCTATTTCACATATTCTCATCATATCATATTTTCAGATAAACAATACTATAAAACATTAAAATCACCAAGGCCCTCTTCTTTTGTAGATTGCGGTGATTTCTATCATATTTCACTACACCACACTACAATTATAACCAATATCTATTTACTTTTCTCTTTTATTTTTCACATTTTATGTCCTCACCCACTTACCACAATTCACACCACAATTCACCATAGGTCACCATAATTCCCTACACTTTTTCAAATTCTACCGTATCACACCATTACCACATCGCAACCAACCGTATAAAAGAACGGGACCTAAATTGAGGGGGGGAAAGAAGAAGAAAAAGAGGGGTAAAAGGTTAATTGGAGTACCTGATAAGCAGAAGTAGAAGACCCAAAAATGAAATCAGAAGGGAAATCTCGGCGGGTATACTCCTGTTTTGTCCCAATCGCTTGTTTAGAAAGAAAAAACAGGAGAATTAGGAGAGAGTAACAAGCTCTTGTTCTAAGCATTTTGTTTGATCCTAATTTGATATTTTGTTTTTGGTTAGCCATGGAATGGTGCACATATACCAAAAGTTGATCAGAACCAAATGACAATTATTTGCACTGAAGGTATGTTGATGGGTGGTCTCTATTGAGTCTAACCCTGTTGAATTATATAAATTGCGTGAGTCACGTGAAAATTCTTTGATAGCATTTTTGCGGTGCATAACACCACGCAAATAGTGGACGAATACCTATCGGGCCTACATGATATTCCAACACCTATATCATGCTCTCAAGAGTCACATAAAGCCCCCACACGGTTGGTTGCGGTGTGGTGTAGTGAAAATTCGAAAATTGTGGTGGGTTGGGGATAGTTATGGTGAAATGTAGAAGGTTATAATGGATTGTGGAATGTCGTGGTGTAAATGATTGTAAGTGGGTTGATAATTTGGTATATTATAAAGTATATCTTTTAATAAAAAGATAAATTGAAATTGAAATGATAGATTGTGGTGGGTTGTGGTGGAATATGGAAAGTTGTGGTGTAGAATCGCAACCAACCAGCCGCATAAAATAACGGGGCCTAAATATATTTTGGCTTGGCTCTTTTCTGTGGTATCATACCCATACTGTACTTATCGCAATTTACCACACTATCCACAAACTATCGCATCGTATCATATCATATTACACTTTATCACTATCATCATAATTTTCTCTTTTTTCACTTTTCTCTCTACTTTTCACTCTTGTCTCCTCTTACCACCACATCAACTGTTGTAATCACAAATTTTACTATAGCATACTGTGCCGCGCAAGATGTCATACTTTCCGCATTCACTATATCATACTATTTTCATATTTTACCCGCGGCAAAAAAAAAAAACAAAGTCTTTAATTTATATGTTAAAAACTAATATATTATACATAAACATTAAAAAAATATTTGGATATTGGGATTTATGGCAAGAATAATTTATATTTACAAAATGTCAATATATGATATGTAAAAATTGAAAACAGAATATACACATTTCATTTTATATGTTAAAATTAATGTTTAATAAATATATGTTTAAAAATATATATTTCTTTTATTAATATGAGTTATATCGATAAAATCTATACCTAAAAGAATCATTATACAATAAATATTCTTTAAAATATAGACATATGATAATACTAGTACTTAAACCCATGCGTTGCATGAGACACAAGTAAACCACATGTATTATTGAATATTACCGATGTTATATTTAAAAGAATAAAGAAAAAAACAATAATGAAAAATAAAAAGAATAGTACATATGAAAAAAAGAAAAAGAAAAAGAGTCATCAATGTCATCATGCATGCACATTAATATCACATGATTTTTATAAAAAACAATTAAATAGAATTAATTCTAGGTTTCCCAGAATACCCTCATTAGAATCTACATATTTTGATCTCGCCCTTTGTACCCATATACTCCTTCCGTTCCATATTAACTGTCGTCTTTGGAAATTGTGCAGTCAAACTCCAAAAATTTTGACCTTAAATTTCTCAATATACACAATGAATTGCTATATAAAATTACTATCATTAGATTCGTAACGAAAAATACTATCATACAAATATAATATTGCAATTGTTAATAACATATTATGCAAGACATTATCAATCAAAGAGTAATATTGGAGATCGTGAAAGTCAAAATTATGACAATTAGTATGGAACGGAGGGAATATATATATAGGAAAATTGAAATCTAGTAATCCCTACTTTTACAAATTGGATGATGATGGTCCCTACTTTCACTTTGTATTCTGGTGGTCCAAAAAAAAAAAAATTGGATTGTAGTGGTACCAAATCCACCTTCACATTCTTCTTATTTTTTTCATTCCTACCCTATATTGTTTTTGTTTTTTTCGTTCCTGCCCCTAGAAAGTTAATGAATTATAATTTCTAAACCATTTTTAAAATAATTTTTTTGAGACTCTGAGTAATATTTATGATTTTTTAAAAATAATAAAAGTGAAAAAAAGTAAAAAAAAAATAGTAAAAAAATGAAAAAAATTGGGAGAAACGCTGTAAATTCATTAAAAATCATGGTAAAGTGTTATACTAAGTTTTGAATCAAATGCAACACAAAATCTATGATATTTAGGGTATAATCTCGAAAATGTCTCACTACAATCCAATTTTATTTCTTTTTGGACCATCAGAATATAAAGTGAAAGTAAAGACCACCATCATCCAATTTGCAAAAGTAAGGATTATTAGAATCCAATTTTCATATATATATATATATATATATATATATATATATATATATATAATTGGAAAATGGGAGTATATGCTTCAAGGAGCTTGTAATAAATTGTCACGATATTTGCAATTAATAAAATATTTAATAGATAAGTGTAAATGTCCAATCTCTTGATATGTCGATGCATAAGAAAAAAATAAATATATGCTATATTTCTGTATTGATAAACCTCGATCTTACCCCCTTAAACTTCAGTTTTCTAGTTTTGTTTATGGAGTGTTTTACCTACTTTGGCATAAGTTCGACTTGGTTTAGCTCATTTTTACTTGTTGTAGCTAAAATGCTTAACTTTGTAAATTATAGGTGAATTTTGGATGATTTACGGCGCTTTAATAATTGTTGAATGAAGGAGGAGGAAGTCATGAAGAAGTGGGATGAAAAGAGTGTGTGAAGGATCCCAAATGAGACTTTTCTAGACCCGCACACCCAGGTGCACACCCGGGCCGTGTGTCAATCCAGAATCAGACAGAAATTTCAGAATTGGGGCACACCCGTGTGCATGCCTGTGCACGACTCCATAACTCTAATTTCGCCTTTTATTATTTGAAAATAGCAGTTATGTTTTATTCTATCTTCTATCAAACGTTTAGAGTAGGTTTCTCTCTAGCCTCTCTAGAGGCTTTTAAGTAAGTTCTTAGATTTAATTTGTTTTTATATGCAAAGGATTCATGGATTTCGCTTTCAATTGCATAATTCAAGACTAAATTTTTTTTTCTCTTCTCTTCATGTTTATTTATGTTCTTTGTAGATTCGTTTTGTTTCTCATTAATTCCTTTAGTATGTTAGTTATTAATTTTGAGTTGTTGGGTTGTGATTGAATTGTTTGATGGCTGATTGCTCTTGTTTAGGACTAATATATCACGTGTTCTCATACCTACCACGTGTAATTGATTTAAGTTGAGAGGTGAAGTCAATTTGGTAGCATGTGTAGAGAAAATAGTTAGAATTTTTTATATGAGAATAATCGAATTCTAACTAGGCCTAGGATTGCGATTCATATAGTTTAATTAGACTAAATCCTTGAGAATAGACAGTTGGAATAGTTAGACTAGCTCTTAACCCTCGAGAGGGCTTTGGCGAGCTTTAATAGTACAACCGATCACTCTTAATTACTTGTTTAGAATAGGTAGATTAGGTTATTCATATTTATTAGTTGTTGAATATTTATATTGCAACCAGAGCACTTTTATTGTTTTCGCAATTCATTAGTTTCCCTCGATCACCACCATAATCACATGTTTATTCACCTGGCTTAAATAAAATACTTGTGTTAGTTCTGGGTGCCTAGAACACAACTCATCGTGGATACGACAACTGTACTTCCAAAAGTACGACAACATGTATGTATTATGTTTGGTGCACGATAATATTACATTAAGGCTTTGTTTTTTTTGTGTGGTTGATAAGATGCAAAAATGGTGCAGTGTGGTGAAATTATAGAAAGTACGCTAAGGTGTGGAACGACATGGTAAAATTAGTGGAAATTTGGTTGATTGGTATGTGAGGAGAGATAATGTGAAAAGTAGAGAAAAGTGAGGAGCTATATTGATAATGATTGTGGTAAAGTGTGATATGGTATGATAAAGTGTTGAAGAATATTGAGTGGTATGGAGAGTTGTGGTACCGCACCGCACTACACCATATAAAATAGTAGGACCCAATGTCATTTTTTTATTGGTATGTAAAAAGCTAGGTATGTAAAGCCTAGTAGATTGTTTAGGTAGGATTATGTAGAAATATATAGGTCGTGAGACGTTATTTTAGAAAAATTAAAGTGATGCAGATTTAAGGCCCTATTCTTTAAGGGTGCACGATTAAATGAGATAAGGCAAGGTAAAGTAAAGAAAAGAAAGTTAGGTAAAGAAAGTAGTAGAGGTAGGTAAATGTCACATCACTTATTTCTTTTTAATTTTTAAATAAATTCTGTGAGTTGGATAAAGAATTCAAAATATAAATTATCTAAATGCATAGTCGTGGTTTTTTGGATAGTAATGTAAAATTAGATTAAGCATGATAAGAATAAATATATCCTACCAAACTAAACAATGGCTAAATAATTTAGGAAAATTGGATTCTAATCATACGAACTTTTGGCCATATAAGACTTAATAATACGGACGTTCGATTTGGTTCTGAATAATATGAACTTTGACCCCCTGTTGCCCCCAATAACACACCACCGAGTTACCCTTTTCTTGATTCGTCGGGGAAATGAGCTAGCGATGGCGGTACGTTTTCTTTGATGTTTGACCATGCCATGTCACCCATTGACTTAAAAAATTGCCACGTCAGCACCCTCTCTCTTTCTCTCTACTCTCTCTCTCTCTTCCCCTCCTCTTCTTCGATCCACTAGACAGCCATGGCCATGGCCATGGCCATGACTTCTCCTCCTCTTCTCTCCATACTCAAACCCAGAAATACCCAAGTGAAACCCAAATCAAAAACCAAAAGACAAAAGCAAAACAACCCCAATTGCTGCAAATTAGTTTATACAACCGCTGGAGAATTAGAATCTTTTCAGAGCCGTATGACGATGCGTAATCTCCTTTATTCCGAATCTACGGTATACGGAATGACTTAGACAAATCGGCATAGCTTGACCGACTGTTATCCATAACTTCCAACATTTAATTCCTTCTTTCCTTGCTCACACCACCCTCGAATCCAAACTTCAAACCCTACAACATCATCTACAACCCTAATTTCCCCTCTCAACTCTGTAATCTCTTCCTTCTTCCCACAATTTATGACCCATTGTCTCCAAAAGGTTCGCAGCATTCATCTTCATCGTGCAATTCGCCAATTTTTCTCTCAATCGGGTTCTCCTTTGTTCCACCAGGTCGAGTGCATAAAGCTCGACTGACAATTCAAACTGTGTGTTTTTCTTTTCTTTACTTTTCTTTTCTTTTTTCCGCTTTGATGTTCAAGAATTGTGTGCGAAAGTATGAATTTGTAAGTCTGATTGGGTATAGCAATCATGTAATTCCTTTTGATAGACGTAGCAGAATTTTATTTGAGAATTATCGTATCTGCTTTGAATCTTGAGTGTAAATTGTGAGAAAGCAGATTACAGTTCATTGATAAGAATTGAATTGAGGCAATGCTTGGTAAATTATGTGTTTAACTTGATATGGTGGTGCTGCAGCTAAAATGCAAACCTAGATTGTGTGCAACGGTTGTAGAACTATACTTCTATACTTGTTTCAAGTTTGTATAAACCAATTTGCAGCAATTGGGGTTGTTTTGCTTTTGTCTTTTGGGTTTCACTTGGGTTGGGTTTGGGTATGGAGAGAAGAGGAGGAGAAGTCATGGCCATGATCGACCATAGCTGTCTGGTGGATCGAAGAAGAGAAGAGGAAGAGATAGAGAGAGAGAGGAGAGAGAAATAGAGAGGGTGTTGACGTGACAATTTTTTAAGTCAATGGGTGATATGACATGGTCAAACATCAAAGAAAACGCGCCGCCATCGCCAGCTCATTTCCCTGACGAGTCAAGAAAAAGGTAACTCGGTGGCGTGTTATTGGGGGCAACAGGGGGTCAAAGTTCATATTATTCATAACAAAATCGAAAGATCGTATTATTAAGTCTTATATAGCCAAAAGTTCGTATTATTAGAATCCAATTTCCCAATAATTTATGTAGAAATAGGTGAATATAAATAGAAAATGTTGTGAGCCATTCACTCGTGCAATGAACGAGGCCTCGGTGTGCACTATGCGTTGATGATACAAGTCTATCTAATAAAACAAAATCGACACATGCATAAAATTATACATCAATGCACATTGAGATAAAAAGAACTACGACGTGTCAAATTAATGAGTAAAAAATAAATTTTGATAACTTTAAGTAATTTTTTGTAACTTTTGGTGACTTTGACAAATTTACGTTAATATATCAAAATTAATCCTTTTTTTTATTTTTTAACTTTGGTAATTTTTGATAAGCTTTGGTAAATTTTGGTAAATTGAGGAAAAAACTGGTAAATTTTGGTAAATTGAACCTACCCATGAATATGACAGGCCCTTATTCCATGTTCTTTACAGTACGAGGATCAAGTTAGATTTGTTAAAGTAAGGAAATGAAAGGAAATGTAATGATAAAAGTTGTGGTAGATAAATTAATAGTGGGGTAAAAGTATTTTATTATTAAAATTTTGACTTTGGTTTGAGTGTTCTTTAGGAAATTTGGTAAGGTAAGGTAAGATTAAATGAGGATAAACCTAACTTACCACTTTAAAAAGCAGGATCTAAAATGTGCACATTGATACTTGCAAACTGAATAAATGAGTAGTACACACTAATGCCCAGTTCTTTAGACTGGTAGGATTAAGTAATGTAGGTGAGGAAAATAAAATAAAATGACATTGATTTGACTTTTTTTTTTAGAAATTTGGGTAAGGTAAGATAATGAGAGGATATGATAAACCTATACTTACCATTCTAAAGAATATGACCTAATAATCTAACTGACACTTAACAGTTGGATTTAATCAGTAAACAATGTCACTTTTAACCAACTCCATAACACAAAACGATCCTTGTAACGCCCGTGACGCCTACCGGATCGCGAACAATATCGATAACTGGTTCAAGGATCACTGACTTGCCCCACAAATCACCACTAGTTTTCCAACGTGCTTCGTCCTCGTTCACACGTTGCCTAGGAAAACTTCCCAAGAGGTCACCCATCCTGAGAGTCTGAGACTACTCCCAACCAAGCACATTTAACTGAGGAGTTCCCAACAGATGAGCTGCCTTAAAAGAAGGTGCACCTTGGTGATATAAGTAGTCATTTCAATCCTCTTAAGCCATACTTAACCATATACCCGGGGTGTTACAGTCATCCCCACTTAAGCGCATAACGTCCTCGTTATGTCTCAATCCATTCCAGAATCTTTGCCCCGTTATGTGAGTGCCCATGGGCCTCCCGTCCATTGGTGCAACTCACGGTCGTATGTCGGCTATGATACCATATGCAACGCCCTTGACCCCTCCCGGATCGCGAACAATATCGATAGGTGCTTCAAGGATCGGTCCCCCACAAATCACCACGAGTCTTTCCAGCGTGCTTCGTCCTCACTCACACGTTGTCTTGAAAAACTTTCCAGGAGGTCATACATCCTGATACTACTCTCAACCAAGCACGCTTAACTCAGGAGCACCCAATGGATGAGCTACCTTAAAAGAAGGTGCACCTTTGTTGTATAAGTAGTCATTTCAATTATCTTAAGCCACACTTAACCATATACCCACGTTGTTACAATCTTACTCTAAAATTTGTATATGCATGAGTGCATAACCATGCTCAACGCTATGAAATAACCTTGATATCTATATAATGTTACGTAAGTCATTCAAGATGTTTGTACTTGCAGGAAAGAATAACTGTTTTCATTGTCATTGATTCAGGGGGAATCACACCTATAGCTTCAGAGGAATCTAAACACGAGTCCCCCTCTTACTAGTGGATAATTTCAAGTGTATGATAAGTTTAGTGACTCAGGTTTATCTAAGTTAACTCATAAGATGGGCTATTGGGTACAAGGAAAAGTCGGGTAGACTTTTCGGGACCTAATTGGCCCTATTAAGGGTAACACGGGTATGTGTTACCAGGCAAGGAGAAAACTTTGATAATATTTTAGTCGGTTTTATGCATGGATAATTTAAGCATGCTTCATACATTTTATGAGTGGATAATAATAAGTTAATTAATTATTATCTAAATTATCCAATGATGACAAGAAATTCTATCCACTTGAAAAGGTGGTTGAATCTTATCCATAACCAAGTGCCTCTTCATGGCTTATAAATAGGGTGGATATGATGTTATTTCAAAGGGATGTCAAATGGTGCCAAGTCTAAGAAGTCCATTTGCAAGTTGTTGACATAGGACTCATCATATTCATTCCAACGAGAATCCCATCTCCTTGGTTTTTGGAGGCCACAATCTCTAAGGTTGACATGAGAGTATGAGTCTAAGTTCCTACAAAGCAAGTGTTTTATCCTACAGACTATATACGACAGTTATATAAGTCGAAGGAGAGAAGGTATTCCTTCGACTCACTTGAATACCCGAGTAAATTCCCATCCTACACCGGAGTTACATCAATAGTCTTCGACTTATATAAGATCGAGTTTGAATCGGGGGCATGACAAGATCAAGATCGAGTTTTTGAGATGCTTCTGGTCGAGTTTGATGGCGGATCGTGAATACAATCGGTTGATGAAGTAGATTTGCTGTCATTAAAGATCAAGTGTGGGAGATGATGATTGGGCAAATGATGATCATGCTTGATTGAAGAGATTATAGGCTAATCTTGCAGTAATGGATGAAACGTTGCATGAGATAAGTCATTAACTTTTAGTTTGTTAATTCAAGATAGCTATGCAATTGTGCTATATGATAAGTATGTGGCTTCTTCATGAATGCTTGGTTTGGTGCATGCATGCGCTGGCCCATCCTCCTATCATGATTTATCATGATTTGATTCATGCATTCCCAATTAAGTTAGAACATGTGGCACCAATTTTTCCAGACAAGTGGGAAATGTGATGAAAGTTAAGATGGGATTCTTGTAGATAATGCATGTAAAAGAGGCTAAGAAATGGTTAAAGATTGGTTATAACTTCCAATAACTTCTTTTAGTATTATCCAATCTTGGTTATGATTATAAGATATTAGGTTGTCATAAATTTTTGGATATGTGATTATCAAGTTTAAGTTGTATGATTTATTTATACATGTTATATCCAATGTTATAATTTATGATGTTGCATGATTTTAATAATGCATATGTTAAGTTATATAGACTATTATTTTATGATCATGTGATAAGTTGACAATATGCAAAATATTGTTTTATTTGAGTACAAGGTGATCATGTTATAAGTGTTAGTCTATGAATTGTTTAAGTGTTATATGTATAACTCAAGTATGCATGTTTAAGTATAAGTTTTGCTAAAAGAAAAGAGATGTATAGTTTATGTACATTTGAAAAGATTATAAGTCCATGACTATGTTATTGTAGATGGATTTAATTAAGTTCAAAATTGGCTAAGTATTGTATGATTATGAATCCTTTGTTATTTATTTGGATATAGTCATGAAGAGAATATATTATAAGTTAAATGTGAATGTTTATTCATATTATGAGTAATTAAGTAGTATTCTCTATAAGATGATCTTGTAAATCATGAATGAGTATTTATGGTCAATTAAAGTAAAATGTAATTAATTTTTAATTACGTGCTTTGTAGCAAATGTCTAATATGTAATAGTTTAATTACATATATGAGATGGAGTTTTAAAATTTGATAAGTATATAAGTAAGGGATTTATTCGCCATGACAACTTAATAAAGTTTATATATATTAAGTTTAAGGTGTAATGGTTTAATTACATGATAAGTTTAAGATGTAATGGTTTAATTACATGTCAACATTAAGCTTATAGGTTAATTATGGTTCCTTTTTAAGCATGCGGTTTAGTATGAGTTTAGTCTTAAGAAGCCTACAATATTGACTATTATACTAGCCTACAATATGATAGTTTAATCATATTGATTGTTAGATAATCTACAATATTGATTGCTAAGGAGTCTACAATATTGATTGTTAAGAGCTTACAAATGATAGTTTAATCATATTGATTGCTAAGACCTACAATATTGATTGCTATAAGCCTACAATATGAAAATTTAAGTCATATTGATTGCAAAAGTTAAGTTTCTTTTTCAGTATCGAGATGTAATGCAATGGTTTAGTTGTATGGATATCGGTATCGAGCTATAATACAATGGTTTAGTTGTATGTATTGTCGATATATTTAAGTATTCAAGTTTAAGTTACAAGTTTTATTAAGTATGACTATCTTCGAAGTTTAATAATAATCATGGAAATATATGCTTTTATCTAGTGATCGTTATTGGTCAAGGATGAAGTAGGTCATTGTTTTCAAGATTTTCAAGTTGTTTAAGAAAGTCCTCGGTTTGATCCTTTGGTTAAAGGACTAAACAAGGACTTGATAATTTTATATTATCAAGGGGGATAGGCATAAGCCCAATTTTAACAAACACTAATAATAGTGCCTCTTTTAGATATTTGGCTTGATGTCAAGCTCTAGGAGGGTGACTCTATTAGATAGTGGTTGTGATAGCACATATTTTAAATTGTCCCAAGGTTAAGTATTGTGCTTAAGATGTAATGTTCAGAGGTTGAGTGTTTATTCTTAATAGACTGTTTAAGGATGGGGGCTCGATTACAGGAGCATATAAGTTTCAGTCTACTTATGTGAGCAAGAAGTGTAGCCGCCTCAAGGAGCTAATGGGCGTGACTTCGATTTGCTCACGAGAAGATATGGGACATATGGCGGATAACAGTATCGTAAGTTCAAGGAATCTTACTTGATGAGTTGTGTCAGTGGCGTATCCAAATGGTCAACAAGGATGTGAAGTTCAATGCTTAGTCAACTATCACGTTCAGACATTTGTAATTATATTCACTACATGGAAGTTCAAGTCGCAAGACACTATCTATGATACATAACAATTCCTTGCTCTCTTGGTGATTCAAGTTGTGTGTTTATGATATGTCACAAATGGCGGGGGTGTTGGAATATTGGTTAATAATTCCATACACTCGAAATGGCGGGGGATTGTTGGATAATTTCAAGTGTATGATAAGTTTAGTGACTCGGGTTTATCTAAGTTAACTCATAAGATGGGCTATTGGGTACAAGGAAAAGTCGGGTAGACTTTTTGGGACCTAATTAGCCCTATTAAGGGTAACACGGGTATGTTTGAGTTGTTGTTTGGATACAACACCACTTTGGTTTGTACCATGTCAATTTCAATGATCCAAATTTGAGCAGACATCCCAGGCTTTCTCAACGTTGGTACTCAAGAAGGGATGAATGCTGAGTGAATATGAATGAAGCAGGAGACAATGTCCAAATTGTCTGACGACAGAATTGAATGATAAATTGGCTTCCATTTTCAAGTCCAACTATCTTATGAGTAGATCATGATGACTTTAATCCTAAGCAATACTTTTATTTCTAAGTGGGTGTTGACGTAACTCCGGTGTAGAATGGGAATTTACTCGGGTATTCAAGTGAGTCGAAGGCATACCTTCTCTCTTTCGACTTATGTAACTGCCGTATATAGTCTGTAGGATAAAACACTTGCCTTGTAGGAACTTAGACTCATACTCTCATATCAATATTAGAAATTGTGGCCACCAAAAACCAAGGAGATGAGATTCTCGTTGGAACATACCTGGGCATTGAGCGGGCCGGGTCAGGCGGGCCGAAAATCTTTGACCCATTGACCCGAGCCCAGTGTACAACCCTGTCACCAAATTCTCCGAAGCAAATGTCTGCATATGTTGTAAAATCTTCTCTGCAACGTATCGGTCACAATCAAAAGTAAATTTTTGATTTTTTAGGAAAGTTGAGGGGCATTTTTGCCCAAACAATCTTTTAACATATTATGAATATGTTATAGTAGGTTTCAGTGACATTTTTTACTATTTTGGAAAGTTGAGTGGCAATAATGACAGTTTGTAAAAATCAATGACATTTTTGACTATTTTGAAAAGTTGAGTGACATTTTTTGTCAAGCACTCTACCATGTGGTGGTCACTCTTCCGAGTGAGGTTGCTAGTACGACCCAACTTAATTGTGTCGTCTTTGCTTTCATTGCTGCAGTAGTACTTCGGGTGGGTGAGGGTCTACCCCACACAAATCCCTTATGAGGCAAAAAATTGCGACATTCATTCATACATGCTGGGGCCTTGTTCTTTTACTCAGCTAGTATCATGTGAAAACGGTGAGTTACAGTGAAACTGTGGGAAGTGCGGTCAGGTGCATGTGGTATGTTAGAGTAAAATTTGTGAAAAGTGTGATAGGTGAGGAGAGAGAATGTCAAAAATGGAGGAGAAAAGTAAGAAGATATGTTAGTAATAATTGTGGTAAAGTGTGAAAGAATATTGAGTAATATAGTGACTAGTGAGTTATGATATCGCACCGAACCGCACCAATGCACCATATAAAAGAACATGGCCTTAAAGTCCTGTTCTTTTTTGCGGTAGGTAAAGTGCAGAAATGGTATGGTTTGGTAAATTATGAAAAACGCAGTATGTTGCGCGCGCGCGGTACGATATCGTAGGTTGTGATTAAATTTTTTAGATTTATCCTTACCTAACCTTATTTTATCCGATTTCCTAAAAAGCACTAAACCAAAATCAAAATTTTATCCTTATCTTTCGACTTTCATTTCTCTGCCTTATCAAACCTAACTTGATACTACCACTCTAAAGAACATGACCTATCACCAACAAGCAAGTGTATCCAAATGCTCCAATAATTGGTTTTTTTTTTTTTTTTTGTTTCTATGATATTGCAGAAACCTGAGCTCACCATTTTTCACATTTTTTTTGCAGATCATCAAATTTACAGATTATCAAAAATAGCTCCTCTGAGACAAACTTGGCTATTTCATGAGTCAGTATTTATCTAAACTACTCCATTGTTTGTATCTATATTAAACCCAGCCTCAGCATCCTCATTCAAGGTCAAGTTTGAGCAGTGCAAACATAAATTTAAAATAGATTAACATACATCTTCCCAACATATTGTTAGCCTATAAACCCTTGTATCTCAAAAGAAGTTTCCTCCCTAATCCACAGTTACCCAGTTTGTACATTATCACTACTGTATTCCACTTTACAACTGCTAAAGCCGACATTCACCGTGATGCAAGGAAATCTCTACACGACGGATCGAGAGGAATTCAATGAACACCCCATTTCCTCTCCAACTCGGTGACAATATTTGATAAACAAGTCGCAGAACTCATATGCGAAGGAGAAACTGCCAAATACCCAAAACAAATTAAGTAAACATTAGCTATATCAAGAATGCTAAGAATTGAGCTTCATCAAATGGTGATTCAACATTCTGTGAGGTGAGGGGGTGTCAGTGCAGAGTGCAAACATACAAATTATATGCCAATATTAATATTGAAAGTTAGGAAAATCGCATCCAAATTATATATCTAGTTCGATCTCAACAACTTAATTTTCTAATTTTTGGTAAAATGTTGTTGATTTCATTATTTTCTTTACAAGTTTACAAAAACTTGAAAAACTATGGTACTGATTGAGAAGGGTTGTTTCTTTACAATTAGATGTATGTAATTGGACAAGTGGCGTGTTTAAGAAACTTAAAATTTCGAAGGCAAAACTGACAAGAACCTAGAGTTATGTAACATAGAAATGACTTGACTCAACATATGCACGATTGACATTTCCCTTAATTATGATGGTTGTCATTCGTAAATTTTTCCTTAACAAATATATGGTAAATCATACGAATCACCACACAAGCTGTAAAGCAAACCAATACACACATGCAAGCTAGAGCAAAATACCTGATATTAGATCATCGATGTAATCACATTCAATTTTTCCATGAGCCATAGTACCAACCTACACAAAATGCAATAGGTTAAGACATGCCATAAATACAGCATTACCCGTTACATGCAACACTAAAATCGGGGGCTCACCACAAATACGACATCCTCACTGCTGCCTATATCATTCACGCAATCTCATATGTCAACCATCTTCTTAGAACTAAATGAAAGACCTGATAGAAACAAAAAGAAAATGGAAATGAAAAAAAAAAGAAAAAGATTTGAGATATAATAAGTTCTAATGCTCACAAGAACTAAAGTGAACATTAAAAAAGACTCACCAATTTTTCTTGAGTTCACTGGCAAGTACTTCGTTACGGGGTTTTTCAATAAACGCAATATTTTGCTGTTATTACCCGAGCTTTTGACATAGAAATTTTGCCGCAACTCAGCTACAATTTAAAGTAACCGCTTCAGTAACCATTGTAGAAACTATTGCGCATCGAGAAAGGTCGAGATTATGATAATCTAAAATGTGAAAAATAAAAGGCATCGAAAACATGAACCAATTACTATAAAAAGCACCTACCCATCATAGAGCAAAATTTTTTCAATGATTTTGGCATTGCAACATTTGGTTCAACTTTGATTAGAGCTCCATCGTCAGTGCTAATGTAAACGGCCTTTAGCTTATGAGCCTTGACAATTCTGCTATCCATAATTTCACAAAGCGCCTAAAAGCAGTTACAGAGATGGAAACACACAGGTGTTAAGAAATCAGACATGAGCATTCTTAACTGCAGAGCTATGTCAAAACCAGAAAACACTGTCCAGAACATTCAATCTCAGTTTGAATCAAAATTTGACACTGCCAACTTCCAACTCTTTCGGTCTGAATTCTGATCAATAAAGCACATTCACAGCATTTCAGTACTCAGACTTACTTTAATCGCATTGCAGGGGATTATCATAGCAAAAGACATAATTAAGACAAGGCAGTAGTTTGCAGCAAACTAACCTGATAAACTATGTCAGGCCTATAATCATAAGGATTCAATTTCTTTTTCCGCAAATAACCAGCATGCTCGTCGGCAGACAGTATCTGATACGTCTGAAATACAAAAAATGGCACATCAGAAGCTTGATCACTGCACGTGTTAGAACAATGAAACAAAGATAATCTACTCGTGGGTGTGTATACTTACTACTCTCCTACTAAGACGAACTTACTTTTCCAACATGAGCAAGGACCAATGAAGCCTTCTCAAGAACAAAAATTACTCCCGAATTTGTTGTTTGAGAAGGAGGAGCCAATGGAATTCCACAAAGATTGATATCTCCATCTTCAGGTTTGGGTTCAGACATTGACATATTGTTGTTCACCTTTTCAACTTCATCGATTCCCTCTTCATTAACTTGTGACATATTGTTGTTCACCTTTTCAACTTCATCGATTCCCTCTTCATTAACTTGTGATTTATGAACCTTTTTAGAGCAAGGCTGTAACAATCCATCACTTGCCTTTCGTTTTCTTGTCATAGCTCCAAATATCATAGATTTAAAGCCGGGTAAAGTGAATCTACAACAAAAAAAAATCGACTAATCTTATTTAACAAAAATGATAAACAAAAGAGCAGAATGATCACAGAACAAATAAATAAATTGACCGCTAATAAAAGAAAAAAAAAATTAGCTTGAAGCAAGCATACGGACAACAGGCAACCTCAACACCCTCCTCCAAAGTACAGTGTGTCTTTGAAAATCGTGCAATCAACCGTGAAAGTCAAAATTATGACAATTAATATGGAACGGAAGGAGATTTTTTTGGATTTTTAGATGCTAATGTACTGAACTTTGGGGTATTGGGCAATAATGCGCTGAACTTTAAACTTTGAGGGGTGTTGGATAATAAGCGATCTTGTGTGGCTGACCAAGAAGATTAGAAAATATCTAAATTGTGTGGTGATTTTGTACGACAACAACAACAATCTCTCAGTGAAACACGTTTAAGAAAATGTGAATTTTATATTTTGTCTACTCTTTTCAAAGTTGATTTCCTTTGATGATGTGTGGATTACCAAATACCGAAATCGTTTTAGGTGTATTATTGTTCAACACCCTCCTCCAAAGTACAGTGTATTATGATTCAAGGTTAAAGTTCAGTGTCTTATTATCCAATTCCCTAAGAGTTCATGTCATATGAGCAACTGAAACTTTGTAGAATTTTGATAAAGGAATCGAACTAACTGGCAGAATTTTTCTAGGTACTATTGGGTTCATCACACATTAGAAAAACGGAATTAAGCATTGGATTTCCATTGATGCGAAAGTGAAAAGGCTTCCATCTAACCCTAACCCTAACCCTAACCATTGATTAGTGATGGCAATGGGGCGGGTTGTAGATAGGGGAGAAGGAGGGAGTGAAAGAGAAGACTAACCGAGTAAAGAACATCGCCTGAGTGGACGAAACCCTAACTCCGGCAGCAGAGACGTCGGACGACCGCCACGCAGCGGTGGTGATCGCTGGTACTGAACGGGATTCGGGAAGCATCAGATACGGAGACGGACAAGACAGAGGCGGGGAGGAACGTAGCTACAAACCAATTTATACAATTCGGTGCGACCCCCCGTCAGGGCCCGCGAAACTTTTCGCAACTCAAAATTGGGCTCACAACTAGCAAACTTTTGTCAAATTTATGAGTATAAAGAAAGTAGTCTGATTTTGATAATTTTTTATAATTTTTGGTAATTTTTGTCAAATTTATCATAATATATCAAAATTAATTTTTTTAAGTTTTTTGACTTTGGTAATTTTTGATAAATTTTGGTAAATGTAGGTAAAAACTAGTAAATTCAATTTACCCATGAATTTGACAGGCCCGTAGAGCTGTCCAAACCTGATTTTAGCTTCGTTTGAATTGTCTGACCCGGTTCGACCCAAAATAAAACCAGGTTCAGACATGAATTTTTCGTCCGAATTTTGACATTGACCGAATTTGACCGACTCGAATATATCCAGACCTGAATTTTTGTCGATGTTAGTCACAAATCTAATAATGATTTTTTTACGTTAATTTACTTTAACAAAAACAATATGCTAATGCACCATAAATTATGTTCAAAGAGTAGTCAAATTTCACAACATACAAATTTGAATACTCTGAAATATATTCGAAAAAACCTGGGATGGCTTGGGATTCACTAGCTTGGTGAATCAGGAGACAATCAAGGCCTACGATCAATGGTAATAACCCCTCACTATTCTGCAACATATTCTATACTTCACAACGACACTTTTTATACACTCATTGCCTCAACAATGCAATTTATTACGTACACCTGGAACATATGCTCAAAATATTACGATTATTCACTCTTATTACTATAGTTGTTCATTCTTGTTATTGTGTTGCAGTCGTTCTATGAGTATTTTCAAATCAACTGTTCGGACCCTAGCCCACTTTGACAAGAAGAATTGCTCCGAATTGGAAGGCATCTGGATCTACATAATGACTCTCTTGTTTAACACTAATCGCGTATAAAGTATTCAGATCATTCTCGATCTCTAGGATGAATCGTGTAGAGGGGGTCTCGGGTGTCCAAGCGAGTTCAGATCAACCATATCCACCTGACGAATTCTGACAGTTTCCTTGGCTTCATATTCATTCACATTTGCCCCCTTCAAGAATGTTGAGTACCAACTTTGTGACTGCCTTGGATATCTACTCAAATTCGGATCACTGAAATTCACAAAGTATAAACCAAAGGTCCTGCTGTAGCCTGACAACACTTCATACAAATCCACGAATGACCAAACGAAGTACCCTTTTGCGTTCGATCCATTTCTGCAAACATTAAGATAAGATATCGACAAATGATCGAGCACAACTACGTATCACTTCATTTTTATTAAGTGATGTTATTCTTACTTACTTACCTCACAGAATCTAGCACGCCTCGAATGTGACTCTTCAAATATTCCACCCTCAACGAGTCATTTACAATCGAGTAATCTAACCGCTGACCTGAAAACAAGTACCATTCAGAAGACTGTGAATCAGTGATTGATGCATATGTGTTGGAATTGAAATAGGAAGAAGAAGAAGAACCGTTTTCGTGTATGTAAATAGGAGGATTGTCGTAAACTTGTTTGAAGTGCTCCAATACTCCTTGTAGAGGCCATGCTGCAGTAGGATACGGACCCTAAGACAACAAAAATAGAATTGTAACTCAAATTCTATGACTTGGACATAAGGCAATAACTTCGAGCCTCACCATAGCTTGCGGTGCAGTGTCATTGAAATCTGCAATAGAGTAATGATTAATCAGCCGTGGACAGAAATATCTCAAGTTTTGGTATACGCAAAAGTTTTGACTAGATAAATTTAACAGAAAACATAATATTATCGAAATCGAAGACATACATTTCCATTGAACAGCCATGTCAGCGTAATAATCTCTTGTCTCTGTCGTGAGGCTTTTCGCATTGTCTTTGACCCCGACACCAGTGTAAAGATTAATCCCAATAAAATCAAATGACCCCTTCACCAACTCAGATTCATTTTGGGTGAAAACAGGTAGCCTTGCGCCCACATTCATCTTCATTATTTCGGGATAATCTCCATACATCAAAGGATGCATGAACCTAAAATAGAAGCGTAAGTAATCACAAATTAGCACAGAAAACAAAGAGATGGAATTCAATGTCAACAGAAATCTGTATTTGGGGATGGAATATATATACCAGCCAATGAAGAATTCGTAACTTCTCCTGGTTGCGGTTTCATCTTCAGTGGTGTTCGTGAAAGGGACGAAATGGACTCCATACAGACTGAAACCAAGCAACCCATGCTGTTTGGCCTACATCCAACTCCATTAAAGACAATGACAACCATGAGCATTTTCACATACACATATATCGTTGTGTTACAAGTTGTCCAAGTATTATGTAGAATACAGTCCCGGATCCATTTAGAACTCGATCCTGATTTTAGGATCAAGTCACCGGAAATGGATCTGGATCGGGGTACCCAGTTTGAAAACACACTATCACTGTACAAATTTTTTATACTTATGCTGGCAAAAGGTATGCTTGACACACACCTGATACTTTTCCTTGTACAGCCTTGCCGCTGATGCATGAGCCAATAACACATTGTGAGCGGCAACATACGGCTCAATTGTGGAGTTTCCTGCAGTACAATTCCTTCCAAAAGGGGAGGAGCATCTCCCTGGGGGTGCATCCCCCGCATCGTAACCACCAATCACGAATACATTAGCCTCATTGATTGTGGTCCAGTACAGAACCCTATCACCAAACTCCCTAAAGCAAACATCTGCGTATGCTGTGAAGTCTTTGCTGTCACACATGAATGCCAATATATTGATCGATGTTAAGCAGGAAACTTGTCGATGTAAATGTCATGCATCATGCTCGAAGATGATAGATAATTTTACCCAATTCGAAAAGAAAGTAGAATGTGCAAAGAAAACCAAGTAAAATTTGAGATATACTCATATACATACACGATACTTGAGTTGAGTAAACCTCCATACTCATCCTCCAGTGCTTGGGGCACATCTAGGTGCATTAATGTAGCATGAGGCTGAATTCCTAAAGAAATTATGCTCACAGGAAGATCAAATTAGCTATGACAGTGGAAAAGTAAAACTCTCGAACTAGTACTAGTATTACAATTTTTGTGCTCGTGTCATTGAAAGATCTAGATCAAGATATGATACCATGAGCGATGAGTTCATCAATGAGGTTATTGTAATATTCTAAACCCTTGGGATTTATGCGCCCTCTGCCATCTGAAAACAAGAAATTAGGAGACATTATAAGTCACAAGCTAGCTTCAAGTAACTTCGTAATCTGAGAGGTGGGTATATAATACCAGGTATTAGTCTGGACCAAGAAATGGAGAATCGATAAGCCTCCAACCCTGTTTCTGCCATGAGGCGAACATCTTCCTAGACGGACGAGATAGATCCATACTAATTAGTAGGAAATATAGATTGTAATAATAGACTAAGTAAAATGTCTTATTAAACACTAGATCATTTGCTTCTTTTCCATGTAGTAGTAGGGCGCGAATGATTTTCAAATCTTAGGTATACTAGAACTAGCTAGTCTGTCTAAATTACAAAATTTAGGGGTAAGACTGCTACGTCCAACCCCTCCTTACGAAAGTACCGGTTTTGGTTTTTGGTTTTATCAGGCAATATAGAACAGCAAAGTAAACATACCAATTAATGCAGTGGCAGGATTATGAGAATGATGCAGTAATGAGAAAATGAGTAGAGTAGGAATGAAAATGGATTCTGAATTACCTTATATTTGTGATACCCATCAGATGCTACATCTCCATTACCAAATGAAGCACCTGTAAGTTGAGTTGAGTTGAGTGTATTAACACATTTACAGAATGCTACTGTAGTTGAAAACCCCAATTTTCTAAAAACCGAGTCTTAGACATAAATTTCTCGTCCGAATTTTGACATTGACGGAATTCGTCCTACCCGAACCCGAGTTTTTGGCAGTGCTAAATTTAGTGTATAACGAATATAAGTGGAATTCAGAAGCACACAGTTAGAAAAGTTGAGTTGGGTAAAACTAAAACCCAGTCCTTAATAAGTTGAGATGATAATGGAATGAAATTTAAGAATTGTATGAAACGCTGCCATAAAATTGGAAAATATGCAGAAGAAATTAATTAGGAGAGAAACTGACGAAAATGAGCAAAAGTATCAAAGATGCTGGGTTTCCTTCCATCCTCAAACGCTGCTCCCTCCACCTATCATACTTTCGAATGAACATATAAACACAAATTGCAGAAAAAGAATGGGAAGACGATGGAGATGATGATGAAGATGATGATGATGACGATGGATGACCTGATAAGAAGAAGTGGATGATCCAAAAACGAAATCGGGAGGAAAATCATGGCGGGTGTAGTGATGGGCTCCAACGGCTAGTTTTCCCGGTGGATTTGAAAAGAGAAAGAGAGTGATTAGGAAAGAGAAAGAAGCAAAAATTGCTGTTGTTAGTCTCGCCATTTGTGCACCCAATTTCTATCCTTGCTGCTCAAGACATTTTTCACCAACTCCACAGAATTTAGCATGTCTGTCTTTTTCTTTTTCTTTTGGCTGTGCTAATCTTAACTGGAAATTAACTGGAAATTAAGGCAACCAATCACATGGGGGCAAAAAGTCACTTTATATCTCTAATAAAAATGGCTCAACCTTTCAAAAATACCCCTATTTTAATACTCCTTCCGTTCCGCATATATTATTTGTCTTTTTTCATTCTTTAATTAATAATTTCTCATATAATATCTTACTAATAATTATAAAAAAAAATTGTAATATTATATTTTTAGAATAGTATTTTTTTATTATAAATCTAATGATAGTAATTTTATTTAACAAATCATTGTATATATTGAGAAATTTGTGGTCAAAATTTTTTTAATTTAATTACACAATTTCCAAAGATGACAAACAATATGGAACGGAGGTAATATTTCGTATTTTTCATACAGTTGTCAATTGTTATTTTAACTAATTTTTTTATCTAAAATAATTATTGCCTTATAATTTGAATGCAATTTTTTTAAACTAATTATTTTTGTTTCTATTAATTTTTTTGATATAAAGATAAAAAGTTAGACAAAGAAATACATAAAAGTAATTTAATACTAACATTTCACAACTTCTCCTGCAAAATACTTGACAGGAAGAGAGTCCACCAGTACCTTGAAAGGTAAGTGGAAGCTAATCTGGGTAGCCATGGCTGCCTGAGGGTTAAACATTTTATCTGAAGATTGTGTTGAGATATGAGTGTTATAGTCTAAAACTATTATTGGGTTCACAACTATCTGGCTAATCTTCTAATTGAGATGGTTCCACATGATAAGAGGTCTTAGATTCAAAGGAGCTTTTACAACATTCACACATCAAACCCAAAAGTCATTCGCATGAAATAGTGTCTTAGATTGTAAAATTATTATTAAACATTTAAACCTCCAACCATTAACTTAAATTTTTTATTGAGATAAAAGTTGAGTCGAGATGCCCAAAATGTAAGGAAGAGTATAAAACAGCGTGTATTTGAGAAGAATGCTATCTTTTAAGTAACGATGTGTTTTGGTGTTTTCCCTCAAAGAAAAGGATATTTCAACAACTTATTTCAGGAGCTAATTGAGGATATTTCTCATTAACTGTTAATTTTTCTCTAATCCTTAATGACACCTATATGATAAACCTAAACTAGATGACCTCAGTCCTCCGACTCTCAAAGTTGTGAGTGGCAGATTTAGGTCTTCAGGTCTTCTAAGAGTGACCAATACACTTTTATATTCATCCAATTCACATAAAATTCATAATTTTTGAATTATTGATTTTTTTTTATGTTACCGGTGGTCGTGACCACCCATAGCCATGCTTGTAATCCGCCCTATGTCACAAGATTAGGTTAATCCCATGCATCTTAGCCCTAGTCCAAATCAGTGAATTGATCCAATCCAATGGAAGTTTTCCAATAGACTTTGCTTGTTTATGGAAAGGCAAACTTAGGGGCATATTGACAACCCAATACAACTGACAAGACTTGTAACTCAGGAGCTAAAATTTGGAGCAACCTATAGTTACCCAAATTGGGCAACACATTCAACCATACCAATTACCAAATAACTACAAGTCATGCTACTGTGAAACCGGGCGTGTTGCAAAGTTGTTAGACTCGTGATCCTAGTTATAATCCATGGGGTAATTAGGATCAAAATAAACTCATATAGGATCATGAATTGTGATCCTAGTTATAATCCAGATCGGGATTTTAATAATTATGGCAATAAACTCATATAGGATCATGAATTGTGATGCTAGTTATAATCCAGATCGGGATTTTAATAATTATGGCATGCTGTATAATAATTTCAGCAGTTCATGAACTACGGGCTTGAAAGTATCAGCAACCCACAATATTCTTCCAAAGTTTTCCTGAATCTAAAGGACACAACTAGCCCAAACGAGCACCATAAACTTACTAGGTACAACATATTCCATTTATAATCCAAAAATCTTCATCCCGCAAAACTGAGATCAAAAATCCTCATGCATGTATGTAATTTTGCCTCACAAAATCAACTTTTCCAGTGCCAATGAATGTCATATTCCTCTACGAACCTTCCAATTCAGGATGTCGCGTCTTATGAAGATGCATGTTGCAGGAGCTCAGGCTGATGATGCAAACTAATATGCCCCGTATCCTTGGGACTGTTTCTGAAAACAGTAAGAATGTCTTCTTCCTTGACAGCGGTAATTTCCCCCTTCAAAAACTTGGAGTACCAACGTTGAGACAGTTTAGGGTACCTCGTCAGATTCGGATCACTGAAATTGATGTAATACAGACCGAGGCTCTTCTGGTAGCCGTATAAGAGCTCGAATGAGTCGAGGAATGACCAAACAAAGTAACCCTTTGTATTGCACCCGTTCCTACATAAACATTTTAGAAAACATGATTGAGCTCACCAGTGAATATCGAGTTTTACAGGGCAGTAATAGTCAGGGACTTTGTTAGAGTATAAAACCATTCCTGGGACTTCAACCATCAGCTTAAGCTTTTGGTTGAGATGGTTCCACATGATATCAAAGCCAGACCGATAAACAAGAGGTCTCAGGTTTGAATCTTAGCACCCCCCATATTCAGTTGCGCAAGACAAAGAGGGTCTTTACAGCATCCACGCTTCAAGCCCAAAGAGTCCATTCCTGGGGCTTCAACCATCAGCTTAAGCTTTTGGTTGAGATGGTTCCACAGACTTGAACTGATATTATCTTACCTGACAGCATCGAGCACACCCCCAATGTGACCCTGCAAATACTCCATCCTCAACCTGTCATTTACGCCTATCTTTTGTTCTGTCACCTCACCTGCAAGCCAAACCCATTTTAGGTCAAATCGATTTGGGATTTCACGACATTTGAACAAGTTATGTACATTATGCACAAGAGAGAGCGAGTGGGTGAACCGTTTTCATGAATATAAACAGGTGGGTTGCCATAATCTTGCTTGAAAAGCTCGAGTACTCCTTGCAAACCCCATGGGATATTAGGAAATGGTTTCTACAAGACCAAAGCGAAATCTTAGATGTGAAGAAACTTAAATACATATTACTTACAAGTCAATTGAACTTAATCTATTACTCACCTGTCCTATTGGTGCACTCCCATTGATCGCTGCAATCAGTTAACTCAAAGTTAGCCTTGTCATATCATAAACTAATCTCTAGACATGGAAACATGTTCGGATTTATCTCAATAGCTATTACATGCACTTAGAGCATGTGCTCCACGTGGGTATGAGTAAACAATTATGTTATTGGGAGTGAACAAAGGATAGGTATGAGTGAACAATTAATATTGAGAGTGGAAAACAGGTAAGTATGAGTGAACAATTATACTATTGAAAGTGAACAATGACCATATTTGGAGCATATGATCCAGGAGCATGTAATAAATTGCAGATTTATCGTGAGATCATTTTAAGGTTGGATCAGTTCAAAGCAGTCTAATATAGTGATTTTGATGGATATTTTAACCAATCAATCAATGTCCTGTATAAAGCTTCTACTCAATGACCAAAGAAGTTGAAATAGGAAATGTAAGACTTACATATCCATTGCACCGCCATATCGTTTATGTAAGATATTGGCTTCGTCATGAGGGTGGTGGAATCGTCTTTGCACAAGACGATGGTGTAATAATTCAATCCGATAAAATCGGATGACCCCTTCACCAACTCAGATTCTTTTGTGGTAAAAACCGGAAGTCTGCTTCCCGCGATACTCTTCATTATCTTGGGATAATCTCCAGATATCAAGGGAAGCATGCACCTAATTAACCCCCAGAAATTAAACCAAAAACACTGACATACACCGCAAGAAAAACAACTTAATGTGCACTTTGAAATTCACCAGCCAATGAAGAAATCACGCGCTCTTTGTGCAGCAATTACATCCTCTCTTCTGTTCGAGAATGGGATAAAATGAAAGGCATACATACTGAACCCGATGGATCCACGCTGTTTGGCCTGCATTCAGATGGGAAAACACCACAAAGTTGCAGTGTAGAATACCCGAAATATTTGGACTCGTTACCAACTAACCTGATACTTCTCCCTGTAAAGCTTTGCTGCTGATGCATGAGCTAACAGCACATTGTGAGTAGCAATATATGGCTCTGTCGATGAATTTCCTACAGTACAATTGAATCGGGCGACGGGATTGCATCTGTTAGGGGGTGAATCCCCGTTGTTGTAGCCACCAACAACAAATAAATTAGCCTCGTTGATGGTGGTCCAATACTGAACCCTATCACCGAATTCTCTAAAGCAAACATCTGCATATGCTGTGAAATCTTCTCTGCATGTATAAACATACCCAAAACATTCTGACGTCATTTCTATCTGGGTATAGTTATATGGAACTTCAAAGGGATAAATACATACATGATTCTCCGATTCAAAAATCCCAGATATTCATCCTCAAGTGTCTGGGGTACATCCTGGTGCAATAATGTGACATGAGGTTGGATTCCTGCAACCCATGTTGAACATCAAGGATGCACCAATACAACGCAAATACTAGCATATATTGTATACATTACCCACACTATGATTGCATCAATAAAAACATACCATTGCTGATAAGTTCATTAATCAGGTTGTTGTAGTATTCCAGACCCTTGGGGTTAATTTGTCCTCTTCCGTCTGCAAAACGAAAAATTGTACAGACAAGTTTTAGTCTTCTAATAATAGCATGCTCTTTTCAATCTATCATTAGCTTTCATTGCTGCTTGTCACCTATGCTACTCCGACTCTTCATATAATCATATTCCATGCCGTACCCGTGTCGGTCCCTTGATACCCGGACAAGGATACGACTCTTGACACTTCAAATTACAGTAAAATTGTGCAAATTTTCTTTAAAATACCCGAGTCCGACACCCATATCCATGTCTGATATGGACATTCATACCCGAGTCAGAGTAACATAGCTTGTCACTGAAACATGCTGATTAATGCTGGCTTAAGTTGAATTGGTTTATATTATTAGACACAAAAATGCAATGAATATGCTGCTTAACTGTACTGAACTATACTGAATGCTCCCCATAATTACTCTATGAGCTATGATAAATTGAAAAAGAAGAACATGTACTTGCATATTCATAACATGTCAGCATTTAAACCAGGTACAAATATGATATGAGACACTTCTTAACAGTCTAACAGACAAGGACACGCGGAAAATATGCCTAACGGATAAGATTTAATTTGATTATTAATCATAACTATCAGCAAAAATAGAGTCAGAAATTGTAATAAAGAGTGTCTTGGAGCAAGACTCATACCGGGTATCAATCTGGACCAGGAGATTGAGAACCGGTATGCATCAAGTCCAGTTTCAACCATGAGTCGAACATCTTCCTTGTATTTGTGATACTCATCAGCTGCCACATCTCCAGTTCCATGCAGAAACCCTGAAAACAGATTCTCCTTTTCACATTTCTGACCACATTCAAACAAATACAAAGTTCAAAAGCAAAGAAAACATGAGGAATTACCAGTATGAGCAAAGGTGTCAAAGATGCTAGCTTTCCTTCCATCTTCAAAGGCTGCTCCTTCCACCTATGAACCCACATACAACCCACCAAATAGTTTCCAAATCAAACAAATCCAAACAAAACCCAGTGAAGAAATACAGAAAAGCATACACAGACACATACCTGATATGAAGAAGTACTTGACCCAAAAATGAAATCGGAAGGGAAGTCACTGCGGACATACTCTTTTGCCCCATTAACAGAAGAAGCAGCAGTTAGCAGTTGGTGATTTCCCGCCAAATTTAGCAGCATTAACCCCAGAAAATGAGGAAGAATGTGACGGAAGAAAGCTGCTTGAAGTCTCACCATTTTCAAGCAACCTCGCCCTGCTTTGTTTTGTTGTGCTTTGTTTTCTGTTTTGTGATTTTTGTGGATGTCAACAAATTAACACCTATACATTTCCTCCCAACATTAAAATATTGTTTTCCTTCTGACAACTCATTGGAACAACATTCTAGGTGCACTTTTAAATACTTCCTCGTTCCCATCCAATTAATTTTTCCCGATTACTTTTTCTTACTATCTTTGATATAATATTTTGATCATTAACTTTTACGTTTGTTCCCTCTGTTTTATATTAATTGTCATATATTTGACTATTATAGATAATTTCTTATATAATATTATATTAACAATTGTAATATTATACTTTTATATATGTTAGTATTTTTCATTACGAATTTAATGGTAGTAATATTCTTTAACAAAACATTATATATTGAGAAATTTATGGTCAAAATTTTTAATATTTGACTGCACAATTTTTAAATAAGACAATTAATATCAAACGGAGCAAGTAATAATATTGTATTCAGGTAAAAGTGTTTTTCATCACAAATCTAATGGTGACAATCTTATACTAACTCAACATATAATTTGATAAATTAACAGTCAAAATTTAAAATATTTGACTTAATTAATCAAACTTGGACAATTTACTTGGGAATGAGGGAGTAATAAAATACTAAAGATAGGATTTTATTTTTTTTAGAATTATGTAAGGTTTGAATTGGATTGGATTGGATTGAAAAGAGTTACCAATCCAAAAAAAAAAACAGGATCTACTTCCTCCGTCCCATATTGTTTGTCCATCCAACTATATTTAAAAGTCCAATGGTCATAGGAAATGGGGTGAAAAATGTGTAATGTACCAGAATTGCCGTTACTTTTCTCATGTGAAAAAAAATAAAAAAAAATAAGAGTATTTATTAGGCGTATAATAGAAATCACAATCATTGAAATTATAAAATGGACAAACATTTTGGGACAAGGGAGTTAGGTAGATGGACAAACAATTTAGGACGGAGGTAGTAATTAGTTAAGTTGCACGTAGCACATTGTAGCAGCAGCAACATTTATGTGGGTTTAATGAAAACACATGAGGGTGTTACTATTTTTAATATTTAATCAAAACATTGCAGCAGCAGCAGCAACATTGGAATCCAAGTTATCCAACTGTAGACTAACTTTTTGTAAATATTTAATCAAAACACATGAGGGTTTTACTATATATTATGTCGTATGATCTATTTTTTTATGTGTTAAAAGTAATTTGTCAAGGTAAGATTTGGGGTTAATTTACTGCTAGGAATCTGGTCAAAGTGGAATCAGACTGTGACTCCAAAATCTGGCATGACCACGTACAAATGGTGACAATTCAATAAGTGAGGTGCCAGATTAATTAGTTAATTAACTCGTGACACAGAAGGCGACACATACCTAGCAGTAGATCAGTATAGATACTCTATTGATTTCCTTCACACTACGCCCCTTGTTACCACAATTCATCATATTATTTAATATTTTTTTTCATATTTTTTTATATTATACCACACTTTACCATAATCATTATTAATATATCTCCTAGTTTTTGTCTCTCCTTGCTTTTCTCATCTACTTTTCACATTCTCTCTTTTCACCTACCACATCAACCACATTTTCCACAAATTTTACCATATCCCTCCACACTTTACGACATTTCCATTATTTCACCATACGCACCATTTCCGTATTTACCAACCGCACAAAAGAACAGGGCTTACACAGGATAGATTAGTAATAGTATAGATACTCGGATAAGTTTTTTTCACCTGATAATTTTTACCATTATTTTAGTTCATCAAAATAATCTGAGCGAAAATGAATCTCCAACACTACTAAAAATGCAGGTTCTGATCAAATTTTAATTCACCAATATATATTACATTCATCTATAACATGTGTGATGGAGACTATCCAACATCAGTCATAGCAGTGGTGCAAGCAAAGACAAGGAGAATCAAGACAGAGAAAGAAGGTGATTCAAAGAACAAAGAAGACGAGCAACTTCTACATAATCTTCATCACCAGAGACTTCACCAAAGATTTTCAAAGAAGATTAGGAATGCAAGCCTTGTCAGTGCAACTCAACAGCTGCAGGAGCAATTCCAGCAGAAACAATAGGCTTCCAACATCAGCAGCAGACTAAGGAGATTACAATAGCCACCAGCCCACCAACAGCATCCACCCAAGCTTGTTACACCTTAGTGAAGCAAGTCTTGGCCAGCACAGCCATCCATTCCACCAGCATTGGCCATTCAGGTCAAATTCAGTTCCCAGTTACATCAGTCCAAGCAACCATCTTTCTCAATTCTGTATCTCTGAATTGAGGAAGATTCAGCAAAGGTTTCTTTGGAGATTTTTGTTCCTTGTCATGCATTTTCCAAGACCAAGCCAAGTCTCAGCATGATCGAGCAAGATTTCATTAAGTTATAAGTACCAGAACAAGGCTTCCTATAATGTTTATTTTTATCAGTTTTTGCAGAACCCAAGTTCTGGGCTAAGTTATTTTGTTACAGCTTCAATGAGGGTTGTTTTAGTATTTTCCCATCCTCCTTAAGCTGTTGAGATTACATCCAACTTAAGAAATGCTCGGGAAAATTACTATGGTAACTTAGAAATTACCCTCCCAGCTAGGATAGGTTCTGATTGGCTTATTTTGCCAACTTTTGAGTTTTGGTCCAATCATAAGCCAGCAATGTATTTTCCTTTATTTCCTTATGTATCCGGATTGTATTAGTTAGAATAGGATGTAATATGACGTATTTGTTTAGTTTTAGCAAGTTTAGTAAGGGAGATTAGCAGGTTTCTTATAATTAAGAGCCTCTAATCAAACTGATTAGGATTAGCTATATATAGTTTGTATCCAGCAGCTTGAGAACTCAATCAGTGATATTTTCAATAGCATCTTGAGTGCCTTAGTTGAGCCTCTCGTTTGTGAGTGTCAGCAAATTCTCATTTGGTTGAATCTACTTCAGTATCTAGGATTGGCATTCCTAGTGGTACGTGTAGAGCTTTATTGCTTATGTGGTGGTGTGTCTGTATCCACTAAGGTAATCAAGTCTTTGCCCTTGTGTTTCAGTCTATGGTGTGTCTGTAATAGAGTGAATACAAGTCTATCCTTTTCATTCCTTATCGGTATGTCATACATTCCAGGCTTCTAGCTAATTGCATTCAATTAGCTTTGTTTTAAGTCATCAGCAGTGTGTGTGTGATTCTGTGTGATGTATTGTGAGGTCAATACTCTGATCTTGTGACCTTGCATACATCAATGTGCCTCAAATATTTGGGAATAACACAAACAGAGTGAACATTTATAATATTAATAAGAATAAACAACTTAATATATGTGAGGGAACAATCGTAATATTATGAACTATATGCTTTAAGTGCACCTAACAAATTAGAATATGATGGAATTGGCACTATCCTACAGTTGTCACTTGTCGACTACATTCGCTTGAAGTACGCTGGCTTAATCCCGTTAATGGGTCCCTGTAATAAGAAGATTGTACATTAATTGAAAAATAAAAGGAAATTCCTAAGATTTTTTTTTTATCATTAGAAGTCAACAGGCTAAAAGCATCTATTCGCCAAAAACAACAAAAACAGCAGAGGCAAACTGCCAAAAACAACAAAAGCATAAAGCTATATAACCAAGAGAACCCAAACAAGCATCAAAACAACAGCTAAAAAACCACCCAAAGGAATTCCTAAGAGTTTTAAGTACCTCATTCTAAAGGGAAATTGGAATCTAATAAACCAACCTTTGAGGGTCCTTTGAAATAACGAACCAACCTTGCAAGCTAATTTACAACGAACCCACCTTAACATGTTAATTTTTCTAACGAACCTCCGGCGAGTCCCACAAGCCGAAAAGCTGACGTGACGGTGTTTTAGCCAAAGAAAAGAAGAAAAAATTTGTTGAATTGGATTAAATAAATCAACTTTTTCTTTTTTTTAAAATCCACCTCAATCCCCCTTTTTATTTCTCTCTATCACCCCAGCCCCCCCCCCCCACCCAACCCCCCAACCCATCCCCCCCAAACCCCACCCTCTCACCACCGCCACCCTCACCACCGCCGCCACCACCACCATCACCATCATCATCATCACCACCATCCTCCATCATCATCATCATCACCACCACCACCACCACCACCACCATCACCATCATCATCATCACCGCCATCCTCCATCTGCTGCCACTGCCGCCAGCCACTAATCGGTCACCGCCAGCAACCACTCCTCTTCCAGCAGCCAACCGCCCTCCTCCTCCTCCTCTCTCTCTCTCTCTCTCTCTCTCTCTCTCTCTCTCTCTCTCTCTCTCTCTCTCTCTCTCGATGCCCTACTTGCACCGCCACCTTGACCATCGCCACCACTCTCTCTCTCTGTTCTCTATCTCGATGCCCTGCTTGCACCGCCACCTTGACCCGCCACCACCGCGGGCTACGATCGGCGCGCCACCAGACGCCATCTCCGCCGTCTTCGCATGCCCGGAAGCCATCGGCCGCCACCCAGACACGAAGGAGGTCACAGAATGGAGTTGTGTCACTAACTCGATAACCGCCCGCCACCGCAACCCCAAGCCGCTGCCAACGCCCTCCAACCACCGCTGGCAGTGGAGGTGGTGGTGGTAGTGGTGAGGGTGACGATGATGATGGCGACAACGATGGTGATGATGGTGATGGTGATGATGATGATAATGATGGTGGTGGTGGAGGTGGAGGTGGTGGCGGTGGTGGTGGCGGTGGCGGTGGCGGTGGCGGCGGTGGTGAGGGTGGTTGAAAGAGAGGGTGAGAGAGTGGGGGTTGGGGGGGATGGGTCGGGGGGATAGGTGGGGGGGGCTGGGGTGATAGAGAAAGAGACAGGAGAGAGAGAAATAAAAAGGGGGATTGAGGTGGGGTTTTAAAAAAAAAAAAGAAAAAGTTGATTTATTTAATCCAACTTAGCAAAAAAAAATCCTTTTTTTTTTGTTAAAACACCGCCACGTCAGCTTTCCGGCCCGTGGGACTCGCCGGAGGTTCGTTAGAAAAATTAACATGTTAAGGTGGGTTCGTTGTAAATTAGCTTGCAAGGTTGGTTCGTTATTTCAAAGGACCCTCAAAGGTTGGTTTATTAGATTCCAATTTCCCCATTCTAAACCTACCCACTAACGTAGACTCGTAGCACACTCCCTAGCGTGGTAGCTTGCAGGTAGGCCTGGGAAATGGAATGGATAATAGTCGGCGCGGAAAAATGGGTATTCAAATTCAGGTTTAGAATTGGTAGGTCCAGTGAATTTGGATTTGAATCAATTGAAATTCAGACCAGATTCAAAATTAGGATCCAATTAAAACTGGATCCTAACATCTAGGATCCACGTTCGGATTCACTTCAAAGTCCAGACGCTAGAACTAATCTTAATCCTCCACACAAACGACAAGATTGACTTTCACAAAATAATAATAAAATATTACCATATTATTAGGGAAGGCAAAATTTTGACCGGCCCAATAATTCGGTTTTGACCAACCATGGAAAAACCAAGTATGGTCACCAAAAATATGTCCGAATTTTAAAATTGGTCAATCGATCATTGTCCCAATTATAAAAGGGTCCATCTGTTCGAATTCTGGGGGAAATCTGGATTTGGTCATTTCAAACGGTCAAACATTGTCGAGACCCCTTTTGTCAGTGAATTTGGGTTGGCTTTTAAATTCACTTTATGTACATTCGGATATCGAATAATTCATACATTGCATAATAGGACGATGTTCGTTCATTCCAACACCAAAAGTATAAACTTGTCTCATATATAATTCGATAATCAGATCCGAATTCAGGTTCAGGTATTGCTTTAGGGTCCGATTAATAGGATTGTGACTGAATGGTCGTTATGACAGAACCCAAAATTATCCAAACCAAATTTTTACTGGCCTACATATTACTAAGAAAATTACCCCCATATTTGTCAAATAAAAAGGATGTATTATTGACAAAAAAAAAAAACTACATGATTAACATCCAAAACCCCTCCAGCCAAAAGCAAATCATATCATTCCATCAAAAACTCATTAAAAGTTGGAGAATCCATCTAGCAGATAAAATGCAAATTACAACTTGTCAACAGCAAGGCACCAAGAAGTAGGGGTGAACGGTTCCAAAATCGAAACCTGATCAAAACTTGTCAACAGCTAAGGGTAAGGTTTTTAAAATTGCTACCCTAAACCGAAACCTGTTCACTTTCCGAGTATTTGGAATCAAAAACCTAGAACGGACAACTACACAGAACATAAAATCTAATTTTAATATAAATAAATAAATAAATAAATAAATAAATAAAACTACTAAAATGAATACATTATTCAAACTGATTGTTATTCTTCAATTTTTATTATCAATCCTAAAATCAAATGTAGCATTGTAACCATAATAATTAGATGGTACAATGTAGTTGGCGCTAAAATAAAAATTAGTATTCTTTTTAAAAAAATGTGTAGAAAATAAAATTTTCATAATTACAAATACCGTAAAACCGAAACCTGAACCAGAAACAAGGGTAAGGATCCTAAAAGTTAAAAACATGCCGTAAAGATAAGGGTAGGTTTCAATTTTTTATGGCGAAGCACCCGAAACTGCTCACCCCCTAACAAGGTCAATACATTAGACACCCACAAGAAAAACCAAAATTGATGCCCAGTCGGGGGCATCCAAACATGACAGATGAGCCCATAAATCACAATTAACCATCTCTACCAGAGTCAACTGTGTCATTGCTAAACAATCTCCAAAAAGTTCATCACAGAGTAAAGTGAAACAGCAGCACCAGCAATCATCCAAAGTTCAAACGTTCAAAAGCCGGCTCAATCATAAAATAGCATTACAGTTGGTTGTTGTCAAAGTGATGGACAATGCGAACTTCTACAGAACAAATAAAAAGGTTGTGCTTAAAGCTTGGCTGCAGCTAGAAACTACTACATAATCATGGTTGGCGATTGCCATCACTTCCCGCCTCCCTCAACGACTTCATTTACCATCTTAAAAGGATTCGCAACAGCTATATAAGCTAGCAGACGGAAGGATTTCAACTGCAAAAACACCTCACTATGTAAATACACTGAAAACAGCACATAATCAAGAAGCCAAATAAGCATCACAGTGTAACTGCCATACCGTGAGAGACTCTTGCTCCTACTTCGGCTCCTCCTCGGGCTCTTACTTTTGCTGAGGCTACGGCTCCGGCTCTTGCTCCTGCTCCTGCGAGGGCTAGGACTAGGACTAGCCTTCTTCGGACTTCTGCTCGCATGCTTCTTACGCTGAAAATATAAGGCGAGAACAACATACCACAATCCAGTGACATAAATAACATAATCCTGCCAAAACCCTCAGAGAATATGCATTGCTGCTTGCCAATTGTGTTTCTCAATTCTCATCATATTGAAATAGTTCTTAAGACAGCAAAATTTCTGCGCCAAGGGCCAAAACATAGCTCCACACACATGTTCGACAATGAGATAGGGAATGGTAGTTTAACAAGTTTGCAATTTTAAAAAATGACAAAGGACAACTTTCGCTGAAAATATACTTACAGAAGGTATTGGTGATCTGGATCTTGATCGAGATCTGCAAAAGTTCCATAAACAATGCAATTTATTATCCACATGTCCTTCTCAACAACCTTTGAGACCTTGCCCAAAAGCCTTGATGCCTCTCGCACGTCAGTGTTACCACATTCATAGTCAAGAAGGGACAAAAAGAAAAACATGTTTAGCTTTGAACGGGGGAAAGATACAGGTCCTACCACATATGTAAGCATGGAAAAATTATTCTACAAGTATGAAACCTTTTAGTATGCTTCCATACTATAATTTAACGCATCAATAGACATGAAGAAGAGCACTCTTCCAGATTGAATGACCAAATCCACAGAATCCAGATAGCTCCAAAAATCCCACTAGCAATTAGTTCCCAGAATGTTCCAGCTTTAATATGCCAGTCCATGATCTTCTGTGTCCCCGATCTAGCACCCATGGACATGCGATGCTGAATGTATTAGAACAGACAGATCATGAAGGTATCCAAAGCTGCCACTCAAAGAAACAGCAGCATACCTCCACAACCAAAAGAGTTGTCATTTGAGACACATCCCATCCAGATCCTAAGTTGCAATGCCCATATCGCCGCAAATATCCAAATCTAAACAAACAAAGATGACTTTCGTATGTGAAAACTGACGGAGAAACAAGCAAAGCCTAGCCTAATTCCTACTCCATACCACAAAAAAAAAAGAAGTTGGGAAGCACAATAACAGAATGTTACACACAACACACACACCCACGCCCACCCCCAACCCAAAAAATAAATAAATAAACAAATAAGTAAATCTCTTTCCCGACCCTAAAAAATGAAAAAGAAAGGAGGAGTTGGAATGGGAAAAGCCTGAGCTGCTTAAGAGTGGCTCCTTCAGCCAACCTCATAGAATAATGATTGCACATCTCTCTAAACATACTCCCATATCATGAAAAGAATACTGTCCACACATGCATGCACAGGAAAGAAAATACGAGGATGAGCACATGCCAGGAACATTTTATGCCAATGAGGAAGCAAGTAGTTTCCACAGAATTGAAAAAACCAAATAGATGACACCCATACTCTTCACTACAACTATCTCCTTTTTGCAAATTCGAAAACTACATTTTAAAAGGACATTTGTGCTTTCAACTCTTCAACATTTGCAAATATACCCCACCAAAGTTAAAACTTAAGGCATATGATGGAGCAGAGAACACTGTGCGTAAAGCAGAACATCAACAGCTTTTAATTGGGGGGGGGGGGGGGAGGGGAATACAGTAATCATTTCCACCAAGGATCAATAAAACAAAGAATTCTATCTCTTTACACATCAGACACCAAATGGGTATCAACTCCTGGACAGGGTGTTCGAAACCTCAAGAAAGAACTGATAATGATGGAGGAACTTAGATATGGAAAGTGAAAATAGTGATTCTCCTAAGCAGCACATATGATGGAATACAAAATGCCATACCTTGACATAGAACGCGACTTTGATCTAGATTGAGAACGTGAAGAAACAGATCGTGAACGAGATTTAGCAGGTGAACGACGTGAGGTCTTTGCCTTCGGCGATTTGCTGCAAAACATGCGGTTCAAAACTTAAAAGTCCATAGATGTTGCAATCAAGTTACTGCAGATTATGCTATCAAATGGATGATGGAAATTACAAAACCTTCTACTCCTGCTCCTACTGTAACTACGACCACGGCTTCGGCTGCGGCTCCGGCTGCGACTGGGGCTGCGGCTGTAGCTTCTGCCCCTTGAATTAGGAGGACTACGACTGCCCTTATACTCTTTCACCTATGATTAACAAAAATGGAAAACTGAAGGAGGCAAAGTGCAGAATAATGCATGGAAAACAAAGATGTGATAATTGAAACCTACAACTTAACCACTATAGAGCCAACAAAGATGCAATTACACAACCATTCACATAAGAGTATTTAAAAGACAAAGGTATATTCAATGGATAATTAGGCCATACACGAACATAAGCCCGAGAGAAAGCATTGCGAAATTCTGAATCGTCCAGCTTCCTGATCTGTAGCACAGAAAGATTCAACAAGCTTAAGCAAAACACCCTTGAGATGGCTCATTATTGATCTCCAGATGACCACATAAAGAAAATCCAAGGCAAAATAGCTGAAAGATGGAGAAGCACAGGGAGAGAACTTACAGCATTTTTCATATCATCATAATTGGTGTAGTCCACAATCCCAGTTGTCCCTACAGAAACATCACCCAGATGAAAGATAACAATAGGTAAGAACAGGGTGGCTCTTCAGAGTCTCGCACATCAAATTCCATGAGGAGAACTGAGGATCCTTAAGTCCGGGCAGCATAGCATGAAGCAAGACAATCCATTTCATTACATTTTAACATAGCAAAGATTATGTTTGCATTCACTTTCTTTCCTAGCATATTGCTGTAAAATGAAGGATTTTAAATTCAAATGTTTACATTTTTTTCTCCCTCGGAAGAAGCCAAGTACCCCACAAGTAAGGACCCTTGATAAATTCTCATTAACATATTTAAAATAGATGTGCATCAATGGTAGTTATTCTTTATTGATAATATTCTTTAATCTCCACGTCCAATGTATCAAAAATGTATTGGTCATTTCTTATGGTTCCATCAAAAGGAAATGTTGCTCACACTTATTCAACTTCACAGGGGATAACACTTTCAGATATGTAAAGGGAAAGTCTCACCAGAAACAAGAGCTAAACAGAAAAAAGCAATGTTCCCTTGCCTGACATAAATAAACACTACTACGGCCCTATTTGTCAATTTAACCATTAGTTAGAGAACCAAGGTGCGCAATATTATAGCAAAAATAAAGCAAATAGACAAAAATGCCCTAGTAAAATCGATTGGAATTTGTATAAAGTTGAAGGCAGAATTCTTAACTAACAATATACATAATTTGTGTAAAGCTGAAGGGAGAATTCTAAAATAACATATATATATATATATATATATAGTTTATTAATTAGTGGTAAGTGACAATTAAAAAGGGAGAAGCAAATTAGTTTATTTGACAAAATATTAAGGATAGAACAAGAAACAGAGATTTGCATATAGTTCAACATGTTAATAAATGTAAGACTATAAATTATGAAAATTGTATGGACTCAGAAACAAGAATTACAACAGACACAATCATCTACAAAAACAAAAACAGTGTGGACCCATCAATAAATAGTTCAATAATCAAGGAAACAAGGCATAGAAAGGAAACAAGGAATTGAAATTATATCGAGTAAACAAGGCTTCTGAAAATATCTTACCTCTCCCATCACGGAAAACTTGGGAAAAGCAAACATCTCCTGCTTTACGCATGTGATCCTGAACAAATGTTTCAAATACAACCAAATCAAACATAGTTCATTCAAACAATAATCAAGGAAGACACGCACAGTTGCATGTATATGGACATGAGAAACAGGAACTGAAATATAGTAATCTAAGGAGACGTTTATACCTTCAAATCTTGCCAGGAAGCAGAAGACGGCAAACCAGTAACCACCACTGTCATGTCATACACAAGAAATTAACAAAAGACCAAGTAGTAAACCTAGCAAGAAATAGGAAGCTATGCTAGATTAAATACAAACCACGATACTCAGTATGTTTGGAAACACCACGGCGTCCCCCACTATGACTGCTATAGCGGTCAGTTGAGGAGGAGTGCCCACGACCACCATGCGCAAGCTCAACCTTTTGAAACATAAATTGAAAAAATAATCATAAACACAATTATTAGAGTACATAAAGCAATTAAGTACAGTCTGCATGTTCATAATTTTGACTAACCCGCAGACGATGACCATCAAAGTCATAGCCATCACGACCATCAATAGCATCTTGTGCATCACGAGCCTCCTCAAACTGAACCAAATTGCTAAACCTCAAATGTACATCATAAAACAACATACACAAAGAGAATAGCATATATCCAATCATCACGTGACCACAAGTTTTCAGCCCTTGTATCACATGATTATCAAAACATAAGAAAAACACACCTCAACAAACGCATAACCAGGAGGCCTTGGTGGTATCTTCAATTCGATGTGAGCAATAGGTCCATACTTCAATAAGAAATAAGTAAGCACGTAAGATTAGGCCCGTACAACTGACTACAGACAAATAAATAAACAAAAGCGAAACTGAAACTGAGACTGAAACTGAAACTGAAACGAAAAGGGCAGAATAAAAGGCATGTTGAGTAGATTTCCCCGAAACCATGGAGTATGGACATCACACAATTTAGTGCCCAAATGTCACGGGGTAGTCACTGTCCCCACCAGCCCACCCACTCCACACACAGACCGGAATACAATGACACTCATAACTGCAATCAGTGAGCGGCAAAGAAATCTCACATATTGTAACAAAGACTCGCATATATTTCAACATGTGAACAACTGTAAGTCCTTTCTTGCCATCCAGACAACAAAGTAATCAACCAGGGGGAAGAGGACAGCCAAAAACTGATTCTTAAGCAGAAAACAATGAGAGCAAATGTTGAGGTTCCTCCAGCTATCAACTACAACAGCTACCTCAGGAACCAATAATACATATAAAGCATTAATATTCCCAATAATCCACAAATAGACCACCAGTATGAGTAATTAACGGGAGGTAAACATTCTATGGGTCTCAAACATATCATAAAACTTCAACAGCTAACAATCTCCCTTTCAAAAACAACACAAGAAAGAACTTCAAACCAATCAACAAGTATAATCACACCCACTCAGATCTTTGATCAACTTGGGTGAAAAAGGGGCAAATATACCTTGTAGAACAAATCTTCAACTTCTCTCTCGCGAATATCCCCCGGAAGATTGCCAACATATAAAGTTCTTCGCGAGCTCATTGTCCCTGAAATTTATACCCCTCCACCATTAACACCGTCGTCAATCTCTTACCACCAACACCCGTAAAAATGCACCAAACCTCACGAGTGCACAAAACATCCATAGATCTCAATTCAGAATAAAGTAAAAACATAACCTAAACTCAAATTTGACCGATATGAGGCCCGAATTCAAAGTTGTTGAGGCTGAATGAAGCGAACGATTTACGGATACAAATAAACTCTAGTTTTGAAAAATTGAATGAAACTGGAAGGAGACGGAAAGAGATAACTTACCGGCAGTAGATCAGCGGCGGGAGTGACGACGGAGAGATGGAGGGAGCACAGCGGAGCGGCGGCTGTACTCTGAAGAAGACCCAGATATTTTTGAGGAAGGGATGAGTTATTTGGGATTGGGAGAAGAAGATATCTCATACCATCCACGCTTTCATCACTCCAGTAAGGAAAAAATATTAAATAAAAAGAAAGGGTTTTTTTCCCAAGAAGTCAATTTATCTGTGTAGTACCCACTCCATTCCATATTAACTGTCGTCTTTAAAAATTGTACAGTCAAATTTTAAAAATTTGATTATAAATTTTTCAATATATACAAAGAATTGTTATATTAAATTGCCACTATTGGATTTGTTAACGAAAATATTATCATAAAAATATAATATTGCGATTGTTAATCACATATTATATAATAAATTATCAAACAAAGAGTGATATTACAGACCGTGAAAGTCAAAATTATAACAATTAATATGGAACAGGAGGGAGTAGTTAACTGGGTTGTCCTACGATTTGCCTGTACTTAAAATATGTCTTACATGTATTCCTCTATTTCCCTTAATAAGAGATGTACTTATTCATATATAATTTTTTCACTCTATTTTCAAAGCACATTGATTTTGTAAAGTTAATTTATTTTACACTTAAAAAGGGATGCAGGGAGTATTAGTTAACGATAATGACATAAAGTTGTTAAAATTGGAATCCTATCTCGAATCCATGAGGTAGTTAGGATCGGAATTAACCTATGTAGAATCATATATCGTGTGTAAATAGTAGAATCGTATCGAGAATTTTTTATCATAAAATCGTAGGATTGTAGATCAGGATCGGGATTTTAATAAATATATAATGACAGTGATACAACATATACAACCAATACACCATACTATGCTATTTTACAATATTTTTAGCTAACTTACTTATGGGCAATATTTACTTCTTGTCTAAAAACCTTTTGTATCCTATATCCCTGAAAGTTCTGAAGACCTGCTGAATATTGCCAATTAAAGCATAACAAAACCGCCAACTTATGCTCGAATGCTAAAGAAAATTGATTGCTAGTTGTGAATTCGTGTAAGTATCAATGTACATGCAGCCAATCTCGTTAGCCACCTTCACTGCTAAATGAATCTCTTCAAGCTCCCGCTTGCATCGCAAGTGTAGCCCAAAATCTTTTACCTCCCCACGTATTCTGCAAAGTGTTCTTTGGTGTATGATAAAACCAGGTCGTTGCAGCTGATCCTGTTTTATTATTCCAAGGCTCCAAGCACTGCCTACTTCAAACATTCATGTGTCTTGTATATCTCTTTCTAGCCCATGCGAGGTTTCCTAGAGAGTTAATACCTGTCTCTGTTCACCTTTCCATGCACGATGGCATCGCAACCACTAATAGCCTTCCCTAAGTTTAGGTGGGAGCATAGTCTCTAGTATCTGCTGTGAAACCACTCTTGTTCCAGATTTTCCATAAGTTCAAAATTTTCATATAAAGGAGTTTGTTTATGTCGTGGTTGTTGTGTAACCATGTGTACTGGTGCGGCAAAGTTTGGCCCACTAGACCAGGTGAAGTCTTTGTGAAGATCGAAAGCGAAGACACTTTCATTAAGTAGTAATGTTTAGTTCAGCATCAGGAAATTTTTCAGATAGGAAATAGGAGTTCTAAAATTGAGAAACGCATGAATCACAACAACTTTTGCAGTTCTACGGGCAAGTGCATTTCTAGAACAACAGATGTAGGAGAAGACATCAGAGTTTCTAGAATGATGATACTCCTTGTTGCTTTTGTTAGTCTCTTCCTATACTGTCCTCGAAGACAATCATATCGTCAATCGCAAGGTTCACGTGTTGAAGTTGGAGATTTTTTGTAATGGTTACCCCGGGCCTAACCGCTTCCGCTTCCAGCTCGAGTACATCCGTTTTTGCCTCTGTGACATATGTTTCAGTTGCAATTCAGGTTACTTGAGACATCTCTTATAATTATTGTATTGTCCTCGAAGACTGTTGCATTGTCAATCTCAAGGATCACATGTTGAAGTTGGAGATCTCTTGTAATGATTGCCCGAGCCTAACCGCTTCCAACTTATCTACATCCATTTCTGCCTCCATGACATGTGTTTCAGCTGCAATCAGTTTACTTGAGGCATATCTTATAATTTCTTCCAGCCCATATTGACCCTCCTTGCTTTTTGTCGTGTCGACATTCACTTTGACTCAATTTACCAGTAGTGGTATTTATCATTCTAGTTGGACCCACGACTTCACCTTCACTTTACTTGTCCTATGGGCCTTAAGGAGTCAAGGTACCCGCAATGGTAGCAAATAACATATTTGACGACTTCCTCCCGATTTTGTATTATGTTTTCAAACACCCAAGCGTTTTTTGGCTCTCCAGACAGCCCAAGCAAAAGTGAACGCTAAGTCCCTTCCCTTCACGGACATCTTCCCACACACAGAGGTAATACACTCAAACACAAACATCTTCCCAAAAGCCATTGATAAGGACTTTGTTGGACACAAAGGTAATACACTTCATGATAAGGTCGACAAAGGAGGTGCAAAATACGATGTGAGCATCATGTCTCTAATGAACAACCACTTTACTCGACCATAGGCCTTGCTCATGTACAATTTAAGGGTCATATGACCCTTTTAAACAGTTTTGGGCCTTTTTCTTAGATAGTAAACATGCTCAACAAAAAAATCCAACATTATCAATAATAAGACGCCCCGACACTAAGGTGCATTAACTCTCATGGATAACATCAAGGAGTTTTTCATGTTGTTGGCCAAAGTCTTGGAAATCAGTTTATATACCACATTACACAGACTAATTGGCATAACTCAATAGTTTTTAGGGAGTTTTACTATTAGGAATCATGCAATGAAGTCTAGTTTACACACTCAATAAACTTACCATTAATATGAACATCAAGAATAGAAGTGCCAATTTCACAACCAATAATATGCTAATAGGATTGGAAAAAAAGTACAGGCCTACCATCCAAACTCAGTGATTTTGAAAGATGCATTTGATAAAGGACTTCCACAACCTCCTCTCCCATGAAGTGCTTCGCCACTGTCAAGTTCATCTCTTCAATTACCAAAGGTTTGACGAGTTGAATCACCAGTTGTGTGCCTGTGGCATCATCGGCTTTGAACAAGTGTTCAAAGTAACAAATAAACACCTCCTCAGTCTCCTCCCTCTATGCAATTATGACTGGGAGTATTTTAATGTACTTGTGCATCGCCACCGGAGAAAAGGTCTCTTCATAATCAATACCATGAATGTGAATGAAACCCTTAATTACTAGTCGATCCTTATAAATGCTAGGTTTACCGTCAATGTTTGTCTGTACCATAAAGATCCACTTGTTCCTGATGGCTCGCGCTCATTCAAGCAAGTCCACCAAGTTCCAAACTTGGTTTTGGTACATGGAGTCCATTTTGGATTTCATGGCCTTAAAATATTTCTTGGAATCCAGACTTTTCAAAGCTTACTCGTAGATGGTAGGTTCATCACTCTCCTAAAGTAATATGTTGGTGTCGGTGATGAGATAACCATATATATCAGGCTGACGCATCTTTTTACCCGACCTACGAAGGCTCATTTCCACAAGTTCCTTGTCCAATTAGCCCTCAACTCCTTGAGCCCAGTCTTCAACTCTTTTAGCCTCATCCATTTGATCCTCAGCTACTTGAACATCATCCTCCACTTGCTGACTTTTAGTAAGTGTTTATGTGAGAGTGGTAGGGGTGTGATGGATAAGATTAGTGGTTTGTGACTCTTGAAATTCATCACGTTCAATAATTTCTCTCATACTCTTCTCTTAGAGATAAACTTGACCTCTAAGAAGAAAGCATCCTGATACACAAATATTACGTTGTTCTCAGAATGATTGTGAAAGTAGTACCATTTGGTTTCTTTTGGGTAACCCATAGAGAAACTATTTACAGGTTTAGGTGCAAGCTTGTTGTTAGGTCAAACATTGACATACAAACCCTAAATCTTTAGAAAAGACAAATAAGGAACCTTTGTTCTTCATATCTCATATGATTTATTTTTAGCAGCTTTGGTTGGAAGTCTTATTCAAAATTAAGACGGGTAATTTCAAGAGCATGCCCCTACAACTAACTTGAAAATCCATATCAATCGCACCATATCCAATAGAATAAGATTCTTTCCTCTCGGACACACCATCAACCATGGTGTTCCAGGATGAGAGAGTTGTGAAACAATTTCACAATCTCCTAGATGATCAACGAGCACTTGAATCAAATATTCACCATCTTGATCCAATCGAATGGTTTGGATATTCTTGGCAAACTAATTTTGTACTTCATTCTGGAATTCTTCAAACGTTTTACAAGATTCAGATTTATGACGTATCGGATAGACATAACTATGTCTACTTTGATCATTAACAAAGAAATGAAGTATTTTCACCCACCTTTTGTACCGGTGCTCATAGGTCCCCATGCATCCAAATGTATGTCTCCTAATAGATCACTAGCACGCTCACCATTAAAAGGTGATTTGGTCCTCTTATCCATCAAATATTCGTTGCAAGCATTAAATGTTTGAAGTCAAAATTATCCAAAATGTATGCACAATGCAACATATGGATACATTTTGATTGATATGACTCTCATGACAAAGCTATAAGTAGGTTCTTGGTTTGAGTCATGAGTCTAACTCTTTTGCATGTGATGTGAAGAACAAGTTTATTTAAATTTAAAACATACAAATCATTCAATGGAATGTTTGTACTATAATAGATTTCATGATTGAAAATATTACATCAACCATTTCCAACTTCAAAGGAATAACCTTCCTTTTCTAAAATGGAAACAGAAATCAAGTTTTGACTTATTACAAAAACAAAATAATAAGTATTGAGTTAAAGTACAATCCCAGAAGGCAAAGATAGACTATAAGTCCATACGCAAACCACAACAACTCCTTGCCCTTTCCCTGCGTAGGCTGACTTCCCTTGTGGACCGTCCACTTTTCTTCGATCCTGCACATTTCCACAAATGTGAGTTTCATAGCCGGTATCCAAAACTTACAATGTAGAAATAATAAAGTTGATTTTAATCACATTCGTACCTGATTTTGCAATCACATTTTCAAACTCCAAGTCTTCCAGATAATTTGGCCAGATCCTCTTTCAGTGACCCTTGGCTTAAGCAACAACTTTACCTTTGCCTTTCCGATCAATCAGACATGTCTTGCCCTTGACATGTCTTTTAAAGCTTTCCCCCTTTTTGGCCACCAAGACATCATTGGTAGCCTTGGAGGCTGCCTTTATGTCTTAGTCAGCTGAAATGAGCACTTAGTCAGCTGAAACGAGCATCTCATGCAAGTTCATCAAGCTCTTCTCATGCCCTTACTTGATGTAGTTCATCCTAAAAGGATGAAACCCTCCACGCAACAAGCACGAGATGATGTTAGCAACTGAATCTTGGTCATAGGGGAAACCCAACCAACTCAATTTATCGAAGTGATTAATCATCTTCAACTAGACCTGACAATTCTCGACCCTACCCGCAAAAAACGAGTTTTGAACACGAAATTCCGACCCGGGACCCGAAAATGACCCAACCCAAAGAACCCGGTAAAAAACGGGTCAGGTTTGGGTTGACCCGTTGGGTCAGACACTTTAGTTTTAAGTGTTTTGTCTACTTTGGCCTTGTGCAAAAAAAATGGGTCCATTTCATGAAAATTAAGGCCCAAACGTAAAATATTGGGTGGTTTGGAAAGTTATGCGTAGAGAGAGACATACAAATGAAATAATCAAATAACAAATGACCAAAACAAAACCCTAACACTGTCACTCACTCACTCTTTCAGTAAACCCTCTAATTCCTGCAGTCCTGCCGCTCTCCTCTTTTTCAGTAAAATAGTGTATTATTGTCAAAGGTTAAAGTTCACTGCATTATTGTCCAATACCCTAAAAGTTTAGTATATTAGCATCCCAAAACCCTATATATTTCATAAGTACTGTTATTCGTGGATTGTTGACATAAACCGCACAATACTAGTAGACTTGAAGATATCCAAATTTTGTCCCTTGGGTGTATACTGTATAGTAATATGTCTATACAACTATGACATATCGTGGTGGCCGAACTTGGAATGGAATGGTACATTACATAGGTGTCTTTGACCAATTATAATCAATTTTATTAGTTGTGAGTGACTGAGAAAAAGGGCGTTCATGACCCGTAAACCCGACCCAAACCGCCCGAAACCGGAATACACCCGACTCGTATTTATCCGAACCCGAAATACATCCGACCCGTATTTAGCCAAACCCGATATACGACCGACCCGTAACCCGCCCGCCCGCTTGGATTGATAGGTCTATCTTCAACACATGAGATCCTCCGGGCTTGCCAACTTCTAGCTGAGATTCATATATTTGACAATGTGTCTCATGCTTCTCAATTTCAACCTGTTTCATAAACATGCTTTCTAATTGAGTGATGATGTCATGAGTCGCCTTACATCAAAATAGTCTTTGGAGATCAGAGTACATGTGTGCTAGCATCAAAGATGCCACCTGGGAATCGTCATCCACATGACATTTCCAATTGGCTTTTTCAGCATCTGGGACATTATTGGCAAATGGTTCACCTCTTGCATTTTCAAGGACATAACATTTATTTTCGGCCTTGATAACATTTCTCAAATGTCGATGCCAATTAAGGTAATTGAAATCGACAAGCATCTTATTCTTAAGAGGATAACAAAGGTATACGATGGAAGAGATGATAAACATATTGGGTTTCGACATTGGCAAACGGTTCATTTTAGATTTATGTAAATAGACTTATTTTATTCATGCTTTCCCAAAAGGTAAGTGCTTTAGCACATAGTGATTAGACCTGTCAATTCAGTCGGGCGGGCGGTTTCGGGTCAGTCGTATATCGAGCTCGGGTAAATACGGGTCGGGTGTATTTTGGGTTCGGGAAAATACGGGCAGTGTATTTCGGTTTCGGGTCAACCAAACGGGTTATGATTGCGACAATTTTTCGCTTTTTCTTTTTCAAAAATGGTCTATAAATACTACTTTTTGTACAATATACATAATAAAATATGATTATCTTCTAGCAACGATAGATTATTGTAACTATTTTAACTTAAATAAGAGAAATAACAAATAAATAAGTTGCGCTTATAGTTTAATAGTTAAAAATTTGAATGCAAAGTCACAAATTTTAATAAAGTTTAACTTAAAAAGTTAATTTTTCGGGTCAAACGGGCGGGTCGGGTTTGACCCGCTAATTTTTGGGTTTGGTATACTTCGGTTTAATTGAAAAAATCGTGTTCAAAACTCAGAAATTTCAGGTTGGTTCGGGTCGGGTTATCGGGTCGGGTCAGAAATTGCCAGGTCTAATAGTGATAGATACTAAACAGAAAAACAATTTTGAGTGACCGATGCTTGGTTCAAATTGCGTTTATTTTGCTCATTAAATACTTACATATTTACAAGGGATGAAAACTTTTATCACATTATGTCTCACGTTTTTATTTTGCAATGTCATCATGACATACATCATAGGATAAATACTTAATCAACTCTCTTATTAAATACCTAACAGGTGAGTGTGTTTTTATCATTCACTTGGTAATATCATCTGTAGACTGATCTTGAATTGAATTGAAATAAACCAATTTATCACCTATAAATAAAACTAAAATAAAACCATGACAATGCCCTATCTTGCAATGGCTAAATGAATTATATTTTCCCCTTAATTATTATTATTATTATTATAGATTTCAAAACAAAAATAAAAATAAAAATAGAATGAGAGTATGAGAAAAGCAAAAATAAAAATTAAAAAAAATGAAACCAAACTCGGTGGGCTACTAAAATCAGGGCCTATATTAGCAAGACCGGGGTCTCGCGAAGTCCCGATTTCAGAACTCCGTTTCTTGGACCGCACTCCAACTCTCTCAATCGCGGCCGATCTTTCTCTACTCAAACACCGACGACATCCATGGCGGCATCTGCGATGGTCCTCGACCCTAAGCCGGCGCCACCTTCCATCGCCGAGCCACCTCCCACCGTCGCCTGGACCGCGGCGGAGGACGCGGCGGCGGGCGAGGAGGAGGATCTGTACGGGAAACTCAAAACCCTAGAAAGACAATTGGAGTTCATCGACATCCAAGAGGAGTATGTCAAGGACGAGCTGAAGAATCTCAAGCGAGAGCATCTTAGGGCGCAGGAAGAGGTGAAGCGAATTCAGTCGGTGCCGCTGGTTATTGGACAGTTCATGGAGATGGTCGACCAGAACAATGGAATCGTCGGTTCCACTACTGGTTCGAATTACTATGTCAGGATTTTGAGTACCATTAACCGTGAGCTTCTTAAGCCGTCTGCATCGGTTGCTCTTCACCGCCATTCAAATGCGCTTGTTGATGTGTTGCCACCTGAGGCTGATTCCAGTATTTCGCTGCTTAGCCAGTCTGAGAAGCCGGATGTTACTTATAATGTATGTTTCCTGCTGCTCCTTCTGTTTTTGCGTGATATTAATCTTATTACTTGTGTTTAAGTGACTGGAATTTAAATTGAGGTGTAAAATTTAAATTTCCAGGCTTAGGGGGCAGGGTTGTGAACTTGTGACTTGTGATTTGGAAGGAAATTCTCCAAGATATTGATCCCTGTCACGAAACTTATGTTGTCAGCTCCAAAGAATCTGAGTTTGTGAGGGAAATTGTCTTGAGCACGGTGGGTAAATCCTAAATTTACGGCCATTCCCCTCAATAAGGAAAAATCTACTAGACCTCTAGACTTGGTACTTCAACTGTGACACATCATATATTCAACTTCAAGCATGTTTTAGTATAGTAGATGAGATGGAGTGGAGTAGGGTATTGAAGATGGAATTGCCCAATGCGATATCAGATATGTGATTGGAAACATTGCCTTGGTGTGTTATGCAACTATTTTTTTTTGTTATGTACACACATATATGAGTGGATGGGAGAGGGGAGGAGGAGAAGGGGGGTGGGGGGTTGGGAAACCAGTTTTCCCCATAGGCACTCTTATTTGGAACTTATTTGGAACTTTTAAGTATTGCTATTAGGCACTCTTCTCCTTCTTATTGTACCCTCAAGAAGGTAGATTATCTTAGAGGCTTATTTGGAAGTCTTTCGCTTCTTTTAGAACTTTCGTTTTTTGGCATGGGAAGCAACTCATGGGCCCTGCTGACACAGTATTTGTCAAAGGAAGTGGAAGATCTTGATGATGAGGTTATGTATATGCAAAGGGGATTGGTATATAAGGTCCATGTTTTGCTTCATTGTCATTTTTGTGGAGCTTTGTGGGAGCTAGTCTTTGGCTGTTTGGGAGGGGTTGCTTTAAACTTTGTCAGTAATCATTTTTGTCACTTGGGAGGTATCTTTTGGTTTCATTTTAATTCAACATGCAAGGTTTTTGGGAGTACATTTGTTTTTTTTTTTCCTTTTTTTTGGGGGGGGGGGGGGGGTAGGGTATTAAAGGGTATGGATGTGGAAAGACATCTTCATTGCATTAAGGTAATTAGATCAAGACTATTTTGGGATGATGGGCATTGTTTGCTTCCTTGATACAGTTCATGTAGTTGAACTTGCGGGTAACTTTATGATCTTAATGTCGATTATATATTGTAAATTTCTTATTTGTAGAAAACCAGCTAAGATTGTGTACTTCTATACTCCTATGTTCTATCCTCTTGTGAGAAACTTAGGTCCCGATTGCAGGACTTGCAAGAAAAAGAAGTGATGTGACTTAGTATTGCTAACTCTTTGTTTCCATACTTGCACATGAGTGAATAAGGATCTTTTGAGAAATTATTGAGAACAAGCAGGAATTCGGTTTGGGCTTCCGTATACTTATGGACAGGTTAAAGTTTCTTGTGGGAAGATTGGAAGTTTTGAAGGAGAAGCAATCGGTAAAACCTGATTGGGACATTCAGTTTCACATAATTTTGGGCAGGATGGTGGGTTTGAAACTTGAATTCTATGGAAAATTTGATTGCATAGGAGGTGAAGTACTCTGGAGGTTTGAAGGAGGTCAATTCAAGCTATAATTTGGTTGTGTGCTGGAGGGAATAAATCGCTTGCACTTTTTTTTTAAAGTGTGATATGTAATTTGGCTGTCAATGTTGTACTTTCTGAATGTTGAGAACAGACATTGGAATATGTCCTGGGAATGTAATGGTTCAGGGGGCAGAAGTTTGACACCCAAGGGATTAAGAGATCATTATTGTGTATCTTAATATTTTTGGCACAGAGGAGCTGCATGGGGAAATACGATACAGCTAGGCCTGGCAGTTTCTGACCCGACCCGATAACCCGACCCGAACCCGCCCGAAATTTCTGGGTTTTGAACAAGATTTTCTGAACTGAACCCGAAGTATACCGAACCCGAAAATTAGCGGGTCAAACCCGACCCGCCCGTTTGACCCGAAAAATTAATTTTTTAAGTTCAACTTTATTAGAATTTGTGATTTTTCTTTGTAATTTTTAACGTTAAACTATAACCGCAACTTATTTATTTGTTATTTCTCTAATTTAAGTCAATATAATTACAATAATCTATCGTTAATAGAAGATAATCATATTTTATTATGTATATTGTACAAAAAGTAATATTTAGAGATCATTTTTTAAAAAGAAAAAACGAAAAAAGGTCGCAATCATAACCCGTTGGGTTGACCCGAAACCGAAATATACCGCCCGTATTTTCCCGAACCCGAAATACACCCGACCTGTATTTACCCGAACCCGATATACGACCGACCCGAAACCGCCCGCCCGACCGAATTGACAGGTCTAGATACAACTATAATATGAAGAGGGGGGGGGGAATCAAACTTGGAGCCTAATGTACTCAAGGCGTTACTTAAGTAATAGGACAAGACCTCATTGACGAGGGCTTGGCTTTGAGAGTGGTTTTGTGGATTACCTCAGCAGAGCTCTTGTGACGAGTAAAGAGGGCTGCTATCTCTGCTCAGATAGGGATATCTGACATCTGTATATGCTTGTAATGGGCCTAACTGATGTTACATACCGTAGGTGCTGGTTTTGCAGGGAATTAACAGAACTAATTTGCTTGGGTTTCCATGAAAATAAGGGGTATTGGTGTCAAGTACTTATATTTGATAAACAAGATTAACATGGTTAGAACTTCCCACAGTCATTGACGTTTCGTTTGAATGTAGAATGGCCTCTATGTAACTAGTTAGATTTATCCATCGACATATAGCTGTTAAACTCAGATCCATTACATTGGAGATAGAATTGATTTGACCCTTGAAGCATTTGTTGGTCCCGTTTCAGCCGTATTTTTCTTAAGGGTCTGTTTATAGAGGTTTTCTTTTTTCTGCCTAGTTTAAGTAGATGAAATTACAAAAGTACTACGTTAACCGGACTCGAAGATTAGGGTTGCCATACCGGTGTCAGTCATCCGACACTACCTGACGTGGATCCGGACACGTAATCCATGGGGGACTTGGGCGGAATTGCAGGACATGGTCAAGAACAAACCCTAGTTAGAGACAAACCGTATATCTAATAATCGGACAACCAATTGGTGGGTATTCGGTGTGGTAGTTGGGGGATTTTGGTCAAACGGACGGTGCGACCTGACTGGTGGGTTTTCTCCAACTAGTAGTCATTGGTTTCCGGTTGCCAGAAGTGCATCTTTCATGTTTCCCTTGACAGTTCTCTTGCTGGTTTCTAAGCGGTGACTGGTGTGTTCCCATGCAGCGCTGCTACATCCTAGAAGTAGGGTTTTCTCCCCACATCCCACTTTATCATATGGGCATGCGCCACATGGCTCATTTAAAAAGCATTGATATAACTTCAACTGGGCTTGTTAAAAGGTACAAGTGAAGGAGTGTTAATAAATCTTAATTTGTAAAATGGACCCAACATATTTCTCTTACTAAAAAATAAAATAAAATGAAGAAAAATCATATTATGGATATTTTTTGCTGTGTCCAAATTCTGAACCGTGTCCCTGTGTCTTCTATTTTTCAAGGATGCCTTGTTGGACCCTTAGATCCTTTTCCATGTTGGACACCTGTAACCCGTGTCCCGAGCCCAAGTATCGTAGCAAAAGAAACAAAGAAGATGCATGATTTCTTTTCCTCATCGTATATGTAATCCAAATTAGAAAAAAACAAAGGAAATTCACAGTTTCTTTTCCCTTCTTGATTAAGTTGGTGACAATGTGCCATAACTTAGTGCTACATTTTAAGATATCTCTTGTGTTTGTTTTGCGTTTTTATTTCCCCTTTTCTATTGTAATTGAAACTTCCATTAGAATGCTTGATTGGGGTTGCCAATTTAGTGAGACTTCCATTTCATGCTATACCACAATCTGTATTGGGCTTCATGTTGTCGGCTTATAATGATTGCGAAAAGAGAGACTGGCATGATTGGAACATCTGATTGAATACTTGCTCGTAACTGAACTTGGCTTATGATTTGCATTATTTATTTTTGTGTAGTATGGTGATGGATTTGGCTTTAATGGGTATCTAACTATCTATAGACACATCCAACAATTATAGCACTGTATCTATTTCTAAACAACCCATTATTGGGCCAACAATCATAGATAGGAAAAGGGGGCATAGCAAAGGATTTGGGCCTAAGTTCTTGTATGAACAACAAAAGCCGAGTCTCATTGGCCTGCTAATAATGTTGTAGCAAGTAAAGGGATATTAAAATGCGTTTAATATACTGGGATGTTACTTTCTTTTCTTTTACCGTGAGGTCTCTTATAACTATACATATTTTAAATCTTGTAAATGTTTCTCAATGCACTTGGGGCATTTGTGTTCAGGATATTGGAGGTTGTGACATCCAGAAGCAGGAAATTCGTGAAGCTGTTGAACTTCCATTAACTCATCATGAGTTATACAAACAAATTGGTATTGATCCCCCTCGAGGTGTTTTGCTGTATGGACCTCCTGGTACTGGAAAGACGATGCTTGCTAAGGCTGTTGCTAATCATACAACTGCTGCCTTTATCAGAGTTGTTGGATCAGAATTTGTTCAGAAGTACCTGGGTGAGGTATGCGTCGGACTAGCTACATTCTCATACCCCTCTATTTTGAGGGTAGAGGCGGTTTGAGGTTTTTATTTGATACCGGACTCCATAGGCTACATTTCCATTGCAAATTATACATTGAGCTTTAAGTTTACAAATTAATGGGATCTCATTTTTTCTGTAGGGTCCCAGAATGGTTCGTGATGTGTTTCGCCTGGCCAAGGAGAACGCACCTGCTATCATCTTCATTGATGAGGTAGATGCGATTGCGACTGCTAGGTTTGATGCTCAGACTGGTGCTGATAGAGAAGTCCAGCGTATTCTTATGGAACTCCTGAATCAGGTATATATGGAATTGTAGTTATGATATTTACCTCCTGTTTGAAGGGTCTGTTGCCATCCTCAAGACTGTTGCTTAAATCTGTCAATCTGTGGAAATCTACCCCCCCCCCCCAATGGGGTTTTGTAGGTAAAGATTCTGTAGGAGTCTTGGTACTGCAAAAAATGCCACACCCTTAGCAGTTGCATTGAAGTATTACTCCGTTTGTCCCCAATTATTTTTGCACTTAACTAACTTTTTCTATCCCTAATTATTTGTTGCTTTTACATTTTCCATACCCCATGTGATTTTTTTTGGGTTATCTGGAAAGAAAGGAACTGTAGGGTTTTTTAGGGAATTGAAATCCCTCTTCAAAGATTGAGAGATAATTTTGTTAATTCTCTCTTCTTTTTGGTGAATGGGAAGTTTAACCCTTCCTTTTTTGAGGTGGTAGATTTTGTGGATAGTTTGGTTCTTGGATGTGTATAACTTTGTATGATGCTAGCTGAGCATCTCTTCTTTTACCCTATTATTAATACATACTATCTTTTTCCTATAAAAAATGATTTTAGAACCAATAACTTAACAATAATTGAGGACAATTTTGTCATTTTAATGTATTTCTACCCAAGACTTTGTGTTGCATTGGTTTCTTCACCTTTCTTCTAAGTGACAAATAAGAAGGGACGAATGGAATATTTACATTCTTGCCCACCCCAGCCTCCAAAGTACAGCTTTGGGGTGGGGGGGGGGGGGAAGATTTGTTTTTCCCCCCTTCACTTTGCCAATTGTTATAAGTTATGTGTTGACTTATGTTTGGAATGGATGTTTTACAGATGGATGGGTTTGACCAAACCGTAAATGTGAAGGTTATTATGGCTACTAATCGAGCTGACACTCTAGACCCTGCTTTGCTACGACCTGGAAGGCTTGATCGGAAAATTGAGTTTCCTTTGCCTGATAGGCGACAAAAGCGGCTTGTTTTCCAGGTGTGTTTTGTGTTTTGGTTCGATAACTCTGTCTCTCTTTGCTCGTCTGTGTGTGGTGTATTCAACTCTTCAGTTCTTAGTTCTCAGGTCATTTGTATATAGTTGCTGAATCTAATGCTTCTCAACTTCTCAGGTTTGCACTGCAAAAATGAACTTGAGTGATGAGGTCGATTTGGAGGATTATGTCTCACGACCAGATAAGATTAGTGCTGCTGAGGTTAGTTTTACGTTTTTTTTCCTTGGACCCTTTTATGTGGTATATAGTTATTTTTTTATTTTTTTTTAAAAAAAATTTTGGCTTGAAAAGTTTGGGCTACGGCTTCACCGAAGTTTTGGGTATATGTGGAAGTACCTACTGATACTCTTTCCCTCTGTGGGCTTACTTGCTTAGTTGGATGACCCATCATCTGTTTTGTGTCATAATTGTCAGATATCCTGGTGCATAGTGCAGTGTTTTGGTTTTCATGGTTTCTTGAGTAGGTTCTGGTGTACTGCTTCCCCTAAGCTTCTGCTGAATTCAGAGATAGCTATGCTCCATTTGGGTTCACTATTTTCAGCTTCTATCTGTGACTGGAGTGCAAATTGAATAGTGATGCTCAATTGCTTATTTGGAAGGACCATTGAATCTGAATTATCCAAATGTTTATGCCAGTGTGAGAGTAACAGTTAATCTGTGGTATTGATGCTATGAACAAACCTGACTTTTCCTTTGATTTATGGTTGGGTGGTTCTCAAGTTGCTTCATGTATTTGTTGTATTTGCCCCCTTTCGTGGGTGGAAATGACAAGGAAACAGAAATGTTGAAAAATGATTTATTTTCTTTTGTTTGTATAAAGAATATTGGAAGATAGGAGTTACATGGAAAACTTCATGGAAAGTTCAATTGAATTTGTCAAAATTTCCCTTCCAAAATTGAGAAGTGGAGGAAATTGAGTTAGGCTAAATTGACAGGGAGGACAGAGGATTGGAGAGGGAGAAAATTAGGTGAGGAATTGATATGGAAGAACGAGTTTCTACTATATATTACTCGCTAAGAAGCATAGCTATTTCTATGTGACAGGGATATGACAGGACACAACACTGCCATGTGGACACTTAAATTTCGAAAATTTTAGGACATGACACTTATAGTGGACAAAACATATTTCTTCCTTTCTTGATGTGTGACTTTATGTTTTCTGTCTTGGGGTGGGTTGTGTTTTGATGGAAACAATAGCAAACTGCATGTTTTCAGTCTTGTAGAGGGTTGTGTTAATGAAATCAATAGCAAACTTTTCATAGTGTGTGGTATCTGTCTTGGACATGTGTTTGAGAGTGTCCAAAGAGTTTCCACTATGTGTTGGACACGGGTACATGAAGCCAAGAGAAGTGTTCGTGCTTCTTAGTATATTAGTAAAGAGAAATTTTCATTCCATTTCACTTCCATGAATCAGATAGAGCCTAAATGCTCCTGTACGGCTTTGAACATTCCGACATTGTATAGTCATGTTTGCACTGTATTGAATGGTGGCTAAACTCCAAAGATACATGCCGTTTTTTTGGTAGGGTTATCCGCTTAGGTTTTAGTGATTGCTCACATGTGCTGTGATTTGCTATGTTTGTAATCATGCTGTGTGAAGCTTGCAATTGTGTATAATTTACAAGTAATTGATGAGCTATTTAACATAACCAGGGTGAAGGATTCAGTAATTTGTTGTATTTTATCCCCCAGCTCCCCTTGTTTCTGATTTCATTGAACCATAAACCAAAAGAAGTAAGACAGATGAAAGTTGGGCATGTGTTTTGGTAAGGGGGGTTTGGATTGAGGACAAGTAAGCATGTCTGAAATATATACAGTTATCAGACCTACTTCAAGCCAACCTGTAGTTTCTTGGGGGTGTAGTTTGCTTTTGTATTTTCATGTCATTCTTCAAATTGATTCCGAGCACTAGTTGGTGGTATTTGTCCCGGTTGGTTTGGTTTTCTCACTTTCTGGTCTCGAAGTGGCATTAGTGAATGACAAGATACTGTTGTCAAATGTGTGCAGATAGCAGCAATCTGTCAAGAAGCAGGGATGCACGCAGTGAGGAAGAACCGGTATGTGATCCTCCCCAAAGATTTCGAGAAAGGGTACAGGGCTAATGTCAAGAAGCCCGACACCGACTTCGACTTTTACAAGTGAGAGCATGCATGGAAAACAAGTTGATGGTTTTCAAACAAATCGCTGTCTTGATGTTGAATTGTAGTGTTCCAAACTGTAGACATCCATCATTACATCAATCATGGTTTTCATGTTTTATTTACGACCTCTTATCTCTATTCCAACTGCTTTGTATACCCGACTCTTCTAGTAGTTGTCAAGACAAATTTTTCCTCTTGTCAGCCCATGCTGCCCTGACCTACACCTGTACTCGTTACAAGTTTATCCTGTCAGCTGCTCATCTCCTTTCAGGTGGTTGTTTAGCTAAAATTCATTGGTAAAAAGAGGAGATCAATATTTGACAAGTTAAAATGAAAATGACCAAAATTTATTAAAATTTACACATTAACTGGTTCTTAAATTTTCTCAGAAGAAGGTTTATTTTGACTTTCACAATCTTAAATGTCGCTTTTTGATTGATAATTTTTTTTAATATGTTATTAACAGTTGTAATATTATACTTTTATAATAGTATTTCTCATTACGAATTTAATTGTGGTAATTTTATAAGGCAACTCATTATATATGTTGAGAAACCATCAAATTTTTTGCAATTTGATTGCATGATTTCCAATGACAACAATTAATATGGAATGGAGTGAGTATGTGACATTTTATGTGTTAGGGGGAATACCAATGAATTCTACAAGTGTAATATTTGGGAGAAAAATAAATCTTCTTTACAATGATATGCTTTTGTAAATTGTGTACTGAGCCTGGAACTAGTATTTATGATCTATTAACCGAGGTTTGCAAAGGTAAATTTCGATGGAGGGGTGGAACAGGGATTGGGTTTCTAGGACCCATTGGTGGAGGAGATGAGGGCATGCCTATTGGCCGTTACAAAATGTACCTTGAGCACCCAAGATGGGCTCACCCTTCACAGTACAGTACCATGCAATGGTAGATAAAAGGCAAAACCATATACAAGCATCCAAAAAGACAAGTCCAATCAATCCCTGATTGACACCACACCAATTGAGATGACTATGCTATTCCATAAAATTAGACCTTTCTCCATTCCTTTTCTGTTGTACTCATCAAGTCACCATCCCACCAGAACCATTTCAATTTCTTGTCCTCTCTCTTCATGAGTATAACATGGATATGCTGCTAAAATTATTTGTAATGCTCTCTATTGTACAGATGACATCCTCCTTCCAACTGTTAACCCATAACCTACCCTCCATATGATGCACAGAAAAACTTCATGTCTGTTGTTTCTATTTCACCTCCACACAGAACATATTTCATCTTCTATAGTTGGTCCATTTTCCTACTCATCATTCTCTACTTGGTCCTCAAGTTTCCTAATAAAGCTATCCACATAAAGATCTCTACTCTTGGTGGTGCTACTCCTCTCAAAGGAGTACTCATCCTCTAGGTAATCACATCCTTGTCATTCATCACTAGTTTCATCTGCTGCAATAAAGATACAAGCTACAACTCTTGCCCCACCTCATCCAAGCTCAACTCTTGCTTCCAAGTCAAGGCCCATCTCCATGTAGGTCTATCTTCCCATCCCACATCTTGGGCCATGGATTTTTTTTGAGAAAATAGTTTATACAGTTCAGGAAACCTCTTCATTAGTGGCTCATTTTTTCCCCTTCCTTTTCCCTTCACATCCCATATCATGTACCATGCATTGTTTGAGAAGACTTTTTCTTCAATTCTGCCCCTATTCCCCTTACATTCTAGGTAGCAAATTTCATGCTTTCCATTGCTTTTTGTTCTTTTTCTTCTTCCTTTCAGTCCGGATTTCTTCATCTTCCTTTGTTGGTGATGGTCTGCTGATACTACTAAAGTCTTCAAGGCCACTTCCTTCATTGTTTAGATGCATATTTTGTCCATAATCATGTATTCTCGTAATAGTATGGTAGCTCGACCCAATCTCCTTAATATACACTATGAAGGATATATTGTCAACCCTAAGGACAACTTCACTATCAATCTTGTTGAAGAAATCTGTGGCAATCTGAATTCTCATGACCTCAAAGATCTCGGTTTCATGTATTGTGTTGCCCATGCTTATCATTTTTCCCAAAGGGCTTATGATTCCTCTCTCAACATCTTGATTCCTTACTATTTCATAACTCAACAAAGCCAAATCTTCTCCCCGTTACCTTACTCCTCCTTAATGGTATATATGAGTCCCGTACACAACCTTCTCAAACACCCCTTTGAGCCCATACTTATGCAACTCTGGTGCGATGTTGTGTACAAAGATGGAAAATTTTCTTCTTCTTCTGTTGGTCTCTTGCTGGATTTCCATTCAACCGTTATTATGTAAGTATAAACGTTGTTTGTTTCTCTCTCAAATGGGCGGGGGATTAGTAATTGAAAAGCCAGTTAATTGAAGTTATTATTTGATGTAAGTTACTACTTTTGTTCTCTCAAATGTTTTCATGTTTAAAAGATTTCGCCAAAATTTTTGTAGATCTAGCGAAAGTAATTTTCTCCTTTAATAGTGATGTCTGATGAGGTAAGACAAACTATTTTTAGCTCGTACTCTATGAAAGTATAATTTTATACTAAAATTGTTATAAACAACAACATATAATATGCGGTAATTTTTAAAAGTAAGTATTTAGTAGTATTAAGTAATCAATTGGTAAAGGAATTTGTTATATTACCCTCACAAGTTGGTGACTCACTTTTCAATCCGTTATTGCTATGAATAATAAGAAAAGTATTTTATGCATTGTTAAATTTTCATTAGTCATTTTTTTTAAAAAAAGGGGCACAATATAAACATTTTACTGAACATGTAAGTTGATTGCTTCCAGTTGGTTCATATATATAATTTTGACATGACCATAAAACTTTTATACCATGAATTTAGACAGATCAAACTATGGCACCGTTCTTTTATGCGTTAACGCACCCAAACGCAACGCAACTTAACGCAACATAACGAAAATTATCATTCTTTTTTAACTATTTCCAACGCAACTAAACGTAACGTAACGTAACGCAACGCACAAAAGAACGGTGCCTATATCATTTAATTTTTTACCCAGAGGATAAACCATGAGACACACAGGCCAGGGTAATTGGAAAGTTCAAAATTAGGTGAAAACTTGCAAAACATAATTGAACATTTTGATTGCATTGAAGTTCTAAAAGTCCATCGAAGCATAGTTAACTCAACCCACAAGCTTGCTCATCAAGCAACGAAGTCTAAGATGTACTAACTTCTTTCATATATTTTTTTATTTGTTTTTGTTGTTTTGGTTTCGCTCCCTTCTTTGCTAAAAGAAAATAATGAGGATAAATTCTCCATCATAAAATAATAAAGAGAAATGAGGTTGCTTTAAATATTCTCATGCTCCTCAATAGTATAAACTTTTTCCGAATCCAAGCAAAAAAAGATCTTGATTTTCTTACAACTAGAATGATGACACCCTATGGCTAGTTTTTTTCGGTTGTGTTTGGTTGGAGTTTTTATTTATTTTTTATATAGAAAAGTTAGTGATCTTCTTAAGTTGAAAACTTTTCATATTAAAGTTTTTAATATGAGATGTATTTCACCCTCAAACTTAATAAATATTTCTTAGATGTTAAGAAAAAAAATTTCCAAAATTTTTTCACAACAAAATCTTTCCTATAAGACTATAAAAAAAAATGTCTTCATATTAGTAATTAAATTCGTGTGTTGCATGAGACAATGTTAAAATATATGTATGATCAACATAAAGTAAAACACATTTGTAATATCGTCTATAACATTGATACAAAGGCGCTTTTATAAATGCGTTTTTAATTTAATAGCGAAATTGCAACCAACACCGTAGAAATCAATATTAAACTAAAAGCAAGAAAGCAAGAAAGGGGGCGTTTGGTGCTCAACTTTTTGGATGACTTTTTGGAAAAAATGGCTTTTGGAGGGGTTTTGGTTCTTTGACTAGTTAATATGCCAATTTGGGGTGTTTGGTAGATTGGCGGATTCAACTGGCATTTTACCCTCAAAAAGCCAATTTGTAAAAAACTACTATGAATAGCTTTTTGTAAATAACGGTTGGCTTTTTATATTTTAAATTATCATATTGACCAACTAATTCACAAAAATTACAAAAATTGCCATCAAAATAATTTAGGTTAAGTTCTTTTAATTTTTCTCTTATGTATATTGATACTTGTGTTCAAAATCTCCTAGTTTATTTGCTTTTCTTATTAATTTGGATAAGAGAATCATATTGTTATTATGGTTTATGTTGACAATGTAGTTAATAATTGATTATACATATACCTATTGTTTAGAATAGTGTAATTTCTACAAATAAATTATAAAATATCTACATTAAATTGTAAAAGTACATCGGGATAAAAAAAACTAAAAAAGAATATAAATTATAATGTTAGACCTAAATATGAATTAAAATATGGACAAAAAACCTAAAAATGAATTTAAAAAATCATAATGTTAAAAAACACTAAAAATAAAGCCAAGGGTACAATTGGAAATCAGGAGAAAAAGTCATCCTACAAACATTTAATTCTACCAAACACTGTTTTATACAAACAGTTAATACAAACAGCTGACAAAAACTACTAATAAAACAACTAATAAAACAGCCAAAAGTCAAACAGTTAACAAAACAGCCAACAGCCGGACACCAAACGCCCCCAAAGATAAGTTGAAATAAGACAAAAGAATACAAAAAATCTTCAATCCTTTCATAAACCCAAACTATTAAACACAAATTTATTTAATAATAAAATCATTAAAAATTGTAAAAGGTTAAGATTGATAATCTTTATGAATAAATAGCAATAATCAATAAATTAATTTCATATAAATGACATATCAATGCACACACATTAATATTATAAGTTTTTTTAAAAAATAAATACAATAAATTACATATTCCTATAATCCCCTTGTTAGAACCAACATATTTCAACTCTCACCATTTGTATCCAATATATATATATATATATATATATATATATATATATATATAATATTCTCTCCACCCGTATCTAAAGCTCATGAAGGATATATATGTTTCAAAAAGTATGACTATTACTTTTATGACTTTAGATATTATTTTTATGACTTTAGATATTCCCTGCATCCCATATCTAAAGTCCATGATATATATTTATGTTTTAAAAAAATATGATTATTACTTTTATGACTTTAGATATTACTTTTATGACTATATATATATATATATATATAGCTGAAACATAGATTTTTTTTAATTTAATAAAGGCGTGATACCTCTTTTTCTTTTCATTCGAAATATTATTTCATATATATATATACTCCATTCGTCCCAAATTAATTGATACTTTGGCTAAATTTTGACTGTTAATTATTCAAAAATTATAATAAGTAACAGTATGAAATTACCTCCATTGTTGTTTTAGTAAAGTATCTTTCTAATGACGGTAACTTCATATTGTAAGTCATTGTGATTTATGAATAATTAACGGTAAAAAATTTGTTAAAATGTCAATTAATTTGGGATAGAGAGTATATATATATTTCCTACATCCCGTATCTAAAGCCCATGAAACATATTTATGTTTCAAAAAACATGACTATTACTTTTATGACTTTATATATTAGTTTTATGACTTTAGATATTCTCTCCATCCCATATCTAAAGTCCATAAAACATATTAATGTTTCAAAAAAAAAAATGACTATAACTTTTATGATGATGATTTTAGATATTACTCTTATGACTTTAGATATGGAATGTATGGAGTATTTATTACTCCCTCCGCTCCATATTAATTGTCGTCTTTGAAAATTGTGCAGTCAAATTTTAAAAATTTTGACCATAAATTTCTCAACATATACAATGAGTTGCTATCAGGGACGAAACCAGGAGTTAATGCCAAGGGGGGCAAAATATTAATTTAAAAAAATTTATAATAAATTTTAACACTTAAAAAGAATTTGGTAATTACAAAAATTTAAAAGTAGAATAGAATTGTTTGTAAGAACAATTTAAGTTGATATAGTTTTACAAAAAAAAAATCAACATTTTAAATAATTTGTACTTGAATCATCATAAAAAGATTTAATGAAATTATAGAGTGCATATAATTATCATAGAAAAGGGTTAAAAATTAAAAAAAATAAATAAATAAAATAATAATAATAATAATAATGTGAAACAACAATAAATTATAGAAATAAAAATACAAGAGAATCCAATATATATGATAACCTTTTGTTTGCACTTTACATTAAGCAAAAAAATGACACAAATTGTAACAATCAAGATTTGAACATGAGATCTAAAGATTGATAGAATATAGGAATAACCAATTCTACCAATAACACATCTTGCATTAGCATGTATAGAACATAATTAAAGAGTAATTTTCTCTAGGTTGGGGGGGCAATTGCCCCCTTTTGCCCCAAGGACATTTCGTCCATGGTTGCTATATAAAATTATCATTATTAGATTCATAATAAAAATACTATCATACAAATATATAACTGGAATTGTTAATAACATATTATGTAAGAAATTATCAATCAAAGAGTGACATTGAAGACCGCAAAAGTCAAAATTATGACAATTAATATGGAACGGAGGGAGTAGTATATTAGTATAAATAAAGGAAAATAAGGGGTGAATGTTGAATTGTCAATCTATCCCCCACACGATACATTCTGCCTTGGGGACTAGAAAAAAAGGTTCTGGACTATTCTATTCTCATCTCGTTGAACCACAGCCGTTGATTTGGGCCCCAAAATCCCCCATTTTCTACAATCGAATTTTGGTGAGGAGGTCAGGTCAGGTCTGTCCCGAAACTAAACGCGTTTCCAATTTCCTTTCATTTCTCTTGCTATATTATCGACCGTCTTCGCTTTCTCCATCGTTAAATTCCCCCAATTTCTTTTTCTCCAGATTTTCTCTCCGATTTGCGCTTTGGTTTGGGTAATTATTGATGTCTCTTTTCTTCTTTGATGATTGATTATCTTTTGTGGAAATGTTTTTGTTAGGGTTTGGAGATTGTTGTTTATGTTGAATTGGATTGAGGTTTCTGATGTCTTGTTGTTTTATTGTTCTGCTAGATGTAGATCTGATTTTGATTTAGGTTTTTTTTCTTTTTTTTGGGTTATATTTGTGTGGTTGATTTTTTATTAAGCTGATGTTATGTACTTTTTTTTTTGTTGTTGATTCAGGGTGTAGACTCGATCTATCTGTAAAAGTTTCTGCTGTTCGTTCAATTGATCGTCAATCATGGCATCGAAACGAATTTTGAAGGAACTTAAGGATCTGCAGAAGGATCCACCTACCTCCTGCAGCGCAGGTGAATGATTATATTAATTAGCTAAAGAGTATATGAAAATGCTTGTTTTTCTTCAAAAAAAGCTTGTCTTTTGGTGTATTTGGTCTATTTGATGTACTGTATGCGAACTTTTGAGTAATTTCATGTGGGGACTGGGGAAGAAATTTTTGGTATTGTTTTTGTGTTGGGTAGCCTGAGATATCTTGATAAAAAGATTGTCTTGCAAAAAAGTCCTCTTGAAAAAAAGATGGTCTTGCAAAAAGGCAGTGTCTTGGGAATTTTTGTAGTTCTTTTAATGCTTGGGAAGTGTTTTGGTCTGCCTCTTGTGGAAAGTGGGGTAAGATGTGCAATGGTAGGGTAAAATTTGTGGAAAGTGTGATTGTCTGATTGATATGGTAGGTGATGAGAGAAAATGTGAAAAGTAGAGGAGAAAAATGAGGAGCGAGAAAAGTGAGGAGATATATTGGTAGTGATTCTGGTGCAGGGTGGTATGGTATGGTAGATAATGTTCCCTTCTTAATTTTTATTAAAATTTGTTTCAGAATTTTGACAGCCTTTTGAGAGGGTGACGATATGGGTAGCTACAATTTGCAAAATGTTCACTTGATAGTTCAAGGCTTATGTCTTTGTTTCTTGAGTTGAGACTTATGTTTAAGTATTATATGCTTGTGAATAAGTGATTAGGTTCATTTGGCTGCTCTTCAACAATGGGAGTGTTGTGCTTGTAGATGCCTCATGCCTCATCCCCTCTCCTCATTGGATGTTATATGGGACTATGTTGTTCTTTATAGTTATATTTTATGATTCGGTGGACTTACTCATTGAACTTGGCTTTCTTATTTGTAATAGGTCCTGTGGGTGAGGACATGTTCCACTGGCAAGCAACAATTATGGGGCCTGCTGACAGCCCTTATGCTGGAGGTGTCTTTCTTGTTTCTATTCATTTTCCTCCAGATTATCCATTCAAGCCTCCTAAGGTAAATTTCTTCTCCCCAGCTATTCGTTTCTCAGTGAAGTTATCATCTATTTTGGGTTGTAGTTTGTTCATTTTCTTGTTCTGTTACTGTTCTTACGGCAGTAATGTTAGATGTAGCTTGTAGCATATCATTTTAAGGCCTATCTTTTTTTTACTGTAATTTATTTATGCTAGTATCTAGGTTTTTGATGTGCTCCATACTCACATATTAAGTCTTTTGTTTGGATTTGATTGCAATGTGAAGAAGAAAATATGACTATGTGAAAGCCATCAACGTGCCCACATTTTCAGAGTTGTGGTAGACTGGTAGATAGGACCAGGGGAGAGGCCATTGGCTGCTTAAAACTTACGAAAATTCTTTCATATGCGACTTTATGTTTAGTTGTTTGCATGTGTTTGCTATGGAGAGGCTCTCCCTTCTATCAAATTGTCTGACTTTTCTTTGACATAGGTTCATAGTGTTATTTATACAGTTTTGAGCTACAAATATAACTGCTTAGTTAAAGGATTTCTGTTCCATAGAAATTGTGTTTCTGCTCTCTATATGTCATCTCTGTGTGGTTCAACTTATATCGAATTTCATTGCATGACACCAAACACGTTGTCATCAAGCATTTTCTCTTTCATCTTCTATTTGGGTAGAAGGGTATGGTTTTGAGATCTATGTTATATCTTGTCATCTGGTTACCAACAAGTTGTATGTGTTGATGCCACATGGAAGTCTGTGTTGTATGAGTGACCTATAGCCTAGGTAAATTTTACTATTTTGGTTAGAGTTGCTACATTGAGTTTTAGAATATCCTTCTGTAGAAAATGGTTTTAGCAGTTTCTTTGGTGATTTAGTGATGCTTGTGAAGATTGAATTGCATTATCATCTTGGAAATATTCCTCTGACTTGGTCATACTGGCCTTCTGAAGGCCATTTTGTGTTGTTTTTAGTACTCAAATATTGTGTTTTGGCATTTCAGGTTGCATTCAAGACTAAAGTCTTCCATCCTAACATTAACAGCAATGGAAGCATTTGTCTCGATATCCTCAAAGAACAGTGGAGCCCAGCTCTTACAATTTCCAAGGTCAGTTCTAAGTCCTAACTTGCAAACTGATCTGTCCTGTATTTAATCTGTGTTTGCCTATGGTTTTGTGATAGCTAAGAGGTTGAAGAGTTAAGGTAGCCCCCCCCCCCCCCCCCCCAAAAAATAAAAAGGGTTGGTCAGCCAAAGTCCATACAGATTGAAACTATTTTCTTTGTACTAGACTTGGATCAAGTTGAGTGGATGTGCTTTAATAGGGTGTTTTGGTCCTTCAGGTTTTCAAATCTATGTTATTTTACTGGTCTGTACTAGTTCATGGGCGTTGTTTCTTCCCTTGTTAGGAAATTGTGTTTACTAGATGAATTGAGCTGTTCTGGATTCTGTCGAGGAGTTAATGCTGTAGAATTCTAGCATTCTGTAATGGATTCTCTTGCCATGCTGTATGGGTTTCTTCCTGATTCTCCTTGTCTCAACGCGATGCTCTTTTTTCTTGGGCACTTCAGATTTCAGTGGTTGTAATGAGTTGTTTTCATGATCAGACTCGTTAGATGAGATCGTACTTCCAAACGTTAGTTTGTTTATGCTCATTTGAAGTTCATGTCAGCTCTAGTAAGATTGCACTCTGGGGATTTATTTCCTCAAATGACCTTTGCTTTTCTGGTGAATGGTAAAGTTGAAGACTTAATGAAGCATATTACTGAGTTCATTCAGTCTGCACGTGTTTTATTCGCGGTTGTTTCTGCTAAGTTATCTATGATTCCTAATTCCAAAATGTTTTACAGGTTCTTCTGTCCATCTGTTCACTATTGACCGACCCAAACCCAGACGATCCTCTTGTGCCCGAAATAGCCCACATGTACAAGACTGACCGGGCCAAGTATGAGGCTACTGCCCGCAGCTGGACCCAGAAGTACGCCATGGGTTGATTAATTGTTATGCGTTTGCCGATTGTGGAAATCTCCTCGCTGCAGGGAAGAAAACAAGTATTTGGAATTCTATCTTTGTGAATACTAGAAATTTGACTTTTCAAGTGTATGAAAACTCGGTTGCTTTTGTGGAGGATGGCTATTTGTTGAATGTCATGTTTAAGTAGATCATATGGTCTTAACAGTTGATTATTAGTAAGTAGCAGGGGTTATTTATAGCTTGACAATAACTTGGATTCTGTGTTTTAGGTGTGGTATTGTTGAGTTATGATCAAGGTATTAATAATTGTAAGCTTACTTCATCATTTGGGTTTTTGAGGTTGAAGGCAGGGAAGTGCATGTAGCTTGCTTAGGCCCATGTCAAGGGTTATCCTTTGGTCAAGCCGCTGCGCAATGCAACATAAGGTAGAACATTGAAAAGTGAGATAAAATAGGTGGAGCCATATGAGCTAATTAACAAATGAGCAAGTTTAACTTTGCAAAATAACTAAAATTGCACAATGGTTCGGTCTATCCGATGCTAGTAATCCATTCAAGCAGCTCTGCACACTGCACACTACCACAAAATGTTCATGTAGGTCATCACGCGAAGAATGGTCGAGGAACAGCAGAAAAGGTCCTAGAAAGCTTGAGTAGTAAGTGATGTATCCACATCTAATTGAAATAGTGCATAGTGACACTAACTCTTTAGTCCATGAAGAAGATATTACAGTCTTACAGATATGGTGGCATCTTTGGATGTTGGCCCCCTCTGCCCTAGAGGGAAACAGGTGTTGAACACAATGCTGGTTTAGACTGTTAAGTGGATGACTCATTTTCTATTGAATCAAGCCCTGAACTTCCTCTTTTATTTTGAGGATTCTATACTTGAAGGTGTTGAAATTAACGTTGAAAATCAAAGGCGCTTGATTGAATAAGCAATATGTAAACCCATGCCGCCGACCAAAAAAGGGAAAGAAAAAATGCGTGAATGCAATAGGAACCATTCGAGAAGATGAAGTGATGAACTGATCTATATGTAAAATACAGTATATAAGAATATGATGAGAGTCCTAATAACAGCCTTGATCGGATAGCACGCAAAAACCGTGGGTATTGATAATGTCATGGTCTTCATGATTATTGATGACACATAAGAAAAAGGATAAAATGCAAAAAAGGAAGGAAGACACATAAGAAAAGGATCAACCTTCAAGAAAATATCAGTATAATGACCTTGGGTGAAGCTAGTGTTGTGTGGAGGGATTTAAGGATATTGGTCAGAGCCCAGAGGTGCTTTTGAATGTCGAGAGCTACTTTTAAAGCCAAAAGTATTGATCTTTTTGTGGTACTCATTGTCAATATTGCTGATATGTTGTTATGCTTATGATTGCAAACTAAACAAACGTTTTTTAGACTTAGAAAAATAAAAAAACAACAAAAAATGATATTTGCTGATATATGAGCTGGTAAAAATTACTACGTCCATCTTTCAATATTTGTCAAGTTAACTAATTTTTTCATTTCAAATTATCACTTTTACATTTTGAATAACTACTCTATCAATTTTACCCTAAATAAATAAATTTTTATATTTTGATTCAAAAAAATATTCCTTTAGTTTTACAAATTTCAATATATTCCTTTAGTTTTCGTCTTTTTTTACTATTATTTCCTGGAATCATGTAACCAGAGCAGGGAACAAAGTGACACATTTCCTTGCTCACCTGCAACCCTATGATTCGTGTCCACAAAGTATAATACAACAATTTGGTTGGAGGATGACTCAGAGGTAGCTCTTGCCCTGGCCCAAGACGATATGTACCTCTTTTCGAATGATAATGAATAAGTGCTCCTGTTTGAGGTTCTCAAAAAAAAATATATATATATATATTAGTGGTTTTATTGCCTTGTTTAAAATATGATTAATAGTAACATAACTACATGATGTAACGAAAGTGAAAATATCATGCACTAGCAATTGAATCTCTTAAGGGGAATCGAAGTTTCATTATCACCTTCAATTTGAATATCTTGAAATCCAGCTTGTAATATAGTCGTGATGTTATTTCGAAGAGCTATTCCTTTAGCCACAAAAATTGAAGCTCACCCAAATTAGAAGGGGAGGCTTGAAAGAATCTTCTGCACCATTTTCAAATAATAAAGCCTCTAATGCTCATGCACATGATTTAGACCATCTAATTGAGTTTGATGAATCCTCCCTTTGATTTATGACACATGCCCCAATAACTACACTCGCTTGGTGCATGACAATGAGAAACTGATGCTCTGCTTAGGAGGAAGGAGGAAGGAGGAAGGTAGGGGGATCAAGTTAATGAGGGTGTTTACTCCTTGTATATTGCAGACACTTGAAATATTCTGTAGGTTTCGGCTGGGCCTCTACGACCCTATTTGACTTTGGCCATTGCATTTTTTTATTTTTTATTTCCTCTGTTCCATATTAATTTTTTGACTTTTACGGTTTTCAATGTCATTATTTTATTAATGATTTCTTAAATAATATGTTATTAACAATTGCAATATTATATTTTTACGATAATATATTTTTCGTTATGAATCTAATTATGACAATTTTATATAACAATTTCTTATATATATTGATAAATTTATGCTCAAAATTTTTAAAATTTAACTGCACGATTTCAAAGATGACAATTAATATAGAACGGAGACCGTATTATTATTTCTTTTTACCGAAAAATAAAATAGGTGCAAAGTGCAACTCCACCGTAACTCGGGGGTTTAATCCAACTTCGTAAGGGTTTTGGCGCCGCCTGTTCTTCTCAACTTCACTTTCCTCCTCAGCGTCGCCCTTCCACCGCCGCTAACTGGTGATTTCTCCCCCCTGTGTTCTTTTTTTCCCTACTGATCAATTCGTTTCGTCTTTCGCCTCTTTGAAGCAGTAATTCAAAATTTTGCTTGGAGTATTTCTTTTTAATGTTTTGATTTTGCACTCGATTACATGAGGAACGTCGATTTTCGCAGTTTGTTCTGTTTCTGTTTGCCGGTTGAATTCATTTACATGCTAAAATTTGCACTTTTGCGTTTGGTCGGAATGCAGGAAACCTTCGATTAGGGTTTTCGACGAAAGCAAGCAATGGCTAGGTTTCGGAATGTAAGCGAATCTCTATTCTTTAATACAACTTTAAGATGTTTGTATTCTGTTGTTCATGATGAGTGCATTGTGAATTGGGCAGAGGAAGAAGAGAAAGATTGTTGTGAAGCCAGTAATTAAGAACAAGCAGCCGCCCACAGTGGATCAAATTACTGGGAAGAAGATACCCCAGAGTTTCGTATTCTCCAGAACAAAGTTGCCTTCTTCATTAAGGCAGCTGGAAATGGACTTGAGGAAATTAATGCTTCCTTATACTGCCCTCAAGCTCAAGGTATCAATGATGTTTAGTATTTCTTTTTAATTTTGCTTTTCTGAGAAGATTTTGTGTGATTGATTTGGTGTTCTATTGTTCTGGACCTTGTCTTTTTGATGTGATTTTATGTAACATGTTTTTGAGGGATCATGGATGTTGTTGGACCTTGTCTTTTTGATGTGATTTTATGTAACATGTTTTTGAGGGATCATGGATGTTGTTGGAGTGAATATTGTGAATGATTAGGTCTTTGTTTGCTGATAGCTGCTCTCCTGGTTGAGCATGGAATTTTATGTAATATCTACCGAAATAAGTTATAACTTTGAAGATGCTTGCTGGGCATCTGTTCTTTTGACCTTTTGATTAATATATATTTATATTTTCTATCAAAAAAGAAAAAAAACTACCAAATAAGTACAATAATATTGGAGGAAGTATTAATGAGATTTGAAATGGTTATGGTTTTGCGAAGTTGGCAGTAAACAATTCGTAAATATGTCAATTTGGAGAAGCAGTAAGCGCATGGTCTTCAACCATTGCACTTGGCGGCGTGCTTAGCTTTTTTCTATTCTACCTCTTCTACCTATGGGTCATTTAAGTCTTGGGTGGGAGTAGTTTCAAGATTGCATGATGTAGTTCTTAGGCTTGCTATCCATTATTCCATTCTAGTGGTGCTTAGGAAAGAAGTGGAACAATATGAAGAAAAGTGAAGAATGTATATGGTGTGACTGAAGCTGTAAAAAAAAAAAGAGAGTGGAGCACTTGGGAGAGGAAGAAGAAGTGATGCACACAAGAGAAGAGAGGAAGAAAGTCCATGCAGTTGTGCGATTAGGGTTTTTTTTCTTATCCCTTTAGTTTTTTTTAAACCCTAAAATTTTCTTTTTTATACTGAGTTGACGGATTAAGGTTCATGGGGCGCGTGTAGTGTGCCTTGCGCCACTGACAAAGGTGCAGAAAGCGCGCCCTTATGAACTGGGCAAAGCTACACACAAGAAAAGCGCATGGAGTTGCGCCTCAACGTGAAGCGCGCGAGGCACACACTTTTTTTAAACAAAACTCGACTTTGCTTAATGAGCTCACACTTGGGACTAGAGAACTAAGGATTAATCCAAGCTAGGATAAGTGATAGAGAATTGGAAAATAAGTAAAAGTTAAAGATATGAATTCAACATCTCCATGTTGGATTCAAGAGAAGAATTTAGCATCCCCGTGCTGGACTTAGGAAAAGATTAGTATTCCTGGGCATAATTAGAAAGAATTCATAATATTCAATATTCAATAGTTAATCTAGCGTGTTTCATAAAGGCTAGCAAAGGCCTTATTTATAGGTAAATAACTTTCCTAATACTAAACCTAATAGAAATAGGAAACTAACATAATATTCCTAATCAAGCTAGGAAACTTTGATATTCTTAACGAGAATGGGAAACTATATAAAATCATTAAATATACTAAATATTATTCCTATTCTGATTCTGCTTTCCATCATTCTCCTTGGCTTGAAAAACTCGCCTCCGGAGAGTTGCATAAAGATGCAGCCAGAAAATCAACACAACAGATTTCCCAGTTGCGAAAAACACGACCTCTGGTTTTGTAGAAGTGTAGAAAGATGATAATCCAACAAACGAAGAGCATATTCACTTCACCATAAGTATGAAAAATCTACACAACTTTCAACTTCTCTAGAAAAAGTAGTAATTGAATGATGGGATGGAGCTTCTTGCCAACAAAACATTCTTAAGTGAGAAATAAATCAATATACTCAATTGTTAATCTTGTTGCTTTCCCATGTTTAACTGGTTGACTAAACAAAAATTGTGCATGGGTAGGCATAGTCTTGTAGTCATGTGTTATGTTTGAGTACTCATCTTCAAGAATGACTTCGGTATCACCCGAACCCTATTCTGCTGCCATCCAATCTTTGAAAAAAAAGAACTTCGCAAACTGCCCAGGAACCCTAGTCAACGACTTTTGCCTAAAACCACTGCACCACCACCAACCTCCGCTCACCACCCATCGACCACCACCCTTCCACTAGATCAGTCCGTTGACCACCATGATGTTCCCTAGAACAATGACGTGGTTAGAAAACTTAGAAAGACTCAAGGGACTTGAGGCAAGCATTGCAGAGTAAGACTGGGATACAAAATTCTGTGGAAGGATGGAGGATTCAAACAAGAATTTCAAAGATGATCTGTTAGAAATTGTTAACATAATTACTTCTCGGATAAATGACTTTCGAAAGTCATTCCAAAAAGAGCGTATTCGGGTTGTAAGTGAAGTCCAAAGTCATGATTTCTAGTAAGGATGAAGAAAAGGAAGTGGGTCATCCATGTCTTATAAGTTGTGTTCAATCTTCTACTGATATTGAAGGTGGTTCTGCGACTTTAGATGTTAAAGCGCCTAGTTTACATCCTATTATGCCCTCTGTTGTCGTTGATGATGCTGAAGCCGTTCTTGAAGATGAGTACTTACACACAACATATGACTACAAGACTACCCCTACCCATGCAAATTTCTGTTTAGTCATTTAGTTAAACATGTGGAGGCATCAAGGCCAACAATTGAGTATATTCATTTATTTCTCACCGAAGAATGTTTTGTCGGCAAGAAGCTTCATCCCATCATTCAATTACTACTTTTTCTAGAGAAGTTGAAAGTTGTGCAAAATTTTCATACTTATGGTAAAGTGAATGTGCTCTTCTTTTGTTGGATCATCTTTCTACACTTTTACAAAACCAAAGGTTGTGTTTTCCGCAACTGGGAGATCTGTTGCGTTGATTTTCTAGCCGCATCTTTATGCAAACTCTTTGGAGGTGAGCCTTTTCATGCCAGGAAGAATGATGGAAAACAAAATTAGAATATGCAGGAATAATAATATTTTTAGTATATTTAATGATTTTATATAGTTTCCTATTCGTGTTAAGAATATTGTAGTTTCCTAGTTTTATTAGGAATATTATGCTAGTTTCCTAGTTCTATTAGGTTTAGTATCAGACAGGTTGTTTACTTATAAATAAGGGCTTTGCTAGCCTTGATGAAACACACTACATTGATATTGAATATTGAATATTATGAATTCTTTCTAATTATGCACATGGATGCTAATCTTTTCCTGAATCTAGCATTGGGATGTTGGATTCTTCTCTTGAATCCAACACGGGGATGTTGAATTCGTATCTTTAATCTTTTGTTATTTCCTGGTTCTCTATCGACTTGGTATAAGAGCAATTCTCTATCAATAAGACTTACCATTTATTTAGAAATAGTCTCATTAATCTCCTTCAAATGATTTTTAGTTTTTAAAACTAAGCTCAACTCTACTTAATTTGTTCAATTAGTCCGCACTAAGGAGTAGAGAACTAAGGGTTAATCCAAGCTAGGACAAGGCACACCACCTAGTTAGATATAATCCCATTATTCACCTTCCAATGATAAGCAAAGGAAAGTAATTAGAGCCACTAATCAACTAGGAAGATACAATACACCACTCCCTAATTAATTAGACCTTCGAGATCACCACTTTGATTGGCTATATCAAATATAAGCTCAACTTTCTCATTCATCAAATATCAAAAAAATTTAATACAAAAAGATGGGTATTTATAGAAAGAGCTAGCTTGGGGAAGGGGAAGGTGGGAAGGTACCTAGATTTCAAAATAAAAAGTAATGAAATTAGCCACATGGTCATCCTCGGCTGAAGCTAATTACATTCCCACCATCTAATTGTATTATTCTAGCTAGAACACAAAAATAATACAATTACTCAAACTCTCACTTTGTGGATGCCTTTCTCTCATTTAAATCCAAATGGGGACCATGAGGACATTCTAGAAACCTTGGGACTCAAGGTTTCAAGCTGTGAATAATGCTGGATCATCACCCAATTGGAAATGACAAAATTACGCTTCAAGGCTGACTTGGGAGTTTTTACCAAATAAACTGCTGACCTTGACACGTAACTTGGACTGTTTTATTCTTGTGGTGTCTTTGGATTGCCGCTACTTAATGTCCTTGACATATGCAATGTCCTAAAATCCGACTTGAAAGATCCCCAAAGGTAACCAACTTGAAGGCCCAAGCTCTCAGAACTGTCCTTGGGCGAGTCAAGGTCGAATTTAAATTGACATGCATTGGGCTCGAATGACCTTACCTTGATCCTCGGCACCTAACTTGCGACTTCCTTGACCATCATCATGCCCCATAGTGTTATTGATGACCCCAACTCGATTCTTATGAAACTGGCTCTCCCAAATTTCTTCATGATGAGCCTTGGGTTGCATTGTCTCCCAATGATTGCCTTCCAGACTGCCCTGAGAAGTTCCTGCTCCTTGCCTTTCTTTGCTACAGTGTTGCAAACTTTCATAAAGTTTAACTGCAATGCATTTGGCCTGGTGGCTATAAACCATGAAAACTACATTGTAGCATTATATGAATATAAGAAAGCAGGTGACCAATCACCTAAATAGCTGACTGTTTCAAAATACACAGAGATGATGTTCTGCAGGGTGAATCTTAGAGCACTTGTATGCTTTTTCCGAATCTTGAACTCTGGTATGCTTTGTCTGAATCTTGAACACTTGTATGTTATGTGTTCAAACTATGGCTGTAGATTATAGCTAGATAAAGGGATCCAAATTTTAAGCAACTTGTCATGATTTTGTTGGAGTGTTTCCTTGTATGACGGTTATGTTAAGTGTTCTGTACTTGTGTCTGCTGAAATGCAGGAAAAGAAGCGGAACAATCTCAAGGACTTTTTGAACGTTGCTGGTCCTATGGGCGTCACTCATTTTCTCATATTGTCAAAAACCCATGCTGCACCATACTTGAGGGTTGCAAAGACTCCACAGGGTCCAACTATTACATTCAAGATCCACGAGTACTCGTTAGCTGCTGATATTGCTCAGTCTCAGTTGCGACCTAGATGTCCTCAAGATCTATTCAAAAATTCTCCTCTGGTGAGTCTTCACTAGTCCCTACTGAGTCCATATTACTAATAGTCTACCTGTTCATGTTATGCTTTGCTTTCTAGCTTGTTCATGTTACAGAGGTTATTGTTCCATTCTGTTTCCATTGTTAGGTTCGACTTGAAAATAATTGTCATGTAAATTTTCTGTTCTTTAGTGTGTATATATATCATGTTATCATGGTCAACGCACAATGATGTACTGGTTAGGCTTGGCTAGTAACTTGCTGGAGATGACTGCACGCTGCGTTCATTTTGTACAATATGTGACTATGCCCTGATGGGTGCATCATATGGCTTTAGTATGCTCGTTTGCATCTTATGTTGGCTGGTTGGAATTGCTTTTGAAGCATCCAAGAAATTTTCTGTATGATTGTTTTTATTACTTACTGGCAGCTGTGTGTGCGCTCCGTGACATGATATTTGGATTTTTACCAGCAACTTGCCCTAGGTATAACTTGTTCTAGTTGTTCTACATCCAAGATATGGCAGTGACCTTTTGATGGTTTTATAAATCCTTGCAGCTTGTGCTTTCTGGTTTTGGGACTGGAGAGGAGCATTTGATGCTAACAACTAGATTGTTTCAGCACATGTTTCCGACTATTGATGTCAACACTGTAAGTGAAGCAAAGCGACCGAGTCAATCAAACAAAGTCTTCTATTTGATTTGACTGTATCGTCTTATTGTGCTATTTGCGTGTTTCAGGTTAAACTTTCCCTATGTCAAAGAATTGTATTGCTGAACTATAACAAAGAAACAAAGCGTATAGATTTTAGGCATTATTCTATAAGATTACAGCCCGTTGGCGTGTCACGCAGAATAAGAAAATTTGTGCAGAAGCATGAGGTGCCTGATTTAAGAAACCTGCAAGATGTGAGCGATTTTGTTACAAGGTAATTATCCAATATTGGCAACTTGTGTTATTATGTCAATGTAGCATTTGAAACTAGATGCTGATTGGTCTTGATTCTTTATTTAGACTAAGCCTGGGAGTGATATCCCTTTGGTTTGAAAGTGGATTAACTTGCAATTCAGGCTATGAGCCATTAAGTGAGGCGAAATGCATTTTCCATTCCCTGATCATTCCACATTTCGACTGATCATGTACATCGTCAATATGAAGGGCTAAAACGTAGAGGCAAAATCTCGGAGTTTTAAATAATAATATAATGATAATACAATGAAATTGTGGACTCTATAAATAGATAATGGTAATTTTCAAAGCTCGAGTGCTGAGTGCACTTAGTAACCCCAAAAGGTTTATTCTTGGTGAAGCTGCCAGATTTGATGTTGCACCATTTAAGCAGCTCCACCGGTGAATTTCTGATATCGCATGCACGCTAGTCACTAGCTGAGCCATTACCAATTTTCTGAGGAAGGTGGCTGTCTTTGAAGTTTGAATGTTGGTGAGTAGGGAAGTCAGCTATGCTTTAAGTTTGAAGAAGTGAGAAAAGTAAACATAGTATGTTTTTTCTTTGTCTCTTGGTGTTATGAAAATATGAGATTGAAGGCGTGCCCCACTCCATTGGATAGAGGGTCTTTTAGAGTTCTTCATACTGTCCCCCCTCTTTTTTTTTTTTTTTGTTTGCACTATCACAGCCCTTTGCATTAAAATTCTTCGTCCACTTGCCTCCGTCACCACCATCAGATTTTTTCCTCAGATCTACGAGCTTTTATTCTGGGATCCTGAGTATTAGTGCTTGTGTTTTTTTTAATTACCAATTACCACACAGACCATTTTCGGTTCTCCATGGTTGTAAAATGTACCAGCATGCTATTTCTTTGTGCATTGTCCCATTTTACTCTGCTGTGTGTCAACAGTGATTTACTGGACTTTTGTACCTTCAGGCTCTTCTTACCATCGTGATGCCCTTGTGGGTGAGATGTGATGCATTAATCTCTGTCACATCTACATTATTGGAGTTGCTGCCAGACTTTGACATTGACAAAATGATAAAAAATTGAATCTGGAGAAGTAGCTGAGGGGTGTATGTGAGAGTACTGTGGAAATGGTGGAAATTTGGATGAAGCAAAGATGGCCTCTGTTGTGATTAACTTCCAATATAAATGTTGCTTACTTTTTAAAGATGTGTACATGAAAGTGTGAATGAGATGGAGGTTTCTGGTGGGTAAGGATAGAACCCTTGGACCTGTTGCGGGTGATTGGTTTTGTTTGATCTGATTCAAGCTCTTTGTGATCTCTCTTCTCCCATGAGAAGGTTTACTCTGGTTCTCTTCTGAAAAGTAAACACTTAACACTGTTGAGTTATCTGAGAGGAACCTACTTCAAAAGCTCTTCTTGTCTATTTAGGCTTTGCTCTTTTCAGGGGTATGGGAAGGTTGATGAAAGTGAGGTTTGGTAAGTTCAGGTAAAATGTTGAAAAGTTGACTGTTGGAAATATGGGAAGAACAAGTAAATTTGGGTTGTGTTTGGTGAAAGGGGCATCAACCCCTTAAAGAACAGACCCTTATTCAGGAATCTATCGAGTACTCCTTATTAGTTCAGGGCCATATGGATTGAATATGGTACTGTGATGATGGTGGACTCATGTTGTGAATTAACTTGAATAGGAGTATAGGACTATGGCTGTACCCCCACACCCATCAAACGAACATAATAGCATCTTGTGAACAAGCTTTTTAGTAGGTTTTGTGGATTTCTACCACCCCTTGGATATTTTTGATGTGTCTTATTTGCAAAATAGTTTACGGAAGATTCTTACTTATTTGCAAACAGAGGGAAGGTTCGCTACATCAACTTCATTTATAAACTGGTGGTATGTGGGGAAACTTTGCTGTATGACATCTTTTTGTCCATTATGGATTGGTTTCTTAGGTGCCTCGGAACACCTTGAATTTAGCTAGACACTGAACCTTGGACTTTGGCTTAGTTAGGAGCTTCCTTCAGGGGGGGATTTGTTGTGTGAATTTTGTGTGGTTTATCTGAATGACGTAGGTGGGATTCTGATACGAATAAACCCCAATTGATGTGGAGTAGATTAAGAGCCAGTATGTGGAGTGGGAGTACCTAACAGTGGACCGTATTCTTGCATGTTCTCTGGATCCTCTGACTCTTAGTAAAGTAAGTGTTGCACATTTGCATCATTTAAGTGCTCGTTCTCAATTGACGGTAGTTATTTGATGGAGCACAACTGACATAAATTTTTTAATCTTGTAATATGTTCCATATGTCCAATTTCTGAAATCCTATATACTCTTGGACTTAGTCAAATGACTGTGCCTGGTAAATTTTGAATTCCTCTCTGTTTTGATATTGTGCTATTTTTCATGAAGGGCTGGATATGGATCGGAAAGTGAAGCTGATGACGAAGCAGCTACTGTAAGCCTGGCAAGTGATCTTGGAAGAATTAACCGGGCTTCTACAAAGAGTGCTGTAAAGCTTCAGGAGATTGGACCAAGGATGACCCTTGAATTGATTAAAATTGAGGAAGGGTTGTGCAATGGCCAAGTCTTGTTCAACATTAATGGTAAGGACCACATTATATTTCCATTTGTCTTTTCCTCCCAAGTTACCCCCTCCCCAGTATTTTTTTTTGAGAGCTAAGTTTTACTTGGGAATGTCATATTCATAATAACATCACATTGCTATAGTTGTTAGCATGCACTAATGGTGAAATAGACTATATTTCAATGTGCAGGATTACTGTTTTGTCTGAGATAGATTGTTTAATGGTTGTTTTCCTCTAGTTATCCTCCACTGGCTGAAAAATAAAAGCGAAAATCTTGTAGCAACTAAATACGTTTTGTTAATATGTGATTTATTTTTGTCCATCGTCCAGGTTTTCTTGGATGTTTGCTGCTGTCCTCACCCCTCTTTTTGTAAGATGCTATAGTTTGCGTCGAGTGTTGTAGGTTAAATTGGATAAATACAAAATGTCTTTTGCACCAAATAGAGTGAACTACACAAAGAACCCCCACTCCCCCTAAAAAAACAAATGAAGCAATGGGGAATTTGAGAGTACATTGGGTGTTGATGAGTAGGAGATATTTGCAAAATATCATCTAGAGGTGCTCTTTTCCCTGCTAGACATTGAACCTTTCCTTCTTGTTGATTAGATATAGAACAAAATACACACTCTTCCACGCACACACATATGATCTGGTGGAATAAATGCACATGTAGCATTCTAAGATTGTTTTTAATTTATACATATGATGGAAAGAGTGTTTTCTTCTTTTTCATGATGCTTCCTAATGAGTAATGAAACATCATGTCAAGGGATAACTCAGAAACTACCAATTCGTAGTTTTGGAAAGCTTTAATTTGAGTGACTTCTTTTGGTGTTTGCCCGCATTTCCATGCACAAGATTCTAAGGTTAGGAGAGGTTTGAGTTTGATGTTCAAATCCATGTTCCTAAGGCTAGGAGAGGTTCTAACAGCTGTGACCACTACAGGATTCTTCCTTACCCACATAATGTTTTGGTGTGTAGAAAATTTATTGCAGGAAATATAAGTGAAAATACCAAATATTGTAGTTTTCACAATGGGTTTCTTGACATCTTAGTTATTTCTAGTGACTACAACTCAGATTCATCTGTCTTCTTACTTTCATTCTTCCTCGGCTAATATAAACTTTTCTTCGCTCGTATTTTCTGTATTTAGGAACTGGTGGAGAAAAGAAATCACAAGACAAAATGAATGATGAAGAGGATGGTGAACAAGACGAGGAAGAGGAAGACGAGGATGGTGAAGAGGAGGAAGAGGAAGAGGAGGACGACAGTGACAACAATGATGAGGATGAAAATGACGACGAAGGTGAAGAAGATAAAGAAGATGAATAGTTTGCTGCCAACTTGGAAATCAACATTTGGGTTCCAAAGTGAGGGTTTTCGAAGGCGCAAACTTTTTATTGAGCTTGTTACGGTTGAATTAAGGGTGTAACTCAGGAGGTCTACAATGAATTATGTGGCGTATGTAATCCTGATTTTGTAATGTGACCTGCTAAACTAAATTTATAGCAATTTTGGAGAAACTGGCCGTGGCTCGGTTTTTTTTTTTTTTTTTTTTTTGTGATTGTTAGATTGCCATTTTTCGTTTGTTGATAAATTTGTAGGTGCAGACGTTTAATGATCATGCCATGGAGATTCACATCTAGTAGCATCATGAGCTGGATGCAGTAATACAAGTTATTGTTTACTGATCCAAGTGATCGGATTAAGATCCACATTTGAATTACCCCAAATCAAACCAAAATCTAACCTGAAAGAATCTCACCCAAACCAACCTAAATAAGATCTCCCCAAGTTAAGTCGAACACAAATCTCACATGAATTGAAACTGAACCAAACAGAAACTGGTTGATCCAATGGCAACCATAGCCGATCTTCATCTGATCGAAGCTGTTTCACTCGTTTGTTAGGTTTATTAAAATTTGAAGTATGGTAATTTAACGTTATTTTAAGAAACGTTTAAATATTATCCTTTTGAATATTATCCTAACAATGTGATTATCACTAACAATTAATACTTTTTTATTTTTCAAAGGGAAAGAAATACGTATCAAACTAGGTAAAGTGACCCGTTGATATAGACATATAATATCTGTACCCTACCACTTACAATCATGGACTAATTGTGATTTGGCCTTTTGTTATGTTCCAATCCACTACTCTTAATAATAGTTGAGGCTCTAATTTTAATAATAGTTGAGGCTCTAATTGCAGATATTTTGATTATAAACACTTTATAGATCCTGTGATTGGCCCCTTGGTTATGTTCCCATCCCCTTTAATTTCATGAGAAACCCACCCAAAAAACAGTCACTATCCTCCTTACCCTTCTATCCTTTCACCCTCCCAACAATTGCTATCACCTCTTTCCCCCTTCTTTTTGAGTTTGACAAAAATCTGCCCGATTCGATAATTTGAATTTGTTCAACTCAGAAAAAAAAACTCGGTATGGACCGTATGATCATAAAATTTTCGTCCGAATTTTAACATTGACCGATTTGATTGAAAATTCCAACATAATTTATAAATTTCTATTATCCGAACTCGATTTAGACTCAAATTTATGAATGTTCGATTTGTTCTATCCAAATCCTACCTGAAAAATATGCGTAAAACACGATATCAGACATCAACTATTTGTTCGATATCCCAACCCAAAATTACCCGAAATAGGATTTTTGTCAACTCTACTTCTTTTTCTCCTCCATAACTCCCGTTTATTGCATACCTTTTGCACCCACAAAAATAGTTGCATAGTAAACAAAAAAAAAAAAAAAAAAACCCCATAAACCCCCCATCAAAGCACAGCATTAATTGGACCTCCTTTTTCTTGCTTTTTCTAGTTTCATTTCACTCAATCCCACCAACACACAATATCAACACTCTCCCAATGACTCCTTGCTCCCCTCCTTCCCTTCTCTAGCTCATCTTCCCCAAAAACCAAACCAAAAACACCCCCAAAAACACACACAAACACACACACACACACACAAAAAGATGACAAACCCACTAATTCTTTTTACAACCTTGATGCTCATCTCAACCCAAATCCTCCATACAAGAAGCGATAGCTACGTTCGCGAAGCATGTAGCGTGACTCTATACCAAGATGTATGCATAAGATCCTTGGAATCCTACTCCCACATGTTGAAGAAGAGCCCAAGAAAGTGGGCTCGGGCGGCCGTTTCGGTCACCATAAGAGATGTCAAGATAGTAATGAAGCACCTCAACAGCCTAAAAAACCACAAAAACATAAAGGGAAAAAGGACCAAGGCAGCCTTGGGTGACTGTGTGGAGTGCATCCAAGACACCCTTGACAACCTCCACAGGTCGCTCGACGTGCTCAGGAGGCTCAGTTATCGCGCTTTTGACGAGCAAATGAATGATGTCTTGACATGGTTGAGTGCTGCACTCACTGATGAGGACACCTGCATGGATGGGCTCCAAGGGAGGAGAAATGGGAAAGTTATTGATTGGTTTTGTGGTAAGGTTCAGAATGCTAGTTATGTTACTAGTAATGCTCTTGCTCTTGCTAATAAGCTTGCTACCACTGGATTAATCCATGATTTGGGTTATCATGATCATCGTGGTCATGATCATCATCATGGGCATCATAAACATCATCTATAGATGATATTGGAGATGATATGATCAAGAAAATTGGTGCTTTCATTGGTGGGGTTCATGGTATTGATGGTGAGAAGATGGGTAGATAAAGATCACTTTCAAAGTGATGTACTTGTAATTAACTACTTGTATGATAAAGAATTTTTACTGTTTTTCTTGAGTGTATGTGTACATTTTTGCTTTTTATTTTTTGGGTTTTTCAGATTTGGTCGGCAGCATTATTCAAAAATAATTAATGATGAAATTATGTCACTATAGTGTGTGCTTTATTATGGTCACTGTTTTATAAAATATAATCCACATCTAGCAAGGGTTAAGCACTATATAAGTATATATCCTTTTTGTCAAGGACTTGAAATAATTGAATGTGGACCTTCTTTTACTTAAGGACAAAACCTTCAATATTCCAATCTAACAATAAGATTGAGAAACATCTAATATGAAAGTGTTGGATTTGACTATTCTGTTAAAAAATAAGGCTGCGTACATCTGACTTTCTGTAGTCATATATATTTCAGGTAGAACTGTACCATATATTATCATTCAATTTCTCTACGCAATTACGTATGCAAGCATAATCAAAGTGGACATGTATGATTTTGCACCACAAACTATACATTTAGTTGTCCATATCATTCACTAATGAGAAATTGATGTTCAAAATATATATAGCCTTATCTTCAACCTGTATGAAACTTTGTCCCCCCACCAAACCGACAGTTTTGTCTTTACCTTAAACATTACTTGAACACCCTCATTTGTTCTCATATGTGTGGATGCATACATACCCTTCAAATTGTCCCAAAAACCAACCAAAAACCACATACAACTTAAGACACCTATCAATACATATGAAGACTATATGATCATCAATGACTTGTTAGCTCACTAGCTAGGTATCTAACATATATATAGCATGTTACATCACACATTCTTAATATCTAACCATTAGGGCTTGGCCAAGAAGAAGACACAGGTGCCCCAAGACCCCAAACAGGCTCAACCGCGATAGGATTCATGACACAATACCCATGATTCGTGGCGTGCCTCTTTTGCCTTCTTAGCCTGTGATTCCTCATCATGGCATTGCACACATTCATCTCTTTCGCCCGTGTCATGCTGTTGTATATGCTTTTGTAGTTGTTAACTGGCACAGGCATGGCATCCAAGCCCATAAGCTTAGCAACCACCCCAGGCTTACACCAAACCACACTTTCCCCTCCAACACTCTTTGGTAAATGCAGTATTTTCCCCAACTTCAACCCACCATCCATCCCATTGTTCCTCCTCATGTAAAGGGCTTCGCGCCCATCAAGGGAGAATCGAGGGTTCTGATTTAACGCACTTGTTGCTGACCTGAGAATGTCGGAGCTGTTCACACACGACATCCTATGCTGAATCTTGGCGGGTTGTCTTCTTGCCATCTCCTCCTCCATGTCGAGCTGCATGATCATCTCCTCTAGAGTAACACTCTTTCTTGGAGGAGCGTCGTAGTATTCATCACGAGTGTAGGTGTTGCTGCTGCTACTGCTGCATTGGTTTAAGGTCGAGATGGAATCATGGTTGTTGCAGAAGTTGCGAACTCCTCTGCCGATTTTGGACCCCATCAAGTAGTTCTTGAGGAGGATCAAAGAGAAGTCTTTCATTGTGATTTGTGAGTGAGTTGAACTGAAATGGTAAGTGTGGTGGGATCATGAGGGTGTTATATTTCATGGAAATGTGAGGAAATTGAATAGGGAGTAGTTGTTGCTTGTGATGTTTAAAATGGGAAGGGGGAATTAATGAGAATCACAAGAATTTATGGTGAGGTTATGAGGGTTCACAAGTTTGGAGATCTAGTTTGCCTTTTCTTTTGTGTAAGGGAAGACAAACAGGAAGAAGTTGAACAACTTAGAGTAAAGCAAATGTATGTAAATATGCAAATTCAGTGCCCTTGATTCATGGGTATGTCAGTAGTTCATAATGCTACCAAATTTGAAAATGGGCTTTTTTGAATTTTCATGCTCTTCATTTTTGGCCTTTTACTTTCAGGATAACTTTCTTTTTTTTTTTTAAAAAAAAAAAAGAGAGGAAAGGAGTGAATTTCAATTCACCAACATATGCTTTAAAAAGGTTAATTTGTGAGATTTTAACACAGTACGACAGTTTGGCCGAGTGGTCTAAGGCGTCAGATTTAGGCTCTGGTCCGAAAGGGCGTGGGTTCAAATCCCACAGCTGTCATTTTGTTGTTTTATATGTTGATCTTCCTTAAGGCTTTAAGTAGAAACTGTGAGAGTTCTACTGCAAATCACTGTTGGAGCATAATTTTATTTTGGAACATATATGATTCTAATTCAAAGATCGACATTATCAAATACCTCATACTACGCAGCTAATAAGTATCTTACTGAACAAGATCGTGAAGATACCAGTCTTTTTTTCTCCATGATTTGTTCTTTAATTGATTTTATGTTATTGAACAAGTGGTTTTAGGCCAAATTCCAAAGCCTTGATGACCAAATATTATGTTAGGGGGAACATCACAATATGGAGTTTGTCAGAAGATGCATGGTTTCTATTGTAATCTGTAACATCAATTAAGGAACATCACCACATATTTGATGTTAACCTAACTGAGAAACGTAACATGTGTATCGAGTAACCAACCATCAAAAGATTGCGATGGGTTGTGGGGGAATTTATTGAAATGTACTAGACATACGATTGTAAAATACATAAAACTTATGCATTCATTATTGTTCATGTTACGTATGCTTCCTTTCTTTTCTAACTAAATTACATGGCAGATGAAGAAGCTAGTTCGTAATTTGGTAAAAAAAAAAAAAGTTGTGCTAGATTGCCTAGACTGTATGAAGAAAAAAAAGAGTCTACTTGAATGATTCGGTTCCATCACTTTGCATATTTACAAGTTAGCTAGAGTTTAATTTTTGGATTTGAAATTGATCGGATCATATCTATATTCAGCAGTTTGTATATCGATTTGATTTATTGTTATTTACAAACGAATCAAATTTGCTCAAACCTGCTGTGAATGAAGGCCCGAGAGCTTTGTATTGTAGCCCAGCAGAAAAGAATTACAGTACAAGTTTATTGTTAAGATGAAGCCCAAATCATGTTGTTTTGATTTCACTTGCTGTGCTGTGAGTGCAATCACACATTCACTAAATTTAAGTATTATGACTCTTATACTCTTATATAGTCACGTATATATTCTAAGAATGTTCAATTATCAAAAATTAAACATTGAAGCAAAGTTAAATTGAAACATACAACTGATGTTGTTTCGTATTTGTTTTATTACACTGCCCTGAATTTGGTGACAGGGAAAAAAAGCATATGATCAGAAAAGAAGTCTTGATCTGAATTATCTACTTATTATATTGAGTAATTTGGCCTTTCAGAACATCATATGACAGTTTGGCCGAGTGGTCTAAGGCGCCAGATTTAGGCTCTGGTCCGAAAGGGCGTGGGTTCAAATCCCACAGCTGTCAACTTTTTGGTTAATTTCTTAAATGTAGCTTTCAACCTCAATTGAATTTTTTTGCTGGAGACCAAAGGAGAAGGGAAGGAACTGCTGATATTTAAATCCTCTAAACATGAAAATTTTAATATCTAAATTGAAAGAAAACGAAAAAACAGATCATTCTCAGTTTTTCACCTTTAGTCTTATGGGAATAAGATCGATTTTCTTAAATTCAATACATTCCGACTAAAACAGAAAAAAACCAAGAAAATTCAATCTTTATGTTAAAGATGTGTTAGAATCCACTGCTGGAAAAAAAAAAAGTGATTTTAGGCCAAATTCTAAACCTTTGGCGACCATTATTTTTGTTAACAGAAATATTACAGTACAAAATTTTAACTAAAGGATACAACATAATATTAAAAACTCACAAGTTTTGGATGTATAATCAAACTAATGGGTGAAACATCCTAAAGCTGGGTCACAGACATCTATCAAATTTTATGTCCAATCGAAAGAACAGTGTTAAAATTTGGGCCTTTTTTAGTTTTAGGTTTGTGATCATTCGTGTGTTAGACTAGAATAGAACCCATCTTTGAGGTGCATAATTTGGTCAAAAAGTGGTTTGCTACACAGCTTAAGAGACATTGCATGCACTAACTAAAACAAAGATAAAAATAAATAATTAGGTAAAAAAAAAAAGGACGTTTTACTATCTACTACTAGAACAAGTGGTTTTAGGCCAAGTTCTAGAACATGACGACCAAGTCTTGTATTGAAGAATCCATCCAAATAAAAGTGTGAAAAAGCCATCAAATTTGCTAATTTAGCAAACAATCATAAGAATAAAATTTTATGTTTAGAATCGCGCACAATTTTGATATATTTTTTGATTTAGTTTTTATGATAGTGATAAAGAAATTGATGAACATAATAGTAGGCAACATTATCATCTTTATAAATAAGTGATTTTGTTTGACAATTTTAAATGCTATAATTTGCTGAAAAAAATCTATTTGGATCAATTAATTCATATTTACAGGTTCCACAAGAAACTGAATCACAGTATCTTTGAAGCAAAGATTTTAGGCCCTGTTCTTTTTTGCAGGGATAAAGTACGGAAATGGTATGAAATGGTAAATTGTGGAAAATGCGGTATGTTGCGGTATAGTGTGGTAGTTTGTGGTAAAATTTGTGGTAAAAATGATTGATATGGTAGGCGGAGAGAGAAAAAAAGTGAAAAGTAGATAAAAAAGTGAAAAGTGAAAAGTGAAAAGAGAGAAAAGTGAAGAGGAAGAAAATTATGGTTATTGTGGTGAAATGCAGTATAATATGGTAAGATATAGGCTCTGTTATTTGGATTTGTATCTTTTTCCAATCCAATTTAATCTAAACCTTACACAATTCCCTCAAAAAAATCCTCTCTAAAAACACAATTCAGATCCTCAAAAAAAAACATTATAACTTATCTAATCTAATCCAATCCATCCAAATCTCATTTTATCCAATTCAAAGAACAAGGCCATAGTAGTTTGTAGATAATATGGTAAATTGTGATAAGTGCACTGTGATACTATGCAAAACAACGTAGCCCTAATGTAGAAACAACCAATTATCAATGGTGTATTTTTATTTTTTTTTGAGATCACCAATTACCAATGTTAGATAACTGTCCGTTATTATTTTTGCATTCAACGATCAGAAAAGAAACATTAATACATGCATAATGTAGAAAAATTGATAATCATCTTTCTCATGCGCACTACTGTAGGTAGGACATGGATTGTTGCTTTGGAAAGGGTGCAACCTGAGAATTTGACAGTAGCATATTTATATACTACTAAAAATATGTGTATTACCAACCATTTTTTTTCCAACCAATTTAAAATGGTTGGAAAAAACAACTATTTTAGCAACCATTTGATATTTCAACTATTTTTCAAAAACTTTAGTAGGAAAAATGGTTGGAAATTCCAACCAATTTGACTAAAATGGTTGGAAAATTTTCCTACTATCATTTTTCCTACTATTTGGAATTGGTAGGAAAAATAGTAGGAAAAAGGATCACGAATCGTGTCAACCGACACTCCTGTCAATAATTAAGGGTTATGCATGTTTACTTGACCAAACTATATATACCAAAGGGTTACTAATAATGCATGTTATTTTGTATCATATATGCACGAAGATAATATTGCGGTGTTATTGCAGAAAAATGTCACTAAACTTTTGAAAAATTGTAAATTTGCCACCCGGAATTTTCATGTCATCAGAATGCCATTAATCTCCGTTAACTGTGTAAAAAATGCCACTTTACCGGCTTTTTGCCTGCTACAACCGGTAAACTGCAGGTGGGGAGTGTTTAATGATAACCTACCCTAATTAAAAATTTCATCCACCCAAAATTAATTAACCCCCCTCCCACTTAAATTTTTACTGCCTTTATTTACAACCCCTTCCCCTGAATGTTCATCTTTCTTCTTCCTCCAAAACTTCTTCACTCTGCATAACCCAGCACCATGATAGAGCTCCGTCCTCCACCTCTTCTTCTTCAATTCTTGACCAAAAATTGGAGCTTTCTTTTTCCTTCTTCATTTCTAACCTCAAAAAACCCTAATTTCAACCAAGAATCTGCAATGATATCATCCAATTTATCTGTTGCAAACAGTTTTTGAGACATGTTGCAAACTCTGCTCTTCGACGTCGATGAGGAAGAGAAGGAGGGGTTTCTGGGGTATCACAGCGAGAAGCTCGCGATTGCATTCATGATGATTTACTGCCCCCATTTATGATTTTTGTGTGGAATTAGGGTTTTTCAGGTTGAAAATTGAAAAATTAGATTGAAAGCCCTAATTTTTTGAGCCCAGAATTGAAGAAGGTGAAGTGGATGAAGAAGAAAGGAGAAGATGAAGAACCAGTGGGGAAGGAGGGCAGTTAATTTATGCTGTAAAAATATAAGGAGATGGTAATTATTAATTGGGGTGGATGAATTTTTTGAACTCAGAATTTAAAAAGATGAAGAAGAAAGAAGAAAGAAGAAGATGAAGATGGCGGATGAAAAAGAAAGAAGAAGATGAAGAAATTAGCGTTTAATTAAGGTAGATTATTTTGGTGGGGGAAATTTTAATGCATAACTATGAAATTAAATACCCTCACCTGCAAACAACCTGCTGTAACAGGTAAACAGCCGGTAAAGTGGCATTTTTTACACATTTAACAGAGGTTAATGACATTTTGATGACATGAAAATTATGGGTGGCAAATTTGCAAATTTTCATAAGTTTAGTGACAATTTTATCCAAGCACTATGTTATTGCATGTAGTTTACTTTCATGGATTGTCATATCACCTTTGAGATTATTCTTCTTTATTTGTCACATTGTAAATCCACTTGCGTTGTCAAATTTGGTTACTAACAAACAAGGTAAGCACGTCAAGAAAAATATGTTTGGGCAATAAAAAATTATTATTGCATTAATTTATTAAAATAAGGTAATAAAATAATAATTTTGTTGTTAAATATATTATACGTGGCAACAATTTTTTTTTATTACAATTAATATTGGTTGAACAACAATTTAAAGAAAATGATTCTCAAAGGGTACTAAGGCACCGTTTTTTTATGCGGTACCGCAACTTACCGCACCATAATTTACCGCAACCTACCGCAATCAACCGCAATCAATTATTTACCTTTTCATATATCAAACCCATTTATTATTTTCCACAACAACTCACCGCAACTTACTGCACCGCAACTTACCGCACCGCAATTCCACCGTATAAAAGAACGGTGCCTAAGGCAACAAAAAAGTTTGGTTGGCCACCACAACTACCTTGTGCTACCATTTTTATTAATTTGCAACCAAATAATTTTGTGGTTAAATACATTATAGTTGATATATATATATATATATATATATATATGGAGAAAATATTATTAAAAATTTCAAATTTGAATTATAGATAATTCAAGATGGTTATTAATTATTTTGATTCAAGATGTGAATTATTGTCATTTTTATATATAAAAACTAGAAGAATAATACGTTATAAATATTTACTCCTGTCACATTTGTCCTTGAGAATTGAGATAGAGATCTAATTCACCAGCTCACATTTACCCCATCTTTTTATAAAGAAAATGGTGAACAAAATGCAAGAAAAGGGTCGCATTTAAAATAACACTTCCTTTTGGGCGCTTAATAAAATCTTATAACTACTAACCGAACAAATAAAATGGATAGATCTTGAAGCAAAGTTAAGCCATTAACTTTACCCTTTAATTATGTGGACTAATCCCTACACTAATACATTGGTGTTTGAGTTAATAGGAAGTGAAAATGACATTATCTGAAATTTGGTCGACAGAGCCCCTTTTTCTGAATGTCAAGCAACCTTTTTATTTGGGTCTTCCTTGATTTTCACTACTAGCTTAATATTAGTCATTGCATGTACGCTTAAGGCCCTTTTCTTTTATGCGGTTCGCAAACTGCGGTGTCACAGCCTACCGTAATTTGCTACATCCCACCACATTTTACCGCAAATCATTATTTTTCTCTCTCCTCACTTTTCTCCTCTACTTTTTACATTCTCTCCCCTCACATACCCTACATACCAATAACCTACCACAATTCCACAACACCTCACCACAATTCCACCACACCTCACCACACCATTCCGTAAAATACCGCATAAAAGAACAGGGCCTAAGTACGTCATCTCACCTAATTGCTTCTGCTATATAACCGGGTTAAACACATGGGACAATCACCTTGCTTAAATAGAGTAAAAGTCCCCACTTAATTACTACACTTTGGGAACCATAATTATTTATTTTAATTACAAGCTTAAATTAGATATATCTTACTGTATACTCCCTCCGTGAATGTCAATTTTTTAAATTACCTTGTTCCCTTTTATTTGTCAATTTTACATTTTTACTAAATAAAATACACATATTACCCTTAATTAATGAATAAGATTTTTATTTTACCTTTTAAAATTCTCCTTTATTCCTCTCTTTTAATGAAGGGTATACTTATCTATACATAATTTTTTCACTCTATTTCCAACACACATTGATTTTGTAAAATTAGTTATTTTGACATTTAAAAAGAGACGGAGGAAGTACTATTTTAGGACTTTTTTAGTAAGGTTTAATGGGCTAGAAACTGGGGAACCTAAGCCAAATCTTTGTTGCACTCCCTTGTAAAATTAAATATAAGTAGTGGAATTCGATCTCAACATCTGGAAGTTGTTATGCACTCACGTTTCCGGTAGCATATGGTAACAATGTTCATACATATATATTCTATAAGTGCATAATTTTCATTTATAGAATTTTAAAGTTTAAAGATCATAGTCAGATTATTAATATGATCATGTATATCACTAAATTCATGCATCTTAAATTTGAACAGATGATACAACACATGTACTTTATTCACCGTTAAAGGTTTCTCATGCATGTTTCTCAAGGCCTAAAGTAAGCCTTTTGGCATCCTTTGTTATGCCATGTTTAAAGTCATGTTTCTTATTAGCTATAGGCTTACCATATTGAGCATCTGATGATCAAGAAAATCTCAATCCGTCTGATCCATGACATTTGGCTCAACGTAAGATGCAATTTTTATTGGTTAAGCACATCCTTAATTTACATTCTCTAGAAGATTTAGTGTTTTCCATCAAAAACTACCATCTTTATTGTTTCACTTGACATGATTTCTCAGTCTACAGATCAACAAAAATACATTCAACCAAGGCTCTGATGCCAATTATTAGAATCTTAGGTTGCTGCTAGCAACACAAACAATAATAAAGGCAATAACTACACACACATATATTTGTACATTTATACACACACACACATATATATATATATTGTTAACTAATGAAAATTACTTGTATTCCAAGAGTCAATCGTTTAACGAAGCTACTTATACATAAAACACTAATTTATTTTTATTCATTCATTTTCTTAATTGTATGTATATGTATATTATTACTTTTAAAATGTGTATGTCATATTATTGTTGTTGCATTTTGATGTAGGCTCCTTTCAATGTGTAATGTTATCTAATCACTTGTTAATAAATTGATTATTAATGTCAAAATTACTCAATAACCATCTTTCTGTGTTAACCTTTGATAACTATTATCTGACTATATTCGCCTAGAATTCGAAAGAAATAGATACTATTATAACAGCTTGTTTGGTTGGACGTAATCAACCATGTATTGTAATTGTAATAACATTATTATTTGCAATTTCATTACAATTTTGGTGGAATTTTGAGTATTGTAATTAAAAAAATACATTGTAAACAAAATAACCTCTAGTAATGTAATTATGATGATGACTCTCACTTATCTATATTATTTTGATTACAATGTCAAAAATATTACCTCATGTCATCATATATAATTTACATATTGATATAATAGTACTTCACTATATATTTAAATATATTTTTTGTTTTCTCACAAACCCCTCCCTCTCTTTTGCACACTCGTTTATCTCTCTCTTGTGCACCTATTTAAATTTCACTCTTACTGTTTTGCACACACACACTCATCTCTCTCGTACACCTATTTAACTATCTCTCTCTCTCTCTCTCTCTCTCACACCATCTCCCCCCCCCCACCCTCTCTTTTCGTGTGCTTGTGCACCCTTTTAAATCTCTGTCTCTCTGGTATCCATCTCTCGTTTTCTCTCATGCACTCATTTACATCTCTCTTTAATTATATTCTTTCGCACCCATCTCAATCTCTCTCTTATACACATAAACTTCCAAAAAAAAGTATAATTAATATATTATATTTGTGATTACATACACATTTTCTATTTTAAGTGATCAAACATTGTAATGCAATATCATTACATGATTTGATTATATTTAATTGTTGATTGCATTATAATCCTATTATATTACACCCAACCAAATTAAATAATATGTAAATATTACTATATTTGCTATGTGCCTCCGACCTGCAAATTATATAAATGGAAGAAAAAGGTCAAACAATTGGAAATCAAGTCTCATAATTACAGAGTACTTTAATTGTATCTTCTCCTAAACCACTATATATCAGTCAGACGATACTGATAGTAATAAAGTAAGCATATGGATGCCGACATTTTTCAATTGGAAATCTAATGAAGTACAAGTTCAATGGAAAAGTATATAAATTGTGGTCTTTAAAAACTATGCAGTTAAAACTAAAAATTTGATCATATATTTTTCAATTATACCATAACTTATAATATAAAATTATTACTATTAGATTCGTGACGAAAAATATTATCATAAAAATATAATACTGTAATTGTAAATAAAATATTATATAAGAAACTATCAATCAAAAAATAATATTGGAAGCTATGACAGTCAACAAAATGACAATTAATATGAAACGTAAGGTGTAATATTAGTTACTATATTTATTTTATATTAATTATCACTTAATTGATTATTATAATTTTTAATGTCATTCTTTAATTGATAATTTCTTATGTAATAATTTATTAATAATTGTAATATTATACTTTTATGATAATATTTTTCTTTAGGAATTTAATAGTAGTAATTTTATATAACAAGTCATTATATATATTGATAAAATCATGGTAAAATATTTTCATGTTTGACTGCATAACTTTCAAAGATGACAATTGAATGGAGGAAGTATTATTTTACAATAATAATATTCTAGTAGTCATTGATGATAATTGTATTGAAAATGGTAAAACCTCTGTCCCAAAATATTTGTCCATTTAACTAAGTATTTATCATTTATTACTCACAAATTGTAATAGTTATAATAAAAATTACTGTCATTAGAAAGATATTTTATTAAAAGTTACCCATGGTGTTATTTTATATTGTAGTTGTAGCTCATTTGTAATTTGCAAGTAATCAACGGTCAAACTTAATTAAATGGATAAATATTTAGGGACAAAGGTAATAAGAGTGAATTAAGTTTCTATTTTAACTACATAATTGTATTGGGAATAATAAAAAGTAAGAGGCAGATTTGAAAAACTTGTCATAAATGTTACACTAAAATTATACAATAACAAATATTATAAAAAATAAAAAATTGATAAAAGTAACAAATATTAAAAAATGAAGGGAGTATTTCATTTCCCTCATCAGGTAAATTCCAAAAAGGGAGATGCATCCCACAACACATCTCACCTTTCAATAACTTATAGAGCATTCATACTCACCAAAATTGGGATTTTAGAAGAAAAAGAAGTTGGCAGATCAAATAAAAATGATCAAATGATATATATTTATGGAAAATTGGATTATAATAATCCCAATTTTTACAAATTGGACAGCGATAATCTCTATTTTCGGTTTGTATTCTGGTGGTCTAAAAAAAATAAAATTGTATTGTAGTGGGACATCATCAAGAGTATACCCTAAATATCATAGATTTTGTGTTGCGTTTGATTCAAAATTTAGTATAACACTTTACCACGATTGTTAATGAATTTACGACATTTTTCCCAATTTTTTTTCAATTTTTTATGATTTTTTCACTTTTATTTTTTTAAAAAATCATAATAATTATTCGGAGTCTCAAATAAATAATTTTAAAAAAATTTTAGTAACTACATTTCATTACCTTTCTGGCGGCAGGAACGAAGAAAACAAAAACAATGTCGGTAGACATTAAAAAAATAAAAAAGAATGTGGAGGTGGATTTGGTACCACTACAATACAATTTTAATTTTTTTTGGACCAACAAAATACAAACTGAAAGTTAGGGATTATCATTATCCAATTTGTAAAGTAGCGATTATTAAAATCCAATTCTCCTATATTTATTTTGTGAGTACTCTTTGCATTAATTTTTGGCGGGGAGGAGGGCACGATTGTTTAAGAAAAACCAGAAATAAAGTTGTAAATTTCAAAACACATATAGCTATGTTGAAAGTTATGAATATCATATGGTAGTTCCTCCTCGTATTATTTGTCACTTAGATATATAATTCACAAAATCAAAAAAACTTCCAATTTACATTAATTTGCATTCTTGAAAATGAGAAAAAGGTGAATAAAATGGTGAATAAATTAAAAGATAAAAGTTGAAGAAAAAGATGTACTTAATAAAAGTTAATTTGATAAATTAGTAATTAATGTGTTATTAGAATTGCAAGGTGACAAATATTTTGGGAAAAAAGAAAGTTAGTTAAAGTGACAGATAATATGAGAATGAGGGAGTGCCCTTTTCATAAATAAAAAAAAAGAAACCTAGAGGTGATCTCAAATTTGAAGGGATTTATTGTTTGGTGTTAAATTATAGAGAACAGTAAAATAATAATAGATGACCTGCAAATTTTTTAATTTGAATATATATTATATGTATTTGGAGTTTATATTTGAGGATATACACATGCAAGTGAACAATTACACTATTGAGAGTGAACAACTTAATATGTGCAAATGAACAATCTCATTATTTGGAACACAATTTCCAAAAACACGTAATAAATTATAAAAAATTGTTGCATGTTGGCTATACTTCGATTGAAATACTACAGTAATACTATTATTAATATCAAGATATTTATATCTTATATCAGTATAAACTCATATTTTGTAGCTTCTATTACCATGGTTATTCTATTGCTTTGCATTTTGCAGTATGCAATATTATTTATAACAACCTTTTACTTATGAATATTATTTGCAACAATCGTCTACTTATAAATATTATTTTGTTCATAATATATGTTCTCTGCAATCACTCGAATCTGATTGAGCTTGGCTTCAAACTTGTAAGAGTTGAATTTTTTTTAAAAAAATGCATTGTTAATTATGTTTAGGTAGCATTAGCCTAATTATTCATTCTAACTAACTGCCATTATTTTAAATAAAGCAATTAAGGGTTGCTTCTGGATACAATTTTCAGCAGGTGCAAACAAAATTCATGTGAATTTCCCCATATATGTTGGCTGTAATCCTCTTTTTCATCATGAAAATAGTGTGTCACCTAAGCTAACAAATTCTTCTTATTGTTTTCAATTATTACAAGTCAAGTTCATTATTGAAAATTGTTAACTTATGATTGCTAAAACAGGAAAGATCATCATTTGGGGTTTTTCTATTTTTTGAAAATAAAGATAAAACCATTTCATTACTAACCAGAAGATGATTGTTTGAGTTTGTTGGCATAGTTAACTGGAGTGAATTTTGTTTATTATTATTATTATTATTATTATTATTATTATTATTATTATTCTTTAGAATGAATTTTATTTATTACACATAGTAGATCTTTTTTTAAGGAAAATTGGATTCTAATAATCCTTACTTTCACTTTGGATTCTGATAGTCCAAAAAAAATAATTGGATTCTTGTGAGACACCACCGAAACTATACCCTAAATATCTAATTTAATTTGTTGCTTAGTTTACCAATGAAGCGTAACATATATAAGTGGCGAACATTGATTCATCGACCCATGTAATTAACATGTAAAAATGACTTATTATTGTCAATTTCTAGTAGAGATTTTTAAAAAATGTAACATTACACATTTGTGCTTGGGTGAAACCCTAACCCTAACCCTAGCGGTTGAGGTATTATTATGAGGGCTTCTTCCCTCCCTTTTTCGGTGAGGCAATAAGTAGACAAGGTTTGCCTTTCAATAATACTGGTGAAGGCTTGTCTACACCACCATCTGTACATGTGGTGTCTACAGAGAATGATTCAAGCACTTGCACAGTTGCTTGTAGTTGAAGTTTTCGAAAATTTTGCAATGGAAGAATGAGGAAACTTAGGTTGAGGCAAACTAAAACTTACGGAGGCTGAGGAGGAAGTCTTAATTAGAAGTGGCACAGGAAGTACCGAGGTAAAAGGAGCAATTAAATTGAGATTGGTCGGGCACTTGTTAACAAAACACTCTTTCAACTCGAGGGCGATGAGGATTGTGTTTGAAGACATTTGGAAACCACCTAATGGAGTAGGGATGAGGAAATTGGACTCTAACCTATTCCTATTAACTCGATGAAATAGAAGATTTTTTTCTTGAATGAAAGATCATGGTGATTGGATGGGAAGTTGTTGGGAAGTTGTAGTTAGTAAAGGAAGGGGATGGTACATATAGAAATATGGCGAGATCGAGTTCAAAACGGCGAGATTTTGGGTCAAGGCCTACAAGGTATGGACAATTCGACAAACAATATTCTTTGCTAAAATTCCAGGGGGACAAACTTGGGGAGTTTATAGATTGTTAGGAAAACTCTATGCTTGGGGTCGATAAATCTTTTTGCTTCAGTGGATGTTGACATGATGACCCCGCTGATGAGGGTAATCCTGGTGAAGATAGACAGGAAGTCCATAAGGATCCATTTCAAGTACCTATGGTTGTTGGAGTTCTATCACCATTGTGAGAGGCTCGAGCACATGATCAAAGATTGACTTGAGAATTGCTTTATAACTTCACCATTGAAGCTAAGGAGAAACTCCGAGTTTAAGCTACAGAACGAGAGAAATTCGTACTTGGCCTTCAAGGGAAAAAGACTCAGCTTGGGGTAAGGCAATGCTTAGCTTTTGGTGGCCCACAATACAAAATCTCAAGTGAGAAATTAGTTAGGGTGGTGGTTGATCGGATGGAGAACTCTTATGAAAACAATCTAGAGGTGGAAGTTGCTCGGAAACCATACCTATGACCATGAGTATCCTTTGTCTCAACTGTAAAGGGTTAGGTGACACCTCTATAGTGAAGAATCTCCTAGCACTTATCCGGAGAAAGTCACCTGAGCTAGTCTTCTTATTGGAGACCAAAATGTCAGAGTCACAAGATGGAGGTTGTCAAAAATAACTTTTCTGGAAAAAGAACATGTGGGGTGTCCTTCAAACCTACTCTCAACATCTATTGACTTTCATGTGGAACAATGGGAGCTGGAAGGAGTGTGGAGATTCAGGGGATCTATGAATGACCCCAAAATGTCAACTAACTAAAATTTTTTTGAATGATATGAAATCTCTACACTTACAACAACCTACAATGGTTGTTAGTGGGTGATATAAATGAAGTTTTTTATAACTTCGAGAAGAAGGTTGGATCTTGAAGAATTAGAGTGTATTTGGCCAAGCTTTGTGAGACCTTTGAGGCTTATAGGCCACATGATTTGAACTATAATGGGTATGAATTCACGTGGAAAAATGAAAGGGGAGATGGTGAGGTGATGGAGAAGAGACTCAAGCGTTATATAGCCATGATGGAATGGGTATCTCTTTTTCCTTCAGCTCAGGTCTTTCGTCTTAATGACAACCTATCTGATCATCTTCCGATCTTGCTGAACCTGAAAAGTGGCCAAAGGGGAGGAGCTAGAAAAAGAAGAGGTTTCACTTTGAGAACTTCTTGGTTGCAGAGAAAGGGGGCTGAAAAGGTTATTAGACATGCTGCCTGACCCATAGTTGAACTTGGAGCATAAAGTTGCGTATACCACTTAGATGCTAGTAGAGTGGAGCCAAGCAATGATGGGAAAGCTCATACAACATATTAAGGCATTGGAGAATAAGTTGAGAGGGGAAAAAGACATTGCCAAACATAGAGAATGGATGAAGCACATTGAAAATTATAAAAACAAAGAAGAAGTTTTCTGAACTCAAAAGGAAAAACACAAATTTTCTTCAACATGGGGACTCCAATTCAAAATGGTTTCATACGAGGGTGCCACAAAGGAAAGTTTCCAATCACATTTATAAGTTGGCTCAAGAGGATGGGACTTGGGCAGTGAATGAGGCACAAATAGAGGAGGTTGTGCTTGATTTTATTCTAAGATCTTCAATACAGAAGGCTTGGTTAGGGCTATTGATGTGTTGGCAAGGGTGGAGAGGCATCTTGCTGAGGCAATGAATGATGCTCTGTGTGAGCCCTACAGAGAAGAGGAGATTGTGGCAGCCTTAAACATTATGCACCCAAATAAAGCACCTAGACTGGATGGGTTTCAACCCAATGATTTTCCTAAAAGTCTAGGGAATTTTGGCCCAAATAAAACAGGTTTGTGGGGAAGGATGTCAGCGAGGTGGTTACTGATATTCTGCACAACAAGGAGACGCTTGTTAGCCTCAACCATATTAGTGTTGTTTTGATTACAAAGATGAAGAATCCAACAAGCATCATGGAGTTCAGATCAATTGATAAACCACAATTTTACGGGATTTTTCTTGCTTTTCTTGGCTAATTCCGACTCTTCAAAGGCCTTCTCACCTAATTCTTAATATAATTTCATTTATTTTCTTCAGTTGTGATTAAAGTGTGTGAATTTATATCTTTGTAGGTAATCTCATCCTTTATGACGAAGAATACGTACTTTTAGGATGTTGAGGAAGAGTACAAAAAAAGCCATAGTAGGTTGTTGAGTGAAAAAAATAGAGTCAATCCGAGTCAACACAGGTGGTAACACATGTTCTGCTAAAGAAAAGAAGGAAAAAAAGAGCTTAGCACAGGTTGTGACGATTCCAGTGCAGGTTGTGCTAACTATTGAAGCCCGGAAGGATAGTACATGTTGTGTCAAATTCTGCACTGCCTATGTTAGTCTGCAGTTTACAGTTATTAAGTCATTTATATTAGATTAAATCAAACAGTTTGAAGACTACGTTATTTTCCGATCTCCATTTTAGGTTTGAGAGAGTTTTCTCTCTAGCCTTCCAAGGGGTGTTTAGTGTAGTTTATATGTTTAGTTTATCTCTTGATGCAAAGTATTCACGGTTCTCGGTTTATTCGGTTTAAAACCGAATAATGCACACCCCTACTCTTATGTTTATTTACTTTCTCATTAGATTGCTTTCGTCCCTTTTTATTTACTTTAGTATTTTAATTAGTTGTTAGTTTTGTATTGTTTTGGTTGTAATTGATATATTCAAAGATCATTTGATTTCGTTGAGGCCCATCTCTTCGCCCACCATGTGTTCAATAAAATATTCGAGAGAGTTTTTGTCTATAGTTTTTAGGTAATTGATGTATGCCTAGAGGTGAGATCAATTTGTTAGTGTGGGTAGAGATAATAGTTATGGTTTAGATATGGAAATAGCCATATTGTAACTAGGTCTAAGGTTGTTATTGGTGTGGTTTAATTAGACCAACTTCATGAGAATAAATAGTTAGAATAGTTAGACTAGTTGTTGACCCTCGATAGGGGCTTCAACGAGCGGTTTGATGGTGCAATCGATGATTCTTAATTACTTGTTTATAATTGGTAAATTAGGTCATTCAGATGATTAATTGTTGAATTTTAATTTCTTAACCTAGGCATCTTTTATTGCTTTTATAGTTTGTAGCATTCATGACGATCACTATCCGTGGTCAATTTGCCTAGTCGGAAACACTCTGGTTAGTTTTGAGTGCTTGAACACAACCCTCTATGGATACAATAACTATATTCCCAAAAGTACGACAACATCGCTTAGCCCTTGTAATGTAATATACATGTTGATTACTAAGGTGCTCACCAACAGGCTGAAACAATTTCTCAATCAAATTATTTTAGAGGCTTAGAATGCCTTTACCCCAGGTATATTAATTTTTGATGATTTTCTTGTTGTATACAGAACTTTTCATTCCATGTCTAGCAGTTACTTGCAAAATGGCTTAATGGCTATTAAGTTGGATATGATGAATGTTATGATCGAGTCGGGTGAAGCTTCCTGAAAGGTGTCCTGCTCAGTCTAGGATCATATCCTCCCAAGTTAACATAGTAATGATGTGCATTAAGTTGGTGACCTTCTCATTTTTTTTATCATTGGGGAGGTTAAGGGCGTCGTGTACCTTCTTACCGGTTGAAATAGAGGACCCAACATCCCCGTACTTTTCCTTTAATGGTGGCAGGACTTGTTAGGATGTAAAAAGAGGTCGAAACTACCGGAAAAATTCATGGCCATAAAGTAAAGAGATGTCCCGAGTAATATCCCACCTTTTTATTTGTCGACAATTCATTCACTATTTTTCTGCAAGGGTGACATGAATGTAGTTATGGTGTTCAGAAAGATTTTGCATGATTATGAGATGGCCTCAGTGTTAGGATTCTCAGGGCGTAGTTAGCAAACAAACAATAATAAGGGCGAAAAAATAAATAAAGATTTGACATAAAGAATTAACGTGGAAAAACCCAAATCGGGAAAAAACCACGAACGATGCACTATCAGAGGATTACAACGATGTTTCAGAGATTCCCAGACCTCCACAAACTCTCACAACCTTCCTAGAGCTACAACCTGAGAACTCAACACTCACAGTTGAGCCTCACACAACTCCCTCTGAAACACAGAGATTACAGGTCAATCTCTTGTGGTATAAGATGAAACACTCTCAACTGCAATACAAATAAACCTAGCACCTAGGCTTTATTTATAGTACAAAGCTGACACAATTTTAGGATTAATAGAGTCCCTACAGCAAAGGAATTACAAAAAAGAAGTGGAACAAATCAATAATCTGATTCCCACTCAAACTCTTCTACCTTGCTCCCCAAGAGAGAGAGACCAACCCAAAATTGGTCTCCACATTCAACCCAACAATCTCCCACTTGGAGACCAATTGTAAACGCAGCCTTCGTCGATTATCATCAATCACCACTTCAACACCTCCTCGAATCCTTTAGTGCATCCATCTCGATCTTGTTCAACAAAGATCAACAGAGGTCCCAATTGACCTCCCATCAACTCCTCTTTTAGCAACAGGCTCCCACTTGAACTGATCACGCCCCTGCAACTTCGACATACGCATCATCGTTAACAACTTAGGGGAATTTTGGGTTGGGACATTACCTCGTGTTGAACTTGTCGAATTCCCGTGCAGGTTAGATGCGTTCCTCGGCTGACCATCCGTTCCCGTAGCCTCGACCGGAAACCTCCTCGTTTCTGGTACCCTTCTCTCATTAGAGAAGCTTACACGCCTTTGACGAGCATGAACCGGCATGTTAGAGTTATCAATTACGAATATAGCTTCCCCTTTTTCCTGCCATTTACAATTATCAGAGATCCTTTCGTTACCCTCCAATTACCATCTTCAAATCTCGTCGTAAACCCCTCCTCATCCAGTTGACTCACAGATACAAGGTTCTTGGTCAGACCCGGTACATATCGAACATTCTTCAACCTCCAAGTTACACCCTTAAAAGTTTAATGTTCACATCACCTCTTCCTAGCACCTTTAGGTTGTGACCGTTTGCAAGCCTAACCCTGCCAAACCTCCCATTCACAAAATTGCTAAAGGCCTCTGATAAGTGTATTATATATATGTGTGATCTTGGGTAATTTAGAGCTAATTTGAGTGATTATTAATATGAATGTATTATTTTTATACTCGAATTCTCTATTTTATGCTTGGTTGGAGTTTGGTATAATTTTGTAGGAAATTGGTGTTTAAGTGAAGAAATCAAGCTTAAAATCAAGTGTATGGAGTCCAAGAGGATCACAATTGAAGAATAAATCCACCCCAAGGCCCAAGCTCAAGCCCAAGAACACATTGGATACCGGCAGATACCAACACGGGTGAGAAAAGACCCAAAATGGGTCGTTTTAGCCTCCAGAAAGTCCAGAATTTGATTCCAGTGACCAACACGGTCCGTGTCAGTTCAACACGACCCGTGTTGACCCTAGCACGGTCCGTGTTGACCTGGAACCACCCGTGTTGCCTCTGTTTAATGCAAAAATGGCGTTTCGGTTGCTCTTAATGCTATATAATTGATGTATCCGGTGGTTTTTGCTGGTATTGACTCCTACTGATCATCATCCTCATCATCATATTCATCCATCCTTTCATCCATATTTCCATCCACATTCATCCATTGTGAAGATAGAGAGATTGGTTGAGTTTTGGAAGATTGGTTCTCAAGAATTGGAGAGAAGTGGAGGAGCAAAAGTCCCCGCGGATCGACATTCAAGCAAGGATTGAAATCCAACTCGGTTTATTTCTCTTTCTTATAGTTTCCATGCTTTCTAGAGTAGAATTTGATATGTTTAGTGAATCGAACATGAGTAGTGAGTAGTTTCATAAGTTTAGGGGATAAACCCTTATTAGTTTCTCTTATGGATTAAGTTTTGTTGGGTTGAACAAGTTTGTTTATCTAGTTTGAAGGCATTTTATTTAACCTTTGATTATGTTTGTCATTGTTTTTGACTGGCCAACAAGAATATGGAATTAGATTGCTGAATGAAGTACCGAACGGAGAAATTCGATAATCGGAACCCTTAGGATTAAACTAGTTTATGAAGTGAACTAGAGATAGAAGACTTTGTAACTAGGGGTCATTGGATAATTTGATATTTAACTTAGATAAAATTGACACAATAAAGAGTCCAATAGATCAATTTTACTAAGCAATCCGTTTCATTGCCAAAAGCTCGCTACGGAATACATTATGCGATTATCGACCCTAAAATGTACCAAATTAGTGACATTCATGTTCAATCCCCTTGTTTGATTCATAGAGTTACTTAGGTTTTATCCCCTGAACGCTTTTCCCATATTGATAATCTAAGTAAATTGTGTGAATATTTGTTGGTTTTGCCCTTTTTAGTGATTAGAAATAGAAATAGTTATTCTCAATCAAAAACCCGACCGATTTAGCAATCACATAGGAAGCTAGTTTGGTGTGTAGTTAGCAAAGTCCCTGTGGGATCGACCTTGATATTTGCTACACGTACACCCGTGCACTTGCGGCGTATCAGCCTCTCTGCTAGACGAAGAGTGAAACGAAGCACCCGAATCTATCACCCAACTCCCTTCTGACTTGTCAACACTAACAGTTATGGCATCACCAAAATCCTCAACAGAATATACAGAGTCCTGGTCATTATGGCTGCTCTTCTTGGGTTTGGGACAATCCCTACGAAAATGACCTCTATCACCACAGTTCCAACACAACACTTGCTCCATGTTTCGACCTCTAGATTTTGATCGACCCCGACCCAAACTCCCACTATTCCTCCTACCCCTGACAGTCAAAGCATCCCCCGAAGACTCAGACACATCGGAATCTTTCCTACGAATACTTTCATTCAAGACCAAGTCTCTAATTTCCCCAAACTTCAGTTTCTCATCCTTCTTAGTTGAAGAAGTTACAGAAGTCACGAAATTTTCCCAAGACTTAGGTAGGGTAGCCAATAGTATATTAGCATTCATCTCATCGTCGAACTTAAATCCCACAGAGGTTAATTTTGATAGTATCATATTCAACTCATTCATACTATCATGCATATCACCAGACCCGTGCATCTTAAATTCAAACAAACGACGTAACACATATACCTTGTTCACCCCCGAAGGTTTCTCATATGTGTTTTGCAAGGCCTCGAGTAGATCTTTTGTCGTTTTCTGATCTTTGACGTTGAAAGCCACGTTCCGAGCTAGCGTCAGCCTGACCGTACTGAATGCCTGACCATCAAGCTCTTCCCAATCCTTTTGTTCCATCTCTTTTGGCTTATCACCCATCGCAAGATGCAACCTTTGCTGGCGGAGCACATCCTCAACGCGCATCCTCCACCATGCGTAGTCTTTCCCATCGAATTCCGAAATCTTCACAACAGCACCCGCCATTGCTTCTCAGTCTGTAGATCAACCACGCTCCAACCAAGGCTCTGATACCACTTGTTAGGATTCTCAGGGCGTAGTTAGCAGACAAACAATAATAAGGACAGAAAAATAAATAAAGATTCGACACAAGGAATTAACGTGGAAAAAACCAAACCGGAAAAAAACCACGAACGATGCACTATCAGAGGATTACAACGGTGTTTCAGAGATTCCCATACCTCCACAATCTCTCAGAACCTTCCTAGAGTTACAACCTGAGAACTCAACACTCACAGTTGAGCCTCACACAACTCCCTCAGAAACATAGAGATTACGGGTCAATCTCTTGTGGTATAAGATGAAACACTCTCAATTGCAATACAAATAAACCTAGCACCTAGGCTTTATTTATAGTACAAGGCTGACACAATTTTAGGATTAATAGAGTCCCTACAGCAAAGGAATTACAAAAAAGAAGTGGAACAAATCAACAATCTGATTCCCACTCAAACTCTTCTACCTTGCTCCCCAAGAGACAGAGACCAACCCAAAATTGGTCTCCACATTCAACCCAACACTCAGAAAGAAGGTCAACCTAACCAAATCAAATGTTGTCTTTGTTAGAGGGATAACTCAGGAAAAGAGAAATGAAGTTTGCCTCACTCTAGACATCAAGGAGGTACTATCCCATGATAAGTACCTTGGATTGCCTTCTTACATGGGGTAATCCGAACGAAAAACTCTTATGTTCAGCAAAGATAGAGTAGGAAATCAACAAGATGGATGGACAAACTTGTCTCGGGGAAGGAGGTGCTGATAAAAGCAATAGGATGATAGGTTGGGCTTTAGAGACCTTAAGGCTTTCAATGATACCCTCCTTAAACTAGTATGCAATTTGACGCTTAATGAAGCTTAGTTGGTCTCGGAAGTGCTAAAGGTCTGGTACTACCCCAACAAAGATGTTATCTCGACCAGCCTAGGAGCGCTGTCTAGCTATACGTGGCATAGTTTGTGGGGCATTAGGGAGCTAATTCTGAAGGGTTCTAGGTGGATGTTGAGGAATGGGAACAGGCTCAAGGTGTGAGGAGATATGTGGTTGGACAAACCTTACAAGTTCAAGCCTATTAAGGGACAGTGGAGTACCCAAATGTGGTGGCAGTGGTGATTGACAAGGACCGAAAAGTCTGGAAAGAAAAGATTAGGAGGGCCTAGTTCCTACAATACGATGTGAACAATATTCTTTGGATTCGTTTGTGTCGAGTTAAGCTTGAGTATTTCTTAAGTTAGCATTTTACCTCTAATGGAGTTTATTTTGTCAAATCAGGCTACTAGCTTGCTAGAGCCCTGCAAAAAAAGTTAATAAGACGTCATCTACTTCAGATGTGAATAAAAAGATGTGGAAGCGAATCCGATCACTCAATATTACCCCCGGTTGCGTGTGTCCAGCTGCAAGGCATGTGCCAATGCTTTAGCCACCAATATGAACCTAGCCAAGCGGATAAACTTAAATTCCACAAAGTATGGAACCTACAACGGATGTGATGAGACTGATGTGCATGCTTTGTTTGAATGTACACTATCCAGGGATATTTGGCGATGTCTACTTTTTTAGAAGGAGCTTTGGTCTGCTAAATACCCCTTTATGATCATTTACTGCCTCAACAGTGTAGGTGGTGAACTTGATAAGGACAAACTGGACAAGCTTGTAGGAGTTTTGTGGGAATGTTGGAACTAAAGGAATGTGATTATCCATGGATCTCGAGCGTGAAACCAGAGAGATGCGGCTTACAAATCCATCACTTTTGTACAGAAATTCAAAGAAGCAAGAAAGCGCGAGAAGCATACCCCGACGGGTTATAGGAGTGCTCTGACTTGGAAACCACCAGACATCAGTACAAGATCCTTGCAAGCTAAATTTTGATGGTGTTAAGCTGGGAAATGAGGGGTATGGTTGGGGGGGTCATCATTCGGAATCGTCTCGAGGATGTGGAGTTGGTTGGCGTCGAGCAAGGAGCTAGGTTCGCATACCCATTGGGGGAAGATGCTCAAGCGTGTGCCTTCAGTCTCACTGAAGCAAGGAACCGCGGATGCACAAGGGTGGTCGTTGAAGTAGACTCGAAGATCCTCATCATGTGATTGCAGTAAAGGGATAAGCAGAAAGACATTTGCTCGTTTTTTTATTCGACAAATTCTTGATATTGCTTGGTGCTTTGATTTCATAAGTTTTGCTTTTACTAAATGGGGTCGTAATGAAGTGGCTCATGTCATTGCTCACCACACCCTATCATCTATGGTAGGAGGACATCATAGGTGGAGGAGATATCTGATTTAGTCAACAATTTGGCTACACAATATTTAGATAGAACTACTCATTTAAAAATCTCTAGCTTCAAATTGTTGCCTAATAGTGAGGTGCATGAGAATGTAAATAATTAAGAATATTACTCATTTCCATTTTATTTCATGATCTTTATTATTATTCTTAGATTAATAACTCTTTGCGTGCAAAACATTTCATTAAAAATTTAAAAATTATATTCTTAAGAATTAAGATAATATTTTTCTTTAGAAATTTAATGACAATACATACTTTCAGGTAATAGATTATTGTTGAGAGATTGATGATCAAAAATTTTAAATTTTGATGGGCATATAAACTAAAGGGACATATAAATTGGGAAAAAGGAAGTATTTTTTTTTCATTTTAAAACTTATGGTAAATGAAATAATAACTATTTTATAAAACATACAAATTTCGGTCACCTGGCATTGGTGAATTAAAGGATTGGTTATATTATAAAATGATCATGTTCTTTTCAATTTGCATTGAGTTGAAAAGAATATGTTCTTTAGATTTAACATATAAGCCAACATCATGTCTATTAAAAATCAAGAAAACAACTTATCATTAGACAAGCTTATAAAACAAGGTATTTTTAGAATATTATTATAAATTGAAAATCCGTGCATTTCCTCCGGTCTCAATATTACAATTGATATCTTTAAAAAAAAAAGGTATTCTGCATCGTGTAAATTCTAAAAATTACTTGTTAAAACTACTCAATTGTAACCACCAAATTAAATTTGAATTTAGCTTTGTAATTATTTTTCATTTTCAACATTTTGTTTTTCGACTATCACAAAAAGTATGTTAAATGATTTTAGTTCAAATATGTCTTTGTCGACATAGTAAATCATGCATAGTTAAACATGTATTACTATTTGTGAATAAAGAACCACGGAATATAGAGATCAAAAAGAGAATAATAGAGAGGAGAAAGATTGAGAGATAATAATACCCTAATCATAGGTTGGTTTCCTTCATCAATTTACCTTGTAGAGGCTAGGTGAACCTTCCTATTTACCTAAATTCCAAAAAAACAAAAAAACTGACTGTCGATTAATATGAAACAACACCAAAATAAAACTAGCAATAAATTTACGTATCTTCAAAGTTGGCAAACGGTAAATGCGACAATTAAAGCTTGGATGATGTGTTTCAAAGTTTCGATGAAAGGAGTTTTTTTTTTCTTTTCCATTTTAAATCGAGAGACCCTTTCAATTGCTAAAAATTGAAACACTGAATAATGATACTTTTTTTGACTCAAGATGGTTAATAATCATTTTGAATTGTCCATATCTCACATTTTTGTAACTTTTAATAATATTTTTTTATAACTATATATTTATCAACTATAAGAATATAATATTTATTAACTATGTTAAAAAATATAAATAACAACCTATTTTTATCAATCATAATAGAAAATATATATTTTATGCATAATTTTATATGAATAAATATAAATAAATAATTATTTTTACATTGATTATAAGTTGTAATAGGTCTCAAAGTAATGAAATTTAACTTTATGAGTGATTCAGATGATGTAAATATACTTACATTTAACTTTATGAGTGATTCAGATGAAATTTAAGATAATTATTAATTATCTTATATCAAAATATTTATCATTTTACTAAATATAAATGGACAACATCGCCTAATTCGTGTTGAAGTGAAGAAGACAAAAGGGAAGAAAACGAAACCATGACTAGCTTACCGGGTGGTCTTCAACAAAGTCGTATTATATGGGTCGAATTTGGATGGCAACTAACCTTCATAAAACGTGCAATATTAGCCTATTATACATTTATACCATAAATTTAATTTTCTCGGTCCAAATTTTGGTTGACAAAATTCCTTAATTGGCCGGGGACCATCGAATTTCTTTTCTATGTTTTCATACAATACATTGTTCCATATGCTTTTAGCCTCACCAATTAAAAGGTTCAACTTTTAAATTAAAAATAGTAACCATTAAAAGTTAAGAGTTTGATCTTAAAAGAAAGACAAAGAAAGAAAGAGACCAAAGAAATATAATTTAGAAAGATATTGGTAACTTTATAATTATATAGCATCAAATATATTAGAGTTTAATTTTACTATTAACCTATTGTAATTATTATAGAAAAAAATTTACTGATTAACGTTGATAAATATTATTTATTAGTGATTGGTACTACTTCGTGTTATTAAAAATATATATGTTAAAAATATGGTCTAATATTCTTGTATAGTGTTGACTACTCTAATTGGTGTTGATCATTTAGTGTTAATAATTGACACACATTAGAAGTAAGAAAATATTAAATTATCAAAAATGTAATTTTAAATTGTTATCATCACTCCTTATAAATTACTTCGTCCATTTTTTTAATATTTATCATTTTTTATTTTTCATGGTCTTCAATACAAATTTTAGCTATCATTTTCTAACAATGTATTTTCAAAATGGTTGTAAAATTATGCTTTTAACAAAGTGTTTTTTTACTATTAATTCAATGATATTACTTTCATATGATAAGTCATTACATATATTGAGAAATTTACAATCAAAACTTTTAAAATTTGACACAGCTCAATTTCATAGGTGGCTAATATTGAGGAGAGTAAGGAGTATAATCCAAAAAATACACTACATTAATTATTTAAAATTGTTAAAACACACACAAAGGAATATAGTAAAGCTTCCACGAAAATAATTGCATTTCAATATTAATCTTGTATCTCTATCCAAAAATAATAATAACCTCGAGTATGTACTTTAATACTACAATGTACATATACTAATGCATTTCATTTTTGGGTTCCTGGCCTTTATTATTATATTGATTATTGAACGTCAATTAAATTAGTTAGGTGAAAGGGGGGAAGATTGAAATAGTATCAGAAATCTGAATCCAAATCTATTCCTTAACAAAATTTATGTACGTTGATGCCAAAATATAATAAATAATTCTATACTGTATCTGGTTGGTTTTTTCTAAAACAAACAACACGAGTTCCCTATGAAAAAGCCAACAACAACGACTACATGAGTTTTCCCTCCTTTTCACATTAATTGTCATTTAATTAATTAATATAATTTTTAATATTATATTTTGATAGATAATTTTTTATATAATATTTTATTAATAATTATAATATTATATTCTTATAATAATATTTTTTATATGAATACATTAGTAATAATTTTATGTTTAAAGTTATCATATATAATAGAAATTTATTATCAAAATTTTTAAAATTTAATTACTCAATTTTTAAAAATGATAATTAATATAAAATAAAGGGGAATATAAAATTCAACACCGCGCAAGTGGGGGGAGGCTGGTACTACTCCATGACGAAAGAATTGACAAATTTCACTGACTTGTCAAATTTAATATTGGGTTTCAAATCATTAATTAAATGATTAGTAGGGTAATTAATTATTATTGATATTTATGTTGATTTGTCAATGGAGAAGGATCCTACTTTACTTTCAGATATCTGTAGGAGATGTTTATTTGTTTCCTACCGAATATTTTTGCCTTCAAATGGAAATTTAGTTTTGCTTTCATTTGACTATGGTTGAGTATGAAAATGAAATATGAATGCAAATCAACATTTATGAGATAGTATTATTCGAATATATGACGGTAAAATCAAATATTTATATAGTCAGTAATTAGTAGTATAATACCAAAATTAATTTCATTGGCAAAGTCACTCTGGATTTAGGATAAAAGAATACTAGTAATATAGATTTGCTTAAATAGTTCAAAGTTGGATTTTTTTTTTTTGATTTAGAAGTTGGAATATTAATAACTTACTACGTGAAGTTTGAATTATTATAACATAGTTTTTTTTTTATAAAAAATAGTATTTGAACCATCAAAATACTATTAAATTTTTTTATTGATAATATATATATATATATATATATATATATATATATATATATATATATGTGTGTATGTATGTATGTATGTACCAATCACCACTCCTTTATACACATTAATTGTCAACGAATTAATAGCTTATTTGGTATATTGTCACTTTTTATTTTGGAGGTCATGACATTTATCCTATTCCTCATGCTTTATAAATCTCCCTAGTGTGGAAATGAATAAGATCATGTACTAATCTTTTTGGTTGGGGCTTAGATTTCATGCTTTTATTGAATCACTAAGTTCAATTGATGTACTTTTGAGATATGGATTCGATTTTGATATTCAAACTTACCCTTGTAAAAAAATGAATTATTAATTAATTAATTAGGGTAACGGGTAACTAGATAGACTATTATTAATTAATTAATTACATCATCTATTCCATATTAATTGTCATTATTTTGATTTTCACGGTCTCCAATATCTCTCTTTGATTGATAATTTTTTACATAATATCTTATTAACAATTGCAATATTATACTTTTTTGATAGTATTTTTTATTACGAATCTAATTGTGGTAATTTTATATAACAACTCATTCAGGGGCGGAGCCAGAAAAAAATTTATTGGGGTTGCCGGTTTATTAATATTTTTTCAACTATTTATCATAAGTTTAATTTTCAAATTATTCATTTTTACTTGTTTATTAAGTTTTTATCCAAGCTTTTTATAGTTAGCAAAGATATTTATTTAACTTCTGAGCTCATAATGAAATATGCAACCATAAATACAAGAACAATTACATATTCCATTATAGTCCGATAACGCGAGGTCTGAGCGGTCTAGTTATACAATTTTATTCTTATATATGAGAGTACATGAAGAGGTTGATTATGTTAGTAAAAAAAAAAAATCTTTTGGAAGAACTCGTAATGAAATATTAAGATGAAAAATGGGGAAATATAAGTTTATGAAAAGTATTTATTAAAATACTTAAAACTATAGTATTTAATATAGTACAAAGTGAGAAATTAAACAAGAATGCATACACATATATAAGAGACCATATACAAGAGATTTAATATTATAATTGTAAAAATTAACTCATAATCTAGTTGAAAAAATTACTCAAAAAATAAAACAAAGACAAATAAATAAAATAGTCGATATAAAAAATGAAGTAAACTATAAAATAAATATTAAAAGAAACTAAAATTAAAAATAATAAGTTAGATGAATGAGTAAACAAAATGGGAAAACTTTGAAAAAAAATTGCTTCTTATAAGATTTGAACTTGTAATCAAAGATTAAATATTCTCAAAATACTACCATTTGACTATCAAGGTATTGATGCTTTATTTTACACATACTAATATACATAGATTCCCTAAAGTATGGGCACCGCCCTCTAGCTCCACCCTTAAACTCATTGTATATATTAAAAAACTTATGGTCAAAATTTTTAAAATTTAACTATATAATCTTAAAAAACGACAATAAATATGAAAAAGGGGAAGTAAATGATTAGATAGACGATTATATGATTATTGACTAATTTAAACATTAATGCATATATTGCTTACCGAAAGAAATCTGGGGGGTTTTCCCATCATTTTCAGTCTTCAGGCATTTTACTAGTTCACCCCTTCTCTCATTTATTCCATTCATCTTCATTTAAATACGCCAATTCAGACACCCTCCATTGTTCTTCCTCCTCCTCCATTCCCCTCTCTCTCTCTCTCTCTCTCTCTCTCTCTCTCCATCTCTCTCTCTCTCTCTCTCAATCTCAACTCAGTTCCGACCCAGATCAAATCCTCCCACACCCAGAAAACCCAGAAAACAAACAATCAAACAAACAAACAAACAACACAAAAACTCGATTCAAAAAGCGACCCCAAAGAAAGAAGTACGTGTTTGAGCTCGGTCATCATCAACCGAGGTAATCAACAATGGGATCGGAGCTGATATTCCGAGGGCACGAAGCCCAACACCACTCCGACGAATACCAACCGAAGCCACCGAAGCCATGGCTCGCCGTGACTCGTCCGATTCGCTACCTCCTCCGTGAACAGCGATTCGTCTTCCTCCTCATCGGCATTGCCATCGCCACCCTCTTCTTCTCCCTCATCCCCACCACCTCCTCCCCCTCCCCCGCCCTCACATTCTCCGCCGCCGTCTCCGCCGGAGACTCCTCCTTCATCTCCGGCGAATCCTTCCTCACCGCCGAGTCGACTCGCCTCATGCCTCACCGAGTCGTCGGCGCCGGGAAAGTCCCGCTGGGTCTGAAGAGAAAGGGGCTCCGGATCGTCGTCACGGGTGGGGCAGGGTTCGTCGGGTCACACCTGGTGGACCGACTGATTGCGAGGGGGGATAGTGTCATTGTTGTTGATAATTTCTTCACTGGGAGGAAGGAGAATGTCATGCATCATTTTGGGAACCCTAGGTTTGAATTGATCCGACACGACGTCGTTGAGCCGCTGTTGTTGGAGGTTGATCAGATCTACCATCTTGCTTGCCCTGCTTCGCCTGTGCATTACAAGCATAACCCAGTCAAGACTATCATATCCTTTTCTAATATAATATTTCTTGATTTGGTTTTTTTCCTATTTTAATGATTTTGCAGGGGATTTATTGTTCTGTTTGCATGGAATTTTGGAGTTTGTTTTAGGGAAGTTTGGTTTTTTGGTGTTGGAAATTGTTGGGTTTTCTCTCTAGAGTTAGATGCCAAATGCGGTGTTTGATGTGAGGTCAGTTTTGTTGCCTTGTGGGGCTTTTTTAAAAATATTTGATTTAAAAAAAAATGATTTGTACCCTTTTGAGAAGAATTTCAGGGTTGTACCCATTTCAATTTCCGTTTCAAATGGGTGTCACTTTGACCCTTCAATTCTGGCGGGTCAGGTCGGATTGGGGATGACCCGGATTTGTTATATTTCAAGTTTGAAAAACCGGGTAGGTTTCGGGTCGGGTCAGTTTTTGCCAAGATTGGTGTAACTGATGTTGCATGTGGGGCACTCGCTAGGTAGGTGTTCGACGAAATACCCGTGAGAATTTTCTATGGTATGCCAGGGTGCTTGGTGTATGCCAGATTTGTTAAATTTTATGGTGTCCTTAACCGGTGAATTTACAAGACAAATGTTGTGGGAACACTGAACATGTTAGGATTGGCAAAGAGGGTTGGAGCCAGGTTCCTGCTGACGAGCACCAGTGAGGTCTACGGTGACCCCTTGGAGCACCCTCAGAAGGAAACTTATTGGGGCAATGTTAACCCAATTGGTATTATTCTCTATCTCCTTTATTATATTTGATCTTAGTTGGTATATAATCTTATGAATGATATATTGACTTATTTACTATGATGCTCATAAATGCAATCATGACTTTTGTGGGTCGGTGTAAGTTACATGGATCTCCTACCTTGTGTAAGCGAGATCCATACTTTTGTATTCACAAATGAGGAAAGGAGCGTTTGGTTGTAAAAGTTTTCGGGAAAAATTCAGTTTTTTCAAGTTACTAGCAAAATTTTGTCCGATTTGTAAAAAACGGGGGTCTGGATATAGATTTTTCGTCCGAATTTTGATACTGACCGAATTGACTGAATATTCGGATATAAAATTTCTCTTTTTCAATTGTTCGAACCCAATTTCGATCCAAATTTAGCTTCATACGAATTGTTCGACTCGAAATATCACCGGGTAAGGACACTAATTTCTCATCCGAAATTTTTACATTGTCCAAATTTGTCCGACCCAAATTTACCCGAATCCGAATTTTTGCCACCGTTACTATGTTTGATTGCAAAATGAGGCTTGGAAAATTATTGAGTGTAATTCATGGGAAACACTTTTTCATGGGGAAATTAGGAAAGTGAATCTATTTATAATGTAATTTCCCAAAATGCATCTAAAAACTATTTTGTGATTTTGATAAATACGGGTATTTTAAATAAATCTTCCTACCAACTTTCTCATATTTTCAAATGTAAACCAAATATATCCCATATTTTTCCAGAAAAAAGGTTTCATGAGAAACAACCAAACACACCATAAAAGTATGAAAAAGGAGTATGAAAAAGGGGGATCTTTCTTTGAAACATTTGAGAATGGAGTGTAATTTTAAGGGGGGGGGGGGTGCATGCAATACATATGATATGGGGATGTGCTAGTTCTATTTGCGTGGAAAAAAGTGAACACGTGGGCGGCAGGGGGTGTGGGGATGCCAAACCATTACGTCACTTTGCATTCAATATTCATGGTTGTTGTTTCTTTCCACACGGACCACACCCTTTTCTCCTGGCTAGGTGGGGTGCTGTTTGGCTTAGGTGTAAAGGGACGTGAACTCTGTGGTGGGTCACATTCACAACACACCTATTTACATCTGGTCACAGCCTCCACTGATGACTCGTGATTCCTCCTTCTGGGTCCACCCCAAACAACCCCCCTATGTTCTCATTTCAGGGCTTTATGTTTTAACTTTGGTTAAGAATGAATGACAGTGGTTGTTGCAAGTATTGATTTAGGTGGAGCCCCATTTCAGTGTAATTTTCTGATGAAGGAAAACTGTGATGTTGGGTGTGTTTTTCTAGTTTGATTTAGCCTCCTGGAGTTGCCATGAATGAATGATGTGAATTGAACCCCTCTTAGTCCCTTCCTCTTTTGCATACCATGTGTTGTGTGTGTCATTGGAAAGATGTGACTTTGAGGTTTGTTTTTTGTTTGTGGAGCATTGAACTTGTGTTATTGGTAATTTGTAAAGGTTGGTTGCAATTTTGACCCAAGTTGGTGATGGGTTTTTGTGTCAAATTCTAGGTAGGAAAATGAGTTTCTTAATTGGAAAATGGTTTGTTTGGTTTTGTCCTAATTGGTTGAAAAGTTATTAGCTGGTTAATATCTGTTGTTTATTGAATTTCAGAACCTTGGGTGAACAGTGGACCTGGTTGTTTATTTGTTTGTTTCTCTTGTGGGTGCCACCAGTGGGACTAAGTTTGGAGGGGGATATTTTTTGGGTGTGTTGGGTTGGGTACCTTTTCCCAACTCCCAATCCAAAAACATTAACACCCGGCCTTGTAAAGTTGGAGGGTAAGTGGGTGAGGGTAAAAACTTCCCCAAAGTTGCCGTGATTTACCGTAACTTACAGTAGCTACCAAAAATAACAGTTAACATACAAATCGAAAGTTACGTTACCGAAATTTACTAATAGTTACCAAAAATAACATTTACCATACCTATCGTTTACCACTGAACTTTATAGACCCCTAGTTTGATAAATTTAACCTTCTTTCTATGCATGTAATTTTCCTGTCAACCCACAACCAAAAATTTACCTTTGGGTAGTTGAGACTTGAGACTTGGGGACCATGTGTGTCCCTTTTCCTTGGTTAAGAGGGTGAAGATGATTATGGCTCTGGCTTCTGGGCTTCTATTTCTGCTATACATCTCTGACAATCATGTGCATGGGTAAAATCCTGTGTTGATTGTGGCATGAGCAGTGATCTAATGAACGCATGACAGGTGTCCGAAGTTGCTACGATGAGGGAAAACGTACGGCAGAAACATTGACCATGGACTACCACAGAGGTGCTGGGGTTGAGGTCAGTTAAAAACTTAAAATGCAGTTACTTAGTAATGCAAGGATCTAACTAAGTTGCTAGTCTTGTATGAGAATTTTACTTGCAGTTGTTTATAATGTTTCCTATGTGTCTCTGTTTACTGCAGGTGAGAATTGCTAGGATTTTCAACACTTATGGGCCCCGGATGTGCATCGATGATGGCCGTGTTGTTAGTAACTTTGTTGCTCAGGTACTTGATTATGTTTCATGTGTTGTTTGTTTCAAGTATTCAATGTATGTGCTACCCATCATGTGCTGTTGGTACTTGCCACATTACAATGAAAACAACATTGACAATTGAGGATTTTTGCAGGCTTTGAGGAAGGAGCCATTGACAGTTTATGGGGATGGAAAACAAACCAGGAGTTTCCAATATGTTTCTGATCTGGTGAGTTTGCCGCAAACACGGTTTCCTGTTTTGATTTTCGTCCTTAAGGATGTTTCCTGCTGATTAGTCAGTTTATCACTCTCGGAATTTACAAGGTTTGAACTTTGACGTCTATTATTTGCATGTTGAATTACTGAATTGAAAGCACCTTAATTACAGCCTTTACGGGGGTAGATATGAGTTTTAACTTTGAACAAAAATGCAATACCATGCCTTTTGTTGGATCTATTTGCGCTTCTCGTACTGAATGGTTGTAATCTGGGGTACCATTTTTTTGTCACTGTCTGTCACACATGGGAGTGGGACTGCTCTATAATATAAATTCTATGGCTATAGAGGTTATTTATTTTTGGCCTCCCCTTGGGTCCATGACTGTCAGAAGTGCTTGAAAATATTTATGGTGTTATTTTGTTTCAAAAAAAAAATATCAGCACTTGGAACCAAAATGCTTGGTTATTCTGGATATTAATGTGATGCCCCTTTATGTGCAACAGGTAGAGGGTTTGATGCGGCTGATGGAGGGCGAACATGTCGGTCCTTTCAACCTTGGAAACCCTGGTGAATTTACCATGCTTGAACTCGCTAAGGTACCGTCCAACATTCTTATGAGTTACTTATTGATAGACCAGGCAAAACAAACCCGAAACCCGAACTGAAAAAAACTGAACCCAACCAGACACCTGAAATGGATGATCCGATCTTGACCCGAACCCAAACCAATCAGAACTGCAACCGGAAAAGTGACTTGATTAAGATCCACACCCAAATGTTCCCAAATTAAACTGAAACTCAATTGGAAAGAACCTCACCTGAATAGAACTCACCCAAAGGCAACCCGAAACCCGAATTGGAAGCAGTTGATCTGATGCCAACCCGAACCAATCTTCAACCCACCCGAACCCGAACTGATTCACTCGATTGTCGGGTTCAAGGCAAGCAAAGGGAAGTAAGTTGTGTGTGGTTGTGGTTGTGCAGGTGGTGCAGGAAACAATAGACCCAGAGGCAAAGATCGAGTTCAGGCCCAACACGGAGGACGATCCCCACAAGAGGAAGCCCGACATCTCCAGGGCTAAGGAGCTTCTAGGATGGGAACCCAAGGTTCCGCTGCGCAAGGGTCTTCCCATGATGGTTTCCGACTTCAGGCAGCGCGTGTTTGGTGACCAAAAGGAAGGAGATTCCACTGCTTTTTGATCCTCTGGCAGGCACATAAACACAAATACTTGAGCTCTATTTCTTCTTCGGTTTCTCTTCTCCCTGTATACCGTCTCGTCTCAAGGCTGCTGCACTGCGAAACAAGGGACGCTGTGGGTTCCCTTTCCTCTCAAGAGTATAGGATGTAGAGTTTATAATAGGCCTCTTTCAGCTAATATGGGTTCCGATATATATGTTATTATCATGCTAGTTTTGTTCTCAGTTACTGGTTTAAAGTAAGTAGTAGACTTTGGAATAATACGCTAATCTTGTTATCCTTTTCTTCCGTCGAGCTCCCATTTAGGAACCAATTCTTTCCTCCTTGTGAGGCTCATATTTGTTGACATTATGGAATTTTGGTATTTTTGATTTCGAGTATTCAAGGGAGCCGAAAATATGTGCATTTGTTCTTGTGTTCGGACTCAGTTCAGCAATTTGACAATTTTTATGATGCAATCAATTTGAAGAATTATGATGGGGAAAACTGAGAGTGGTTATGCAAGAAGCCCAGCCTAGACAAAGTTTGGATGTTCATCTGCCTGGCTTTGCAAGATGGGGAGCCTGTTATTTTCTGCGGCTGGCAAACTGCGGTGCCATAGCCTACCGCAGTTTGCTACAACCCACCACATTTTACCGCAAATCATTACTTTTCTCTCTCACAATTCCAATAACCTACCACAATTCTACTACAACCACCACAATTCCACCACACCTCACCACACCATTCCGTAAAATATCGCATAAAAGAACAGGAGTCATGTCCTAATGAAAACAAAGTCAGACGTGGAATTGTGGAACACCCGTTTTGCAAAACATGCTATCATGACATTGAGTTGGTGGATCACATCCTCCGTTTTTGTTTGTGTGGGGACACACTTCTTTCTTTTATTAGTACCAGTTAGGCCATGTTCTATACCGCAGTATTATGCGAGCGTGCGTGCAATTGTGCTAATCGCAGAAAGTATTTGATGAGGAGGTGAGAGAGAGAATGTAAAAGTAGATGGTAAAAGTGAGGAGAGAAAAGTGAGAGAAAAAGAATGATTTGCGAAATGTGGTGGTTGCAGAAATCATGCATCGCATGACCGCAGTTTGCCAACCGCAGTATAGAACATGGCGGCGGACGAGTCAAATATACTTGATCTGTATTAATTTACCTAAATAAACATACGCAACTCATGTTTTTAACATGAAAATTGTATTTACCTAAGCAAATATTCGCTGCACTTAAGTTTAACCCGTCCATCTGAATTGATAGGTCTAGTAGCTTAATTTTCGTTTGATGCTATGATCTTTGGGTGTTGTATTCAAGTACAAAAATTAAATTTGTGTGTGAGTATCAAATTCGTCTGTACTCTAAATACACCTTACCTGTATTTGCCACAACTAAATATACATATGACCCATACTTAACCTACCTGTCTAAGTCTGAATTTAAAGGTTTAGTATCTTAATTTTAATTTTATGCTACAATCTTTGGTTAATGTACTCTAGGGGTAAAAAAGTAAATTTGTGTATGAAAACTTTGACTATTGTACTCGAGGTAAAAAAGTAATTTAGCATGTGAACAAAAGCTACAGGTCAGTTAAACTGTTAATTAATCATTATATTAAAAGGCAAAATATTAAATTCGAGTATGAAAATAAACTAGCAGACAAAGAGACAGACAAACTATTAAACATCACAACAATTCAAACAAAACATTCTTTTTTTATATGATAAGGAAAAAAATGACCTTAACATATTCAAGGTCCTTGTACTGGTATGTATGTTCTTTTATGCGGTAGGTTGTGGTGCGGTACCACACCATACCACACTCTTTAGTTTCTACCACACTTCACCACATCACACCACAATCATTACTTATATATCTTCTTACTTTTCTTTCTCCTCACTTTTTTCCTCTACTTTTCACATTCTCTCTCCTCACCTACCAAAACTCTCACTACGACTCACCACACTTTACTAAATAAATTGAAGTTAAAGAGCAGATTGCGCCCACACCTCCCCTACAGTAGGCACTCTCTAATTGTCATAGTTCACCTTCATTTTTCCTGTTTGGTCTTTATGGAGACAGCATGCCGCTCCATTGAATCCATTCTCCAATGCATACTAATAGTAAAAGGTAAATACATATACAGTATTCAATTGCCCCGACAAACAGATAATTTTCGCCATTTTACTGCAATAAAGCTAACAGGTTAGTTTCTCCCGGCATCCAAAATAGAGATACAACTCTCAACTAACATTATGCCCGCAATGCTCTCAGACTGAGATGATACAGCGAAAAAGACAATTGTAAAACAGGAGCAGCTAAAACTAAATGCCTAGTGCGAGCATCACTACTACTTATTTAGGATTCCTCAGAACAATGATAACCGAGTCTCCTCGCAAAAACATCTTGCTTATGAACCTGTCCTTGTTCACAGGCTGTGCCTTCTTCTTCCCTTTCCCCGTCTTTGGCACCTGCAGATGCATTGCAACACTAGTCCATTACTTCTACCCTCCGGATTCTAGTGTTTCCCGGTGCAAACAATCAACAAGATTCCAGTGTTTTTGGCCTAGCAATTTTGAGCATGACATCAGAAATGAGAATTGGTTAAAGCATACCTCGGTCCACATCTCTCGAACGTTCTCAAGGACCATATTGCAATGGCGATCGAAAGCTCTGACACGCCCTAGTAATTTTCTGTTGTTTCTGCAATTGATGAGAACCTGACGTGGTCTCAAACATGGATGGGTTAGGCCACCTCGACTTAATAGACAACAAAATTCCACACTTAAAAACAGACAAGCTCCCTCGATAATTTGTGAAAGGGCTACAAAAAAGTGGAACGACAGCAGCAATTTAGCACAGCCCAACTGGGGGCAAGACACTTTTCTCCTCAGAGAGAGAGAGAGAGAGAGAGAGAAGGTCCAGAAGCACCTGTGTGTTATTCTTGACGCTCATCATAAGTACAGAAAGAGGACCCGTGTTGAACTCTTCCTCCTCATTTTTGGCCTGTCCAAATCAAATTTCATAAGCATAACAAAGTCTTAGCAGTTATCTTAGGGAAGAGCACACTAATCCAGAATACAATTATCTGACCAAGACAATCATACAAACCCATAAGGAACACAGTGCTAATCAAACCAAACGTGGCCTGTGTTTGGATGTTCAAATTCAAGATCATCAGGTGAGTATTCACCACCACCATCATCATAAGAATCTAACTCTCTGGACCCTCTCACTAGTTCATGCATGGGTATAGGAGAGTCTGGTCGAGGACCCTCAAAGTCATAATCAATGTTTCTCCCACCACCCACAAGTCCCCGTGGCTCATCAGGGTCAGTACCACCATCCCATCATTTGGTTCCTCTATCTGATCACTCTGACTACCATCCACTACTATGTATCCATCCTTTTCCAATGTTGGAGTATGAGGAGGTGAGATCCTTAGTTCATTTTCACGACCCTCATTTGCCCCAACCTCACTGTTTGGGCCGCCACCACCACCTCCATCACTATTTGGTTGCTTCTTACCCGCATTGTCTGATTGTTTCTGATCCTCATTGTTATTTCCACCCTCAATTCCCTCATGGCCACCAAACATCTCACTGTTTGGGCCACCACCACCTCCATCACTAGTCCCTTGCTCTGACTCAACATTTAGCACACCATCAAATTTTCCACCAATTGCCACATCTCCTCCCACACTGGTTGGTTGATTTTCAACCTCATTGCTGGCCCCTTGGCCCGATCCTTCACCCCCAGTTGCCTCAATGTTCCACCAACTGCCCCATCCCCTCCCACACTGGTTGGTTGCATTCCAACCTCATTGCCGGCACCTTGACCCGATCCTTCACAATCTTTTGCTTGCTTCCTCCGATGCTTGAAAAGGGGTAACATTGGCACCGTTGTATTCACCCTCTTTCCAGTTGGACTTAGGCAAGTAGGGTAAGGTTTAAGAGTGGGAGATGTCGCCCTTCTTGCTGCCTCTTCAATCTTTTAGCAAGGGAGGATTGTTGAGGTTTAGGGACATTGCTAGGTAGTCCTAGGGGAAGAACATTTGGCTCATCCATCCCATGAAGAGTATATATCTCTATCTCAGTAGTATCTCCCCGTACAACCTTGCCACTCATATGTGATCTTTGTACTCATCATCATCAACAACCCTCCTCAAACTATATTTTACAAGCAACCCAGGAATGACAAACTGAAACTCCAAATTTTTCACCCCCTTCCCCTCAACAAACGCTTTCAGCTCAAAAAAGGAAAATAATCGACATCAAAATCATCCATCACAATTACATTTTCTTTCCTGTCATACCTATACTCTGGATCTTCCACAAAGTTCCCCCCAAAATGTAGCGTTAACTTAAATGAGTTCATTTACCTATTAGAAGAAAAAAAAGGGGGAAATTAGCCCAATCACGATAACCTATCTCTCCAAAGATTCTCCTAAAAGTTTTCCCAAAAAAAATTTAAAAAATCAAGAGGAATCTTGCTTGCCTCTGCGTCGTCCTTCCTTCAAATTTTCAACGAAGGTAATGATTCTTCCAAAGACCAAATCCAATCACGCATAGTGCAAGCAAAATCTCCGACCGTTCTTCGGATTAGAATCAAGATCTAGGGTTCCACTTTTTTTCGCCTTTCTTCCTTTTCGCTTGATGAGGGCTTTCGAATGTTTTCGCCACTCATATGAGATCTTTGTACTCATCATCATCAACAACCCTCCTCAAACTATCTTTTAAAAGCAACCCAGGAATGACAAACTGAAACTCCACCAAATTTTTCACCCACTTCCCCTCAACAAACGCTTTCAGCTCAAAAAAGGAAAAATAATCGACATCAAAATCATCCACCACAATTACATTTTCTTTCCTGTCATACCTATACTCTAGATCTTCCACAAACTTCCCCCCAAAATGTAGCGTTAACTTAAATGAATTCATTTACCTATTAGAAGAAAAAAAGGGGGAAATTAGCCCAATCACGATAACCTATCTCTCCAAAGATTCTCCTAAAAGTTTTCCCAAAAAAATTTAAAAAAATCAAGAGGAATCTTGCTTGCCTCTGCATCGTCCTTCCTTCAAATTTTCAACGAAGGTAATGATTCTTCCAAAGACCAAATCCAATCACGCATAGTGCAAGCGAAATCTCCGACCGTTCTTCGGATTTGAATCAAGATCTAGGGTTCCACTTTTTTTCGCCTTTCTTCCTTTTCGCTTGATGAGGGTTTTTCGAATGTTTTTTGACAGAAGTGAGATAGAGAGACCAATAACGAGAATTGATTTTTACTGTTGAGCATTGAGAAAAGGAGAGAGAAAGATAGGGGAGGGAGGGGAGGTAAATTAGAGTTGCCAGCAAGGAGAGAGAGAATTAGTGAGGGCATGTGGTATTCCATCTAAATTGGCTGCCACATCACAGGTCAACGCCCTAGTTCTTGGTCAAAGACACTCTCATTGGTACAAACCACAAAGTCACCACCACTGGACTCGGCGGAGTTCGACCAGAATACAAATTTTTTTTTTTTGGACCACCAAAATACAAAAACAAAGTAGGAATTATTGGCATACAAAAGGCAAAAGTACGGATTATTAGAATCCAATTTTTCAATATATTATCATTCTATTGCATCAAGTACCAAATTTCAGTTTCCACCAAGTGTATATATAAAGAAGCTGTAAACCAATGCTTGCACTCAACAAAGCCTACAGTGCTCTATCAATAGAAAGCATGCAACAGCTCCAGCATAGATTGAACATGAACGCACCAAAGCAGGTGTCTCACTGCCACCATCAATCAAATTTTCAGAAATAGAAGATAAGAGATTAAGAGGCATACTTCTCAGTAATTCTATCATGATCAACATCCATGTCAGATAATCAATAATCCCTAATATGGTTCACAACTACATCAGTAACATCACTAAAAAATGAATGTGAATATTGCAAGATCATCACGTTAGGCAACAAATATATATTCAGATCTAGAAAAACATGTAGATAATAGAACTACAAATAGTGAACTTGCATCAGAAAGAATAACTTACAGGGACATCTTCCTCCATTGGTCGACTGAAATATGGAGAGAACAAAACATATTAGTGCAGTACTACAGCAACAATAGTGAAGTACTGTTTCTAGTGGAAAAAAGAGACGAACCATGACAACTGTTAAAACAAAACGAAATAGAGGTTACTCAAGCCTACATTGCAAGGCAGAGTTGGTTGCCCAATTACAGAAGTACTCACTACAAGGAAACAGCGAGGAAACAGCAACTTCATGGAATTCTACACCAGGTTACTCAGCAGTAGTACAGCAATACTGACAGAAATACAAGCAATCAGCATTGTCCTATTTGTTGCTGAAAATACAGGCACCTATACTACTCTCATTGAAATTCTAGCATTCGCAAGGTTTTGGTAGATGATTATGCAGGTAGCCTCATCCTATATAGAGATACCAATTCCATAAGGTCCACCTAAAATCTTTTGGGCAGATGTAAATGTAGAAACTTATTACCTCTTACATAACTTTTCCCAATCATCCACCAGGTAAATATATTCCTTGTAAATTGGGACTTCTTAGCCGTACATAACAAAAAGCACATTTCCCAGTTTTACATAACTTTTCCCAATCATCCACACTAGATAGATCGTTCCAAACAAAAGATACAACTCAACATCAGATACACTACATAACTAGGAAAAAAATTTGGATTTCCTATAAGGAGTCCTAAAAAAATTTAATGTTCCAGTGAAAAGAAAGGTTATAACATAATCTCAAGCAATACAGAGAAAAGTCACTAGCAATGAAGTCCTGTTTTCGCAAAGCAGGATCCTTAAATTGCCAAGTCAACAAAACATAATTGCCAAAAGGATAGGGTTAATTGATAAATATTGTACCACAAATACATTAAGCCATTAAGGATACACATTTAGATCCTTCCCATTGACACACAAGTGAAATCCTAAATTTTTAACATTCAGAAGATGGTAGTTACTAAGTAGGTACACATGACTTAAGTTTAAACATAAAATGCATTTCTGTAAGTCCTACTGATAGTGGGGAATGATGCAACAAAACACGCTTTTATGCCACACCTTCCTTGGATAATTAGGTATTAGATCATCAAAACCCACCTAGCAAACCCAAACACAGAAAAGCATACAAAATAACAACCATGGATTCAATTGGAACTCCACCTAGATGCTCATTGCACACCAATCAACATTCTAACTCATGCTCCAGACACACATCTAGCTTCCCCAATCTGAACACTATAATGAACAAAATCTAAGTCTTCAATGATAGGTGTAGCATAGTAAGAGGTTCCTTGCCTCCAGATAACTTCTACATTTGATGGTCAAGACAATAACTTCTCTAGACGTGGAACTAGGCATGTTTTTGGAGGATTCTCAAAATTAGGATTGCATCCGACCGTTCCCAAAGGCTCAAACAGAGGATGAATTTGCAACTTTTGTCCAGTCAGCTACCAATTTCGACTCCTTAAACCACTACTTCCTAATCCAACCTGTCTTATATTACATCTTACTAATTCCATCATATCTTTTCCTTTGCTTTCTGAACTTGAGCCAAATATATGTCATTGGAAAGCTCCAATGAGTAAAGCAACAGTGCTGAATGCTACGGCCCATCAATTTAAGCCCATGTGAATTTTCTTTTAGCCTTTTATGGGCATTTTTAAGCAAGAACCTTCAGGAAAATCCTTTGGCACATTTAAGGCTGTTGAGCTCCAATTTCAAAGAATCCTGAATCTCAGTACCTAGGTTTAGCATAATTCAATGACTAAGAAACACTACAACGTTTAGGTATCTACACGGCTACACTACAATCCCCACGCCAACAAAATTGTGCTTTTCAGTAAAGAGTACGAAATCAGACAAATATATCTAGCCCAGGGTAGCTTCACCTCCACATCAATCAACCTTAAAATTACTTCATTCAAATCCCATTCAAATAAACTGATAAGCTAACAGGAATCTTCCCCCACATTCAGCAGCAAAAACCCAATTTTGTTCTCCATTCTCCTCAGGCTTGTTCCCCATTCTCATTTTGTCTGTTTTCCAGATATGGATTCCCAAAAAAAGACCAAGTTATCAATTAATCAAACTAGACTTTGAGGAAGGCAGAAACAACACTAGCCAGACTATACTAATGACCCTAACCCCAAGGAATTCCACCTTGTGTTCTTCTCTAATCTTGACCCTTTTTTTCTCCTTAGTGGCTCTAATCTTTACACTTTTAGATTACAGAAATCCCCCTAAGAAATGGAGGGAGCTGAGCAAAAACATCAACTACAACAACAAAAAAGGAAGTGGGCAGCAACTAAACCTCGAAACCAACCCTGAAGTCCATAAATTTCAATATTAGTATCCGGGATTGTATACAATGTACAATCGGCGAAATTTCTAGCAGTGCTAGAAGAAATCACTATCAGACAATCAAAACACTTCACGATAGTGATACAGAATAAGCAATATGTCATCGAATTAACACAAAGCAATGCATGTTTACCTCATAATGGTCCTCAGGATCTAGTACACGACGAACTGAACGAGCAAAAGCCTGAAATTCAGAAACCAGAAACCCTAAATATTCGACGACGAAGAAAACTACTGTCAAAATTGACGAGTAAGCATAAACTCACGAATCAAATCAGGGGTTTAGAGCTAGGGTTTTGCTGTTATAGTTCGAGAGTAAGAGAGAACGTATTGTTAGGTTCAAGATATCTTTATGTTTAACTGAATGAAAGCGCGTATCTCGTTTGCAAAATGAAAAAAAAAAAAAGAAAAAAGAAGCGCGTAAGTGGCGTAAGTAACTGATCTATGTCGGGCAAACCGGGTCCAGTCGGGCTATTGTTCGATTGGGTTTTTTTAAGAAACAAATTTTTTGATGTTGACATGTATATTTGAGGTGTTGCAAAATAATGTATTAAACTTTTTTCTTTGACAATAATATACTATACTTTAAGTTGAACAATAATGTATCTGAAACGATTTCAATGGTAACTAACTCGGTGACGGTCTTGCGTAGTATATTGAGGCCCTGTTCTTTTATGCGGTATTTTGTGGAATGGTATGGTGAGGTGTGGTGGAATTGTGGTGGAATTGTGGTAGGTTATTGATATGTGGGGTAGGTGAGGAGAGAATGTAAAAAGTAGAGAAGAAAAGTGAGGAGAGAGAAAAGCGAGGAGATAGAAAAGTAATGATTTGCGGTAAAATGTGGTGGGTTGTGGCAAATTGCGGTAGGTTGTGATATCGCAGTTTGCCAACCGCAGAAAAGAACAGGGCCTGAGTAGCAAAAAAAAAAATTTACTAAATTAATGTCATGTAATAAAGTCCAAATTAGTAAAGATGAATGTTATTTTTTTTTGCAAACAAAAAATACAATTTACATTAATGAGAATGTAGAGGAATGAGGTGCTATTTGAAAAAAAAAAATAATTAAGTTTCATTTACACTTGCTGAAAATGTCTGATAAGGCATTAATTTAGTAAAGATTTTAACTTTTTTTGTTCCTCAACCCACCATGTAAGATCGTCGCTGAGTTCGCCATTGTCAGAATCGTTTCAGTTACATTATTGTTCAACACCCTCAAAATATAATATATTATTGTCCAAGAAAAAAGTTCAGTACATTATTAATTAGCACCCCCAAAGTACAGTGTATTAGCGTTCAATAACCTTTTTTCGCTCTTCAAAGTCATAATCAAACTTCAAAGTCCGCGCGTAGATTGAAAAATTCTACAAAGTATAACAGTTCACTAGCAAATGGTAAAACCATCAAACATCATCAATGTACAAGATTAATCATATGTCCTTGCCTTCCTTTATTTTTGTTATTTCTTTTTAAAGTTCTTTATCGTTGGCTATTTGATCATCATGAACAAAACCCAAACTGCACCCAATCATTCAAGTTATTAGGAAGGATTACAACTCTCATCACACTTCATTTTTCTTTTTATTGTGATCCACACTTCGAAGTAACAACCCTTCAAGATGTTTGTCTAATTATTTGACGTCATTTAAATTACAATAATGCATTTTGCTTCTCTTAAGCCTAGCTCTGCTTTTTGAACACTTGGGGATAGAGTTCTCAATACTATAAAGCAAAACAGGACTTCAGTTAGCAAAGGAGGAGTTATATGAATTACTAAGAGTTAGCAACATACTAACTACAAACAAACAACAGAACTCCCTCTAATAAGACAATCTCTGTAAAAGACTGGGTAGCAATCTTTTACGTACTTGCTCCAAACCCCCTTTCCACTAACTCCAAACAAATGAACAGAACTTCCTCTAATAAGACAATCTTTGTAGAACATTTGACATCCGCCTTGCTTGAATACCTAAGTTAAGCCTGATTCGGTTTGGTTGGATAATGTATTAATTAACTCATGTAAATATATAGCAGACTTCTTTAAGCCTTTTAACACTTATTTGAGGTTGTTCCACTGAATTTAGGTTTAGTATTTTCAATTATATATATATGTATATATATATATATATATTAGTTTTCGGGTCACAAACATTATGTGTGAATGTGTGATTGTTAATAAAATATGATAAATTTAAACCCATTTCTTATTATAGATAACAATATAAATATGTGTTGTTAACTTGTTATGGATGTTTCAATCACATTTTAACAAAAGAAAATCTATTAATCAAATTATATGAAATTAACAATAGATATGGTTGCATTCAACTTCTAAAAACATCCTTTTTTTTGTTGTTGTAGCTTACACAGATAGGACGTAAATAGGGATGTTAATTTTTACATGCTCTTGTCAATAGAATAACCTTTAATATAATGTATGTTTAGACTACGAGAAAAGATCCGGAAAAGAAGTCTCATAAAAAATAGGAGGAAAAAACAAAGGGTAAATCAATTTTATTTTTTTTTTTGGTTTAAGGCATTGAAGGATAAAATTAACTTATTTTTCCTCTATTTGGGTCAAGCAAGGGAACCACAGGAAAAAGTTCAATTTACACGGGAACTCATGGGTATCAAACTTATCTTTTCTATGGATCATCTAACATGGGGTTGGGGGAAGGGGCAGAGGGAGAGGAGAGGGGAGAGGGGAGAGAGAAAAATTGAGAGAGAGAATCGAGAGAGGGGGAGAATTATTAAGGCCTCGTCCTTTTACACGGTAGGTTGTGGTACGGTATCACACTGCATCATACTCTTTAATTTTCCACCATATTTCACTACACCACACCACAATCATTGTCAAATATAGCTTTTCATTTTTCTCTCTCCTCATTTTTCTCCTCTACTTTTCACATCCTCTCTCTTAACCTACCGCACCTACCACAAATTTCACCATAACTCACTACAACTCACCGCACCTTTTCAAATTCAACCGCACCGTACTGCACCATTATCATACCGCAACCAACCATATAAAAGAACGGGGCCTCAAATGGGTGCACAAAAATGAGAGAGTAAAATGCGTATGACTGTGTGAGAGGTATTAAAAAAGGTGAGCCCACGAGAGAGTGATATTCACACAAACGGAGAGAGAGAGATTCAAATGGGTGAGTAAAATAGAGAGAATAAAATTTGAGAGAGAGAGAGAGATTGAACTAGTGCAAGCGCACCATTTGTAAAAATAAAGGTCATATGGGATTATGTATTATTATTAGGCTACTAACCTATTGGACTGAAAGGTTTAATGCTTCGTATTTAACGACGAACACATGTGTCAGTTTATTAGGTGGCACTTGGCACTTGGACATCTAGGACGTGCACAAGCCAGAGTCGATTACATATATGTTTTGCTTAATTGATTTTCATATTTTATTTTATTAAAATATTGCTATATAGTTATTTGATTTTATCCAACTGCTTAGACGATATCAAATATCTGCAAATAGATAAGGATTTCTCTATTTAATCCCATGAGATATCAGTGGTCAACATCCTTTTCTGTTCTCTCTTTCTTTCATATTCCAGAAAAATGGGTAAGAGAGTTTTATTATAATCTTCTGACAAAAAAACTTACAAGGCATACCGTATTTAAACGGTGTATTTGCTAATATCCCAAGCACTCATGATGGGGCAAGTAATAAATTAACAACAATATTCTTCACGTCTTATGCCTTAGGTTTATTACCCTCATTTTCATATACTTCCTACATTGGAGGAGGAACTGTGCACAGTAGTGAATCCATAAAAATTGTTGATGAATGGATGTTATGGTAAAAACTTATTTTTGTTAACTTTTTGATAAATTAAGGTAGGCTTCGATAAGTATTGGTAAAAAATACTTACAATAAGATCCATTCTTCTTATGAGTGCTTGAATATATGAGAAGAATACTGTCCTTAACATGTTATTTGCCTATCTATCTTTGTTGTAGGATGTAGTAGTGAATGGCTTCAATATATGAGAAACGACACATTTATAGTCTTCCCAAGAAAAAAAAGCATAGATTATACCACCAAGAGGCCTGGATTAAAGGTTTAAGCTGATCAATGTTGTCGTAACACTGGCAAAAACTTGAGTTCAGGCTAATTTAGGTTTGGTCAACATCAAAATTTAGACAAGAATTTTATATCCAGACCCGGTTTTCTTTTTGGGGTCAAATTGGGTCAGACAATTCGTTTTAGAGCTAAAATTAGGTTTAGACAATTAAAAAAAGATATATTGTGTTCGAAGATTCAGTCAATGTCAAAATTGGTTTAAGACAAAACCAGATTTTTTTCCTTACCAGACAAATTCAGGCATTCGGGTCTGACAAAATTTTACCTGCGCTCATGTTGGGGACAAATATGCGTGTGATTTGAAAATCCATTACATGCCTTGTTTAATCTGTCATATAATGCCATTCATTTCCCAGACCAAGATTTCAGCATTTCATACATGAAAATACAGTATATTCTTACATTTATGTATACATATAAAACATAACCGGTGATGAGCATACAGACTCCCCTTCCATTTTCCTCTGCTTCTCAACCCCAAAAAAACAAAAGAAAAAACTATATATGAAAGGTTATAGATAGTATCACATAGCCGGATCGTTGTGCATACGGGTGCCTTTCCAGCCACAGAAGTACCTGCCATAAGCTCTTGACTGCTGCTTCTTGGATGTAGTCCTGACGGTGGTCATAGGCGTGGTAGGAGCGGATCTGACAAAGTGGGCCCCGACTTCAGAGTAACCAAGGAAGTCGGCGAGATTGATGATGTTGGGGGTGTCGCTGCGTTTGTTGAGCCAAGCTATGATGTCCCCAAACACGATCTCGATGTTGTCGTCCGGCTCGCCGGAAGTGAGGCCGTGCCACATCCCTGGGTACAGTTTGATGGTCTTGTCAATGCTGCTGGCTTCCTCGTACAATGCCCGGCTTATTTCTGGGTCTGTCACTATGTCCGCCTCCCCGTGCACCACAAAGAATGGCATTGTCACCTATGCAGCAAACCATCACATTCTTAGAGTCAGACTTGTGATTGTGAGCACCCAAATTAATAAGTCAATTAAGACTCTTAGTTACACCTCAAAATGCTTGTCCGGCTGCACTTTTTACATTTGTTTTTTTTTCCAAGTTATTATAAGTAGTCATCTCCCAAATTGTAAAATTTAGGGGTAAGATTGTTACATCCAACCCCTCTATACCTCGCACGGGCAGGATTTTAGAGTGTTGGTTTCTGTTTTGGTTTTAAGTAATAACGATAGTCGTTTGGCACTCATCAGCACCGATCAAGACTTAGTAAGCAAATCAAGACTCGATCATGGTTTCCAGCCATATTTTAACTCCGATAAGCATTGACTAACACTAATCGCCACTCATCAGCACTACTCAGCACTCGTCGAGCATTGAACAATAAGTTTCGTATGATAAGTTGGGAAGAACAAGCCCACAGATATGAACACCACAAATTTCACTTCAACCAAATAGCAAACACATACAAGCTAAGTTTCAAATAAGAGAATCCATGTTGATTTATACTTGTAGGGCATAGTTCGAGTATTGAGTTTGGCCACCCAAGTCAATTTCAACCCAATTCTAGCCTTGCCTGATTGGCGGGAAATACCTCCAAATAATCAATAAAATGACTACAAATGAGGGTTAAGTTTGAAACATGTGTAACACTTAATATTAATCCAACTAATGACTCTTTCTTAGCAGATGATAATTCTTCCAACCTCCTATGTCCTCTTTATATTTTTATTTTGTTGAGGTGGTTGTCACATCCTTTTTTCTTTACAACGAGCACCAAACAAATTATTTCTCTTAAGAAAGTCATATTTCCAACCAACTTGTCATTATCATAATTAATGTCCATCCTTAATATGAAACAAGCACTCTTCTAGAATGAAGGTACAAGGATTACTTCGACAGGTAGATTGACAAAGAAAAGAGGGAGCACAGACAAACTAACCTCATGCAAGCTACGTTCAAGGTTGATACTCGTTCTCAGCATTTCTAGAGCCGTTTTCAACCTAGGCTTCTCTTGATATATCAACTTGTTACTCCTTATCTGGAGAGGCCAAGGGAGAAACATATTTACCGGGGAAAAAAAGTTAAACCAAGACACTGAATTTGGATACATTATCGACATTCTTACAAGATGTACCAAAAAAAATGGAGTTCTAGTATGAAAATCACCTTCTCTCGCTTGACAGGATCTTTGAATGCCGCATCAATAACATCCTTTGTTGGAACAATCTTCCATTTAGGTATAACCTCCTCTACTTTTGTCAACATACTGATAACAATAGGATGGGGCTTCACCTTTTCTGATATCTGGAATTTCAAATAGAGGTGAAAGAATTTTAGTCCAATACTAAGAAAATCTCAAGCTTTAATGAATTTTATAAATACCAGTACATAGGGGGTCCATTTGGTTGGTTAAAACCCCCAGGGAAATGGTCAATTTTCTCGGGTTGACTTATTTTCCCCGTGTTTGGATGTTCACCTTGGGAAAAAATTTACAATGGGTCCATCATTTCCTACATTTTCCTAGTGAAGATTTCCCTTGGGGTGGGGGGGGGCCTAGGGGAAAAAATTCCCAGGTTCCTACCAAATGTCCCCTAACTAAAAAACTTACAGAACAATATCTGGCAGCAGAGTTAATTAGTAATTACCAATCGGTGCCAACTACCAATATAAAATCCATATCTACCAATAACCCTCCAGTATTTAGCTTAAAAAGAACACTGCTTTCAAGAATATATTTTGCTATAAGATGTAGTACGAATAAACAGATACGGTTCGTCAATCTAATTCAACCATTTTCATTCTAGGTAAATATGAGCTATTAACTTCGACTTCTCCAAGAAGAGTAAATGAGACCTACGTTCAAAATTGTTCGTCTTTTCTATTTTCAGGGTAAATGTCTCTTTGCGCATTTGTCGCTGTTTGTTTTCTTTTCTAGCATACCTTACACATGGGTGCAACAAGGACAGCTCCATGCCAAAACCAGGGATCCTTTTTGTGCAAAAGCAACGCCACAGCTCCTCCCATGGATTCTCCATATAGAAACCTCCGTTTACCCCTGTACTCGTCTTGCTCTGAGGAGTAAAAACCGATTCCATTTCAGTACATCATGTGAAACCCGATTGGGTGGGGGCCCGGAAAAGAGATTGCTAACTACTTTACTTTACCTACCAGAAACTGATTTGAAAAAGTCATAGCAGTCGTTGACAATATTGTCAAACTTCTTGATGTAACAACGGGCACCCTTGGACCGGCCATGCCCTTCATAATCCATGCCAATGACAGCGTAACCCGCACATGCCAGTTTGATCCCGCATTCTGATTGCAACGTAATGTATTACTCATATGTATATTCCCATCATTACTATAATAAACGCTTAATCATTTCAGGTACGATAGCTTTACATTAATTCAATGTAGCATGCAGTTTTTCCGTCGGCAATATATGGCACGTGAGTAATGAAAGACACATCAAGTATGAACACCAGCTAACTTATTTGACATATTACTAGCCATAAATAAAGATATCTTCTACTTAAAATTGCCTGGAAATTTGGTGGTCAGGAAAAAAAGAAATGAACAAGATAAAGTGGCTGGGAACCAAACATCCTTCGATTCCAACTTCTAAAATTTTTGTGGGGACTACTGCGGTTGGGCGGGTTAATTAACAATTGGTTGTTTACCTACCCAAACCAAACCTAAAGCATTACAGCATTATTGAAATAATTGCAGTTACAGGAATCCAAAAACAGAGGAACGTCGAATTCAATATGCATTTAGAAGTGGTCCAAGGAAACAGAGAAAAGTGAAAACAAAACAACTATACTCTAATTTACCACCAATTCACTCTAAATCGTCCTTTGTCGTCTCTGCATCATTAGGTACTCCTATATTATTTAATTTTTCACCAGTTCCCCAGTGTACTAAACAAGAACTACTACTAGTTGGGTAAATGATATATGACCTAAGGTTTAATGAATAAAAAGGTTTCCTCAAGTACTTCACTAATTTTACCATACCAAACTTTGTGAGCGATTTAATGTGGATGAACTCTTATCGTGTAAAGGACACAGTTCAACTGATACAGAACAAGGAGTAGGATGATATAAATTTGGTAGTTGTGGGGTATTAATAGCAGGGAAACATGTCAGAAGAACATTTACACAAACTTACTAATGTGACTATTAACTACCCGGCAAAAGATAGTGTATTATCGAGCCCGAGTATGTGGCTGAATGGGGATCACTAACTTTTTTTTTTTTTTATCTACCCATATTCGAAGTTAGGTCCCTTGTATCCGGCGTGTGGGGTGAATTAGAGGAAAGGATCATGAATGACTATAAATAAGGAAGGAGGTAAGCGGGCCACTCAAATTTGTTGCACCCAGATATACTATCACCAAAAAATCTCGATACCGGAAAGCACTGGAAAATCATATTGTTATCACGCCAGTTATAATGTGAGAACTTGAGGACTCCTTGGTAGAATGCAAGTTTTTGAAATTTATAGTATAAATTAAACCCAAGACTGAAGACTGCTATTAATTCAGGTTCAGATCAGATATATTATCAATTACGATTACTTCCAAGTTGGTTTTAAGATATCTGAATAACGATAATGACACCCCATGCTACATTTGCTAAGAGTTTTCTCTACGCAATAGCCTCTTTCTAGTTATGAACATACAAACACTGTCCGCCATACTGAAAGCGGTGCTACAAAACAATTCCAAAAGCACTTATAAATCCAAATTTGGGTTTAATCCGCCTAGATATGAGGCTATTAGCAAACAATTGAGGGGAAAGCTTACTAACCAAAAACTACAATTTATGGAACTCATCTAACTTCAAATGCTCATTAAATTGTATCTACCTCCATAGATCAGAAGTAGGGGGGGCATTAAACATTTCAATTACAGTTCATCAATAGAGGCAGTTAAGGCTACATAAATCTAACGGCAAAATCTGCCAGTAGGACATGCCTCCTACCTAATCCCGGCAAAGGTTGACCCGACCCGAGACTGACCCGGTTCTTCAAACTTGAAATATAACAAACCCGAAATACGGGACATACCGAACCTAACCCGACCCGCCTGAATTGACAGGTCTACTCCTACCTAATGAACTCTCAAATGGGACAAGCTGATGGTTTGGCAGCCTAGAACTATAGAGCCCCCCCCCCCCCCCCTCCTTGCATTATTATTACACAACTACACAATGGTCCCTCAAAGAGTTCAAGGAAAGAGAGAGAGCACTTAACTATCTATCATCAACTCCCAACAAACAAGAAGAAATAATTAATCAGGTACTCAGAAAAGAATGTTAACTATCTAGGGTCAAATCAAAGCTGATTTTAATACTTATAACTAGGGTCAACACTCAAATAAGAAAATAGGCAGCCCCATGAGAGAAAATGAAAGTGCATCAATCAATCTGGACTAGTTTATTAAAATCCCAGGCCTGTCATTGGCTCAGTAGATGATTGATGATGATAGATTGATATGACACCATTATTTTGCAACCAGGAAATTCCTAACTAACACCATTAGTTGAAGACAACAAGGGGGGAAATTAAAGAAGAGCTGCATTGCATTTTTAACAGGGGGAATTTACAGTAAAAAAAGAGCATTGATTACCTCTCATGAAACTACTGCATTCCATCCCATACCCTGCAAAAAAATCAATGCATTTAATGAGTAATCCAAAAGGGACCCATCAAAATAATGGGACAAAAGAAGGAAGAAAAACCCTTGAATGAAAAAGAAAATTAAAAAAAACCGGAAACTACCATGGCAGAGGAAGACCAGAGCTTTTGGATCAGAGAGAGGCAGCCATCTGCAAGTGAAAAGCTGAACATCCCTTGAATTCTTGATGTATTCCTACACAACCCACATGATAAAACCGAGAATGAGCAAAACCCATTTGGTAAAATTCGGAAACAAACAAAACCCACAAACGAAAACGAGCTAAAAACGGGAATTCAGACATAAAAATGAGAAGAGGACTAAAAAAAGAACCTCTTGGTACTCAAATTCCATGTTGTGCATGAACCCTAGACGGTGAAAAGTCATGCAAATTCAGAAGATCATGCACACCATTGGCTTTCTGAAGGACAAAAGCAGAGGTTGCAGAGAGAGAGATGACAATCGGATATGTTTGGTGAAGGGAAAAGGGTGGCAAGTGTGAACCTGAGATAGAGGGAGAAAAAGAGAGAAAAGGAAACCCGAAATTAGAAAGGGTGATTGAGGAAAAAGGTGAGGGTGGTGCAAGAGAATCGTGAAGGACGGAGTTTGGGTGTGTGTATGGGAGCATTGGGATATGATAATTTATACAGGAAGCGCGGTAGAGTTGGGAATGGTTGGGACGAAAGGGGGGTATGGTTCTGCGTCTGACCCCCGTTTGATTGCGACGGGAGGGATTTGGTTTCAATTCATCTCTTACCGTATTCGCGGTCGTCACCGTATTTGTCCCTAATCATTTCGTATTTGTCAAATTCAACCCTTTTTCTTTCAGAAAATTAGATTTTAATAATCCCTACTTTTGTAAATTGGATGGCAACAATCCCTACTTTAAATTTGTATTTTGGTGGTTCAAAAAAATTAAAATTATATTGTAGTGGGACATAATTGAGAGTATACCCTGAATATCGTAGATTTTGTGTTGCATTTGATTCAAAACTTTGTGTAACACTTTACCACGATTTTTAATAAATTTACAGCACTTCTCCCAATTTTTTTGAATTTTTTTCTATTTTTTATGATTTTTTCAATTTTATTTTTTAAAAAAATCATAATAATTGCTCGGAATCTCAAAAAAATAATTTAAAAATGTTTTAGCAACTACACTTCATTACCTATCTGGGAGCAAGAACGAAAAAAACAAAAACAATATGGGGTAGGCATGAAAAAAATGAAAAGAATGTGGTGATGGATTTGGTACCACTAAAATACAATTTTATTTTTTTTTACCACCAGAATACAAATTGAAAGTAGGGATTATTGTCATCCAATTTGCAAAAGTATGGATTATTATAATACAATTTCCCTTTTCTTTTATTCAAAACTAGTGGTGCGATTAGGGGTGGCAATGGGTCGGTCTTTCACACTTGTAAAATGTTTTTGACCCAGGATCTGATGGGTTCCAAAAACTTGGACCTAGACTCAGGCTTATTGGATCCACATGTCTTTAATGGATCCAATATTTTTATATATTTAATTTCTAAGATTTATCAAGTTTTTAAGTTAATTTTATCTTTACACACTATGGTAATAACTATTTTGTTTAAATATAATTGTTTTCAACACAATAAAAACATCTTGTTCGATGTACGAAGTTACGAGCAAAGCCAATATAAAAACATTACAAAAATAATCAAGACGTCAATTCTAAAAATACAATTACACCACTTAAAATGCAAAAAGAAGACACAAAGTTCATGATTATTCAATCACAAATCAAAATTGCTCTAGTCCTCCGATTGCAATTGTCACCCATCATATCCACATCAACTCTAACATACTATACTAGGGTTTTCATTTATATATATATATCCAATTGGATTCTAATAATTCCTACTTTTACAAATTAGATGACAATAATCCCTACTTTCAATTTGTATTCTGGTGGTCCAAAAAAAAATAAAATTGTATTATAATGGTACCAAATCCATCACCACATTCTTTTTATTTTTCTCATGCCTACCCCATATTGTTTTTGTTTTTTTCGTTCCTGCCCCCAGATAGGTAATGAAGTGTAGTTACTAAAACATTTTTTAAATTATTTTTTTGAGATTTCGAGTAATTATTATGATTTTTTAAAAATAATAAAATTGAAAAAATCATAAAAAATTGAAAAAAATTAGGAGAAGTGCTGTAAACTCATTAAAAATCATGGTAAAGTGTTATACAAAATTTTGAATCAAATGCAACACAAAATCTATGATATTTAGGGTATACTCTCAATTATGTCCCACTAGAATATAATTTTATTTTTTTTTGGACCACCAAAATACAAATTGAAAGTAGGAATTATTGCCATCCAATTTGCAAAAGTAGGGATTATTAGAATCCAATTTCCCTATATATATATATATATGTTAAATTTGATGGGTCTGATCCCCGGGTTCGTGGGCAGACCCGGACAGACTTAGGCGTGCCAAATTTTTAGTAGACCCAAACCCAATCCAAACCCGATGGGTTCAAAATTTTTGGACCCAGACCCGCCTAAATGGGTTGGGCCTAGGGCCCTGGTGCCATCCATATATCTGACCCGTCCTGCTAACGGGTTAAGGTCCTATTCTTTTATGATGTAGGATAAATTTTTCCTACTTATTCCAATCTTATTTATTTTATGTCACTGTTTTTTTCTACATTATCCACAGTTGTTTACCTCCTTTTACTCTAAAATTTATATATGTAATAAATAATATAATGTGTTTGATGTTTACTCACAATACCTTTTAAATATTAAAAAAATATATATTTAAATGATATGACTGACATGACTTACATTATCAAACACTATTCTACTCACCTGTTTCATCCCACACTTCAACTATCTTATAGTCTCAAAGAACAAGACTCAAGTTTTCATACTACTAAAATTGTCAATATTTACCTTAATCTATATGCACTTGACTCGTATCTTTAATGTCACAATTGTTCGAATCCAAAATACACATGACATGTATTGACCTTAATAAGATATACACACAACTTATATTTAATACGTCTGTCAGAATTGATAGATCTAATAACTTAATTTTTAATTGATTATAGGATCCTTAGCTACCGTATTCGATGACAAAATAGTAAATTTAAGTGTGAATATAACCTATAAGGCAAATTGTTTGTTATTAAATTATATTAAATTCGATGGAAAAATGATAAATTCGAGTGTGAACATTTAGGGGGAAAAAAGTAAATTAGTGTGTAAACGAAATCTACAAGACAGGCATGCTGCAAAACGTAACAAAATCCTCTTTTTTATATTAGTAAAGGATTGGATTGTTATAATAATAATAATAATAATAATAATAATAATAATAATAATTCAATTTTAAAAGGATTACTAGGTTTTAAAATCCACAATTTTGGCAATTATTTATTAGAATATCTTGAATTTCACTTTCGAAATAAATATCTCAGACTTCGAGAGTGGTATTTGTCAACAATCCAGCACCAAATTAACATCAATTAAACTCGAGTTTTTCTGTAATGCAATAGTATTTTTCTATAATCCGCTTCTTTCCCTTCTCCATGTTAGATTTTCACCGAGTCGCCACCCTTTTGACTCGGGGACGTCCCATCAAAATATAATTTTTATGTTTTTGGGACCATAAAAATAAAAAATAAAAAAAGAACTACTGACATACAAAAACTGAAAGTAAGAATCACTATAAATATAATTTTGAGTTCATTGATATATAGCTATGCAAAGGGGGAAGCAACTATTTGCCTGGATGAATGAAGCAAGTGTTAAAGTCCAGTGGGGTGGCCTTTGAATTAATGAAGTCACTATTAAGTGTACAACTCTCAAGTGATTTGACATTGTCAAGTACGTACATCGTACAAGTTGAAGGGTGAGCATTGGTGATGGCTGGTGGATCTACTTCTTCCATCTTATCTGTTGAATCATCATCCAATGTGACGCATTCAACCTGCAGTGTTTCCTAGCTATCATATGTTTGGCTACCAATCTATTTTTAAAGAGATGTTTCCGGATCCATATTAGTCATTTTGTTTTTACCAAAAACTTTATTGTTTGTTACATTATTAAGGGGGGTACTCGTTTAATTAATTGGTAGAGCAGTAAGTACTAATAATGGTGAGTGGCAGGCTATCCAAACTGTAACGTAGCATCCTATGAGTGCATGCATGGCCCCCTTCAAAGTCACTGGGTTGCTCACTTACACATTGTAGTCGTTACTTCCTCACCTAGTCCCTTCCTCTTTTCTACATAGTTACCATAACGACCAAAAGATTAGATCATGTATCCAAGATCATGAAATACCGTGGTCTCAGTATTCATCTAATTTATGTGTTGGTCTCTTTTGATTTTGTCTGGATTTCATGACACTTAGGCCGAGTGTTATATTTAGGCTGAGATCATGAAGAAAGCAGATAGTCCCAGGTGTACATATTATCAGGACATAGGGCTTAACAAGTGATATTGGCTCAAAATAATTCGAAGTTGGAGGTCATTGACTGAAAATAATCTAAACTCACTTTTTGGTTGGAAATAATCCAAACTTTTAACATATTTACTCGAACTAGCTTCAGAATGTTGACTGGGATCTAGAGAAGATAACGAAGAAGGAGAGAGAAGATTAAGAGGAATTAGAAAAAAGACAAACAGTTAGGGTTGGGTCAAATTTTAAATTTTTGGGGTTGGAAGACTAAATTTATTATGTTAAAGTGTTTTTATTTTTAATCCATTGTCATGTCATTATAATTAGTTTAAGTGAGTTGGAGTCTACATAAGCTTAAAAAAAATTCAAAACCAAAATCAATTAATGAAACACGTGCTCAGGCTGCCCGATGAGCATTCCGAAGTCAGAAATCGATTTCGGTTTAGTCCGAGTAAATAGGTTAAAAGTTTGGATTATTTTCAGCCAAAAAGTGAGGTTAGATTATTTTCAGCCAATGACCTCCAACTTCAGATTATTTTGAGCCAAAAACCCTATTAAAAAAATGTGCATATTAATAATCAGGGTCATGGCACTAGTGGTAAATTGGATAAAATTAATTCATTTTTGATATTAAGGACCAAACAAATAGTTCAAACTATCTTATTGCTCGAATTTGGATATTATAAATTAGGCAAACTTAAATTAATTTTTCATATACAAAACCACACAAATAGTTCAAACTATCTTACTGCTCCAATTTTGTGACAATAGTTGACTTTACCCTTATAAATATAAATATGCAAAATATAAAATATCATAATAAATTTACGATTATTACCCTTATAAATATAAATACGCAAAATATAAATTTAAGATTATTACATATGAAATATAATCAATAAACTACTAAAAGGTACTCTATATTTTGCGGTATCTATTTTTAGGGGACCATATTATTGAAAATAATTTCTAGGTACCCTGTATTTTATAAGACTATTTTCAGTGACAAATTATCTTTTAGTTTTATTACAAGATCCCAAGACTATGTAAAATTGCAAACATATTCCTATCTTAATAAAAGCTTGTCAATTTATATTTTCAACTTTAGATTTGGTTTTAATAATCTGAACTTTGACCCACTTGGATTTTAGTAGCACGCTAACTTAACTCGGTGGCGGGATGACGTGGCTGCGGAGGCACGTGCCTGGGCTTTTTAGCTGTGCCATGTCAGCTTACTATTGTCATCCCTTCGCCGAGTTAAATTCAACTTAACTCGGTAAGAAGGATCTTGAACTAAGAAATAGACTCTATAAGCTAAAAAAGGGTATCCTGAGCAATTGCAATAATCGGGTTAGCTTCTAGAGTCTATTTCTTAGTTCAAGATCTCTCTTACTAACTGGAATCAAAGAATTAGTAGATCTGTTCCGCCCAAAATGGGAATGGGCTGGGGTTATTCATCCCATTGAATTTATAGGCGAAAAAATGGATCATCTCTATGGGATTAAATCCCGAGTTATTGCGAAGTAAAAAAAACGATGAGATTATGGAAGTAATATTCTCGCATTTATTGCTACTGCACTCTTCATTCTAGTTCCTACTTCCTTTTTACTTATTATCTATGTAAAAACGGTTGGCCAAAATGATGTGTGCTATAGAATCTAAGGGGGTCAAAATTCAGATTATTTAGAACCATATCTAAAGTTCAGATTATTTAGTCTATTATAGCCCAAAGTTCAGATTATTTAAATCTAATTTCCCTTCAAAGAATTAGCATCTCCATCTGATAATTTGTTTTAAAGAATTACTATATGTTTTGCATTACTATTTGCTCTGATACCAAATGAAAAATATGGAGATGCTAATTCTTTAAAACAGATAGTAATGCAGGTGGAAATATAAATTGACAAGTTTTTATGAAGGTAGGGATATTTTTGCAATTTTACATAATCTTGGGGATCTTGTAATAAATCTAAAAGATAATTTGTCACCAGAAAATAGGTACTACAAAACACAGGGTACCTAGAAATTATTTTCAATAACATGGTCCCCTAAAAATAGATACCGCAAAACATAGGGTACCTTTTAGTAATTTATTGAAATATAATTATGTAATGGTATCATCATTGCATATAAAATATGCAAAATACGATTATTACATGTAAATATATGCGAATATATATCATCAAGCTATTGAGATAGTTGTTGGATAACCTTGTGAGCTCGCATCTTATTCCTGATGATACTTTGTCTATTGATTCTGAGTTTGATATTTCACCTTGTCTCGATGATTCTTCTTTGAAGGGTTCAAAAGTTGATGTTACAAGGAATAAGAAAGAGAAGGTCCTGCTGAAATCTAATTGGAGAAGAGTTAATAAAGGCTTCTTGTAAGGTGAAGTCCACAACAAATTAAACTTATGAGAAAATCAAAAATTTCAAGGATATTGAGGTAGTGCTTATTCACTAAAGGAAGATTTATGGTTTAAAGGTCATTTGCGATAGGCGAACACTTCAAGAAGGATACTAAAAAGTGAAAAAGACATTTTGTTTGACTTTGCCTTGAAATATCTATAGTTTAGGTGGTTGTTTTACACTTCTTTTATTTTGTTTCTTTTGTTAGTTCGTCTTGCTATCTTTTTTGTTATTTTTTGTAGCATCTTTCATGTGAATTTCAATGTTTTATTTCTTTCAATTATAAAAAAAATAAATTATACAAATACTTTACCGTATTTTAGCGTTCCTAACTCACCACAAACAAGTTAGATGATTCATGATCATCTACAGTAGATTTTGTAGATGAACGTTCTGGAAAAACTCTTTCCATTAATGAAATTTTCTAAGATTTTTTTAAAAGAAGTATTTTGTGAATTAATGTAGGCAGATGGGGGCATTAAATGCGAAGAAATTGGGAAGCATGCACAAAATTAGTACCTCCTTCCCAAATTATGTGTCACTTAGGACATCATTTACAAAATCAAGAAAACTTCCTCTTTACATTAAATTTTATCCTTGGAAATGAGAAAAAGGTGAATAAAATGATGAATAAAAAAGAAAAAATGATGAATAAAAAAGAAAAGTTGAAGAAAAAGGTGTAATTAATATGGTTAATTTAATAAATTAGTAATTAATATAGTATTGGAATTATAAGATGACAGATATTATGAAAAAAAAAAGAAAATTAGTTAAAGTGACAGATAATATGGGAAGGAGGGAGTACACACTACGGTTTACGTAAGTGGATTAGTGGAGCCTTCATGGCACACGGGTATTGGATGGGCATATGACTATGAGATGAACCAATAACGTACCCATCTTCATTTTTTATAATCTTGTTACTTTCGTTGTTTTTTTAATCTCTTCGTTGTTATTTATGCGTCATTTTTAGAAAATTGTATCAAAAATTTTAATTATTAATATCTTAATTTATATAATAATTTATCATATAAAATTGATATCATTAGATTCATAATAAAAAATACTCTTAATAAAGTATACTATTATATTTTTTGATAAAAATTTTATACGAGAAAATATTAATTAAACATCGACTTTGAAAACGTAAATGACAGATAAAAGAAAATGGAGGAAGTATTTGTTATTTCAAAATTTGAGCTATTCATTTTTTAAAATTATTTTAGTATTAAAAAATACATAGTTTGAAATTTATCAACATACATTTTTTATAAAAAAATATAATATTATATTATTTAATAAAATTATTTATTGTATATGTAAAACCCCGAAAAATCCAACGATGTTGACCGTGACGTCGTTAATAGAATAGGTTTGACTTCGTATTTACTATTGTTCGTAATGTGTTTATTTATGCTAACGCTTGAGCTCGTAGGACCGTTGAGGGACTAACAAGGGTAGAATAGTAATTTATGCGGGCTAATATTATTATGTGATTAATTACATGGATATTATTTGTTATGTGATTATATGACTATTAAAATTAATATTATTATTACTATTATTAGAATTATTGGGTTATAGAAAAATCAGCTTTAATTGTTGTAAATGGGTTGGGATTGGATTAGATTGGGTTAATTTGGGCCTAAATGTGTTTAATATAAAAACCCCTAAACCCCCCTCTCAAACCCTAAACCCTAATCTCTCCCTAATACCAAACCCTAGCCTTCCCCACAACCTCTCCCTCTCCCTCTCTCGGCCAGCAGCCGCCCACCAGACCGCCACCGCAGCTCCGCCGCCTGGAACACCGGAAACCACCGCGAAACCTCTCCCTCTCTTCCTTTCTCTTTCTCTTTCCCCTTTTCTTCCTCTCGATCTCCCTGTCTCTCGCCCCTGCCCAGCCGCGCCATCAGACGCGCCACCACCGACGCCACCAGCACCGTCATCACCACCCGTCGCCACCCTCGCCGGTAACCGCCGTTCTTTCCTTCTTTCTTTCTCTTTTTCTCTCTCTCCTCTCCCTTGCGCTAACCGTTTGTCCGCCACCATCATCGCCGGCCACCGCGACCTTTGGTGTCGCCGTCGCTGCCTGACCACCAGGCGACCCTCGCCCTGCCGCCCCGACGTCACCGGAGCCTTCCCAGTCGAAGGAAAACGTTCGACCACCACCATCCATTGCTGCTCGGAAAACTGACGTCAACCATCCCCTCCGACTGCCGCCCGCCGTCGCCATCGCCAGAAACCCCTCTGCCCTAACCTGCGTAAAACCCTAAAACCCTAACCCTAACCTAATCTGTTTTAATTTCTTTATTTTCCTTTTCTTTTTCCTTTTCTTTTCTGTTTTCTTTTTATTTTATTTTATTTTCAAAAATTAATATTCTGTTTTTATAATTATTGTATTGTTAGTTTTGTAATTAGGAAAAATTGTGTGTAAATAATTTCTTGGTTGTAATATTGTGTAGATTATTTGTTATGTATAATTTGTTTATTTGTTATGTGTAATTTTATGTTGTAAATTGTAATTAGATTAGGTTGTAATAGTTGATTATTAGGTTTAAAAGTAGTTCTTTAATGTTCTTTATTTTCTTTACATGAATCGTTAGACCACAATATTATTGTATGTACGAATTTGGAAATTTATTTACCTAGGTTAATTCTTGAATTTTAGTTATAAAAATCGCTATGTTCTTTATTGTTCCCTAGGAATAAATCTTGTTAAGTTTGTTACATGAATTAGGTTGATTTCTTGTTATTAAAACCTTAGGTTCTTGATTAGTAGTTTAATGTTACTAAGTTCTTTATGGTTCTTGTACATGAAAACCTAAGTCTTCTTGATTCTTGTAAATTAGTTAGGTTTCTTGTGTCATTAAGCTAAATATTATGTTCTTTTTATTTCGTAGGGTTCTTTCTTGTGTAATTCATGTTTAATTTTGCCTAAATAAGTTAGGTTGAGTTTATGTCTATTAGTTCTTGGTTCTTGAGTTAATCTTGGTTAAAAGAAATTAGTTTTGTTTAGGATTCTTGATTAGAAGTTAAATGTTTATATGTTCTTTATAATTATTTACATATTCTTTAAGTCTTTTTCCGAATCTTGATTAAATAAGTGAGTTGGTTAAATTACTAAAAAGGAATTCGATTCTTGTTATTAATTCTTGATTCTTGATTATTTTCCCTTGTTATAACTTATTTGTAAATAATCCATGCTTTAATCTTTAAAATCTTGGTCAAGTAATTTATGTGTTAAGTAATTTTTATTTCTTTTATGACCTTAGGTTTTATTAAAGTTATTAAAGGGTCTTTCATGTTTTCTAAATTAAGTTTACTTCTACAAGTTTAATTTTTGGACCTAAGTTAAGTTGGACTTCATATCTTAGACCCTAGCTACTGTTTCGAGTCCAAATTAGAACCCCGAGACCGATTGGTAAAAGATAGAACCGAAATAACAAATTAAATAAGAACCGTTATCGGGACAGTTTTGTTAGTGTCTAAAGATCGGGTTGCCACGGCTAGTGTAGTTACCTTTTGATCAAACCCTTTGAACTGGAGGTTCCCTTAGATGTTAGGAACCATAGTAATTTTACGGATCGAACGTTTGAATTGTATAGCCCGAGTTATAACCGTTTTACCGGAACCTGTCAGATCTGGACCAATGGGAAAGACGGGTGTTTTTGAGGTCCTTCGGAACTGAGTTGGGCATGACCATCAACATAGAAGTTTTAGTAGACATCCCGAGGTTTCCGAAAAGTCTAGAACCAGCCCCATAGGATGTCGGGAAGTCGATTTGTGACTCGTTTTATGTGAACGTTATAATCTGCCCTCTACTTGCTTCTTTTTATAATAATTGTTGAGTGAAATTAATGTGTGATCATGTTATGTGTTATCTTAGAGATGTTAAGTGCAATTTCGTAAAAGTTAGGAACCTAAGTGTTCCTAGGGGATGGGTTAGGTAGTTAATAGATAATGCTAACTTCGTTAGAGCGCGTTTTGATTAGATAATTACTTTTATTCTAGGCCCGAGTTAGTGCGAGACGTTAGTGAGCTCAAGTGTGTTCTTCTTTTGCTGTGCTGTGAAGTATATCAGGTAATTGTCTATGCTCTAATCCCCACCGGGATGCTCTTTAAATGTGTTTTGATGTTTTATAATCTATTTTGAGAATTGCATCCCGAAAGGGGACTTTTGTGGAAATACGACCATCTGTTTTGATAATCTTCTTTTTGATTCGATTGTGATCTTGGTTTATTTGAGTTGAGAAGTTGGATGGTCTTTTATTCAAAGTTTTGTTAATGGTTTTGATAACTTGGGATGGTTTGACTTAAGAGTTGTGAGCTGAGTTTGAATAATATACTAAATAATTCCAGTGGAAACGTCAAGCGGGTTTCGGGGGATAACCTGTTGTGCAGGTGTAACAACCTGCAGGGTTATGGACCAGGAGATCAGGGCTTCCTTCCCTGATATAGGATAGTATTTTGACACCTTTGGTAGGCGATGTTCTTGATGCCTTTGGTAGGCGATGTTTATGCCTTTGGTAGGCGATGTTCTTGATGCCTTTGGTAGGCGATGTCTATGCCTTTGGTAGGCGATGTTCTTGATGCCTTTGGTAGGCGATGTTTATGCCTTTGGTAGGCGATGTTCTTGATGCCTTTGGTAGGCGATGTTACTTTAAGGGATTTGGTATCCCGCCCGCAAATTAAAATATGGATTGGATGGGTTGAGGAAAACAGTTAAGGGTTAAAGGTTTGTAAAACGTTTGATTTGATCCCTCTCCCTAAAATGAATTGAAATGAACTTAAACTGTTTTAAACGTTAGGGGTAGACATTATTGAGATTTCCCCCTCATTTTTCTGAAATGTTTTGATTTCAGGTGAAGATCTAAATGCTGGGGACGGGAGTTAAAAGTGAGGACGACGAGTCTAGAAGTCCTTGAACCTTTTATATTGTTTTCGTTATGAATTCTTAAAGTTTGTTGAGTTGTTAGTAGTTGTCGTTAGCAGACAGTTGTGTTTTCCTTTCTCGCCTTGTATTCCTTCGGGGATACGGCAGTGACGCCCAAACTGAATTTGAAGTCTTCCGCTAAGTTTTGTCTGTTAACGTTAGTTTGACTTTGATTTTCTATAATTGAATTTCCGGGGCGTTACAATATATTTACTAATATTAATTTTATATGACAAATCATTTTATAAATTAAAATATTAAAATAAAATTACATCAAAATGTGGACAACACACAAAAGGAAATGGACGGATAATGTTACTACCTCCGTCCCAAACTGTTTGTTCTTTGACTAAATTTTTACCGTTAATTACTCACAAATTATAATGACTTAAAATATGAAATTACCGCCATTAGAAAGATCATTTACTAAAAATTACAATGACATTAATTTCATATGGTAATTTATTGTAATTTATGAATAATTAACAGTCAAAATTTAGTCAACGGACAAATATTTTGGGATGGAGGTAGTATTATTTTATGGTGGCCCGGCAAACGGAACCCGTCCATGCAGATGTAACCGCCACTCCCTTGCCCATCCTGTCACCCATACTCCCAGCTTATTGGCTCACTCCTTGCCAATTATGCCGTCTCAAGGCAACTCTTCTGTCTTGCCATTTTAGAATTTTTTTTTTTTAACATTGAATAAGGATATGTTCTATTGGTTTGGATAAATATAGATGGAATTTGGAAAGAGTTGGAAATTGTAAGGAGTTGGAAGGAGTTGATTAAAGTTAGAAAGAGTTGGTCAAAGTTATAAAGAGTCGGAAGAAATCGGAAAGAGCTGGAACTAACGAAAAAAATGTTGGAAAGAGTTGGAAAGAGTTGAAATTTATTTTAATGAATATTTAATTTGTTTTAATAAATATATAATAAGTGTTTTTTTCTCCTATTTTTCTTGTAAATGAAACTTAAAATTATAAGTAAAAGATAAAGTTAAAACTAAAACTAAAAGTGAAAATAAATTTATAACAGTTCTTATATATCTAAGTTGCCAACAAAAAAAAGTAACAAATTAATATGACCAAAGTTACGAATATTTTGAGAACTATCATCCCAAATAAGATTGACTTATATCATATGTTATTTCATCTTTAAACTGTTTCAACGGATGTTTAGTCTACCTATCAAATAACATGACTTCAAGTCTTCCTTGGAAGTAGGTTGCCTTGGTGTGATTTGTATACTCTTTTGATAAAGACGACTAAAATTATGTAGTGTACGTACATGCTGCAATAACAATTTCAATCTATTGCTCCAACTTCGTCTGATATCTTCCATGTTGCCTTTACAATTCCAAATGTTCGTTCCACTGTTGGCCTATTGCTCTTAAAGAGTAATGATGATAGTTAATTTTTTTAAATCCCTTGTGGTAAATAATCTCTTACGGCCTCTTTGAATTCTGGAATATGATATCGAACACTCTCTTACAACTTCTTTTGATGAATTCTGAAATATTATATTTTAAATTATCTCATTATAATTTATAAGATTATTATTTTATTTTTTATCTTCTAATATTAAATTTTGTATATCTTGAAATAAATTATCTAGTGTTTATATTCTTGTTTATCACACAAGAAATTATAAAGGGCAAGTTAAATTATCAAGTAACTTAAAAATACCTAATATTGACATGGTGGATTAAGTTTTATAATTTATCGTTTATTAACCAAAAATTATTTCCTATCAAACACATAAAATCACATAAATTTCATAAAAAAATATAGAAAATATTACTCAGTAAAAAATTCGGAAACAAACAAAACTCATAAAATCACATAAGTTTTATAATTTATCGTTTATTAGCCATCTGCAAGTAAAGAGCTGAACATCCCTTGAATTCTTGATGTATTCCTACACAACCCACATGATAAAACCGAGAATGAGCAAAACCCATTTGGTAAATTTTGGAAACAAACAAAACCCACGAGCTTAAAATGGGAATACAGGCAGAAAAATCAGAAGAGGACTAAAAAATGAACCTCTTGGTACTCAAATTCCATGTTGTGCATGAACCCTGGACAGTGAAAAGTCATGCAATTAGAAGATCATGCACACCATTAGCTTGTGAAGGACAAAAGCAGAGGTTGGAGACAGGGAAAAGGGTGTTGATGATGGCAAGTGTGAACCCGAAAGTCGGAGAGATAGAGGGAGAAAAAGAGAGGGAAGAAAACCAAAAATTAGAAGGGGTGATAGAGAAAAAAGGATGAGGGATGTGCAAGAGAATCGTGAAGGATGGAGTTTGGGTGTGTGTATGGGACATGAGAATTATTTATACAGGAAGCGCGGCAGAGTGGGGAATGGGTGGGACGAAAGGGGTATGCTTGTGTGCCTTACCCCCTTTGATTGCGACGGGAGGGATTTGGTTGCAATTCATCTCTATCGTATTCGCAGTCGTCACCGTATTTGTTCCTAATCATTTCGTATTTGTCAAATTCAACACTTTTTCTTTTATTCAAAACTAGTCATCTTATTAGGGGTGGCAATGGGTGGTCTGGACTTGGACTCGAACTTGGATGTAGACTCGTAAAATTTTTTTGGCCCAGACTTGATTCAGGGATCCGGAAGGTTCCAAAAACTTGGATCTAGTATCTAGACCCAGATTCACTGAGTCCACGTATCTTTAATGGATCTAATACTTTGATGCATTTTTTATACAAGATTTATCAAATTTTTTAGGCCCAGACTTGATCCAGAAATGAACTCACCCAAAATCAAATAAATTTGCTGTCGACGGCCTTTGGCAAAGGAGGAAAAAACCGATCCAACAGCCGGTTCCAGGTCGACTGTTTTAGGCAGTTAGATCTACATGACGACTTTAAACTAGAACCGAGCCGGTCTAATGTCTGCTTCTCGGTCCGATGGTCAGGTTTTAACAATGCTCCACGGGATGGAGGGACCTTGGGATTTAAAGTAGGAGGGGAGTACTTGTGTAAGACAGTAACTCAGTAAGAGAGTAGTAACGCACGAGCCCCTGTCCGGGTCTGCTTTGCGAAGCGAAACTCACATTCACCTTTTAGGTTTTTAGTTTATGAACCTTAAAACCCACCTCCCTGCTCCCTTCTCTCTCTTTTTAGTTTCCCCGTCTTAACGTTCAGCTCCGCCTGGCCTCTTTATATTTCCTGCACCCATCACCTCCACCACTTCCTCCTCCTTTCCTTCCTCGCCGCAACATTACACTTTCCACCTCTGTCAGTCACCTCCTTTGGTAATCTCTATCTCTATCTCTCTCTCACCTCTTCTTTTTATTACCTCCGCACTAGCCATATTCTCTCACACATACAATTCAATCTTTGTTTTCTTCTCCCCAGCTGCCAATTCATTGCATTTTCAAATTCACCCCATTTTCCTGTTTTTTTCGTTCTCTCTACTTGGGTTTACTGCTTTCTCTGCTCTTCTATTGAATCAACTGGGTTTTCTGCATGTGATTGTCTAGATTTTCTAAAGGTGACCTTTGTTGGAAAAATTTCTGCACGTTTTGGCTCTTGCCAAGTTCTTTCTTGGGTAGTTTTCTTTGGTTGCCACTTGTCATGATCTCTTCCTTCTTGAAAGCAATGACAATTGTTAGTGTTGTTAGTCCACTGAAAGAGGAGTAGACGTAAACGTTTGATAGTTTGATTGATTGTTGTGAGTCTTGCGGCAATATATGACGAGGATAGTGTAGTTTGTAGTTGTACTATTGGCAGTTGAGGGCTTTATGAATATTAACAAGAGGACTTCGTTTCATACTTTGAACTCATGTTCCAAAAATCAATGACTATTCTTTTTTATTTCTTTAATTTTGGATTACTAGTTTTTTGTTCGTTCTTCCGAACTGATGTTGATTTAGATGGACAAATGCAAATGTAAACAATATGAAGAAGTAATTGACAATAATATCCAAAATATGATGAAGTAAAAACAAAACATGCACAACAACATGTTAAATACTATGCAATATCTAAAGATGTTGTAACACCTCGAATTTTTAAACTAGATTTATTATGCTAATTAAAATCTTAATCTCAATTACGAATCATTATCTATTTTAATTAGCTAAATTTCCTTAATTTTTCAATTAATTATATTTACTCAAGTATGAGTATTTTTAATAGTTAAATAGGAGCTCTTATAATTTTTAAATTTTATTAATCAATCTATTTCACACATTTTTCATATCCTATAAATTAATTTTTAATTCTAGTTTCTATAAATTAATCCATTATGCACATTTTTCATATTTTATGTAAAATAATATTTATGAAAATATTACTTTTATTTACTTTTGATATAACAAAGTAGTATTATTATTTTATATTCCCCATTTCACACATTTTAGTAATGGATTTGTAAAATACAATTAGTAAATATTTTTTTACTTGATTTTTGAAAAAGCCAATTCCACCACCACCCCATCTCCCTATCAAAATCTTCATCTTCTTCCTCAAGCTCCACCACCGCCATTTCTACCTATCATCTTCTTCATCTTCTTCCTCAAGCCTCCCATGGCATTCTAGAAGATCATCAAAGCTTCTCAATCATGTGCAAAATATGTAAGTTTCATTCATAAAATAATCATTCTCACTTCCTATTAAATATCCAAGCAGATTTGAGTATTAGATCACCATCACCTTTCACCATAAAAAATAGTCATCTTCTTCTTCTTCTTTGTGCTTATTCGGTCTAGGGATGGCAACGGGGCGGATCGGGGATGGGGGAGTATACCCCCGTCCCCATCCCCGCTCCCAAAACTCATCCCCATCCCCGTCCCCATCCCCGCTTCGAGGAATGATTATTGCCCCATCCCCATCCCCGCGGATTCCCCATCCCCAACGGGGATCCAACGGGGATTTTTTAAAACTATCCTAAATTTAACTTAATTTTAATCGGATCCGGTTTTTAATCGGACCCGGTTTTTAACATGCTCAAAATACAACATATTTAACTTGCTCAAGTAATAATACATCAAAATCAAACAATAATACATCAACAAGTGAGAATAAATTGGAAAATTACTACTTTGTCCTTCCCATTAATACATATATTAAATTTGAATAAAGGTTATTTGGTAATTTTAACATTTTCGAGGATGGGGATTCGAGGTTGGGGACGGGGAATTCACCCCGGCGGGAAAAATGGGGACGGTGATGGGGAAAATTTTGTCCCCATCCCCGACCCGTCCCCGAGCGGATTTTGAAAAATTGTCCCCGTCGGATGGGGATTTTTCCCCAGAGCGGGGCGGGGCTCCGATGGGTTCGGGGATTCCCCGCCCCATTGCCATCCCTAGTTCGGTCACCACCATACACCATCATCTTCTTCTTTCTTCTCACACCATCATCTCCCACCAACACCCAAAACCATCATTGCCACCAGAACCACCTGTAGCCACCATTTTCGCCACCCAACTCACATCAAAAACACCCATTTCACCCACACCCATCTCTTTCTTACATCTCAATTTCAAATCAATACTCAACCAAAATCGAATCCAATCTCACATCCATAACCCAAATTCATCAATTCAAGATTATACTTACCAATTTATGACAAAATCTCGCCGGAAAACACCGATACCACCGCCCAAAACCGCCCCAAAAACCACCGCTCCTTGCCTCTGTTCCGCGACCGAACCCGCTGCCAACCACCCCTCGCGACGGTCGCTCCTCTTCTTGTCGCCGGCGACCCTCTGATTTTCCGACCACCTTCCACCGTCCTTCACCGCCGCTCTCGCCGCCCGAAACCACCATTGACACCCCTCTTTTCTCCCTCTGCCTGTGTTACGTTGGATTGAATAGAATAGAGAGAGAGAGGCTTAGGCCTCTTTAATCCCTTTTTAACATAATCAAATTCTAGCAGCCCAATACTCTATTGGGTAATTTTTCCAATCCATTTTACAGTCTCACTCCTACTAATCATTTCAAGTTAATTACTCCTAATATTAACATTGTTACTATCTATTTATATTTTATAAATATACAATCAGATTTATTCAAAGTCAAAGAGGACAATTTATTCCTTCTATCTGCAAACTCAGGTATATTTCGATGATTTTAAATGTAAAAACATAAGTTACTCTAATCAAAGTGAAATAATTATTATTTTCATTGTTTTTAAATATTGTTTTATGACTAATACATGTGGACCGATCCATTATTTTGTTTATCTATTTTACTAATTAATTTTTGTATGATTGTTTACTTTTCATTTATGTGTTTTTCATTGTTAACTTTATTGTCCATTGTCATTGATGCTGGTATACCGGTTCTTGTGGGTTGATCGGCCCGCGTGCACGCATTGTCGGGATTGCAGTATTCTATAGAGTACTGCAATCTCAGATCAAGTCTTTGTCCCCAGGTCATTGATGCTGGTATACCGGTTCGTGTGGGTTGATCGGCCCGCGTGCGCGCATTGTCAGGATTACAGTATGCTGCAGAGTACTGAATCTTAGATCAAATCGTTGTTCATTGACTTATTGATGATCATTGTTCTTTGACTGTTTTGTTGTTCATTGTTCATTGATGACTTTTATTTATTATTTATTGATTGTCGTTTATTGTTCATTGTCATTGTCATCGCTACTTTAATTATTTTATTGAAATATGGTAAGGTTTCACATTCAAATAATAACCTGCAACTATTTGAGCATATTCTCCTCTCCCTCATTTCAAAATGAATTTACATTGGGCCCCAATAAAACTATTTGTTTTTAAAATGTTTTTACATTACAGTGTCGAATATATTGAGCTCCGTCTCATTTTTCTCCATTTTTTTCAAATGTTTTGTTTTTAGGTATCAGCGGGGCATTTTGGGCAGATTGGTGGCAAGGATAACTCACATAACAAATCAGGCCGCCACTTAGTTATTTTAGTTTTTAAGTTTCAATAGTAGTAGTCGGCTCACCTCTATAATTTGACTCGCACGTTTTAATATTTTCATATTAGTTAAACAATTTATGTTTTTCTCTAATTTTTCATGAAATATATTTGTTTTAGTGTTTTCATCGCCAAAGCCTTGCTTTTCCTCTCTTGGGAAAGCGGCATGACGCTCTCGGCTTTTTAATACGCTTCCGCTAAATCAAGATTAAATGGATTAAAATATTGCTAAGTAACACCCTAAAAGTCGGGGCGTTACAGATGCAATATTTTTTTTCCATTTTTCTGAACAGATATCAATTTAGATAAATGAATGTAACTGTAAATAATATTGAGGTATAAATGAAAGAAGTCAAAGAAAATAAAGGAAGCATGAACCAAATATGAACAAAATCAATTTCATAATTTGTTATAGAAAATAGACTATATTATCAAAAGGTAATGATCAGCTGCAAAATGAAAACAATGTTAAAATAGTGATAGTTTGACTAATAAAAAGAGAAATAAAAGTATAATATTAAGGGAATATTTGTGTTGATTGAACCTAACAACAAATGGTTTTAGTATATATATAAGTTGTAAAGGTGAATTGGAGTTTTAGTGGTCCCTAACTTTAGTAATTGGACAATAATAATCCGAATTTTCAAGTTAAAAAAATGTATTTGTTTACTACCAAATCAAACACCATATTGTTTTATGAAGACATAGCAAAAATTGATAAATAATAAAATAATTCTTAAATCAAGTTAACATGACAAATAAAGAGAATAAATTACATTTACCATACCTGACATTTGTGGTAATAATTTTTGAACACCCGACGTTTGTGAATTAATTTTCACCTTACCTGACATTAAGTGAAAGTGATTTTTAGTGGCAAAATCCGATTACCTCTCATCGGAAATGAGAAAATACAATAATGCCCCTATATGACTAATTGACTATGTGAATATATCACGTTGGATGTTGCCCACAATATTGAGAAAGAAATGACTTAAATGACCCTTTCATTGTTTTGTATGGAAAAAAGTGTGTCGAAACTCCAAATAGAAAACATCAACAGTCGATTTCTCTCACACTCCTCTTCTTCAACATGCTCCTGTTAATGTCATATGAATTAATATTAAGGGTAAAAACATCAATTCATATTTAATTGAAAGTCATACAAATTAATATCAAGGGTAAAAAAGTCAATTCATATTTATCTTTTTAATGTTGCACCGGAAAATCCAACAAAAATCAATTATAAAATATCTTAGGAGATTTAAATTTATGAACACTTAATATCAGGTAAGGTGAAAATTATTTCACAAATATCGGGTGTGCAAAAATTATTACCACAAATGTCAGGTAGGTTAAATGTAATTTACTCAAATAAAATGTATGTTTGTTATAACTATAATGACATTAATAATTTTACATAATAAATTATCGAATATATTTAAAAATTCATGATACAAAATTATGATAATAAAATGATAACAAATTTAAGAAATTTTACAGAATGTAAATTATATTATAGTGAAAAAATAGTATATGAAGTTATATCATATGGATGTATCATGATGATTCATATATATGTCAATTTATCTCGTGCCTCTCCCATTATGTATCTTCACCCATTATAGTGAAAAAATTATGATGATTCATGTATATTTAAAAACTCAAGTGATGCTCATAATGCTTGGATTTCATCTTGTATCTTCAACCTAACCCACTTGATTGAATTACTTAGGACCCAACCCTATTACAAAACTCATGGCTCCTTTATCTCGTGCCTCTCCCATTATGTATTTGTGACAATAAATGTCTCTTTTTAGGTATTTACTTTATCATTGTGGTAGCAATTGAACTTAAAATTGTGGATAATTAGTTAAATGGACAAATAAAAATTAAAAAAACATAAGGAGTATATTGATTTCACCAACCAATATTAGGGGGAATAAATGAAACTGATCAATGATGGGTCATAAATTGTGGTGGCAATTAAACTTAAAATTGTGGATAATGGGTCATAAATTGTGGTAACCGCGTGATATTTTCTTTTATTTTCTTTTCTTTTTTATATGTTTAGTTTTTGTAAAAAAAGATTTTTTTGGTAAAAACTATATTGTCAATGGTTGAGATTTCATTTTGAAAGAGATCAACGACTCAGAAACTCTAATACATGAGATTTGTGTTTTGAAGGCGGGAAGACTTTCAAAGGAACCAATTCTACAATTTAAAATAAAAATAGTTTTTTGTCCGTTCTTTCGAACAGGTGTTAATTTAATTTGACAAATACAAATATAAATAATATGTACAAATAGTCATATTTGAAAACAAAAGAAAAATCACAAAAGGCAATGGGAAGCAATAGAAAAGTAACACTAAAGAGTTGGTTTGACTACCGAAGAAGAATAATCCAAGCCGAATCTGACAACAAAAAATCCATATTCAAATTCGATTTAAAAAGTTCGACTCGAATTATAATTGGAGCGAATATAAAGGTAACCATCTCTGATCCGATTATCTTTGATTAAGTCTAATTGGAATAAAAATGGAAAAACTTTTTAGTTTTGTGTACGTCAATGTGAGTTTAGTTTTCATTAGATGCGGAGGAAAATTCTTTTTTCCTTATTCCCATATCAAATGAGCAAAAGTTTGGAACATATGTATTTTTCTTCTCATATCTAAATTCCCACATAGAAAATAAAATTTGTTGAAAAATTATTTAATATACAATTTTATATAGCTTTTAGATGACATAATAAATTTGATACTATTAATAGTTAAATAGACTATTATTCTTGGACAATTGAAAAGGAAAGGATAAACTTTTAACTATGGAATATATAGATTAGAAAAGAGCAACTAAAGAAATCAATCAGATAAAAAACTTTTAAAATTACTATTTCATTTTCATATCAAGTATAACATTGATATATGACTTAGTCAAATTTTAAATTTCTTAACTATTAGTTTATGTATAATTCAAAAGCGATACCATTAGATTTATGATAAATAATACTATCATAAGAGTATAATATTATAATTTTTTGAAAAAAAATATATTGGAAGAAATTATCATCCATTTTTTATAAAACATGTTTAAAAACTTAAATTTCTTAACTATTAGTTTCTGTATAATCCAAAAGCGATACCATTAGATTCATGATAAATAATACTATCATAAGAGTATAATATTATAAATTTTTTAAAAAAATATATTTGAAGAAATTATCATCCATTTTTGATAAAACATCAAATAAAAATTAGAGACAGTGTAATTTTTATTAGCTCACCTTTAATATCAAAAGCATTTTTTTAGGCAACAGAGAAAGTTAATAAGGGGAAGTAGTTAGTTATTATTATTATTATTATTAAAACTGGAAAATTGGGCTTGAGAGGCCAACATGAATACAATCTCAATTGATGGGCACTATAACTCAAAGGTGGAGTCTCTTACACTTATTTTCTACTTGGAAGGAGAGTTAAAAATGGAGAGTAAGAGTTCATAAGAGTAAAGGAGAGTGAGAGTATGAGAGGATTTATAAGGGTAACTGCTTACCCCTGCTTGGGAGAACAATTTGGAGAGTTCATAAGAGTAAAATGTTAATTGACATATTTACCATTTCATAATATATGTAGTTCAATGGTGAGAGTATGGGAGGGTTAGGGGTATAATGGTCATTTTTTATGTTATGTATGATATACACCTCCTTACACCCCAAATTGGGGTATTAAAAAAATAAGAGTAAAGAGGTGTAAAGGGGGTAAACCCTACTCCCTCTTAGTCTCCTTTACCCTACCTCACTCTCTTCCCAAGCAAGAGTAAGGAGGAGTAGGAACCCTCTTTAACCCCTCCTAACTCCCCTTTACCCCTCTCCCAAGTAGGCCTTTTAGGGATGACAATGAGCAGGATCTGGACAGGGTCCACCTGTATCCATATCCTTATCCATATTTTTAACTGGACCATATCCTTACCCATATCCTTTGTGTCTTTTATGAAAAGACCCATATCCTTACCCATTTTTTGACTAGACCGATATCCTTACTCATATTTTTTGTTACCGTCATTTAAATTGAACTTTTACTGCATATTAATTAGCTAACCCGCAAATTTTTGATGAAAATCTACAAATGTCAAACTTACAATCTAAAAGATAATCCAAAGTAGTCATACAATCCCAAATTACAACATAACAAACACAAATTTATTGTACAAAAACAAATAATAACTTAAGTGTTAACAAAAATGGAATTTCTTTTTACTTATTTTATATATATATATATATATATATATATATATATATATATATAAACATATCGGATCAATGTAAGGATTTGGGTCCTACCCTTAGACCCAGATCCATATTCGTTTTTGGTCATTGGACCCATATCCTCTAGGTCTAAAATTTGTGGATCCATATCCTTAAAAATGCATTTGAGTCCGTGGATTTGGGCAGGGTCCAAGACCCATTGCCATCCCTACTTACACTCCATGCGAAAACCAAATGACAATAAAAGTAAAGACACTACAAACAAATAAATGATAAAAAGAACCTAATTAAACAGCTACGTTGTTAAACTCAGACCGTATCAGCCGGGAACCGGTGACAAAACGGTCCGAGTTAGCCTATAGCCCCTTTCAGTGGTTAAACCACTCAGAACCAGACTGAATCGTTTGACCTGGAACCGGCGGTTGAATCGGTTCAGCTGGTTTTCAAATTTTATTTTATTTTTTTTATAAATTTTTTCATCCTTGTTTCACAGTTTGCTAGATCCAGTGCACAGCTGCCTCCCTCCTTGCTGCTTCTGCTTCGGAGTTTGGTCTTCCCTTCAACACAGGCCTTCTTCGAGCTTCTTCTTCTTGTTGAGTTGCCGGCGCCTGGCTGCTTCTTCTTCTTCTTCTTCTTCTTCTTCTTCTTCTTCTTCTTATTCTTCTACTGTTCTGTTGTCTGGTTATCTTCTATTGCGTCGTCTCCTTCTTCTACTGCTTCTGTTGGTCGAGCTTCTCTGTTCTCCCTTCTCCCTTCCCAATCTCAGATCTCTTCTACTGTGAGTGTGCACATATTAGTGGTTATTTTTTTTAATCTAACGGCTGGGATTTTATTTGGATAGAATCAATGACTATTAACATCGATTGCATCAGAGTGCACAATTTTCCATTTGTCCAGCCACATCACAGGTTGCAGGCCACCACTATTTAACTTAAAATCAGGACTCAGCCATCCTAAATGGACTTTTAGGGGAATTTGCTTGCTGGGCCGTCCTTGGTGTCAATAACCTTAGATTAAATGGACACCCTAAGAAAAGACCTAAAATATTAATATAAGGGAGCCTACGCGTCAAGCCCATAAATATCAGACAATTTTTTTTTAGGGTATTGCTTTTCGTCGCCCCCCTTTTTACTATTGTCGCCCACCCAAAAGACGTTTTTGCCCCTCCTCTCACTCTCACTCTCCTCTCACTCTCCCCTCACTCTCCCTAACATTATCTCTCTAAATTTTTGATATATTGTTGAAATTTAACCTAAAATGTCAATAGAAGGTGGTAATTCAAGTGAAGAATAAGAGGTTAGTTTGTAAATTTAAATTTTAAAAAAAAAATTAAAAAAAAATTTTAAAAAAATTTGCCGCATCAGGATCCGTGGCGCCGCGGTGGTGCCGCGCAAAACGTGCGGCAACAGCCGCGGCTGTGCCGCAAGTTTTGCACGGCAGCGCCGCGGCGTCGCCGGGATCTGGGCGCGGCAGCCGGCCATTTTCCGGAAAATTTTTTGTTTTTATTTTTTTTTTAAATTTTTTATAAAATGTTAATATTATTGTTTATGTAAAAAATATTATTTATTTATTTATGTTAATATTATTAAGGTAATCAATGTCGTTAATTATAATTGTTATGTTAATTATGTTAAAATTTTGTCATATTAACACATTCTTAACATTAATATTAATATTAACAATATTAATAGTAATCTAATTTTCATAACACAATATTAATAATAATAATACAATTAATCACTAATAATTATCATAATAACACATGATTAACAATAATATTAATAATTACTAATAATTATCATAATAACACATGATTAACAATAATATTAATAATAACAATATCAATAATAATATTAATAACAATAATAAATATTATTAACAATAATAATATTAATAAAAATAAAAATATTATTATTAATAACAATAATAATATTAATAAACATAACCATAATAATATTAATAACAATAATATTAATAAAAATAATATTTTTACAAAAAACGCCAAAAAATTCGGCAACGCGCCGATCGCGGCGACGGATCGCGGCAAGGCCGCGGCTTTGCCGGGATCTGAGTGACTTTGCCGGGATCTGAGTGCCGCACCGGCGGCGGCTTGCCGTGCGTTTCGCGCGGCAACCGTCCCGGAATTTGTTTTTGTTTTTTTTTTTGTTTTTTGTAAAAATATTATTTTTATTAATATTAATATTGTTATTAATATTATTATGGTTATGTTTATTAATATTATTATTGTTATTAATAATAAAATTTTTATTTTTATTAATATTGTTTATTTCTTCATTTTTCAAAACTAAAAAACATAAAACCACAAATTCAAAACACAAATTCATAACTGAAATTCGTCGATTCAATCCCGGTATGAGGGTGGTTTGTGGTGGTAGTTGGTTGAGAGCGTTTGCAGAGATAAAGTAGAGAGAGAGTGAAGAGTGAGTTATGAGCGCCTGGCGTGGGTTGGAAATATTATGCGAAAGCACATGATAAGAAAAGTGCACGACGAAGTGTGCTTTTTTATCCATAAATATCAGGCAATTTTTTTATTTAATAAAGTAAATGATCGTTTCAATTTTAAACTTAATTTAAAGAAAAAAAAACTTTCAATTACACTTCTACCGTTCTACGCGCCGTCCCAGTACCCAGCAGCTTCAAGCCTTCAACTCTTCTGTGTTCTTCGACTGTTCGACCACCGCGGCACCGCCGACAGCCACCGCGCCTGTCTTCTGTCCTGTCTTCTGTGTTCAGATTCTGTATTCTGTGCTCTGTCTCTGTCTTCAGCCGCGACCGAGTCTCGATCCAAGGGCCAAGGCAGCAACGCCGGCGCCGCCAGCAACCAAACGGCCAACGTCCGGCGACAGCTGAACGGAAATCTAACTTGTGAGTTCTCTGATTTTCAATTTTAGGGTTTACAATTATCTATTTCAATTTTAGGGTTTTCATTCCAATTTGGTAAATTATTGAAATTTATAATTTGTTATTTGTTTGTGAATAATTGAATATTTTGTGATATGTGAATTTTGATTTAGTAAATTACTATGAGTGAGTCACAAAGTATTGAGGTTTTTCATTCCAATCTTAGGGTTTACTGTGACTGTCATTGGTTTTCAATTATAGATTTTCCATTCCAATTTGGTAATTGGTAAACGGAAATTATAAATGTCCTGGGGAAGCCAATGGTACAAAAGCTATATATTTGTAAATTAAATTAAAAAAATTACATGAATGACTTATATAACTATGATAATATATATAAATGGTATAAAATCATACTTTTATATATATATTTAAAAATTTACAAAAAGGCGTCTAAAATATGCCCAACGGACAGGGTTCATTCGTTAGGGTGTCAATTTTAATTGTTGGCGTAGCCAACACGTTCCAAGCTTCTTATAGTTGATAATTAATAGTATCTGTCAAAAAATTTGAGGTTAAAAATGATAATACGTACTAGTTTTATGAAAATAAAGACACTTAAGTAGTGTCTTGGGGCAAGACACATATCATCACCCGTAAACTGAAATGATAAAAATTATTGAAATTTATAATTTGTGATTTGTTTGTGAATTATTGAACATTTTATGATTTAGTAAATTACTGTTAGTGATTGTTCAGCAAATAGATTTGGGAATGTTGAGTATTTTGCTGTGATTTGTGATTGTTGTTTGTGTTTGTACGTTGTTTTGTCAGTGAGTAGCAAAGTGTTAGATATAATATGGATCGTTCTAATTCAATTTTACGATAATACGCCTCAAAAAGAAAAATTTCTGTGAGTGATAGTTGACTATTGAAGTATTTGGCAGTTCGTGTAATTTTCTTTTTCAAATATATGATAGTTATTAGTGTAAGTGGACACCCCTATTTTGGAAGTCGAGACCTGCCACTAGATGTTTAGAAAGCAGTTACACTTGCACCCAAAGGAGATAAGGGAGAGTGTCAGTTACACATATTGGTGGTAAATTTTTTTAATCTAACGGCTGGGATTTTATTTGGATAGAATCAATGGCTATTAACACTCATTGCATCAGCGTGCACAGTTGGGGGAGGGAAAGAATTACGGAGACCCATTCTACAATTTAATATATAGATAAATATATAGATGCTAAGAAACGGGCTTAGTAATCTCTACACTGTCAAATCCATGACCAGTGGAGAATATCTCCAAGTGTCACAAAAGAGATCCCTCATATGTTTTGTAGCTTCAACTTCGTCCATATCATTTGTTTCACTCAACAGGTTCGAATTTTGCCTGCACATCATGGTTAATATGTTACTAAGAGCTATTGCATAATAGTTATCCAATTTTTCTTTTTGTGTTTGTTCGGTGTTGCCATATTTAAACCCATGCGTACATATGTAATTGTGGATTGAATGGGAAACACAAATATAAAATCAATTTTGAGTGACTAGCCTGGAACTTCTCAGGGTACTTTGTTATGAGGGTACAATCAACTATGTATAGTTACACTGAGGCAATATGTTCCATGACATTGTGGCTTGGTCAGTTCCTAATTTAATCAAACTTGGCTGAATTGCTGACTTGTTAGATCAATCTGTTTTCTTGTTTGCTACAAAATCAGCATATTCTTTTTGGACATGACTAAGCACAATTTTTGTATAATCTTGATCTGTGCTAAAACAAAGTATTGAAGATAATTATTATCTGGGAAACAGATGCAACGATGACAGTTATAACTCGCAAGGATTCTAGAAGTGTGGTGGCAATGCCAACTAATAAAAGCTTGAGGTGCATGAGTTATGAGGACACTCTTCGTGAAATGGAAGCTTTCTTGGATGGAAAGCTTGACAACCCCCGAACTACTCAGGATGAGTACGCTGACATTACTGAACCCTTGAATTCTAATGTCACCAGGGTTCCTGATAATGATGATCCAGATGCCACTGAGAATTCTAGCTCATTTGACGATACTGCATCCAGAAGTGAGAATCCTTCTGGAGCTAGTGATGCTGAAGTGGAGTCCGAATTCCGTGTTGATAGTGGTTTGGCATCTATGCTGGGCAGTTATGGTAGTGTTTTCCCAATGAGGTTGGTCTATGGACTTTCACACTCTGTATATTATTCTTTTCCCTCTATTTTCCTCTTTTCTATGTGTCCCCCTTTCCTGTCTTATATCTTAATGAAGCAGAAGTCATTGGCAATTTATGTTTTTTTTGCTTTATGATGTTGCTGTTTACTCTTTTCTATGCATAATTTGAAGGAATGTTTCCACATCATTGGTTGGGACTAGGGAAGTGCATAAACTGAGTCCCTAGATTCTCAGCACAGAGCCAAGGTGTTTCCCCTTGGCCCTTCTACCAAATGCCAGCAATTTAAGTTTTCTCTAATGAGAGAATATCCCATACTGTAGTGACTTTCTGGTGGCAGTCTGAATTGTGAAACAATAATGATACACATAAATGAACTACTTCACAAGTATTATGCAATAGTGGTTACACAACATTAACGTCAGTGCGAAATTTATAGGTCAACCTGTAACCCTCCCTTCTTTGAATGAATGTGTGTTTTATTGTAGGTTGCTATCAAAGCAAGGTGATTTATCAAACTTGTATTAGTTTTAAGGCTATAATATATGCTGTTCTTTGAAAGAGCCAATGAGGAATCAAAGTTTTTTGCTTGTATTCATTTGACATTGAGGGGGGAGTCGCCTATGTAGAAAACGGGTGAGTGTAATAATCGTCATGCCCTTGAGCTCACTCCAATACTTATCTACAAAATCCAGATCTTGCCCTAAAAACTGCACAATTCTTTTCCTTTCAAGTACTCAGCCAAATAGCCAATGGAATCACTTCCATATACTAAGGAACCTAACTCATTTCATCCTTCTCCTCAGCCACCAGTTCATCTCTCACAGTTGTAGTTAGCACATGAGCAATCTCTGTCATTGAACATGATTAATGCCTAATCCCAAAAATCCCACACCTGTGAAGGGAGTCATCTTCTAATTCATTCTCTTCGAGGCACAAAGGCATCTCTTACTAAGTTAAGGTTATCGTTCCAAGGATTTTCTCCCTAGAAATCATTCCTTCAGTGGTCTACCAAGCAAAATGGAAAATTTGGCATTAGCATAGCAATAATATCACGAGAAGTCGACCCTTCATGATTTTGGTAGTTGATACTGAAGCTCTTAACTGCGCAGTGCGCATTTTAATCATGTGGCTATATAAACTCGTAGCCACCCTTAGATAAGATTATATTAGCAATCAAAGCAAAATTCTATACACACTTTCCTTCATTGAACCATTCAACCTTCTTAAGGATGTTATATTTTGGAGGTTTGATTACCATTCCATGACACTGTGACGTGTAAGTTGACTTCTTTTAGACTTTCATTCTTGAAAAGAAATTGAAATCGAACCTCTTGTGTTCCTTTAAAAAAACTTATGGAAATTGAACCATAAGAGGTCGCTCCTTGCACAAAACATCATACCAACAAGACTAGGTTCTATAGCCATCCTTTTCCTTAACATGTGCAGGAGATCACTTGGTCTACCATGGTACAACCCACAGAGCTGGTGGCTAGGTTTCTGCTCAAACCTTCCTAATCATGAAATGTTTAGGCTTGGCGCAAGCTTTGGGTCATGTTGATGGTCTTGTAGTCAAGTTTGGTCTCAGGTTTGGATCAGCTTTATTCTATCTCCTCCTTTTGCTTTGGAGAAGAATAACAGTAGATTAAGAAATGATCAACTGACGAATGTGGAAAGAGAAAGATGTAAAGAAAAATTCAGAAATCTTAATATTTAAATAGTACCATGGATCCTGTTCCTACTTATATTTTAACAATGAATTCTTTTTTCATGCTTAAAAATTATAAAAGGTAATCTGCAAGAAAGCAAAAGTGCTAAATTTACTGCATAAATATGTAAAGATAAGAAACCAAGCCATCTTGGTCTAGCCGAGCTAAACCAATTTGTGCAAGGTCAGGCTCTGAGTGGTAAGGTCAATGAGAGCCAGGTGTGGCTTAGTCTGGTCCGACTGTGCCAAGTCCAAGGGCTCATTGAGCTGTCTTAGTTTCGTCTCATCCCTATTTGTGTCCCTCCCTCTAACTATGGGAAACATTTATTTGAATTGACCAATGAATGTACATGTGCTTTTACAATCAGGGCCAGAAGCAGGAAATGCCTACATTGCAGTTATGTTAACTCAAACTTTTGTTAATCTGATGATGCAACCATAATAAATGCAGTGATGTTATTTCTGTTTACAACTCTGCATAGTCTTTTATTTTCGAAACATTTATGTTAATTATTCTTTCTTGATTGTTTTGGTTCAAAATATTAGGAAAAAAAAGCTGACAAGCCATTGGAGGAATTTCATACGTCCACTTATGTGGAGGTGCAAATGGACGGAGTTGAGAGTAAAGGAACTGGAATCGCAAGCTTTAAAATATATTCACGAGGTTGAAGCGAATGAACAAACAAAAATGCTGGAACAACAGCAATGTAAATCCGATTTCTGCTCAAAGTCGTTTCCTTTTGTCAACCATTCTGTCAAGAGGAAGCTCATGAGGAGGAGAAAAAGGAAACTTGTGGAAAATGTGATTGATGTTTCATCATATGTGTCTCATCATCAGCTTTTCTCCTACCTTGGTATATACTTCACCATTTTGCACTCCTGCTGTTTTATCACTTAACCCTTCTCACATTTGGTGGCTCCTGTCTGTGTTGCAGAAAATAAGAAGTTCGATCCTGAAGGCACCTCAACTGGTGATGATGTTGGTAATATAGGTGAGCGTTTCTGCTTTTAGGTAATCTGAGTGTTCATTACAAGACCAGGGCAAAAATGACAGTCATTGTTTATGGGGCTTTATTTGGTATTTGGTTGCTGAAATAAAATATAGTAAGCAGCTTAAGTTGCTTACGTTTCAATTACTTTCTGTTTTTGTCTTTTGTTCTGTTTTACAGCTGAAGGGACAAGGCAATTGTCGGCTATGTCATTTTTCTGCTGATTACTACTTTGACTTTCCTGACTGGCAGACTGATGTGCCGAAGGAACTATAGATACTTTTCTCGATAAAAAAAAAGTTGAAAAGAAAAAACCTGTTAGGCTTTTCACTTTGGAGAAAGGTGTTTGAGTTTTATTAACCCCAAGGAACTAGTGAAGTGGCAACATGAGTCAGTAGCCTTGGTTGAATTGTATAGTGTTAGAAGTGAAGTTCCTGCAATCTGGATATTTTGTTCAGGGTATTGATATCATATATGTTCAAAAATTAGCAGTTTGAAAACTTCTTGGGGCTATTTTATACCAGGCATCAGGCTTCCAAAGGTGTGGTTCACATTGCAGTTTTTGTTCGTACCCCTTCCAAGCTGTTGATTGTGTAACTGGGTCACATTATATGCATTTTATACTTGGCTCAGACAGTCACTTGGTGATTGGATTGAGGGACTGGGGTATGAAGCATCATCTTATTAGCTGTGGTTGACAACTTCTATGCCTAAGAAGAGTAAGGTTGTGCACATTTAATCTTCTTTGAACTCTCAATGTGAAATGCATTTATTGGAATAGCTGCCATATACATTTCCCACCACTCAAGAAGTACTAGAACTAAGTTGTGGATAGAGATGGATGAGGAATCTTGGAAAAATCAGTTGCAACTTCCATTTGGAAGTCTAAGCAACCCCACCACTCAAGAAGTACTAGAACTAAGTTGTGGATAGAGATGGATGAGGAATCTTGGATAAATTAGTTGTAACTTCCATTTGGAAGTCTAAGCAACCCCACCACTCAAGAAGTACTAGAACTAAGTTGTGGATAGAGATGGATGAGGAATCTTGGATAAATTTGCAACTTCCATTTGGAAGTCTAAGCAACCCCACCACTCAAGAAGTACTAGAACTAAGTCGTGGATAGAGATGGATGAGGAATCTTGGATAAATCAGTTGCAACTTCCATTTGGAAGTCTAAGCAACACCCCCCCCCCCCCCCACACAAATTCTTCTAAAGCTTGTTTAGTTGCTTCGGCAGCCACCAAAGGATAAGGATGTGTTGGTGGCTTGGAGGAGAATGATGAAGAAAGGCAAGGTTCATGTCATGCGGAGTTAGGTTCCTAGATGATTTTAAGCTCTACTTTTTAAGGATGTTATATAGTTGGAGTATGGTGCTTAAGGGTGATGGAAGCTTGAATTTTTCGGGTTTTGTTGATAATATTATTGATGAGAGCTTGGGGGGATGAAATTTTTATGCTTGCCCCTTGTATAAATGGGAAAAATCTCCTTGGTGTCCTTGCAATATATCTTTTGATTACTTATAAAAAAAAAAAAAACCTTGGACGAGTCAGTAGTTTTGCTAGTATTCTGAAGAAAGTGTAATTTCCATAATAATGTTCTTCCGTGGAGTTTGGGTGCTTTCATGGAACAATGGATTCTATTATGAGATTGCTGCACCAAATTTGAAGCTATGTAGTTTTTTATTTCCTTTCTTAAAAGAATAAAGCTTCTGGAGAGACTAACTGAAGCTCAAGTTAGTTGGCATATCCTTGTAATTTAGTTTATGCTGGGTTCATCTTGATTGGTTTCCAATCATTTATTATAAAATGCGGAGACTAAAGTAACTGAAGTATAAGTTAGTTGGCATATACTTAAGTAAGCTTTGTATCTTTTTCGGGAAAGGCTAAGACTGTAACAGATACCCATTGTTCTTATTATGTGAGCAATCCCTTTTGCATGAGTGTGGATGATACCCTCTATTTTTTTGTGTGTAGGTGCTTTTTGGTTCAAACATGTACACTTGTGGCTCAATCTAATCATTTTTGTTTAGAAAAAGATGGCCTTGAGTGACAATGGTTTGGAAATATTTCTGCCTTGATTCTCAAATAGGTTAGAGCCATTTGCACTCTTCTGTGCTTACCTCCTTAATAGGGAACTACCTCTAGTACTTTTCTATAGAATTGGGGAAGAGACTCGAGCCTCGAGGATCTAAGGCCCTTTTTTGTGATGGCCTCCTTTTTGTACATGGTTAATCTCTTGGTGTATATTAATTCAATTTTTGGTGACTCATCAAAAAAAAGAGGGGGGGGGGGGGTGTCAGCCCAAGGGTTTTCATACTTTGCCGGGTGGAATGCCCTATGTCTAACTACTTCCTCGGTTAGTTTTGTGGACTCCACTTGTGAATGTATTAGGATATCAATGGAAAATTTCAGAGAAAGTAATTGCTTGGTGGCAGCTCCTTCATTTTTGTTCTAGTGATATTTTATTTTGATAAAGGCATCGATGATGGAGATCAGCTTAGGTCATCACATTTGGTGCAAGCATGCTATTTGGCCATCAACGAACTCAAACGACACACTTATGGTTTAGAGTGCCATTCATCCCGATTGGCACCTACTCTATTTGTGTCTATATCTCAAAATTGAGACGTCTACTCCAATCTAGCGCTAGGAGACTTTTGAAGAGCATTGAATAAGCTTTCCAAAAAGCTATGGATCGTCCAATTTGGAGTTCGTTTGTGTTCCCAACAGTCCTTGCAAAATTAGTGTGCTCGGTAGAGTCCAATCTGGCTCGTTTGTCATTTTTGGGTTTGTTCAAGGGTAATTCAGACTGTTCAAGCCCAATTTTGAATTTCCCTCTTCTTTGCTGATTCAACGAGGATTCTTAGCTGCTAGGGTTTGCCAAGCAAGCAGCAAGTAGAGTGGCGCTAAGTGTTGGTTGCTGGCCCAATGAGAAACCATCATATGGCGTGGCCTTATTGGCTGGCTCCTCAATTATTTTGGACGAAAACCTCAAGCTGATGCAACGTACCATCCTAGCTTGCACATACTTAGCTTGCTTAATCATGTTTTGTACCTTTCTTCATGATTAGGAAACCTAAAGTGTTGTAATGAGTGAAGTGTGTGCTTGGTTAGCTTGCTTCCTTAGTTAGCTATATACGCACCATTGTATTTCATTTCAGATTATTAGACTTTGAATGAAACTCATGAAAGCTTTCAGCTTTCATTGTTCGTGAGTATCTAGAACTCTCATTGCTACTTCAGTATTTTGATTTGGCAATCAAGTGATGTTATGTAGAGCTTGTGATTGATCTTTTGGAAGGTGTTTCTGTAACCAAACGAGAGATTACAAGTATTACCCTTGTGAATTTGCTTGAGGTGATTCTGTATCAACGAATTCACTTGTCTATTTTTTTACTTCACTTGTTTTTCTTTCCTTTATGCTTGTTTCCATAACTTGATTTGGTTAGAAAGCCAACGAGTAGCCTTGCTGGTTCCTTTGATGTGTATGACCTCGTGATCCATGTTCCTTTCTCGAGCTTTCATACATCAATTGAGTTTCTTCCTTTCAGTATCAATAAAGGTTCATGTTTATTTACTCTTCTTCTGTTTGACTTGTTCCAGATTTGTTTTCTAAAAACGATGAGTTTGACATAGATGGTGAATGGTTGAAGGATGGTGACGACTCTTTTGAGCAGGTTCTTCGGCAGATTGAGACAGCACAGTCTCAAGTTCATAGGCTTAGGACCCAACTTGATATGGTGATGTTAAAGAATGGTGTCAAGTTTTCATCCTCAGAAGATTTGAGTCTGCTCGCCCCTTATGAAGCTCAGACAAGTGCTGCCCAGAGCCCTGCTTTCTCAGCGGGAAATGGAGACACTGTCTCCATTGGTGCCATATATGTTCCCTCTGATCACTTAACTGACTTTGAACTTGGTGATCTGGTGTTGCCTGATAGCATAGTCTCAGGTTATGTAGAGGGCACTCAGATTCCTGACATAATAGAAAGTACAGTGGGACTGCTCTCAGCTGCAGATGTTAGCATACATCAAGCACAGATTGTTGAGTTTGGTGAAAATGTAAGCCTTCTTTCATTATTCTCTTGTTCTTACTAAGTTCTTGCAAAGCTGTTCCAACTTTCAATCCTGTTCAGCTGAGTAATTTTGCTGGACATGGTCCTCAATAATCTACTTGGAAGTTGGAGTTACCATTTAGCTTCAGGAACCACAATAACTCAAATTTCCACCCCTGGGTAAATGTTGATCTGTTGTCTATGAATTATTGATGTGAGTTGCTATGGAATTCTGGGTTTAGTTCTAAACCGTCAAACTGTTGCACAGATCTGCAAGCTCTTTTTATTTTTATTTTGTCATTGTTTCGTCTTTTTGCACTTTTTCCTCGAATGTCCCTGCTTATTTGTTGTGATGTAGTAGACCGTAGGCCAGTTGATGCTTTATTAATGGAGAGGGAGAGAGCCTCTTTTCTACTTCTTAGGCAAGGCTCTGTATTTCTTGCTTCCATTGGCTGTTTGGCCTGACTTTGGCAGGGGGCTTGTGCAATTCACTAGTTGCTGATGCATATTTAACCCCTCCTAGTTCACACATTATGATCATTCTCCTGAGTCCTAAAGAGTGTGCTCTGATCTCTACTTAATTGTGAGAGCTCCTTTCCTACACTTGATCAAGGCTGTGCAAGCTACATTATTAGTTAATAGGATACTCCTAAGGCTTAATGAAGGTCTTCAGGGGGTTAGTATCGTTGGGCATAATTACCAAGTTGGTTTCAAGCTTATTTTTAATCATAGTTACCTAAATCGGTCACCCCCCCTCGGATCCCCGTTCCGCTGTCGTCGATCCCATTTGGAAATCGATAGCACCCTAGGTCAGCGAGGATCACGACCTCGATTGCCAAATTTGGTTGATCCGATTGTCACTAACACTGGTGGCCATTTGTTGTGGAAGTTGAGGGCTTTTTGGTTGAAGAAAGCTACTAAACCTAGGGTGGGTTTTCTCCGGCCATTAGTCGCCATTTCCGGCCACCGGCACTTGAGTTTGAAGAAGACAAATGAAAAGTCGAAAACCCTAGATCTAAAAGTTGAATAGCCAATTGATGGGCATTTGAGGTAGAGATTGAGGGCTTTTGGTCGAGAAGGTGTTGCGACTCCACCGGCTGGGATATCTCCGGCCATCGGTCGTTGGTTTCCAGCCGTTGGGATAGGGTGAAAAGCTGCAATAGAGAGACATTTGGGGGAATTGGCTGCGGGACTTAGGATTAGGGTTTCTGCTGAATAATTTTTTATAAAGTAGTTATAAATATCTTTTTATTATTATGGCCTAAAGGCTGCTTGCACACATAACTACAGAAGTGAAAGAACCCAGTAAAAAGAGCCCACTGGCCCCAACAGCACCACACTTGTTGACTATAAATGTGGAAAGTAATAAATACTAGTATTTTAAAAGTAACAATTTAAAACTAATAAATAATTTTAAAACAGTACTTTAATAAAATACCAACTTATAATTAGAGGAAGTTTTTATTTATCGATCTGAAAGAATATTTACTGGCGATTAAGATCCCAAGTACCGTTCCTATTGAACCTACCTCCATCGATCCGGGTTTCTAAAAATTTACGATTTCGATCCCGTTTTCGATCCTCGACCCGTACCGCAACTGTGTTTTTAACATTTAAAGCTTAATTTCAACTCATGACATTCTATTTCAAGAAATTGGCCAAGTATGGGATTCTACTACATCAGGGGCATTTTGTCTTTTCACTTGAGCTGATTTTCACCGTTGGGCTGCTTCTATCAGATTTTGAAGGCCAAATTCATTGGTATGCATCATTGGCTAGCAAATTGCAACCCCCGCTACAGCATTACCCAAATTGTACTATTTGAACTTTTAGTCTTTTTGGGTGTCCTTATGCCCTCCCCCCTGTTTTTTTCTTTTCCTAACTCGTTTTTGTTTTGCAAGCTAATTTTTATTAGTATTTCTGCTGTATTAGGTGTATTTCATAGGCTAATTTCAGTCCTTGGATGTTCTCTCTTGTAAGGGTAATATTGGCCCTTGATTCGCTTACTTTTTCCTAGGGTTTTCCCCTACTCCTTAACCTTTATATCCCTATATATATCAAGGCCATGAATTGATGAATATGAAAGAGGGTTTTGTCCCCAAAACAAAAATCTCTTTATGCCTTTGAATGAAAGTGCTTTTGAGTAGTTGCTTTTGTGGCAATGTTGGTGCTACTTTAAACTTTGATTTAGTGAAGCTTTGGAGCCTCAAAGGGTAGTGTTGTGGCATGGCCTTGCACCTATGTTTGGTGGTTCTTAGGGCAACTTGGTGAGTTCTCTACTTCTTGTTGCTTGTTTATGCATGCTACCGTTCATGTCAGTGTTCATTTGGGTTTCTTGATCATCTTATTACTTGGGTTGATTATGTTAATGTTTGGTGGTATTTTGGAGCGATTTGCTGAGATATAACATTTGGATAAGTTAGAAAATATATTGGGGCTGATTTGATCAAGTTTGTTCATTTGAAGTGTTAGTTGAGTCATTTGATAAGTTTTTGTTCATTTGGTGATTATTTGATGATTCTAGTTGCAAATTGCTTCATTTTGATCCTTGGATGAGTATTGGAATGATATTGGAATGCTTTTGGTTGGGTTAGAAACAAGTTACAATTGGTTTTGTCAAAGAATCACTTGGGACAGATTTGAGTTCGTGCATTCAATTGATGATATCTTTAGTCATTTGGAGGTATTTTGAGGTGACTCAAGTTGGGTTAGCTTCCTTAGGTCCTCGGGCATATGTTTGGATCATAAAGTTTAATCTTTTGGTCCTGTGAATGCATCAATTGCTATGGTTGATTTTGTTCGATTTGACACACATACTTTCCTGCCAAGTGCATCTTCAGGACTCTCTTGCTACTTGTGGGAGTCTACAACTGTTGAGTAGAATTTCTTGCCACAGTTGATCATAGTGGCTTCCCCTTAGCCGAGTCCCTGTGTCTCTGATCCTTTGCTTGGTAATTTCCTACCACTCCACATCTCTCCCTCTCTTTGTTGTATCTGGGACACTACAGATTGGCCTTGTAATGAAAAATCTATGGTGGGAATTGGGAATCCTGCAATCAAGCTTATCACTTCTGATACCTTGTTCTGAAAACTAGATGGTCTCTGACTTTATCACTGATGAGGGATTCTTTAAAGACGCCCACTCCTTTGTGATGTATAATAGTGTCCTCATGTAGGCACGTTGCATAGTATAGGGGCATTATGGCATCTCTTTGCAGAAACATCGCATTTTAGTGATTCTAACCATATGCTTTGTTGATCATGATTCATGCACAGAGTTTTCCACATTCTCAGCATGTAAATCAGACACATTAATGTCTTAACATGTCTGTGTTTGTTTTTTATTTTAAATAATACATTTGTGTGCTGTTGCTATGCAGAATTTGGATGATGCACTGATACAGAACCGTGCAACACATGGACACTTGTGCAATGGTGTAGATGCGGCCATGAATGGATATCTACAGGAAGACAAAGACGAAAACTGTTCAAGTTGTCCAACTGGAACTGGTGTAGTGACTGACTCCATAACTGGGGATGCCATGGATGAGGAGAAACCAATAATAAAATCTTGCTTAACTACTGATATTCAGATTCCCAAGACCAAGAGAAAGCGAGGGGAGCGCAAAGCTGGCCCTGTAGGTTGGAATATGAGGAACCCAGGGGAGCCTGAGAGTTCTTGAAATTCTTTGATAGTTTACATCATGATCATAAGTCCCAGTCAAGTTAATATGAAGCAAGCAAGTCCTCCCGGATAGCTTCAAGCAATTCCAGCTGGTGGTGATATTGAAAATGGTGGTGTTTAGTATTCCTCCTGTAGCATTGACAATGCTATTTGTTCTATAATGTCCTCGTTTGGAAAGCCCGGTCTCATCCTGTGGTAGTGGGCTAAGCAAAGTACGTCGGGGGAGGGGGGGGGGGGGTTATAGATTATAGGAGGGAGTTGCAGCGTACAGGGCTCAAACTTGTGGTGTTGGTTCAGTGAGAAGATCAGGCCTAATAGTAGTTTTCCTTTATGCTTTGATAGTTTTAGTCACAGATGAGAACTACTTAGCTTTTTTTAATTTTTTTGTTTGTTTTCATTTCTCTGTTCTCTTTTGGGTGAGGGCAGCTAGTTTTATGACTAGGGATACTGGGGTTGAGCTGTATGGATTGCAGTGGATAAGACTTGAGTTGGTTCAAGTGAAGCTAGACCCGTTTAATTAGCGTGTTGCAGAATGGTGACATATTGTAATGTAACCGTCTGAAAACGGATGAAGTGCTTGCTGCAAAATGGTACCGGAAGTAAAATATGCATCCCACGTAGGGGAGTGCACCGGTCCAAATCCGGATCGAACCAGACCGAATAGCTCGACTTGGAGACCGAATTTTCACTAAATGATAGATTGAGACCGGACTGGTTTCACTTTAGACCCGAACCAGATCGAGAAAATGGATGCCCCGACCTGACCCGGATCGATTGGACCATTTTCTTTGTGTCAAAATAACTTTTGATTACAATAGTTGAATTCTTAACTTGCTAGTAGCTGTCATCTTGATTAGGAAATTCGTGTTCAATTATACTCTGTAGTACTAGTCCGTATAATTAGTTTACTACCAAAAATTCTATAATGTATTAGTAACAAATTAATAGTAATAGACTTTTTTTTTTTAAAAAAAATAGTAACAAATTAATAGTAATAATATCATGAGTGTTTTATGTTTACTAGTAGATAGTAATCCCACGTAATTAGGAAATTTGTATTTTTGAAATGATCTTATGAGTTGATTCAAAGGTGACCATGCTTAAATATGGTGAGTGTATAATTTGAAAATATAAAAAAATAATTATGTTTATGGACAAATATGAACACTCTAGAGAAATCAAGAGAATCTTAGGGAATTCTAGAGAAGTCTAGAAAATTATAGAGATCTCATAGAAAATACGGAGTATTCGTGATGTTTCTGAAACATTTTAAGACATTTCAGATGGTTCCAGAAATTTCGATAACATTAGGCATATCCAAACATCAATGATAAACATCCTGACGCAAAATGGTAATGTAACTATATTTGAATCATTATAAAAGTATATTTCATTATTTTGAGGGTTATTATAACTTACAAACAATATAAAAATAATTTTTTATTTATATGTTTTCATAAATATAAAATTATCTATAAAATGTGTATTTTCTATTATGATTGATAAAATTAGATTATTATTTATATTTTTTGACCTAGTTAATAAGTATTATACTCTTATAGTTGACAAGTATATATAATTATTAGAGAAATTATTATTAAAAATTACAGAAATATGAAATATGAACAATTCAAAAGGGTTATTAAATATCTTACTTCAAAGTATATCATTGTCTATAATAATAATGTGGACCATGATACACATCTTGCGTCAAGATGGTTAATAACCATCTTAAATTATCTATATTTCACATTTTTTACTTTTAATAATATTTTCTTTAATAACTATGTATATTTATCAATTATAAGAGTATAATACTTATTTGCTTGGTCAAAAAAATATACATAATAGCTAATTTTATCAATCATAGTAAAAAATGCACATTTTATACATAATTTTATATTTATGAAAAAATATAAACAAATAAATATTTTTATATTGTTTATAGGTTATATTCCAATGAAACATACCTTTACAATGATTTAAATATACTTACATTTAATTTTATGAGTGATTTAGGTGAGATACAAGATGGTTAATAATCGTGTTGTAGCAAGATGTTTATCATTTTGCAATAATAATAATAATAATAATAATAATAAGCAAAGCGCTCTTCCTTCTCTGTGTGTGTCTGTGTATGGGATGGGGCAGAGGGAACTCCAGCCTGAATGCAGCTTGAAGATTTGCTTTCCCAGAATTCAGACATGGAAAGTGTACGGGGTTTTGCCCATTTCTCCTCCATTGTTTCCTTCCCTCAACCATTGAAATATGCCACCAAGCTCAACAAAACTTGTTTCCGGGTCGCTGCCAAATTGAATGGCAACAATGACCCTCTACTCCAAGCTGTCGTTCATGCTGCTACTTTACGTTTCCAGGAGACCCATCGTCCAGGTATCTCTCTTTCTCTCTTTCCCCTTTACCATGTCTATCAATTTTCATTCAGACATATTGTCGAACAGTTGGCAGGCATTTTGTTTCCCTAGCACATTAGTGGTACTTTGTATTTCAGCTTTGCCTTTGTCCTGGAGAATTATGAACATGTTCACTCTGGAAGCGATTAGAATCTTGTTTGAGCTGCATGTGGTATCTATTTTCCAAGTTTGCCTGCCTCAAGATGGATCTATTGTTGCTTTCTCAACATGTATTTCAATTATCAAGTCCCAGTAACTCTGGAAATTTCCATAATTATGTAACGCTTCGGCCTCACCCGGACCGCGGGCATTACCAATAAGGCAATAACCGCTTCAACGATTGCTGACTGACCCTACAAACGCTCACACGTTGCGTAGGAAAAATTTCCTGAGGGTCACCCATCTTGAAACTATTCGCAACCAAGCATGCGTAACTAAGGAGTTTCCAACGGATGAGCTACCTTAAAAGAAGGCGCACCTTGGTGATATGAATAGTCATTTCATTCCCTTTAAGCCAAACTTAATCTTATATCTAGGGTGTTACAATCAACCCCACTTAAGCGCAAAACGTCTTCGTTGTGCCTCAATCCACTTTAGAATCTTTGCCCCGCTAGGTGACTGCCCATGGATCTCTCGTCCACTGGCACAGCTCACGATCGCGGGTCAGTTCTGATACCATCTGTAACGCCCCCACAAATCACCACGAGTCTTTCCAGCACACGATCGCGGGCATTACTGATAACCGCTTTCAACGATCGCTGACTGACCCCATAAATCATCACAAGTCTTTCCAGCACACTTTGTTCTCGCTCACACGTTGCCTGGGAAAAAATCCTAGGGGGTCACCCATCTTGAGACTATTCCCAGCCAAGCACGCTTAACTAAGGTGTTCCTAACAGATGAGCTACCTTAGAAGAAGGTGTACCTTGGTGATATGAATAGTAATTTCAATCCCTTTTAGCCACACTTAACCATATATCCAGGATGTTACAAATCACAACTGAGTTTGATTTAGTAGAACACTTGTTATTTTGATTCTTCAAACTTGGTTTTTGAATTGTGATCCCTTGGATGAGTGGAGGATTCTTTTTTCGAAAACTATAGAGTGGTAGAAACGAAGGATAGTATTCAGTGATTCAAGTTGGGACCTTGGTATTTCTAGGTGCTGTTGTGATTGATGGACTTGAATTTTAAGAAATAAAATGCATTCCAACTCCATCACATCCTTAAATGAAATGAATTAGGTGGCATTGTTCTCTTTGTTCTCTATGCTGCATGCCGATATTCTAACGGTGTCATGGATAAGCAAGCTTATAAAAACTACTCATGATTCATAGTTCTAGGTGGTGCTTCATAATATCTTAGCTATTCTGTGGAGGATTGTTCCACAGTTTAAACGTTTCATGGTGCTTAATCTTCGATTTTGGCTGGAATTGCTTTTGCAGAGCCCCTAATTCATGACCCGTATGCGGCTTGCTTGGTTCCTGAAAATACTCCCATGGATGTGGAGCAGTACACTCATCCTTACTGCCTTGCTACCAGATTCATTGATGATAAACTGCTCCAGATATTGAGAAATACCGATGGGCTTAAACAGGTATGTTGAAAGGAACATTGGGAAGCTGACTGATATGTGCACACTAATATTTGATATTCAAGGCTTTACGAATATTATTTAGGTTGTTCTATTGACAGACGGTTTAGACACTCGCCCTTATAGGCTGACATGGCCCAGCTCTACACTAATATTTGATATTTCGCCAGATGGTGTTTATACAGAAGCATGCCAGAAACTGAAAGGTGTGTTCTATTGGCAGAATATCATAACCTTGTTGTTCAGCTTTATTACACTTAGGTTGTTATATGTCAAAGTTCCTTGATGTGTTAGTCCTTGTGTCTTCCTTACTGCAGTGGTATTGTTTGGATCCTGCCAAGTGTTTGTTATTCAGTGACTCAAAATAAGTTATTGATAGTTATCAGTTCATGTGGAATTTCACAAGATTGATACGATTCTAATCTGTGTTCATGTTGTGGGCCAGCTTTGCTGTCTCTGGAGATATCATATCACAGCTATGTTTGCTTACTCACACGTTCTCTTTTTTCTTTTCTTTATTTCCCCTTCTTGGTTTTTAATCAAGAGTTGTAGTTGGCCTATCCATTCAGTATACAATGACTGAAAAATGGTTGTGCTGCAACTTATCCCTGTTTGTAATTTTGGTAAGGGAAATTTGCATCTAATAAACCAATCTTTGAAGGTCCTTTGAAATAACGAACCAACCTTCAAAATTAATGTTGAACGAACCAACCTTCACATGATATTTTTTCCAGCGAACCTCCGACGAGTCTCACCTGCCGGAAAGCTGACTTGGCGGTGGCAGACGCTAAGCTGGATTATTTAAGAGCCAAAAAAATAGAAAACAAATTGAGGTATGTGCTGGGTTTATTTATTTGCCAAATCATCACTATTCCCCTTTAATTTTTTTTACTATACTCACCCACCCTCCATTAATAACAAAAGCCTACTGTTTTATTTCATAAAACTTCAGACACCAAACTCTACTCCATCCTCACTGAAATTGAATTAAGATTATGACCATAATCCTCAACAATCTCACCAAATTACATCTCATCTAAGAAACTAATCTCACACTAATCAATCCCACCACAATTTACACCCATACAATATGTCATCAGAAGCATTTTTCAACATCCACAAACTTCAAACCCATAACCCCTTTACTTGTCCCAACTAATCACCATCTATGATGATAAATTCACCCAAAAAGCCCAACAAATCAACGTCCTATCCTTTCTTCATCTTCTTCTTCATGTTCTTCCCTGATTCAGAACCCCAAAACTACCCAGAAATCATCACCCAACAATGAAATCTGAACCCCAAAACCCCCCAAATCTCCCCCATTACTGGGGCACAACCCCAGAAGAAGAATTCTACACCCAACAAAGAATCAAATCCACACAATCATACTTCACCACACCCAGAAACCAGACCTTGTTCATTCGATCATGGCGGCCACTCTCCCTCCACGTGGCCTCATCTGCATGGTCCATGGCTACGGCAATGACATCAGCTGGACATTTCAAGCGACCCCGATTCACCTCGCACAAAACGGGTTTGCATGCTTCGCCCCGGATCTACCCGGACACGGTCGATCTGAGGGTTTGCGAGGGTTCATCCCGAATGTCGATGAAGTTGTCGACGATTGCATCTCATTCTTCGATTTGATCAGAAATTCACCGGAATTCGAATCTCTTCTGAGATTCTTATACGGGGAATCCATGGGAGGCGCAATTTGTTTGCTAATCCATCTCAAGAACCCTAACCCTAATCCTTTCCGAGGAGTGATTTTGATCGCACCGATGTGTAAAATCTCGGATAAAGTCCGACCCAGATGGCCAATCCCATAAATCCTTTCGATCGTCGGGAAATTCATGCCGACATTACCGATCGTACCCACCCCAGACATCCTCTAGAAATCGATCAAAGTTCCGGAGAAAAAACTCATCACTGTGATGAATCCGATGAGGCTTTCGTTATTAATGGAGGGTGGATGAGTACAGTAAAAAAATTAAAGGGGAATAGTGATGATTTGGCAGATAAATAAACCCAGCACATGCCTCAATTTATTTTTCTTTTTTTTTTTTGGTTCTTAAATAATCCAGCTCAGCATCTGCCACCGTCAAGTCAGCTTTCCAGCGGGTGAGACTCGTCGGAGGTTCGTTGGAAAGATAACATGTAAAGGTTGGTTCGTTCAATATTAATTTTGAAGGTTGGTTCGTTATTTCAAAGGACCTTCAAAGGTTGGTTTATTAGATTCCAATTTCCCTTTTGGTAATGATAAATTCAGAACTCTGGTGGTGAACTACTTTTATTTCCTTAGTTCCTACAGATACATCTCACTTGTGTTGAACTTCAAGAAGCCTTTATATATACACAAATATACCACCTTAGATCTTTGCATGTCGAAGTTCGTCGATGTTTTACTGCATTTTGTCCCTTCCTTTGGGCTACAGTATTGTTCTCACTTCTCAATCTTGCCAAAGTGCTAAGTGAGTGACTGATGAACAAGCTACTGATACTCATCATATGGTAATTTGCAAGATTGATATTAATGAAATATCAATGTTCTTGTGGTCGACTTTTTCTGTTTTACTGGGAAAACTGCATTTACGGTGCAGTCCAAGATTTCTCAGTGTTATATGTGCTTGAAAGATTTATTAGCCAAAAGGTCAGGCATATGTGAATGAAACTGACTTTGTTGAGAACCTTCCTTGGGGTTTTTGTTTGACCTTTGTCTATTAGGTCGTGTGAGTTTGGTTGCACCTTTTCCCATTCTACATGAATATGCTTTGACATAATCTCGTATGAAAAATTTAGATATCGGGGCTCAGATTCCTAGAAGCTGCTTGTTGCTGCATGTTCCGTTAGAATCTTCAAGCATAGAAGAAGCTCTACGTGGTAAAGGATTTAATGGAAAACGCCCAAGTATTTGGGCTCTCCAGGTTCTCATGCTCTTAACACCTCTCAATTCGCATTGAATATCCCATAAGGGAATACTATGCTTAATGGAGAAGACATTTTTTTTCCAGGGCTTGCCCCTGATGACACTAGCAAGTTTTGAGGATGTTCTGTTCACTGTTGGTAGCTTGGCCATGAAAGGATGTTTTCTAATAGGAGAAATCCCTGCCTGGTTAGCCAAAACTCAAGTAGAGCTCAAGGTAGTGTCTCACCTATTGGAACTTTTACCCGTTTAACTGTTCATTTGTTCTACTTTTTTTAAAGTTGCGTATGGTCTTGTCACAGAATCATCTCTGTTTATTTGCAGACTAGCCGAGAAGAATGGCTGAACAAGCTCTTCATGAAACATGGGTTTAGGGTTCAGATTATCGACTTTGAAGATGTAGCAAAAGGTTTAGGTAGAGAACCCTCAAAAGAACCCTATGACAATATCCTCTTTGTTGCGGAGCATTTGCGGTTTTCAGATGATGAGGTAAGACCACATAAACTTTTATATATGAGCTTCAAGCCCTGTTCGAATTGTATAAGAGGGCATTCATTACAATTTCTTTTCTGAGAACTTCACCTTTGGGGGGAAAAGCGTAGTGAAAGAACCTTAGCCCCACTACGTCTGACCTTCTTAACCTCTTCCTCTGTGTGTGTTGGGGAGCTTCGCCATGAGAACATGTTTCTGTGTTTCTGGTAAAATTGTTTCTAGGAACACTTGTTTCTCAATACAATCTCTGCTCGGATCCGTGTTTCCAGCTGCGAAATCCGGGAAATATCCATGGTAGCTTTATCATAGTCCCCGGCCTCATAGAAAAGAACGAAGAAGAAAAACAAAAGGAAACAAAGAAAAAAGGAATTAGGTTTCAGTGAAAATCTATTTTTCCAGTGAGCTTATTATATTTTACTAATGGCTTGACTGTCTGCGTCTTCTAAACAGATGGAAACACGGAGGAGAGAATTTCAGAGGGCGGAAGAGGAAGGAGATGAGGACGGATTTGAGGATCTATAGGCATATTCATCACATTCAAGCTTCAATTCGCTATCTTTGAAACTTTTCATTTTAGTTCTCTTTCTGGGTTGATGTTCATTTGATTCGATTGTACTGTGCACAAATGGATCCATGCTTCCAGTGATTGAACAGTTATGGGAGCAGAAGGAATAGTGATGTATTGTTTGAAGGTAGAACATGAGATCTGATCTTGAGCTCAAAATTGAAATTTTGGTACAACATTGGCTAAAACGTGATTTTATGTTTGAGATGGATGCGTAGTGGACACAGATGAAGCCACTTTCATCCATAGTCTGAACCTTTTTTTCGATTGTTCAAAACCCAATAGACGGAAAGGCTACAATCAACATCTCACACCAAGACCAAAGATCACTTAAGATGTGAGAAAAAGTCTCTCAACCATCAAAATACTGGCAATATACCATTCTTTGAAAAAAAAAACTTAGCTTTAAATTCTCCCTTCATTCTCAAATTCAGTTATAATTTTTTCAAATTTCTTTTTATATATTTCATTATTATAATCGGAGTTAATTTGACCTAATCGGATCGGAGGTGGTCACCTTCATATCCGTTTCAATTATAATCGGAGTCGGACTTTTTTAATTGGATTCAGATGTCCTTTTGTCGGACTTGGATCGGATTTTCTACTTTTGATCGGAGCGAATTTGCTTTAAATTCGGACCTGACTGTCATCACTATCCTTAGATTGAGGCCCTGTTCTTTTCTGCGGTTGGCAAACTGCGGTGCCACAACATACCGCAGTGGCACCGCAGTTAGCCACAACCCACCACAAAATACCATTCTACCACAATTTACCACAACCCACCACAAATTACTTTTTTCAATTACTTTTCACAATTACCAATACAATATTTTTTATATATATATTTCAAATCACTTTTTCACAGTTACCAATGCAATATTTATCATCCCAAAACAATACAATATTTCAACTCACTTTTTCCAATTACTTTTTCACAATTACCGATACAATATTTATATATATATACAAAAAACCCACCACAACATACCAATAACCCGCCACAATTACACCACAACCCGCCATAATTTCACCACACCATACCGCGTCATACTGCAGAATACCGCATAAAAGAACAGGGCCTGAGAGGACTCTTCAGCATCGTCAACAACCTCCCTAAATTTTGAACCGTAGGGGTCACGGATAATTCTTACCACTCATGAACATTATGAGTAGAACTATCTAGATATACACCCTATGTATTAACATAAGTCAAGCCCCAATAAGCCTTACAAAAATGACAGTTGTCCCAGTGCATAACATAACATTAATATCTGTTGCTATCAAGTATTAACCATAGTTTTCTGCATTGATTATCATTACTAATAATAGTAGTATTAAGTCGTAAAGAAATACAATTAATCAAAGACTTTTAAATGAAACCTGCCTCCACGGGCCACGGCTCCACCACGCGTGTAAGAATTTTTCAAAAATTCCACAGGCATCACATCCGTCGTCTCAATCTAGCACACAAGTCTTTGCATCCCGTCTGAATCTAGCATAGTACCGTACAAGTCTTGGCCTACTAGAGAGCCACAAATTCGTTGAAGCTAACAAAATGACTACTTAAATTGCTTTCAATCGTACAATACACCGAGAGACGAGTGCTCAATCAGACATCGGTCCATTTCATCTAAATATTCACGAAGGAATCCAGAACCTCCAGAAGCAATCTGGATCAGAAAATCGGGAAATTTCAATTGCGTACACGATACATACAATCTTAGTAGTATTTGGTATCTCGGATTCACTTTACAAGCCCCACAAAATGCAAGCTAATAACGACCCAACGTGGCTAACAATTCTCCGAGAGTTGGAGAGAAGCCATCTGAACACGTGATAAATTAGTCTGAAGGAAGTCATAAGCACCCCATAACTCCCCACCCACAAAGAAAGGGACCAAATTGCTAAACCAACTACCTAATACAGAAAGCAACGCCAAACCTGTATTTACATGTTTGTTGAAAAAAATATCAGAAAGGTCTAGAAAATGAATCCGAAGAATGCTTGGTTGCAAACCTATTAGTCTGAAGAAGATGATATAATCTGCACAATCAATCAGACTTTGTCATATGTCAAGCCAGAATACGTTAAAAAAAAAAAAAAAAAAAAAAAAAAAAGAGTAGAATCATGATGCCTTACACAACTACCTCAGATCTGCCAACTGAAGCACACTAATAAATGCTATTGTTGCAAAACTGGAAGAGAGGGGCGTGGCCTGACAACATTGAGTACGCCCCTTGCAGTTGCCTATGATTTTGATGAGGCGGGGTCAGAAAATTATTGTAGAGCATGTAATTAAAGAACAAGAAACTGCAATGAAATAGGGAGGAAAAAGAAAAGATCACCTCAAAGAAGGAATTGAAATTTAGACGCAACAGGAATCGCCTTAGGAAGGGGGCTCGCTGGCTTCCTGCTAGCCTGCTGCTACGTAATATAGTATACAAGGAGTTTGATTTTTTGTTGAATTCCTGAAACACAGAATTTAAGAAAACGTTGCATTCAAAATTATGCAAGTAATACGAGCAAACAGAGAGTTAAACTGGAGAGAGATGCCACAACAAAATAAATGCAGCAGCTAGCCATCTAGCATCAGGGATGTCGAATCTTCTCTCTTTTTTGTTCTTTTTGGTATTCTAAATTAATTTCTTGTGCACTATGCAATTTTCTGCCAAGACAAGAGAAAATTACTTGAGCAAATCTTTGACCTATGGATGTTTTGTTGACTAGACCCCTCCTGTATCTCATAACACAACTAAAGAATATTATGACATTAATAGTCTTCGTGGAGCAAAGTTTTACTTATTCATGGGAAAATACACATTAGCTCCAGAGGAACATAATTAAAACACCATCTCTACCAAAACAGAAATGCACACGCAGACGCACACATACACTTGCAGATGCACATTGGTGCATATATATAATCATGATGATCACTATGTCTGTGCATGCATATGACCATTCTATTTGACTCACATTTCCCCCAACATGGCATCACATGTTCATGTAAGCGGAAATTCAGGCACTATTTATGCAATACCATTTCTTTCCTTCGGTTGGACAATGTTTCAGCTATAATAAAAGGCATGAAAGAGATGCTCATAGTGCTGGTTACACTGGATCCATCCATCCCAGTCGTCGAAGTTGCCTAAGACTACAGTAAAGCTCCACTCAAGTACTCAGCTATCTTATAGACCAAAAAAACAATAACCAAAATACTTTTTGTAAATGCTAGTTTCATTTCAGTCAGTGTAAATACGAAGTTAGCCAAGTACCTCAGTTATGTGCTCCAATTCTTTAGCATTTGGGCTCTCTTGGTTTTCAATGGTCCAACAGAATTGCAAACAGAGTTTCATTATACCGTCCAAAATTCTTGACACAGAACCGATGTCCAAGAATGACTGGGAAATCAAGGCTGACAAATACCTGCACAGAGAAGCATTTAAGTAAAGATCTTGAAGCTCAGCCTTAGAAGTCCCCTTTATTGATGGCAATTAAAAGACATACGGTAGGAAAACAAAAAAAGGGTTGGGGGGGGGGGGGGGGTTTGAAAGCATGTGAAAGAGAGAACATCTACACTTTCATTAGATCAACCAATCCTTCACTAAGAGAAACATAAAGAATCAACCAGCACCTCCATCGGCTCCACAGGTAAGAAAGATCCAGCATAATTCTCAGAAGTAATTTTTAAATGTATACATGTAATTAGATGTATATCTAGTGTAGAAATTTCATAGAATTCACCCACAGGGTTTAAGAAACTAGTCGCTACAGGTGAGGAATCTTCACTTACTCTTGGTGGAAATTCACCAGTTCAGTAAAATCATGTGACTCTTGTATATGGGTCTGTAGTATGTTCCACTGGGATTCTATCACATCAACCTGAAAAAACAGGAATATTGCAAAATTAAAACAAGGTCACATTTTTAGGACAAAAATGAAACTATGAAAATGCAAGAAAAGTGTAAGCACAATCATAAGAGATGACAAAACCATAGTTTATATGACGCAGCTCCACGATAGGAATGGCAAGCCAGCTGCATGCTATCGTGACTGCTCAAACAGCAATATGAAGTAGCCGCTACCCTAAAGTTTGTTATGCATCGTTTTACTGGGCAAGATTGCAATTTTTATAAACAAGAAAACATAACAATTTGGACTTCCTCACATGAGTAAGTATCAAGAAAGCTCCATAGCACCATAACAATTAATTTTCTACACAGTTGCATCACTTGAACACTCCTCAAGCTGTCAAATCTGTTCAATGCCATGCTTGCAGCATGCGCAGGAAGAGAAAGCAGCGAAAACAATAGACTCGCTCTGACAAATTTTCCATACAGAACAGCTTAACTTGTAACTAATTTATAATAGTTTCTATACAGTATGTGGCCACCAAAAACAAAACAGCGATTAGATTCTTCACATTTCTTTGCATTAAAGAAAGCTAGCAAAATTTAATGAAACATCTAGCTGTTGGAAAACACCCCACAATACAATATCTTCCCGCCCACAAGTTGTTTATATTGAACATGATTTTATTTTTTTCTTTTTTCAAATTTTGGTACCAATTGCATGAATCACACAATCTTCAAAATAACAGCATTCATGCCACTAAAAGCATCAAACACAATATACTCGCTTTCTATTCCTTATTTTCTTTTCCCTTTCCAATTTCCAATATATTTCCCTTGGGCCAATTGAAATGTGGCACCACTTGTTTAGAGTATTCAATTCATACAGTGACGCATATGAAGATGAAGGACTATCAAGGATAAAATTCACAAAAGCTTTCAAGCTAATAAATATAAAATCATGAAGTTGCTATATTGTTTTCTGGATGGACCATTGATGATAAATTTCATTTTTTACCCAGTATAATGATCATGCAACACAACAAACAAATAGGATAAAATCAAATTAGCTAATACTGTCCATAGACAAACTGAATATAAATGACAAAACACAACTGGTTTACAGTACCTGGATATAAAACTGAAGGTTTCTGATAAGAAAGGCCATATGCTCCCTAACCCGCCACATTGGTCTACAACGTTGTCGTCGTTGCTGAGAAGTTGAGGACTTTCCCTGATCATTGCGACGCTTGGCAAAATCACTATGATCTTGATGCATAACAGATGCCCACGATTTTTCTAACTCCATTTGTGTTCGTTTAAGACGTAGAAGATACTGGAATACCCGGCGATACCTGTGGGGTAAGGCGAATCAAGTTATATATGAAAAGGGGGCACCAACCACTTATTTCAAGTGGACAAGGCTGGATTAGGAGGTGTTTCCATTGACTAACTTTAGTAAGAAAACTATTTCAAAACAAGGTCTCCTTATATTAATGTACATCATCGTGTTAAGTCTTACTTTGACAGTACTTCCTGCGTGAAAAACAACTGCAGGGGCCAATCAATTGAATATTCAAGAGTGATACCATCCCAGCCATCCAGGTCTGAGGGAGAATGCGACGGGGCTGTGCCAGAACTTCCATCAGCATAAGCTCTTGATTTAGATACATCAACTTGGGATGATTTAACAGCAACTCCAACTGAAGGCATCCTAGTAGTTAGGGTGAAATAAAAACATATGAATGCTCTAATCAGCAAATACTAAAGGATAAGTGAAAGTCAATATGGGACACTGAACTTAATACCACAATTAGCGAGCACATACACAAAGCAGCAAGAAAAGGAACCAAAACAATTGATGGATAAGATTAAATAAAGTAAACACAAAATCAAGATTTAAGAATCAAATGTAAAGCATTAAAAATGGAAAAACAGCCATTCAACAAATTTCAAAACCTGAACTAAAATCCAGGTTATTATCTGAAAATACAAGTGTGGCATAGGTGCAGATAAGAAGGAATACTGGCACTAACCGCAGTGATACTCTGGAGAAGTATTTATCTTCATCACTAATTGTCTTAACGGCAGCCTGCATGATAAGGAAAAAAGAAGAAAATGAACCTCATCCATAGTACAATATAAACAAGGTATCATAACACACATATACATGTTTATACAGTTGAGCCAGAAATGCCTCGAAGATGGATGAAGGCCTGAATAAAAAGTCAGCAAAGTGTGGCTCAGATCATAATATACCAGATTATACATCTCTATCATAGTCTATAAGATCTGCTGTCTTGCCATCTTAGATCAGATATATGTCAACAACTCTTAAACACTTCTCTTGGTGTCCACAATTATTTTTTTCTACAAAATAACTCTGCACTTTAATTTAACCGTCTACTTGTGTGACAGGAAGAGTCCACAGCTTGACTTGATGACAAATTCACAATAGGAGTGTATCCTTCCCAATGCCATCCAGACACCAGAGTTTATCTCTCCAAAGTTCAAACATCTTTTTGACAGCTTACTTTTTGGGTTTTGGCATGAAATCAAGCAGTCAATAGTGAGAGGCTCAACCAACATAGAGCAAATCGATATGAACCAATGCTTGAAGAGAGATGCTAAGAGAAGTGATGTTGGCTAGACTTACCAGCTGGAATGGAACCATAAGGTCAGCTTCTGCCGTTGTTTGACGAGGTGATAAACGCATTAACTGCCGACTCTCCTCTAAAAAGCACTGGCAATGTACCAAAATATTTCTTCAGTAATTCCACAGCTCGAGGAAAAATACGAAGAAAATAATCAGCATAAGAATAGGAATTCACAGACTACTCAAAGCTTCAAGCACTAAAAGGTCTAAATACACATACAAAAAAAAAACACCTTCACTTACCAAGTTTATAATGAGTAACAAACCAAATGACATGGCAAAATATGGAATATGCACTGGGCCTGGTCCTGAGAGGGGTAATGTAAGGTTGGGTAAAGTAAGGATTGGTAAGTTTTTGGTAAAAGTTGAAAAATGAGTGTTAAAAATATAGGGAAAATAGGTAAATTTGGGTCAGGGTTGGGTCAAGTGGGTAATAACCACCAAAACAACAAGCCCCCAGGATCAAAGCTTCAAAGGACCAATGAAGGACAGTGCAACAAACTGAAAGAATGGGGACAAGTCTCAGATGTAAAAAAAGGCATTAGTTATGGAGTTCACAAGTACTAACTTCAGGTTCAGCACTGGGTTTGCTTAAATGAATGACGTAGGTTACCTTCAAACTGACTTTAGCTGAACCAATGAACCTTAAGCATGCAAAGAATTAAGAATGTCTGTTCTCCAAATCTTTCTTGACAGCTCCCATCTTTCTAATAATCTAGTGGCAAACTTGCAATTGGTGGAGCGGACAGAAGGTTTATTTACCAAGCACTTTCATGGACCTCTTATAGGAGATTTTTTTTTCCTCAAACAGAATTATATTGCATGAAAAATTACACAAATACAAACAAGGAATGCACTACCTTTGCTTCCAACTGAATTAACTCTTATCAAGTTTTAATTCTTGATTCACGGTAACAACTTTAATGAGCAATAATGGCATCATTAGTGGAAATAAATAAAATGAAACAAATAAAGCGGAAATAGGAAGAAGACAAAAAGAACTTAGCCACAGTGGGAGGTGCTGCTTTTGGGGGTCTAAGGACCATGAAAGTCGTAAAATTCCCATCATAAAGACCCCCGAAAGCAAGACCGACACCGGGAGCTACTACCGATACTAATTACTATTCATGGTCCTCAATTAATACAGAAAAAATTGTATACTTCTTTTATTGTTTTTGCATGTGTTCAACAAACATAACTCCGAGTCTATTGGTTTCACTAGAAACCCGTCGAAAAAACAGCGGAAGCAAGGATGATAGAAACTAGGAAATGAAACTCTACAGATGTTTGCCTATTCCTACAACACAAAGAGCAACTTAAAAAGCAAAAGCCGAAAGATTTGACAAAATTGTAGTCCATATCTAACCTGGAAAAAATCACCCTTTGCCAACAGAAAATAGTCTTTAAGAGCCTTCAAGTGGCCATTTAAATCTGCACGAACTACCACAAGCTGCATTTTTCCATTGGAAACAACATCAAAATCAACGCCCTTAGAAGATATTGAACAAATATCACGCACAAAATATCAGGACCTGCCAAAGATGACTGGCTGCAATAGCACGAATTGAGTCAACAGCACACTCAAATGACCTTTTGTGAAATTCAGTTGATTCCTGCACATAGGAGAGACTGTGATTTGTTATAGTTGTAGCCATTTGCAAAGACATGAAAATCTGCATCATTTCCTCATTCCACTATCTGAGAGGAGATTTAAGGTGAAGATCTCCTAATTTGGAAAAGACCAGTATTCAGACAATGACCCGTTACTGCACATTTAGTGTTCGTGCTGAAGTCAGAAGTCAGAACTCTACTACAACCCCCCCCCCCTCTCTTTTTCTAACCATTAGCAATAAGGCACTAAGAGTTAACATATAAGCATAAAGAAACCTTGAGATCATGGAGCATTGCTTCAATTTTGTCCGCCTCAGATTGTGGGAGTAACTCCTCAACGAACTCTGCATCTGTAGAAGGGTCTTTTTGGAGAGAAAAGTGACCAGAAAATCCTGGTATTCTGTGGGATTGCCTGGGAATTTGGTGGTGGTATAATGAATCTTGCGTAAAAAAGCCAGGGCTGGGATTCCGGAGGACCCTCACTGCTTTACCAGCAAAGAGAACTGATTCTGCAACTCGCATTTGGATATATTCAGGAAGCATATCCTGCATTACATGTAGTTTTTTTTTTAATAGGAAAAAGATAAATATTAATAATAGGGTAAAAGAAGTGATGCTCGGCTAGCATCATACAAAGGTATATAAATCCAGAACACAAACTATCCACAAAATCTACCACCTAAAAAAGGGAAGAGCTAAACTTCCCATTCACCCAAAAGAAGAGAGACGTAACAAAGTTATATGCATTGGATGTGGTTAACAACAGCAATTTGCAGCGAAGTGAAAATGCTAATAATCAATTACCAGTCACACCACAGGTAGAAATTGAATGATGGCTAATTCCTTGTAGAGCATCATAGTTATCACCGTGATAACAGGGGAAAAAAGGACTGAATGAAGAGCTCTCTCAGAAACTAATTGGACTTTTCTTGAACTTTTTACAAATTCGTCTCATGCAAAGGCAATTCAAAAGTACACCAAACACCTACATTCACTAATTTCAGAGTTAAATTAACGGAGGACCAACCCAAGCCAAGCCAAGAGAACACAATACTTTTTCCATTTCGATCGACAGCAAAGTCCAATAACTGCAACTGGATTAAGTGAGCATGATCTCAAATTATATGTTGATGTCTAGAGGATGATACAAGTTGCTGGAAGTCCTGGACAGGATAACGCCCTCTATGATTCAGATCAGATAACTATTATAGCAAGCTAGATCAAACAAACTTCAGGAAAACAGCAGATGGAGAAGTATGTGATTAAAACAATCCACACCATAGCCAATAGCAAATAAAATCATTCAATTGCACACTATCGGTTTGGGAATATCCAGTGCAGATGAACACACAACAGAATAGAAAACTGGAAAATACCAAAGATATATGAAAACCCAGGTGCCAATCAGCCAATGATGAATTCTCTACACTCAACCGTGTGAATTTTTGAAGCACGTCTGCATTTGATTGGTCACTCTCTGCATCTTTGTCTTCCTGCCTGATCGAATGACCAAGTATTTATAAGTATGTAAACTTTACAGCCAAGGCTGATGCTGAAACAATATCACAGTGGCTTCAGCCACTAATCAGAAGGAAACAAATTCTTTCTTTACTTCTGCACGTTACACAATGACTAACTCAGTTGATACACTAGAACAGGATTTGTGCTTTGAAGGGATTTTAGATGTCAAGAGCTCTATCCCTAGATGTCTCCGGACAGATGCTATATTGCCCCTCCCACCCAAAAACAAAATAAATAAATAAAACATCTTTGTTTGTTTTGGGAGGGGCCACCACCACATCATAAGACTGAGAGATGGGCATATCTCTGAACTCGATCATGGTGGGCAAGTGTTTATAAAGTTATAATTTCTCTGCTGTTAAGATCACTTAAGTCTTTCTTCAGCGTCTCTCAACAGTGCATCCAGGACACATGCAAATGTGGCAAAAGGGTCTGGTACTTAAGTACATACAGATACATATCAGCAAAATTCCCAATGAAGAATTGTCAAGAAACCAGAAAGAGAACACCACAGGATAAAGGTACATGTTGTGATGGTCACAGTGCCTTACAATGGCAAATTGGATACTACCATTGTGAATCCAGTCTACACGAAAATCATGCAACCACCAAGTGTGCATACTAGCAGTTTGTTTACCTATGGAAGAAGCACCTTTACAGCTAGTCACATCATTAGAAAATTGTTGACAAAGTTAAGGAATTATGATTTGTGAACTCTCATAAATATTAATGACAAAAAAAAAATCTGATACGTAGGAGAAAATTCTAACACACAACCAACCAGCTATTTCATGATCTTATGCCATTTTCGGGAAAGGCAAAGTATTAACCTAAAAAGAAAACTAAAGGGCGACTCATGCCTCAGATATAGAGTATTATCATGAAGAGCCTTGTCTATGTAAGTACCTTCTGATGAAAAATTCGCCATGAGGATCTTGAAGAATACCATAAACCATCCAAGATGCAAGTTGGTTAAACATTACTTGATGACCATGCCAAAGTAATCTGCACAAGTGAGGAATAGAGTGTGGAAATTATGGTGCAAGAGTAGACCATCAGCCATTAAAGTGTACTGTATTATCCAAGATTTACATGACATATAAACAAATACCTGTGGAGTAACTTCAACTAAACATACAGTGCCTATATCTCATCTAAGCCAAGCTCATCACCATAGGCCATACCAGTATTACACGCCTAGACTTTGGAACTAGCAAAAAGTAACAGGCTAACAGCTAGACATGTATATACTATATAGTCCGTATAGACATAATTACAAGTAAACCAAGACATGTAGAGTAGAATGCTGTCCTTACCTCTGAAGGCAGGTTTGCAGTTCAGGCACGCCACAGTGGCATCTCTTATGCAACAGGCTGAGAAGTTTTCCACCACGGATATCATCACGCTCTATCTCCAAAACAAGCTCATAAAGAGGTGGCAAAAGAACAAAAAACTGGAAGCAAAAAAGTAGTTATAACCATGAAGATAAGTTCCACGACTTAAAGAGTGTAGTGACAATTAGTCACACTTCACAACATTCTAAATTCTAACACAAATAACAAGTAGAAAACAAGCAAACAAAAAAGTTATTTAAAAAAAAGAAAAGAAAAGAAAAGAAACCCGTCAAACATTTTGCTTAAAAACATAATAAAATAAATAATTGTAAACTATGGATATGTGTGAAATTAGTGTGGCTCGTCAAGTGCAGCTGTTTCAAAGTTTGCATGATATTCATCAAGTGTGGATCAAAGGTCCAATACTTTATCTCTGTTATTTACTGGACTACAGTCTACCATGAACAGACTGGGGCATATCCTTCCAATGCTTTGATCAACAGCCCTTTACATAATCTCCTCTGTTCACTTACTATGGAAGCCAACAATATAAAATTATCAAAGACACATTGAAAATTATCAACTGCAGATTAAGAAATTGAAGGCTGGACAGTGGACACCCGGACAAGGTATGCAGACATGTCACAAAAAATACTCTCAAGTTCTGTCCAGTTAGACAATATGAGAGAAAGTCTCTTGCTTGGCCCAATGCATCTTGATCATTTTCTTCCCCCTCTCCTATCGCTTTGTTTGCATAAGAGATTAGCTAAGAAGCTCAAGCAAAAACTCCATAAAGCTGGGTTTAGTTTGGGCAACATGCAATGCAAGCAATTCCTTCTGTACAACATGTCCTAGTGTATTCCTTGATTGCTTAATACAAGACAACAACAAATACATGAATAAAACAAGCATAAAAATCCTCAATCTACCCTAGTACAATGGGCGAAATTATGGCCTTCAAGCCCATACATACACCACACTTTACTTGTGGCTAACAACTTCCAGGTAGTGATTTGAAGATCATTTGGAATCCCTGGATTGCCCTTCCGTTTTCCACCCACGATAAGAACTTTGCAATTGGAATCATGACATGTACCATGACATCATTAATACCATAGCTTTCCTCCATCACTAGTACTACAGCATATTGCCTTGAGCTTTGCACAATCTCTTCCTTGGTTCCTCCCTTGACCCCTCTACAGCCCATCTCCAAAATCTTTGTCAAAAAATCTATTCAGCAAGCTCCTTATAGGTCGGCTTGGTTAAACAGTAGTGATTTCAAACAGAAGCCAAGCCATTCATACCAAAAAAAAAACCCATAAACCTGATCCTAGATCCCTGGCGCCTCAGATAAGCCTCCCAATATAGCATGGTCTAAGGAATAGAGTCAAACATACAAACCTTGTCCTAAAGATAGTTCTTTGAAACACAATTCACTGAAAATACCCCAATTCAGGTAAAAGTTAAACAAGAACAACAAGCTGGGCACAGTGAAGCAGGAAACTTGGTAATGCCCATTGTGACCAAATGAATATGCTAAAATGGTGTATCTTCATCTCATTAAAATAGCTAAATGAACAAAATAGCATGAAATCTTGTAGTCCTGCAAATACAAAAGTTTCATATTTTCCCACGAATTAGTGAATTAAATTAAACAGGATTCTTCTTTTTTAAGTTTAGCAGCAGTTCAATTTTCAGAAACTTTGTCGTTTCAAAAAAAAAATAGTGGGAACATCGATCTCTCTTTACAGCCTTGCTTCCCATTGTAATTGCCATTGTCACGATTCGCACAACCTGAAAAGTTTCGCTAACCAGCGGGCAATAGAGTCCGCCGATTTTGGGGGGGATTTTGAATATACCAAGAGCCTCTTATCCCACAATTCAGTCCCCATCAACAACACTAATCAGAAAAAGAGTGAAAATGAAAGTAAAGAAGAAGCTAACCTTATTGAGTCCCTGAGTAATAGTACCCAAAATAGGGAGTGGATCCGCCAACAACTTCTGCTCAATCTGCAAAACCGCAGACCGATAAACAGACAAAACTTCCACAATCCCATTCGCAATCGCGCGCCTATACACACTCTGATCCTCCCTCCTACTCTTCGAAATCTCCTCAACCCGGTCCAAAGGTGACACACTGGCAGCCCTAATCCAGCTCAAGTTCCTGGACTTCGTGGCAAATCGATCAAGCTCCCGGTAGTAAAACCCTAGCGTGATAATCCTCTGAATCACATCCCTGCCACCTCCAAAACGAGAATTCAACCAAAAATCCAAACCGCAAACGAAGAAATCCGTGTAGATAGTGAACCATACCTATCGGAAGGAGGGATGAAGGAGAGGTCGGGGGCGAGGTTGAAGGAGGGGGCGTCGGAGATGGGAGCGTCGGGAGAGAGAATTCCGAGGGAGGAATTGTGTTGTCGTTCGTCGATGATTAGGTCGCCGGTGTAACCTAGCAACGCCATTAGAATCTCGTGCAGCATTGCGACGCTTTACACTGGCCGTGTCTCTCTTGATGGTTGTCAGTGGAGCCTCGCGGTGGCCGGCGTGAGAGTCTGAGTGTGAGTGATATGCTGAGTGCGGGAAAATTATTCCGACTATTTTGGCTTTGAGATATTTGAATATTTTACGCGAAATTGGGCATAAATAATCAAATATTCATGAGTAAAATTGGATTCTAATAATTGGATGATGGTGGTCCCCACTTTCACTTTGTATTCTGGTGGTCCAAAAAAAATATAATTGGATTTGAGTGGGATGCGGTTGAGTTGAGTGGTGGTGACTCAGTGGTTTTCTGACATAGCATATTAAAGTCAACCCGGTCAAACACATCCATGTCAGAAAACCACCGAGTCACCACCACTCAACTCGGCGGCGTCCCACCCAAATCCAATTATATTTTATTTTGGACCACCAGAATACAAAGTGAAAGTAGGGACCACCATCATCCAATTTGCAAAAGTAGAAATTATTAGAATCCAAATTTCAGTAAATAATCAAATATTCAGGATATGTAAAGTAAGTTTTTTTGAAAACATTGTGCTTGTAAAATTCAATCACATCAATTCACCTGACCTGTTCAGCTGGACCCAACTCAGATCCAAAATGACAAAATATAAACTCTCATTTGGACTTGACCTTTATTGTGGGATTAATACTGATGTTATAAATAAAAAACGAAGGGGTGTTGTTGGATCAACTTGCATTATTATATTGTATATTTCCTTCAAAAAGTGTATTTGAGACTTTCCTAAATTCAATCCCACATTTGAGATTATTACATTGCTCTAAAGGGTTGTTTTGTAAGAATCTTTTGACATATATTTGAGACCAACTTGCAAATAGAAAAAAGTTTATTTGATATTAATATTGATGTTGCAAACAGAAAAAAAGAGGGGAGTATTGTACTATTGTTGGATCAACTTGCATTATTATATTGTTTATTTCCTTCAAAAAGTGTATTGGGATTTGGGACTTTCCCAAATTCAATCCTACATTTCGGATTATAAACTTTTGACTTCTCATAATAGTGATTGAGAGACAATTATAAACTTACATTTGGAATTGGTCTTTATATTATTATGGCCGCTCTAAAGGATTGTTTTTCTAAGAATCTTTTGATATGCATTTGAGATCACCTTGTAAATAGAAAAAATTTATCTGAAATTAAGACTGATGCATAAAACATGAAAATGAGGGGTATTGTTGGATCAACTTGTATTAATATATTTTTATTTCCTTCAAAAAGTGGAGTTATTTGGAACTTTCCCAAATTCAATCCCACATGTGGGATTACATTTAGGTTTGAGATGATCTTTTACATCACACAATAGTAGTTGAAAAGCAATTATAAACTCACATTTTGAATTGATCTTTATTAAGACATTTGCTAAAGGGTCGTTTTTCTAACAATCTCTTGGACATTGGTATGTGGAAACTTAAATAGTTCACAAAAAAGGTGACTATAGATTATAGCAAATTTAAAGTACTTAGATTTAGCATATTATTTTATGTTAGATAGAAGAGTTTCAGGTATTACGTTGAAGGTAGTGGGGTAAGGTTTACTCGTAAAGTAATGTGATTTGCCTTGGTTTGTTGTCATGTATCTTTTATTAATCATGTTGTCAAAGTACCTTAACTCGATCTTCTTCACTCCATGAAATACAAAGTGTGCACCTTTTTTTTTTATATCCGCTAGCTTCTTTGTTTTCTTCATTTTTCAATTAGGTTTTAAAAGTTCATCAATTTGGTATCTTTTATTAGTGTCTAAATCTTTCAAATTGGTTTTTCAAAAGTCTTTTTGCAAATCTGTGACCAGTCTTTCCATTAACTTCAATTTATGTTTAAGCGAAAAGACTGTCTACTTGTCCAATCTACGCTCAAATATATTTTTTTGGAAGTTTGTTGTTGTTTTCGTCTATTTGTAGAATTAATTTGTCATAAATTTACTTGAATAACAGTTCTAAATAATTATAAAAGCAGTAATCTATATGGTACATGTACATCCAAATGTCTAAAATTATTATCAACATTATCTTTTCAGCTAAATTTTTGAAAAAGTGGTAAGAATTATTAAAAATAATCCCTAAGACTTATATATATATTTATCTTTTTCTAAGAAAAGGAAACATAAATTCTCATAAAATAACTCCAAAAATTAGATTAAAATGTTGAATTTTTTTTTTATTGGGTTCGATATTCAAATTGGCTAACTTTTCAAACAAAAACTTTGAATAAATTATGAAATTAAATATTTGAGCTACTTTGTGGGAGATAACAGAAATAAGATGGGATTTTACTTAGATAATCAAGCGAGTCGAAGACGAACCTTCTCTCTATAGATTTATATATCTACCGTACATAATTGCAGGATAAAACGTTTTCCTTAAGAGAAGAAATTTTAACAAACTCTCCAATAATCTTAAGAAGTGCTGCAAACACAATCTAAAAGGAGGTGTTTTAAAAGTTGGAATGAATTAAGTGAAATAAAGGCAAAGACATCCCCTATTTATAGTGCTTAAAGAGGCGCCTCTTAGATAAGATGGATAGAATTGAGATAACCCCTGGGGTGGATCAAGCCCTGCCACCATAGATAATACATTTTAAAGGATATGACCAACATTATCTAGAATTATATGACGTGAATAATGTTTTGCATAAGATGATTAGACATGAAATAATTTGAAAATGACACTGTTTAACCTAACATAGACTGTGTCAAGTCAACACGAGTCGTGCCACTAGTTGACACTTGACACGGGCCATGCTTCCATTAATACGGTCGTGTCAGGCAACAATAACCCAAATTTAAATTTTGTGACGTGACTTGGTCCATGTTGATCATAACACAATCTGTGTTTACTTGAATTCTCTTATATTGTCTCTTTGCCCAGTGTCAATGTGTCATGGACCGTAGAATTCATCCATTTAACTACTAAAGCCGCTTATACACCATTTGTGAGCAATTTAGCTTAAGAACTTGAACTTTATACAGTAGAAATATACCAACATATTCTAACATTTTGGCTTAAAAATATAATTTAGTAAAGTAATCATTTCACTTAGAGTACAACATAGGGCGTTGCACGGGAAAAGAAGGCGGTGATTGCAGTAGTATAAGAATATTTGTAGCGTCAATCCAATGTTCTACTCAATTTGTGAGGTAACCATCAATTGAATCAAAATTTAACTCATAAAAAAACCTTTTTATCTAATGGTAGAGATTAAAAAAGATTGAAAGAGAGAATTGAGAGAGAAAAGATAAAAGATATGAGAGAGAAAGAAAGAAAGAAGAGTCGTTCACGATTTGAATTGATTTTCAGTTTACTTGATAACATGCTCACTTAAAAAAAAAACATTCCATTACGCCATACTTTTTTTTTTTTTTTGCTTGTTGATCTTCAACATCAACAATTAGCATTACATTCCATTTCTACAACTCATCACAGCTTCACTCACAACTCACAAGCTTTATTCAAGAGCTTCTAGCCAGCACTAGGAGGGAAAAGAATACTGCTTTGAAAAGCACTAATTTGACTAACACTTTCTAGTTAAATTTCCCATCACTATATATATCAGCATTACATTCCATTTACACATTTCTGCTGGTCTCCTCCTCCTTCCACTACCTTCCTGAAGCTGTAACCACAATCTCCAAACTCCCACTCTGCTAAGCTTTCCTGCAAGAAACATGCTGAGACTGATCTCCAGACGCCTTTCTTCTCTCACCTGCTCTTCATGGCGTTCTTCACGCGCCACTGCTGCCGGCGTTGTCTCCAGATCTCCTCCCTCCTCCCCCGACGATGACGACCCCAGATCAAACTTCTTCTCCAACCCCTTCAACTTTGGACCCCATTTCTACACACATCATCCTCGAGGTGATCACCCCATCCTGTTTTTCCTTCTCATCGTCATGGCCAGATTTATATTAGGCTCAGAAAAATTGAAATGCCCAGAAGGATATTATATATTTATTATACGATTGGGAGGACGGTCCCTTTCAAATATATGTAATGATGGCAATTACTAAATAGACATCCAACATAGTGATGACCTTTTAATTATACTTTGGTGCAGGATTTGCCAGTAATATTGCAACCGAAAACACCCAACACAGCCCCAACTTGCTCCCCGAAATCCCCCCAACAGTAGCAGCCATGAAGAACCCAACCTCAAAAATAACCTACGACGAGCACAACCACGAGCGGTTCCCTCCAGGCGACCCCAGCAAGCGCGCATTCGCATACTTCGTCCTCACGGGTGGCCGCTTCGTGTACGCCTCCCTCGTCCGCCTGCTGATCCTGAAGTTCGTCCTGAGCATGACAGCCACCAAGGACGTCCTCGCCCTGGCATCCGTGGAACTCGACCTGTCCAACATCGAGCCGGGGGCGACTGTGACGGTGAAGTGGCGTGGGAAGCCGGTGTTCGTCAAGCACCGGACACCAAAAGAGATCAAGGAGGCGAAACTGGTGGACGTGTCGAAGCTGAGGGATCCGGAGAAGGACGAGGAGAGGGTGAAGAACCCGGAGTGGCTGGTGGTGGTGGGGGTGTGCACGCATCTCGGGTGCGTGCCGTTGCCCAATGCGGGGGACTTTGGGGGGTGGTTTTGCCCGTGTCATGGCTCGCATTATGATGTGTCTGGTTGAGTCAGGAAGGGACCTGCGCCGTATAATCTGGAGGTTCCGACGTACACTTTCGTGGATGACAACAAGCTCGTTATTGGGTGAGCAGTGGAGTGTGTAACTTGGGGTGGGGTGTATGATGATTCTACGTTTATTTTGTATATGCGATTGTTAATGGTGTAAAATTTCTTCTTGTCATTGTGCTTTAGGCATTCAGTGAAGAAAACCTGTTTGTATGATGAATCATTGTGCTTTAGGCATTCAGGGAGCACGATACTTCATCCCATATTATTTATCCTCTTTGAAAATTTTGCCCGTAAAATTTTCATTATATATATAACTTGTTACTCCCTCTGTTTTTATTTATCTATCGCCTAGATAATTTGTATAATAATTCATCATACAAAATTGATATCATTAGATTCCTGATAAAAAAATACTATTAAAAAAGTATAATATATATTTTTTTATAAAAATTCTATATTTGAAATTATTGATTAAAGATTGACATTAAAAACCGTAAATGACTGACAAAAAAAACAGAGGGAGTATATAAAATTATTATCCTTAGATTTATAACAAAAAGTATTATCTTAAAAATATAATATCACAATTGTTAATCAAAATATTATATGAAAAATCATCAATTAAAAAGTAACATTAACATTCAAGATCATGACAGTAAACTAGAAGGCATATAATGTGGAATAGAGGGAGTAATATGGACCAGTAAGGAATTAGCTAAGATTTAGCCCAATCCAACTATCTAAAAATGTACCATAGGGACCATTAATACATAGATTTAGAGAATATATTATATTATATATACAGCTCAACACTTGACAATTTGACATCAAGAGTGAGGTTTTGTTAACGAGTAACATCAAGCAAGCAATACATACAAACGGTGTCATCACTACAGCAGCTACGAAGCTTATCTCCTCTTAGCACCTCCGAAAACCAAGCAAAATTCACATTTGTGTCTTCCGTGAAGCTTATCTCCTCTTATAGTACCTCAAAAAACCAAGTAAAACTTTTAAAACTGTTTTTTACCCATGAATTTGACAGGCCCTTGGTACCTCAAAAAACCGAGTAAAATTGTGCATTTGAGTCTTCGCACTACGATGTTCAGTCATGCAGCACGCTGCACGCGTCAGTATTTGTAGTTGAAGCTGACTTGAATAACATAGCGCATCCGTATTTGATCCACATTGTACACTATGTACTCATTGTACAGCAAACTGCCCTGAAAATATTGACATGTTGAAAACATGCTGTCAGAATGCAAAGTGCAAACCAATACCATGCCAAACATTAGACATGACACCAGTGTAACTGTACCAATACAAATGGTACAAATCACCATCCAAGATTGTATAGGTAAAATACTCTCAAGTATCACACAACGATGATCGGATTTTGTCATTTTGGATATGAGTTGGGTCCAGCTGAACAGGTCCAGTGAATTTTGCCTGGTCTAGTCTTACAAGCTACTGGAAATCCATTTAAAAGAAGTTTCTGTACCTTGGAATCGGTCCTCTGCACTGGCTTGCCAAATGGGACTACAACACCGTCATCAAGTACCCGAGATTCCGAGAGATTTGGAGCTGTTGAACCAACTCCTTTTGTGCTGGAAACAATTCCAAAATAGTAAGGGCAATATGTAAAGTAAGCCAAAAATGCCGGTATTCCTCGTAATTATGAACTACAATGTTAGAGTTCAATGGTTTAAGCAGTCACACCTTAGCTTCCCTGCAGGCAACTTATCTGCATCGTACTTTGCATATCGAAGCTCCTCCATCTCACCCAATGCCACCTGCAGAAACAATAGTAATTTACCCAAAGAGACAGGCACCACAAGTCAATCACGGTTAAAATTAACTTGTTTTAGTGGGTGAGTCATTTTAAGCGATGGACAGATGAAAATCAAGCTCACATTTTCCAAGGTCGATTGTGAAAAAAAAGAGGCGATTGTGAAAGAAGATAGTGATTAATATGAAAGATTTAAGCTATTAACAACCTCACATAAAAGTAGAACACCAGAAGGAGCACTTGAACTTGAATAGCAATAATTAGCACTCTTGGAGAACATATCAGCAAAATAAACCCCTTTTCCAAACATGTACCCCGTTACAGGAGCTTCTGGAGGAGCAATGCGCAACCCTGTATGTGGTGAAACAGAGAAGACATTGTGAGGGATTGGAAATGACAAATTGGTTAATTTCTCAACATGGGTCATGACTCGTGAGTGATTACCTTGAGACAAAATTCCGGTCCAGTTTGTCAGACGAGACCCATGCCATAAAAGCATTCTATTTTTGACACCAGCAAACTGGGTAAAGAAGAGGAGTGCATAGAATAAGAATAGAGATGCAGAAGTTTTGTGAATTTGGATACAGAAGATGGCTGAAGTAAAGTAATGCACCCCATAATACTGTAAAAAAGGGAAAGAGATTTACCCTTTTGAACAGTTCATTTTCTCCTTCTCTTGACACCCTAAATACCTGAACTATATCTACTGTATAACTTGAATGCGTTTTAGCATGAGTATTCTTTGTGTACTTCTCAATCTGAACAAAGGGAAAAGCATGTCAACACCTATTCTGGAAATACATGCATTGCCAAGCAAGCTCTTGCATGTGTGCATTCATATTGGAGACGCAAGGAAGAACAAACTGTTCCACTGGTTCATATTTTTAACAATAATTGACAAAATGAATTCACTAACAAAAATATCATTGAACAAACAAACTCCGGAGGAAAGAATAGCACAGAAACCAATGATCTTTGAACATCTCCAAACAGGGTAACAACTCCATACCATGGAGAATTCTTCTGAATTAGCTTCCACTGGTACCAAATCACAACGAAGCCGTTCGTACTGAGCATACAAGGGATCTTCCTGTAAACAAAGAATGATATCACGCCAAAAAGAAAAGACAGAAACTTTTAGCTTCAACCAATTCTATGCAAAAATACCAACACAAATTATAAATTTCCATTAGCACCTAGAACGTTGTGAGAAGAAGAAAATGCTGAGTTAGATCAGAACTAGAAGAAGCAGCAACCCGAGCTTTGCACAAGAATGCAAACCAAAAACAAGAAGAGGATGAACAGGCCAACATACCTCCATTCCTGGACCATTCCCGAGTAACTTTGTTGCAAGCTCAATTTCACCAAGTGCCTCAACCTTAGATAATCAAACGTAGCAGATTCAGTAATAGAAGTCCAAAGAAAATTATCGCCAGACATACCAAATTAACCAAGAAAAGAGAGAAGCATAATTGAAATCTACAACAAAGACATCAAAATCAGAAACTTCACCATTTCCAATTTGCTTTTCAATTTCTGTGGTGTGTCGATGACAAATTCACCTGTCAATTTTATATAAAAATGTTACACAAAAGCTCCACATGGCAGCCAATACAAAACCATGTATGTAAATGGTATACTAATTGTAAGTACAAGTAGAATGACATACGCATCTTCCTAAAGCCAAAATCATGAGGAATGACAGTGTAGAACTCCCTGCAAACAATCAGACCACAGATGATATGATTATAGCTTCTCAAAAGGACTTTGCGCAGCAAAATTAATAATAGGGAAACAAATATACAGACATGAGGAACATTAAACCTACACCAAGCAACACTAAAAACAGCAGGTAAAACTACCAATATAACAGCACAAATGCATCATGACTAAGAGGAAATTACCCGCTTAATTGTTCAAGCACTTTCTTGTTGGATTGCCCAATAACATCAGCAATTCTCTTTAGGACTTCATAACCCTACTTATATAGAACAGAGAGAAAATCCACTTAATGTTAAGGACACATAAAACACAATGACCTTCGTTTTACAGTTATGAAATCAGAAAGATAAGCATAGTAAATACAAAAAACAGGAAGTCTTAAAGTAAAGAAATCCTTATTGATTACCAACATCAGTAAAATATACTAAGGTCTCAGGTAAATACAAAAAAGTTCCAGATGTACAAGAAATAATCTCCATAGTTAGTGCTAAAGTTTCATAAATGTTTTAAGGAAATAAAAGCCGACTAATGTTTTACAAGACTATTAGTAGTTGTAAGCGCGTCATGTTACATGTCATAGGTACACAGCTAACATACAATTCACCATACAAAATAAGCAAACTAAAGCATGGTACTAGGCACCATCTGGAGCAGAAGCCGATAGAAATTCTGAGTGCACAAACTACCAGCTCATTTCCACATTATCATTCATATAATAAAGTACTAAACATCAAGGATAATTTCAGAGTCTAAACTTTAATCACCAATTAGTTTCCTATAAGAATCAACATAAAGAATGATTCTAAGTTTGGCATACCTTCAAAATTGTGGACTTGCTTAGCTTTCCTAGAGGTAATTTTTCAGCATTGTACCCTGGAAAGAAGACAAATATATTATGTCAAAGAAGAAAATATTTATCTAGAGAATGACTCTACATCTGAATTAACAGCTTATTGCATATAACAACAATGTTAACTGCTCTGTTGTATTTAGTTAATATATAACAATGATTTGAAATCTTTCTACGCATTGCCGTATAAGACTTTACTAGTTGAAACTTTGCAAGAAATGAACCGTACATTACAAGCACTCTACAGGAAACTAGAGTTCACACAATACATAGTATCAAGGCCTTTACTTTTTTCTGGTTCCCTTGCTCTATACCTTCACTTTTAGATTTTTTTATCATGGCTGCATACATCTATATTCCATCCTCTTTCCACAGCTTCCTTTAATGCCTGGCTTGGGTTCTATTCTATGAAAATTGAATACAGGAGTTCTTCAGAAGTAATTGTGTTACTTTTAGGTAAGACATCATTCACCTAGGCTTCTCAACACCACGATTCAACAAGACCCACAATGATGACTAGAAGTTGCTAGTTAGGAATTTCCATACGCCAAAGACATCCCAAGCAAAACAGCAACCAGGCATTTGATTTAGGACCTATATTCTCATAGATTTCATATGTCCATATTTTGGATAGTTGAAAAAGATTATTTTTCCAACTTAGATTGTAATGGAGTAAAGTAAAATGCCTCATTAAACCTCCTCTACTTCTTTTTCATGGAGCAGTAGGTAGCGAACAATTTCTAAATTTTGGGTCAGTTGGATCCAATATCTCTACTACCTCCGTCCCATAATAGTTGTCACTTTAACTAACTTTTTTTGTCCCACAATACTTGTCACTTTATAATTTCAATGCAACTTTTTCTTACTAACTAGTTTTTTATTAGTTTTTCTCATACAAAGATAAAAAAAGTAGGAGAGAGAAAGATATTCATACAATTTAATACTAAGAGCAAATGCAATGATGATCCCATTTTTTGGATTGTAGGTAGGGGTCCACTATCTCCACATCATCCATCAATCCTAGTTTCTGGAACTCTATTTCATTTATTCTACAACAATAGAAATTCATTCCTAATGTTTCACTCTAAAATATTTATGTGGAACCCACTTTATCTTAATTCTACATTTTTCTTTTTTATTTTCTACTGTTTATTGCCAAAAATGACAGTTGAAAATAAAAAAATAAGAGAGAGTCATTTGGTGGAAGAACACTGTAGAATTCCTAATTTGTGTTCCCATTATCAACATTCTTTGGTGGAGAGGAACTTCACACACACGCACATGTTCCAACGCAGAAAACACACCGTTGTACATGGTCTAATATTTCACAACTTTTCAAACAACACAACACTTAACCAACTCATTTTATTGGTTTTCTAAATTTTGGCTAAATGGACAAGTATTATGGGACGGAGGTAGTATATTGCAAAATTTAGGGATATGTATGATTGCTATATCCAACCCCTCCATATCTCACTTGACGAGATTTCAACGTATTGGTTTTTTTTTTTTTCCCTATTTCGTAGCTACTTAGATTTAGATTGCACATGGCTATGGGTGCGGATTAAACCCTAGATTTTATCATCATCCAAATGTTAGCACCTTAATTTACTCAAACAATAATAAATTATTATATCCAAGTTACTTAACAGTCTAAAGTACCGATCAAAGCATGTTTTCTTGCTTGAGTAGCTATAAAGAAAGATACCCATCGAAGACATGCTTCAACGGAGAAACTTCACGTAAGCTAGTAGTTGTTCTACTATTGTATGTGTTTTTGGATAAGAAGAATCAATTAAACACCTTTTAATTCATTGCCATTGGGCTGTCATCAATTTATGGAAGTTGTCGTTTGCTTTGTTGGGGTTAGATGGGTGTATTCTCAGGGGTTAAGAGGATGTACTAGAGGCTTGGAGAGGAAGATTAAAGAAAAGTTGGATTCTAAGGGTCTGCTTGGGAAGGTGAGTTATAAATAAGGGTAGGAGTTCATAAAAGTGAAGGAGGGTGAGAGTAAGTGAGTGTTTGAAAGGGTAAGTAATTTACCCAACTTGGGAAATCCTTTGTGAAATTACAAGAGGGTTCATCAGAGTAAGTTTGTAATTTACATAATAGGTAGGCTATTATATGTAGGGAAGTAAACAAAGCATGATGAATGACAAGAAAAGAATGTCATTAGAGTCAATGATATCATTAGATTGCTCAGTTTTAAGGAAACACTAGAAAACCATTCACAATATGAAAATGATTGTTATTAAAGGCAGTCATCTACAAATAAACAATAGAAAACACGTTACGAAAAATCTAAGATACAAGCATACAACGCACATGTCATTCCAATATTACTCTAAACTGATTGTGTTGACACAATCTCAAGTTCATTATCACAATAACTGAAATCAGCATTAAAGGGATGACATCAATAACGACACTGACCTATTTCCATCATCTGCTGCCTCATCATTCCAATATTGCAAATAAGAGAAATGAACTTCGCAACACGTGGTTCAAGTTTAGTTTCTTGAGGTTGAACATCAGTACAAGAAGCAGAAGGTTTGCCTTGGTCCTGAAAGTGATGATTATGAAAGAATGGGTAAAGCATTTAAAAACTATAGGTATTTATTCACACTTGATGCTTATGAAAGAACGAGCGAAGCAAGTACAAACAGGTCCAGAAAGCTACAATGTAAGAGAAAGGTATCTGCAAACTATCTAGTAGAGTGTAGCAATGCAGAGAGTAAAGATAACCAGTGTGGAGCTCACTGGTCACTACCATCCAAATGCATGCAGTTTTCACAAGCCACGCCTCCATTTCCAAAAAGAGAATATCAAAATGGTTTGGCCATTAAAAAAACGGTTTGCTACTTCAATGATTTTTCGAAAGTGGGAAAAAAAATTAGAAACTCAACTGATTCTTGATCCTTTTCGCTGTAATCCATTTCCAACCAAGTGTAGCACTTCGGATGCGATACAAAATTTTTCCGTTCAGACCAATGATTTTTGGTCTTGGCCAAGAACTTTTGCTCAAACTCTTGAATGGCAGTCTCCCGGCATGTATACGGTCCAAACAACTTATCCTGACCCTTCACACCTACTCTGCCCCATCTATTGTAAACCATGTATGAGCCACCACCATCAGCCTCTGCATGGCATATGAGAAGCATGGAATTAGCTCAGTTCCCAGCATAAGATTCACAAAACATGAAAAATAAACTTGACCAGTCACCACAATTCCTCATAAAAGGATAATAACACTTGTCTACATTGATTCCTCTGGACTTAATGAGCAACTTACAATGGCTCCTTGGCTACGCCTACCCCTTCTCCCCTCTATTTGGGGGTGTTTAAAAGAAGGCCTGTTATGATTCAACATTTCTAGAAAATCGATCATATCATATGAACGAATAGCAGCAGTGTTAAGTTACCATTGCCAATTGATTTGACAATTAATTGCCCTTGATTGAAATTTAAAATCCATTCAAAAATTTTGCATCGAGTTCCAATTTACCCACTACTTCCTTTCTTTCCCTATCCACCTGAGCATGTTTGCCTTTCATTTTGGATATAGCACAATCCAAGAATATTTGTGCTTAACCACCCTGAATAACCCAAAACTCAAGTAGTCAATTCAAACAAAATAATCCCCCACAATTTTCATTTCAGAATGAATGATAAGAAACTTACCAAGAACTTGAATCACATAAAACTTGTTATTGTTATCCCCTACATTTGTCTGGTTCAACATGGCATCATAGATCTGATCGCCCTAATATCAGAACATCAAATGCAATATAAGAATTTAATCCACTTCATGCACACATTGATTCAGTATCAAATTCAAGAAGCACGGCCTATTAAAGTACCATTTCCAAAACGTGGTAATGAGTTTTTATATGATCCGGAAGCCATTGATCCAACACAGCTGAACCTTTCTTTGTGGCTGTCACAACCTTCTCTTTCTTGGACTCTTCCACTGGCATCTCTTCCTTTCTATCGTCTACTTCTTCATCTTTATCTTAACACCAAAACATAAAAGCATAAAATTCAGAAGAAAGCGCAAAAAGATCACTACGGTCATTCAAAGTTAGCTTTGCATAATTTAAGTGTCCCAAAAAATAAACCAACACACAAACCATCTTAGTAAGGCCTATATATTAACTTCAAGCAGTCGCCCGTCATCCTAAAATGTACATAATGAAGACAAATTCTATCAACAATCGCCCTAGAACAATTTGTCTAAGACCCACTGCAATTTTGCTTTGTTTGCGAACACCACTCAATTCAAATCGCTGCCATTGTTTATAAGGCACTTGCATAAATCTAATCTCAATGTAACGAGCATGTTCGGCAGATGGAATAACACACAAATTTCTACTGTCCGGATTTCTAATCTCAAAAAATCACAAAGAATATACTGTCCGAATTTGAAATTTGTACCAAAAATTCATAACCATACCCAGTTTTTCCGGGTTGGACAAGAATTCACCAATGCTAAACTCAAATCCCAGGCATTCAAACTAAAACACCCCAAATTCAGCAACCTCAAGTCAGACAGAAATACACCTAATGAAGACAAATTCCCCAAGCCATTCAAATCGCTGCCATTGTTTATAAGGGACTTGCATAAATCTAAACTCAATGTAAGGAGCACGTTCAAAGTAAAATACCCCAAATTCATGACCATACCCAGTTTTTCCAGGTCGGACAAGAATTCACCAATGCTAAACTTGAAATCCCAGGCGTTCAAACTAAAACACCCCAAATTCATGACCATACCCAGTTTTTCCAGGTTGAACAGGAATCACCAATGCTAAACTCGAAATCCCAGGCATTCAAACTAAAACACCCCAAATTCAGCAACCCAAGTCAGACAGAAACACACCAACAGGCAATTACTCTCAAAAAAATGCCCAGAAAGCCAAAATTTGAAATTAGTCGGAGAACAATAAATCATACCATCCCCATTAGTCGGATTAGCATTCCCATCAGCAGAATTATGACCACATAGTCTCTCGACAAGTTGCTTCTTAGTACCGCCGGACGAAATCCCTCTGAGAGTGGCCTCCTTCCTCAACTGATGAACACTCAAACCTCGCAACCTCTCAACTTCAGCAACCCCATCAGACCCAATCGCATTCGATTCAACCCCATCTTCGATTTCCCTCTCCCTCTTCTTACCCACTGCAACAGACGCAGAATCATCCCCATTTTCATCGCCTTCTTTGCGAATGGCAGCCTGCAGCCTCCGCAGCAGAGTGGGTTTGGTCCCGACAGTGCTGAGACCCCGATTGGAGAGCTCGGTTCGGAGTTCGTCCACCTTCATCTGGGCCGCCATTGTTGGAGAGTTGTATGAACTATGATAGTGAGAGGGAGGGAGTTCAGGAGTTGAGGGGTTGAATTTGAAGCTATTGGGTATTTGAAAAGAGGAAGCTTGTAGGAGAAGGATGGAGGAGAAGTTGGGGTGTTGTTGTGTGTTGTGCACGATTTTTTTCATTTTGGCGCCGGCGTCATTTCTGGAGACTTGACAGTGTCCACGGGTGGGGCTCCGGATCCGGCTGTGATCCGAAGAAGCATGACAGTTTGGGTCGATTATTGGGCCACACGGTCCGTTGGATTTGATCCAAGTGAGAATTTGGTGATCCATAAGTCATGTGGGCAACGAGAAGTTTTTTTTTTTTTTTTGAAATCAAATGTAACGATTGCATTAATAGCAACTCATATGACACTTATAATGAAAATCGTGAGTGAATAATTGTAAATCTAAAACATAAATATGAAATTCAACTTTCAAATAACTAATACTAATCTTATTGACGTTTGACTCTGATTTCTTCGATAACTCTGCATCTTTCTTCAATGACTCTACATCTTTACCATTGATGGAGAACCTCACAACTCGTGCTTTTTCAAATAACTAATAGTCATGCGGGCGACGAGAAGTTTTTCTCAAAGCAAAATGATAAATTTAAGGTAGCTCTAGTATACTTGTTTGAGATCAAATATCGAAAGCTTCATTCAATCAATAATCAGCTTGTCCATGAACATATATGAAGCTCTAATATATGATGGCTTTGGGAAAAAATATTGGAAATAATGTTTGTCAATAAATTAACTAATCCTTCTTTTGAAGATGATAAGAGATTTTTTTTTAATGATAATGGATCAGTAATGATGTTTGTCAATTAAAAATCATTCTTGCAAAGATGATAATATATGTTTTTATGAAGATGATATGAGTTTTAAGGTAGTACACTTTTTAAGTGTTTTGCCTTGATATATAATCTTATATGTTTGCATATTAAATTGTAAAAAACAAGAAGATTTGATTGACTTTTATAACTATATAATACCACATCAATTACATAAAATTATATCTTTACTCGTAATTTTTTAAGTTTGCAAAAAGTTGCCTAAAATATGTTTAACGGATAAGGTTTGTTCAATTAGGGTGTCATTTGTAATTGTTGGCGAAACATACACATTCTAAACTGCTTATGATTGATAATTAATAGTACCGATCAAAAAATTTAGCATCAAAAATCAAAATAACTATTGATTTCATGAAAAGCAATATACTCAAACAGTGTTATGTCCCAACATACATATCATTGCCTAATATTGCAATACAACTCGTAATGATGTTGGTCACTAAACTAAATCCCTTTTTTAAGATGATAAGTTTCTTTATAGGAAAAATATTTTTTTTAAAAAAAAGATAGGATGCTCTAGCTAGTTAGAAACACTTTTATTGTCGTAATTAGGAGATTAATCAATTGGTGAGTCAAAATTTGGCTCACTATTGATATAGCATGAGATGAATGAGGTTGTGTAAGGTATTTCAGTAGTGAGAATATAACTTGACTCACGAGATCGATATTAAGTTGCTCATGAGACGATTTAAATGTTGAGTTTTTCACAAAATATTTTAATTATATTTTTTTCTCTTTCTTATCCTCCGCCTCACTTTTTTAACAATATAACCAAATTTATCATATTTAAATATAACTCACTTATATTTTTAATTAATATGAGCTACATTTATACTCATCATTAAAAAACAAGCTAAATAGAAAGACAAATTTCAACTTTATGTCATCCAATAAGCAAATTTGAATTCACTGTTGCATGTATATAATTTGACCATTGCTTCACAAGATCAAAAGATGATAAGTTTGTGTCATCGTTTTTATATTCATTTCAAAATTCTAGTCAACCGCATGGGCGGATCTTGGGCAAGGGGTGGGGTGGCCATGACCACCCTTAACCCAAGAAAAATATATTAAATTCAGTTAAATTTGAGTTAAAAATTACATATAATATATTTTTAAATGAACGAAATAATATTATATTGGACATCCCTATACAAATACCTAGATCCGCCCTAGTCCGGACAATGATATACATCTTGATTCAAGAATGTTAATAACTATCTTATATTCATATTTCACATTTTTGTAACTTTTCATAATATTTTCTCTAATAATTATATATATTTATCAACTATAAGAATATAATACATATTAGCTATGTCAAAAAATATAATAGCCTACTTTGTTCAATCATAGTAGAAAATGCACCTTTTATACATTATTTTATATTTATGAAAAATATAAATAAATAATTATTTTTATATTATTTTTAAGTTGTAACAACCCTCAAAATAATGAAACATTTTTTTAACTCGGATAAACAAGAAACATCATAAACTTAAGGGACCCTTCTATCAAGGCATCTCCTTAAGTTATCTGCATGAATAATAAAAGAAAAGGCAGCCACAGGGCTACATATCCAAAGACCGACAATGTGTAAAGAATGACCCAGATTAGCCATCCAATCTGCCGTTGAGTTTGTTTCTCGGTAGATGTGGCAAATAGTAGAATCTTCCAACTACCTGATTTAAGTGTTTGATATCTCTAGCAATCATATCAATATGTCAAGGTGTGTGGGTGGTCCCTTGGATAGCTAGGATGAGAATAAGACTTTCTCCTTCAATCTGAACTCTTGAGAAACCTTCCAAGGTAGCTTGTTGGAGACCAAAACGGAGAGCCAAGGCTTCTGTCAACATAATGGAATGTGAATTAACCGGCATGGAACCAACTTTTCGTAGACGACCATGATGATCACGAATGACGAAACCTACTGCTGAGCCTTGAATGATGGTTTAGGGAGCCATCAAAGTTCAAATTCACCCAACCATTGCAAGGCTGTTTCCTTCCCGGACAATATTTTGACGTGGCACATGAGATCGAGATTGTTGATGCTAATTAAGTTGTCGATCTTGGTAAGAAAATCTGCTTCTTGCTCGCCATTCTGCTAAGCTTCTCTTGGCTCAGATGATGACCCTTGTGGCGTTGAAGACGGAGTTGTTGAAGACACAATCATTACGCTCCTTCCAGATGCTTCATATGAGGTAGAAGGCTCTCAAAACCTCGTTGGAGGGGAGAGAATTTTTGAGAGTTTGTAGCATAATGCTACCATTACTGTCTGTTGGGCAATTGACAGAAGATGATAACTATCTATGGGATTTGGCGATATCCCACACTTTGTGAAATGGCACTGAAATAATAAATGACAATCAGTTTCCAAATCTTGGAGACAAATAGGGTAAGAGGGGTCCAAGATGGTACCTCTACACATTAAATTCCCTCTAAATGGAAGACCATTATGAAAAATTAGCTAGAGAAATTTTTTTAGCTTTAGTTGGATATCAAGGTTCCAAATCCAAGATCCTTCCCATTTAGGCCCGTAAATCTAACTTATGACAAAACCATGTCGCAAACTTGGTTGAAAACTTACCATTGCCAGTTAGGCCCCAGCAAAGTTCATTATCTTTCACAAAATTAGGAATAGGGGTCTTAAGAACAAATTGGACAAGTGATTCCGGAAGCACTTGTGTGAGCTTGTGTTGATCTCAATCATTATTACAAATGAATTCTTGAACAGTCATGTTGCTATCTTCAAGTAAAGAAGACTGATTAGCTAAAGAAGATAATGGTAGTTGATCGCACCAATTATCATTCTAGAAGTTCACTTTGACACCGTTCTCAATTTTCCATCGGAAGTCTTTTTTCGCAAAACTTGTAAACTTTACAAAGATTATTCCAAACCCAAGAGTCTGTGGGCTTCGAGCTTTTCACAAACCATTCACAAGAGTGGTTGTACTTAGCAGTCATTTGGGAGACCTAAAGATTGTTTCTATCATGAATCAATTTCCAATCTAACTTACGTTGGAAAGCTAAATTTACCACATGAGTCTTGCGAAGGCCAATCCCCTTATCCTTTGGTCTACAAATTTTTTCCAACGAGATTATGGGCATTCCTTTTTTAGAGGAGTTTTTCCAGAAAAAGTTTCTGTTTATTCGGTCAATACATTCACAAGTAGATTTGGCATAAGAAAACATTGCATAGTATGTGCTGGGAGTGATTCCAAGTTTGCTTGAATAAGAATTGTTCTCCCATCTTTTGACACGGAGTTAGCTTTCTAGTTAGAGAATTTCTTCGAAGTCTTTTCTAAAATAGGTGAAAACAGTTCTATTTTCTTAGTATCGGTAATGGATGGGCAACCTAGGTATTTACCCAAAGATTCTTTGGTGGGGATATTGAAGACCCCCTTTGCACGATCAGTGTATCTAGTCGTAGCTTTTGAAGAAAAAATCATTGTAGATTTGTGAAAATTGATCAATTGTCCAGACTGTTCACAAAAATTGTCCAAAATGGTCTTAAGATTTTTACAAGCTTATTCAGTCCCTTTACAAAAAAGGAGACTGTCATCAGAAAAAACAAATACAAAATGCCAAAATAATGAAACATAGCCTTTATAATGATTTAAATTTGTTTACATTTACCTTTATGAGTGATCTAGGTGAAATTGCGTCAAGATATTTATCATTTGCATGCAGTTAATACTTAAAAACTAATCAACCCTCTTCAAATTGCTTTCGTTATGGGAAGATTAATTCATGATGCATTGGTAATATTTTTCTTGTAACATGCATGAAATTTCAAATAAGGCATGCGCTGTGCGGTACCGCACTACACCGCACTACTCAATATTCTAACACACTTCACCACACTCCACCACACTTTACCACAAATCATTACTAAAATATTTTCTTACTTTTCTCTCTTCTCATTTTTTTCCTTTACTTTTTACATTCTCTCTCCCCAACTACCCCACCTACCACAACTTACCATCAGAACCTACCATACTTCACCACACTTTTTCAAATTTCAATACACCGCAACTAACCACACCACATAAAGAAACGGGACCTAGGTATCAAAATCCAAAAGGGAAAAAACATGTTTTATCCTAAAACTTGATATTGACCGGAAGAAAAAAGTCTTATCATAGGCTTGAGTGGGATTTGCCTTTTCGTGCCTTGGACTAGTTGGGTCTTTATATGTAGCCAATGGATTCAAAAGATCAAATAATGTGTTGCTACAGTTTGGTATTCCCTTTTATTCAATGGTAATGTTTGTGGTTTTTCCATCATTAAAATATGTTCCTCAAAGGGTTTCACTATCCCCCAATTCCTAAGCCTTATTGAATAGTAAAAAAGATCAAACTATAATAAGGATAAGGTATTGAATAAGTTACATCACATATGAAATCGAAAAAGGTAACTAAATAATGGTCTGCAACATTATTGTGCTCCTTAATATATAATCTAATCATTATACTTCGGACGAGCTTTTACATGTATATATATACACACACACGTATGTATGTATGCATACATACACAATTCATTTTTTAAGTATCTATAGTCATTTAATTTTAATATATATATATATATATATATATATATATATATATATAGATATATAGTTAATTACATTTACCCTACCTGACTTATGTGGTAAACTGGTAATAATTTTTGCACACCCAACATTTGAGAAATAATTTTTACCCTACCTGACATTTAAGTGGTCATAAATTTAAAGCCCCTCAGGTATGTTATAATTGATTTTTTATTGACTTTTTTGGTGAACTGTAAAAAAATAAATATGAAGTGACCTTTATACCCTTGTTATTATTTCCTTTGACTTTCAGTTAAATGTGAAATGACTTTTGTACCCTTAGTATTAATTGTTATGACATTTGTACTCCACTGATTCCTCTCCCCAGCCCCTCCTCCCATATAGTAAATGAAAACCTAACCCCTCCCAAACCACCATGTCTATCTTCTACTCTCCAACATAGTCTTTTCCTTTTCAAATTAAAGGGCAACAGCGTAATTTCACATAGTGATGTAGGTGTATTATTGTATTTTTCCATTTCCGATGATAAGTTACCGGATTCTAACACTAAAAATCACTTTCACTAAATGTCGGGTTGGGTGAAAATTATTTCCCAAATGTCGGGTGTGCAAAAATTATTACCGCAGATGTCAGGTAGGGTAAATGTAATTAACTCATATATATATATATATATATATATATATATATATATATATATGTATATAGGATAATTGGATTCTAATAATCCTTACTTTCACCAATTGGACAATGGTGGACCGTACTTTCACTTTGTATTCTGGTAGTCCAAAAAATAATAAAATTGGATTGTAGTGGTACCAAATCCACCTCCACATTCTTCTTGTTTTTTTTCATTCCTACACTATATTGTTTTTGTTTTTTTTCGTTCCTGCCCCTAGAAAGTTAATGAATTGTAGTTTCTAAACATTTTTTAAATTATTTTTTGAGACTCCGAATAATTATTATGATTTTTTAAAAATAATAAAAGTGAAAAAATCGTAAAAAATAGTAAAAAATGAAAAAAAATTTGGGAGAAACGTTGTAAATTCATTAAAAATCATTGTAAAGTGTTATACTAAGTTTTGAATCAAATGCAATACAAAATCTATGATTCCCTCGAAAATATCCCACTATAATCCATTTTTTTTTTGGACCACCAGAATACAAAGTAAAAGTACGGTATACCATTATCCAATTGGTGAAAGTAGGGATTATTAGAATCCAATTATCCTATATATATAAAGTTAACTATTAGTTAATGATCTTTGGGATGGTAGGTTAGTAGGTAAGAAAGGTAGGAAAGAAAAATAATTAAAGCATCGGACATGAGTAAATGTCAGATTAAATATTTATTTTTTATTTTTTAAATAAATTTTGTGAATTGAGTAAAAAATTTTAAATACAAATTATATAAAAATATGTTGAATATAGTAAATTATAATAAAATAAGTGTTCGGATTCACCCATAAATAAAAATATCTCACATCAGAAAATAAAAAAAAAATGACATAGTATATAAATCCGGTTACTCCTCTTTATTTAAAAGACAACGTCTTGATGCCTAGATTACAATTTCAAAGAATATGTTTTGGACAAATGGGAGCTTCTGAAGTAGTCCAAGCTGATACTGCCCATGTCAGAAGACTCTGAAGCGATCAGAGGTAAGCTCAGAACATCCACAGCCATGGAAGAAGCATGCATCCAATGGGGGGTTTGATTTCCCCAGCCATACATAAACATTAGATAAGACATGCGTCATCATGCGAAATGCAGGCATCTATTTTACTTGCGTTTTAATTAGTTTGTTCTTTTGCTGTTCTTTTCCCCCCTTGAAATTGGCTTCTTCTGGTTGGGGGGGGGGGGGGGCAAAATCTTTGAACTAAAGTCAAAGGTGAGCATCGAGTACCGTAGAATTTTAGGGTTGATTCATTATTAGGGCATGCAAAATAAGTACGTACGTACCCCACATCATATTCATATCTATCTCCATCATTTGGTTTTTCTTCCACTTTAATTGTGTGTTTCTTCAAAAGTTACTTCCTACGTAGCGTAAACAAATATATGAGTGTGTCACCAAATAAAGCATTTACTTCTTCACTCATGATTTATTACAAAAAAAAGAGAGAAGAAGTTATTATGATCATTAAAAGCCTTTCTTTTTCATCAGCAAGTTAGCTTATACAATGACTTGTTATATAAAATCACTATCATTGGATTCGTAACGAAAAATATTATCCTAAAATTATCATATTGCAATTGTTAACAAAATATTCTACAAGAAGTTATCAATCAAAAAATGATATTGAAGACCGTGATAGTCAACAAAATAACAATTAATATAGAACAGAGGGAGTACGTACTGTAGAGCAAATACAAAGTTGACAAATTGGCGACATTTTGGTACTTATGCTTTTTAAATGTTGACTTAACTATTTTTTTTGTTCCTATTATGTATCACTTGTATATTTTTAATAACAAAATTACTAATTTCATCATTAATAAATAATTTTGTAATCAATCACTTAAATATAATTAGTAAAATATTTGAGATTTTGTACATTTTACATCAACCTTTATGTTGTTGTATTGGTTTCTTCAACCCTCTGAAAATTACATGTATTAATAAGGAACATATATATGAGTATGTTCTAGTTCATTTAAATAAATAGCCATAATTTATTCAAATTTAACAAAATTTATTAAATTTTATACTTTAATTTATGTTACCACTTAGAAAGAAAAAAAAAAAAAAAGCAACCAAGTAGTGTATGCATGCAATGTACGTATGCAGCATTTATGTCCCTAGATTTGGGATTGACGTCATTTGCAATCTATGCTCAGTTTCCACAAGACTTGTATTTGCACGAGTAAATGATGATGTGTGGCATTTATGGATGGGTTACAATTACAATTTATATAGTGATTTTTTTTATGGTTGTATTATTTTCATGCTTTCATAAAAAAAAAATTCAATTGAAATTTTGAAAGGTTATATAAAGTTTGACATCAAATAAACCAAAATTAATTTTGTTTGAAATGGTAAGTAATATAATTTTTAGGCAGTACTTCTCAATCTCAAGGGTTCTATTTGTATTTGCCTCCAATGAATATTCTGGTTAGTGTTCTTAATGATAACTGTTCTGATTACTTTGCACTAGGCATTAATATTTGTGGAATATTTTTTAAGAAAATTTTCAAATTAACTTTTTTTAAGGAAGAAATGTAAATGCGGCTCAATTAATAAATTAAGAATGACAGAGACAAAAAAAAAAGAAATTAAATTTAAATAATCTAAATTTTGACATGTGATAGATTGAATAATTTAAACTTTAAAAATATCACTGAATAATCTAAACTTTGACCATATTGAATTATAGTAGCATGTCTGCATTAATTATTTATCAAATTTTGCATTGCAATCAATGCCACCAAATTCACAATCAATTACCGTAGTAAGATTTTTTTTGCTTGATTTCTGATCGTGCCCTTAATTTTATTTTTAGAGTTTTATTGAACATTATATTTTTTTTATTGTTAGGTTTTCTCCTCCATATTTTTAATACTTTTTAATATTTTTACTCATTATTAGGCTTCTTTTCTTCTATATTTGTGTGACCAACAAATAACCACTAAAGATGAACACTTGTATTAATAGGATACTAACTAAATTGTTCATCAGTTATCAAATTTTCTTGATCAAGACTAAAATTTTTATATTAATTCACTTTTACAATATATGTGGATATTTTATAAATTATAAGTAAAATACAACATTCTAAATAAATTTGCATAATCAATAGTTAAATACATTCTAAACAAAAATTACAACATTAAAAACAACCAATAAGACAATGCTCATATGGTACAAAGTCAATTCTACTAAACACTCCTTACAAAAACCACTAATACAAACAGATAAGAAACACAACTACCAAAATATTTAAACATCAAAAAGCTAATAAAACAGTTAACAATAAAAGACAACTAACAACAAACAACTAGTTCAATTCTCAAACACCCCATCGACCAGTTGGTTGAAGGTAGCGCTGACGAAAATTTGGGTCCGGGTCAAATCCGGGACGATCAATGTTAAAATTCAAACGAGAAATTGATCCCGATCCATACCCATTTTTTGGGGCCGGATAGTTAAGACGAAACTGAATCCGGGTCAAAATTGGGCCCGAACAATAGAAAATTGAGAAATATTGTTTCCAAATATTCGGTCAATGTCAAAATTCAGATGAAAGTTTTATAACCGAATTCAATTTTTTCGAGTTGGACAAATTTAAATATTCAGATTGGACAAAATTTTGTAAACGAATTGAAGGGAGCAGGGAAAATAATTGCCTAGCAATCAGTGAGGGTTGAAATTGTGACATGAAAAAGAAGGGAAAAAAAGCCATAAAGTATGGGAGGGGGAAAGGTGAATCCTACTATATACTACTCCCTAGCACTACAAGGAAAGTAAGTAAGGCATAGAGAATCAAATCTATGTATAGGCATATAGATAGATAGATAGATAGATGGAAACTCCCTTCCCTTTCCCTCAATTTCACCACAACAACACGCACGCTCTCCCATGAATTCATGCACATATGATCCAACTCTACACATTTTACACGCAAACACAACATCCATTGCTTACTCCCCCCCCCCCCCCCCCCCCCTATATATCACTATCTCTATTCAATTCCAAATATTGACCTTGTTTGTCAACCAACTGGTAGCTGATAATTGTTAGCTAATAACTATTTGGATTAACTGTTTGACTTTAGTTGTTTGAGTTAGCTAATTATAAGAAAAATGTTTAATAAACTAGCTTTTTGTGAAAAGTTACCTCAAAAAACTCTTTTAAGGAGCTTTTTGAAAACTAACTTATTGAGTCCAAAAAGCTAATATGAAAAATTTGTTACCAAACACCTCAAATAACTTTTTCACTTTAATTAAAAAGCTAATAATGTCTCAAAAACTAAGTGCTTGTTTGGCCTAGTTTTTTAGAGTGTTTTTGGAGTTAAAAAACAAAAACTAGGCCAAACAGTATTTTTTAAAACTAGGCCAAACAGTATTTTTTTAGAAGCTAATAACCGTTTTTCAAAAACAGTTTTGGCCAAAAATAGCTCCAAAAGCAGAAGCAGTAAATTGCTGCTTCTTGCTTCTTACAAATTAATCACTACTCAATCTACAGGATTTTCTAGTGATTAGTTTCCATAATTTCAAATAAATATTATGATTCTTATAAAGATAGTATTTAGATATTTTAATATTATGTTAGAACCTTTAATATTATGTTGGACATTTTTATTATCTAATTGCTTTTTGAAAACTAACCTATTGAGTCCAAAAAACTAATATGAAAAATTTGTTACCAAACACCTCAAAAAATTTTTTCACTTTAATTAAAAAACTAATAATGTCTCAAAAACTAAAAAACTATCCCAAAAAGCTGACAGCCATACACAAGCAATTATATAAGGCAAATGCAAATGCAAATGCTTCTTCACCCGTCCACCGTCCTAAAAGTCATCTCCTCGATCTATAGATATCATATCTACACCATTACGTACATCTCATCCATCTATTCATCATGTATGGGTTCGTACCATGAAACTAATTAATATTCTCCAAGTGTTAATGCTTCATTCATCCCCTTTAATTTTAAAATTTATAATCTCAGAATATATTAATGGAAAATTTATCAAACTGTGATATTTTATGTCTTTCTTTTAATTAGAGGGGATATTTTGTCTTTCTTTAATAAATGATAATAATAATGTTATTATTAATATAATATTATATATTAAATTACATACTTGAATGTATAGAAAGGAAAATTTGAACAAGGATTGAGCCTCTTCGATCCTCAAAACCCAGCATAAGAAAATTAATTAACAAACAAAATATCAAATAAAGGTGGTGATAAATTGTATAATGTTGGGACTTGGGAGTAATGACATAGTTGATTTTTCATCTTCCTTCTTCTACTTCATCTTTGTCCCACACAGGATAATTTATGTAATTGTTATGGGTTTAAAAGCTTCCTCTTGGTTGAGGTTTGTGGATTAGCTTTTACCCTTGGTTTTATAGGGAGGGTTTGGACTTGAATCACCACACGCGCGTGCACATTGACACAGCCCGCCAGGCTGGGCGCGACGCGTGGGTCCCTATCCTTTTTTTTTATACGAAATCAAGATTTCTTTGCGGTTGACGTTTTCTAAATGTCAGTTTAATTATTTCAACGTTCATCGACCATGTCTTCGAACGTTCTTGATTTTTGTCCTCCACTTCCCCGATTTTCTCCTCTTATCCAGCTGCAGTTATTCCTCAAAACAACTACTTTTCCACTATAAAAGGGATGTCTCGCAACCTTTGAGAAACATACTTCCATCTTCTTCTCCTCTTTCATACCTCTCTCATTGGGCAATTGTTTCTGCATAATTCACTCTCTCAGCCTCGAGTGCATGAGTCTGGGGGTAACTATGTTAACCTTGGGGGAACGATCGACGTTGTCGATTTGCACCGTGGCCGCGCCGATTTCATTTTCAAGGCAGTGGTTTCGTCCATGACAGAGTGTGTGTAATGCCCCGACCCCACATTACCGATAACTGCTTCAAGGATCGTTGACTGGCCCCACACGCGCATGCACATTGGCACAGCCCGCCAGGCCGGGCGCGACGCGTGGGTCCCTATCCTTTTTTTTTTATACGAAATCAAGCTTTCTTTGCGGTTGACATTTTCTAAATGTCAGTTTAATTATTTCAACGTTCATCGACCATGTCTTCGAACCTTCTTGATTTTTGTCCTCCACTTCCCCGATTTTCTCCTCTTATCCAGCTGCAGTTATTCCTCAAAACAACTACTTTTCCACTATAAAAGGGATGTCTCGCAACCTTTGAGAAACATACTTCCGTCTTCTTCTCCTCTTTCATACCTCTCTCATTGGGCAATTGTTTCTGCATAATTCACTCTCTCAGCCTCGAGTGCATGAGTCTGGGGGTAACTATGTTAACCTTGGGGGAACGATCGACGTTGTCGATTTGCACCGTGGCCGCGCCGATTTCATTTTAAAGGCAGTGGTTTCGTCCATGACAGAGTGTGTGTAATGCCCTGACTCCACATTACCGATAACTGCTTCAAGGATCGTTGACTGGCCCCACAAATCACCACGAGTCTTTCCAGCGTGCTTCGTCCTCGCTCACACGCTGCCTGGGAAAACTTCCCAGGAGGTCACCCATCTTTTGACTACTCCCAGCCAAGCACGCTTAACTGAGGAGTTCCCAACGGACGAGCTACCATAAAAGAAGGTGCACCTTGGTGATATAAGTAGTCATTTCGATCCTCTTAAGCCACACTTAACCATATACCCGGGGTGTTACTGTAACGCCCCGGAAATTCAATTATAGTCAAAGTCAAACTAACGTTAACAGACAAAACTTAGCGAAAGACTTCAAATTTAGTTTGGGCGTCACTACCGTATTCCCGAAGGAACACAAGGCGAGAAAGGAAAACACAACTGTCTGCTAACGGTAACTACTAACAACTCAAAACAAAACTTAAAGACATCATAACGAAAACAAAATAAAAATATTCAAGGACTTCTAGACTCGTCGTCCTCACTTCTAATTCTCGTCCCCAGCATTCAGATCCTCACCTGAAAACAAAACATTTCAAAAATGAGGGGGAAATCTCAATAATGTCTACCCCTAACGTTTAAAACAGTTTAAGTTCATTTCAATTCATTTTGGGGAGAGGGAACAAGTCAAACCATTTCACAAACCTTTGAACCCTTAACTGTTTTCCTCAACCCATTCAATCCATATTTTAAGTCGCGGGCGGGATATCAAATCCCAAAAAGGACATCGCCTACCAAAGGCATCATAACAACTATCCTATATCAGGGATGCAACCCTGATCTCCTGGCACATAACCCATACAGGCATCGAATCCTGATCTCGAGGTTATCACCCGCATGAATATTAGCTTCTCAAAGGCATCAAACGATCGCCCATCAAGGGCATCATAACCCCTATCCTATATCAGGGATGAAACCCTGATCTCCTGGCACATAATCCATACAGGCATCGAATCCTGATCTCGGGGTTATCACCCGCATGAATATTAGCCTCTCAAAGGCATCAAAACAACAACCCGCTTTATGTTTCCACTTTGAATTATTAGTATATTATTCAAACTCAGCTCACAACTCTCAAGTCAAACAAACCCAGGTTTATCAAAACCAATAATAAAACCACTAATAAAAGACCATCCAATTTCTCAACTTAATAAAATCAAAGCATAAACAATTACAAACAGTTATCCAAAACAGATGGTCACATTTCCACAAAAGTCCCCTTTCGGGATGCAATTCTCAAAACAGATTAGAAAACATTAAAATACATTTAAAGAGCATCCCGGTGGGGATTAGAGCATCGACATTACCTGATATACTTCACAGCACAGCAAAAAGAAGAACACACTTGAGCTCACTAACGTCTCGCACTAACTCTACTAGAATAAGAATAATTATCTAATCAAAACGCGTTCTAACGAAGTTAGTATTAACTATCAACTACCTGACCCATCCCCTAGGAACACTTAGGTTCCTATCATTTATGGTTTACACTTAATACATTCAAGGAACAAGTTCACACATAACATTTACTCAACAATTTTTCATAAATAAAAGCAAACAGAGGACAGAATATAACGTTCACATAAAACGGGTCACAACTCGACTTCCTGACATCCTATGGGTCTGGTTCAGGACTTTTCGGAAACCTCGGGATGTCTACTAAAACTCTTAAGTTGACGACTAAGCCCATATCAGCCTCGAAAGACTCTAAAAGTACCAAAACTTCCAACTGGTCCAGTTCCGACAGGTTCTGGTAAAACGACTATAACTCAAGCTATACAACTCAAAAGTCTGTTCCGCAAAATTCCTATGAAAGCTAACATCTAGGGGAATCTCCAGCCCAAAGGGTTTGATTAAAGGACAACTATACTAATCGTGGTGACCTGATCTTTAGGCACTAACAAAACTGTCCCGATCCCGGTTCTTATTTAATTTATAATTTCGGTTCTAACTTTCATCATTCGGTCCCGGGATTCTAATTTGGGCTTAAAACAGTAACTAAGGTCCAAGGTAATTAGTTTAAACCATCTAAATTCCAAACATCAAATCTCCTATCATCAAAACTAAAATGTAAAACATAAAATCAACTTTAATATTTCCACTAACCCTAAAAGCATACACGAAATAATAATAACATTACCCTAAACATGAACTCTACAATATACTATTTCAAGATCCAAAAATTACAACATGGATGATTATAAAACACGAATTTCTTAATCAAGATTCAAGAAAGAACTTAAAGAACAAATAAAGTACATATAATATTTAAACTACTAATCTCTTCTACAAGATTCAATCAAGAATTATGAATTAATAAACAAGAATCGAACTTTAATAATTCAAACAACCTAACTTATTTATCAAGATTAAACATAAAATTAAACGTGATTGAACCCTAAAAGAATTTAAAGAACATGTGAATATTTAACTAACGATTCAAGAATTTATCTAGGTAATTAAACTCTTTAATTCGTGCATACAATAATAATGTCATCTAAAACCCTAACACGATTCTCATGAAAACAAAGCATCTCATATAGTCGAATATTAATAATTTCACTACCACTATTACAACCCTAATACACCAAAATTAGAACATAAAATTACACATAATAATTGATACAAAAATTACAAATAAATAATACAACACAAGAACAATTAATTACAACAATAACTTAGCAAAATTTACACCCTAATTACCCAAAATAAAAGATTTAAATAAACAAATAATAATAATAATAATAATAATTAATACAACATAATTAAAGAAGAGGGTTTAAAAACAAGAAAATTAGGGTTTACTTAGGGTTGAGGGTCAGTTTTCAAATGGCGGCGTCGAAGGCGCCGGTGGTAGCGAGGCACGATGTGGTGGGGTGGTCGAACGGCTGGAGGAAAGCCGATGGTCACAAAATGGGTTGCGCAGCTAGTGACAGAGGCGGTTTGGAGTCTCCTCACGTCCGAGCACGTCGTAATCACCGTTGGGTGGTCCGAGGGTGTCACGGCGGCGTCTGGGCGGCAGTGCGATGGCGAGGTGGAGGTACAACGGCGGTCTGGGCACGGCGTCGCGATTAGGGAGAATGAGAGAAGAGAGAGAGAGAGAGGGAGAGAGAGAAAACGATAGAGAGAGGGGGAATGAAGGTGATGGTGGTGGTCCCCGGCGATGCAGGCGGCGGCCCGACGGCGGCAGCGCGACGGTGATAGGGGACGGTTGCAGAGGGAGAGAGAGAGAGGAAAGGGAAGAGGGAGGCTAGGGTTTTAGGTTATTATTAGGGTTTTGAAAGAGAAAGGGAGTTTTTATACTAACCAATAAAAAGCCCAACTAAACTAATCCACTCCTAATCCAACCCAATAAGAAAAATCTGATTTTTCTTTTCTAAAAACAACTAATAATAATATTAATAGTAATAATAATATTAATACTAATAATCATATAATCACATAGCAAATAATATTCACGTAATTAATCACATAATAATATTAACCAGCGGAAATTACTATTCTACCCTTGTTAGCCCCTCAACGGTCCTACGAGCTCAAGTGTTAGCAAAAAAAAAAATAAGCATAAGCGAATAATAATAAATAACGGAGTCAAACCTAATTTGCTAACGACGTCACGGTCAACATCTTTGGATTTTTCGGGGTTTTACATCATTACCTTCTTAAAAGAAGTTTCGTCCTCGAAACTTAAACTTAACCCTAACGGTCTGGTAAGGAAACTAACGGTTTTATTCCTCCTAAAACTCGAGCTTTTACAACACTACCTTCTTAAAATAAGTTTCGTCCCCGAAACTTGACGCGCCTTAGGCTTGGAACAAGTGAGGGTACTTCTTCCTCATTTCGTCTTCTGTCTCCCAGGTTGCTTCCGTTGTGGTATGATTTGCCCATCGTACTTTTACCAAGGGAACTACTTTCCTTCGAAGTTGTTTTTCTCTGCGATCTAATATTTCCAGCGGTTGTTCTTCATAGCTCAAATCTTCTTGTAGCGGAAGCGGCTCAGGATCAATCACATGAGTTGGGTCTGGGACATATTTCCTGAGTTGTGACACATGGAATACATTGTGCACTCTTGGAAGTTCTCCCGGTAGCTGTAACTTGTAGGCAACTTCCCCAATGCGTTCCAAAATTGGGTATGGCCCGATGAATCTTGGTGTCATCTTCCCTGACTGCCTGAATCTCATAACTCCTTTCGTAGGTGACACTCGTAAAAACACGTATTCTCCCACTTCGAACTCTAGGGGCCTTCTCCTCCTGTCAGCATAGCTCTTTTGTCGACTTTGCGCTGCCTTCATCTTGTCTTGAATGATTCGAACCTTCTGAGTAGTGGCCTGTATTAGGTCCAGTCCGATCGTTAGAGCTTCATCGATGTCTTGCCAACATAGGGGAGTCCTACATCTCCTCCCATATAAGGCTTCAAAGGGTGACATCCCAATACTGGCGTGATAACTGTTGTTGTAGGAGAACTCAATAAGAGTCAACTCGTCATCCCACGAGTCTTTGAAATCTAATGCGCATGCTCGCAGCATATCTTCGAGGGTTTGAATAGTCCTCTCGGTTTGCCCATCAGTAGCTGGGTGAAATGCGGTACTGAACTTGAGCTTTGTACCAAACGCCTCTTGTAACTTTTTCCAGAAACCAGACTGGAACCTAGTGTCTCTGTCTGAGACTATCGAACTGGGCACTCCGTGTAACCTTACAATCTCCCTTACATAGGCTTGAGCTAGCTGATCTAGGGACCAATTGTTGGCGATGGCTAGGAAGTGAGCTGACTTGGTCAAACGATCTACAATCACCCATATTGCATTGTGTTTCCGCCTGGTCCTTGGTAGTCCTATCACAAAATCCATTGATATCGAATCCCATTTCCACTCAGGGACATCTAACGGTTGCAGGAGTCCGGCTGGTCGTTGATGCTCTGCCTTGACTCGCTGGCATGTAAGGCACTTTGCCACAAAGTCTGCCACCTCTTGTTTCATATTACTCCACCAGAACATCTGTTTCAGGTCCTTGTAAAGCTTATTTCCTCCTGGGTGTACAGAATATGGCGTATTGTGTCCCTCTTCTAGAATCTTCTTTTTCAGCTCTTCCATATTGGGTACACTGATGCGGTTATGAAATCGTAATGTACCGTCTTCGTGGATTACAAAGCCAGGGGCTTTGCCCTGCAAAACTTCCTCCCGTATCTTTGCAAGCTGCAAATCCAGCTCTTGGGTCCTCTTGATCTCTTCCATGAGGGTAGGTTGTAACTCCATGGCATTTAATACAGCTTTCCTCCCAGGTGTTACCACATTAATCTCCAATCTCCTAAACTCCTCGCACAACTCGTGCGGTACAATCATCAAGTGGTTTATAGCAGGATACGGTCTTCTACTCAGGGCATCAGCCACTACATTTGCCTTTCCGGGATGATATTGGAAATTCACATCGTAATCCTTCAGGAACTCTAACCATCTTATGCACTGAGGTTCGGCTCATACGTAAAAGGTACTTCAAACTCTGATGGTCTGTGAATATCTCGCAGTGTACTCCATAAAGATAATGCCTCCAAATCTTTAGCGCAAAAACCACTGCTGCCAACTCCAGATCGTGGGTGGGGTAATTCTTCTCATGCGTCTTGATTGCACGGATGCATATGCAATCACCTTCCTCTGCATGAGCACACAACCCAATCCACCATGTGATGCGTCCTGTAGATAACAAAACCTTCGTTCCCTTGAGGTAAAGCAAGAATAGGGTGAGGTAAGCCTCTTCTTCAACTCTGGAATGCTTGCTCACATTTTTACGACCACGTGAACTTTATCGACTTAAGTCAGGTTGGTCAACGGATTAGCAATTTTTGAGAAATCCTGAACGAATTTCCTATAATACCTTGCCAAACCCAGAAAACTCCTAACCTCCGTGGCATTCTTCGGTGTCGGCCACTTGGTGATGGCCTCCACCTTTTGGGGGTCTACTGCTACTCCTTCCCTGGACACCACATGTCCTAAGAAAGCTACTTGTTCCAACCAAAACTCACACTTCTTAAGCTTCGCATAAAGCTTGTTGCTCCGTAGAGTCGTCAATACTTCTCTCAGATGATTCGCATGCTCCTCTCGTGTTCCTGAATATACCAATATGTCGTCGTTGAACACCACTACAAATTTATCCAGGAACGGCTCGAACACTCTGTTCATCAAATCCATGAAGGCGGATGGGGCGTTCGTAAGCCCAAAAGGCATTACCACGAACTCATAATGGCCATACCGAGTTCGGAATGCGGTTTTAGAGATATCTTCTTCGCGAATTCTTAACTGGTGATAACCTGACCTCAGGTCTATCTTAGAAAACGTTGTTGCTCCTCGCAACTGATCGAAAAGATCATCAATACGAGGTAGGGGATAACGATTCTTGACGGTAATCTTGTTCAACTCCCGATAATCGACGCACAACCTCATGCTACCATCTTTCTTCTTCACGAAAAGTACAGGTGCTTCCCATGGTGACGTGCTGGGTCGGATATATCCCTTTTCTAGTAGCTCGTCTAGCTGAGTCTTCAACTCCTTCAGCTCTGCGGGCGCCATGCGATATGGGGCTTTTGAAACAGGTGCGGCCCCGGGCTCCAAATCGATGCAGAAATCTACCTCCCTGATTGGAGGCAGACCCGGGATCTCCTCCGGAAATACATCAGAGTACTCCCGCACTACCGGGATATTCTCAATCGCAAGCTCTTCCACCTTGGTGTCAATTACGTTGCATAGAAATCCTTCACAACCTTGACCCAACAACCTCTGGGCCTTGAGGGCAGAGATAATCCGCACACTCTGAAGATGCCTATCACTCCAATGCACTACCTTCTTTCCGTTCGGTCCCATTAAGGTCACCTTTTGCTTATAACAATCTATCTGAGCCCTATACTTTGCTAACCAGTCCATCCCCAAAATAACGTCGAACTCCATTAGGTCAAACATATAAAGGTCGGCCTCAAACTCCTGTCCTGCTATCACTATAGGACATCCACCATATAACTCTCCACAACTAATGGTATCACCGGTAGGTAGGGCTACCGACATAGGCTTACTATTCTCCGAGGGTTTCATCTTAGCCTTCTCTACTATAGCTCGTCCAACAAAAGAATGACTAGCACCAGAATCAAACAAAACAGAGATATTGTAGAGGTGGAGAGAGAAGGTACCCGTCACAACGTCTGCTTCATTCTCAGCCTCTTCTTTCCTCATTACGTATACCCGTCCTCCTGCGTTGCGCGGTGGTTGTTGTTGCGGACGAGGCGGGTTTGCTGGCCTTCCTTGGTTGTTTCGATTTCCACCGGAACCATTCCGGTTTTGTTGTTGTGGCCTTTGATTCCCATTATAGCCTCCCCGATTTTGATATGTTGTCTGCGGGGCTCTCCAATTCCCGTTATTCCTATTGTTTCCATTATTTCCACCATTATTACCCCCTGAGTTCTGTAAAGGGCATTGCCTGATGTGATGCTGGAGACTCCCACATTTAAAGCATCCCCCTTTTACGGCTCCTGATCTACAATTCCTAGCAAGATGGCCAGGTCGTCCACAAACCCCACAAATAGGTACATGGGTTGGTCCACGTCCCGAAGATTGGTTGTTTTGCCAGTTGTTGGGGCGGAACCTCTTTTCCTGATAAGGTTGAGATGGGTTAAAACGGGGTGGCTCTTTTCTCTTTTGCCCCTGTATGCCTAACTGTCGTTCCATGTCATTCATCACCCTTTCTACAGTGAGGGCCACATTCAACATGTTCTGATAAGACGTGAACTCCCGTGATGACATGCGGTCCTGAATCTTGCAATTCAATCCATCCGAAGCGGTCCATCCTTAGTTGCTCGGTGGCTACCAAGGTAGATGCAAATCGAGATAGTTACGTGAACTTTGCGAGTAAGCGAGCACGCTAGTTTCTCCTTGGCAGATTCATGAATTCTTTTTCTTTTGCCTTACGGAGGAAATTGGGTAAAATCGATCCTTTAGCACAACCTTGGCGGTTCCTCGAAACCGGTTCGATCCTTATTTCTTTCACACTGGCCCACCACAAATCGGCCTCTTCCTTCAGGTGGTAAGCAGCAAAATCCACCCTTAACTCCTCAGGACAGCGGGTTGTGTCAAAAATCTTTTCAATCTCTCTGACCCAATCTTCAAAGACCTTGGGGTCAGCTACCCCTGTGTAAGTGGGCGGGTTGAAGCTGTTGAACCTTTGGAGAAGAGCGGAGGGATCATCTTCCCTCCCTCCTCCTTGTCAATCCACCACTTTCCTTAGTAGGTCCTCGTGTTTGCCCAGCATCTCAATCATCAGCATGCTAGCAAGGTCGTTCCCCGGTGTTGTTGTACTCGACCCTGGTATCAAATGAGCCAGACGTTGGCGCGATTCGATCGCGATTTGAGGCGTTGTTAAGTGCAGCTTGCGGACGCTCCCGAGTACCGTGGTCGGGTTGAGAACCGTTCATGTCTGACATCCTGATTCAAAGGGTCGATTTAGTCTACTTAAAGGGTTTTCCAACCCATTGTCTCAGCATCATACTAGAGGTAGCTACTTGGTCCGGTCTTTCTCATAGGGTGCTAAACAATACGAAATTGTAATTCTATTTCACCAAGTAATTTCTTATGTCATCACCTTATTTCATGAATTTTCATCACATATTGAAAAGTCACAAAACAGTATTTCTATACATTAATGTAGTCATATGTACAATATTCTCCATCGGGACAATTTCCCAAAAGGAACAACATGCTAATATTCAGGTCATATCACAGTTCAACAACAAATACAAACGTAACAGTTATACGCTAATACTCAACACATCGTAGCCATCCCACTCAGATGATCCTCCTGCATCGAGGGTTCTTCCTCGCTGAAACTGGAGTCCACTCAGGATCACTCGTCTCATCCCCCGAGTCCTCCTCGGGGTCTTCTCCTGTCCCCCGGTCCACCTCATCCTCCTCCTCGGGCGAAATCTCATGCTCGGGCTCGACGGCGAGTGCAGCCGTGACCCTAGAGGTTACCTCGGGCTCGGGATCCTGGGTGCTGTCCTCGGTGGGATCCTCCTCCGGATCCTCTTCAGGGTCATCCTCATGATTCTCGGCTGGTGCAGGAGCTGGGTTCACCTGGACCCTCTCTACTCGGCGCATCCCAATCCGGGCGATCCTAGAAAAGACCTCCGGGATTCGATGCCCCGGCTCTACCCGGTACCTCTGACACCAACAGCACAGGTGTGGGTACCCCTCCTCGAGCGAGGGTGGTGGCAGCGCCTGATATGGCCCCACCAGGGATCGTCTCGTAAGGTGAGTAGAAAAGCGTTGGCTTGAGCTTCCTCATTACCACGCAAGCAGGAGTTCGGGACATCCTTGGTGTATCGGTCGATCTCATCGTAGAAGTTCAGCATGTGGGCTCCCAAGTACCCACCAGGAGGAATGGGTGTGTAGCGGTGAAAGCACGGCGTGGGGTGTTGGTGACAGTGTGTGCGTTGTGCCATCCTACATAATCAAAATATATTAGCAACACAGAGAACATTATATTCATAACCACGCAACTTTAGAAAGCATGAATCCCTTTTTCCCATCCTACACTCATCACTCCGAATTTAGCTTCCTAGGGTCCATCTAAACCTAAAGGACTCTGAGGAGCTACTAGGTCGCAACCCAGAGCTCTGATACCATTCTGTAACACCCCGGAAATTCAATTATAGAAAGTCAAAGTCAAACTAACGTTAACAGACAAAACTTAGCGGAAGACTTCAAATTTAGTTTGGCGTCGCCAGTATTCGAAGGAACACAAGGCGAGAAAGGAAAACACAACTGTCTGATAACGGTAACTACTAACAACTCAAAACAAAACTTAAAGACATCATAACGAAAACAAAATAAAAAGATTAAAGGACTTCTAGACTCGTCGTCCTCACTTCTAATTCCCGTCCCCAGCATTCATATCCTCACCTGAAAACAAAACATTTCAAAAATGAGGGGGAAATCTCAATAATGTCTACCCCTAACGTTTAAAACAGTTTAAGTTCATTTCAATTCATTTTGGGGAGAGGGAACAAGTCAAACCATTTCACAAACCTTTGAACCCTTAACTGTTTTCCTCAACCCATTCAATCCATATTTTAAGTCGCGGGCGGGATATCAAATCCTAAAAAGAACATCGCCTACCAAAGGCATCATAACAACTATCCTATATCAGGGATGCAACCCTGATCTCCTTGCACATAACCCATACAGGCATCGAATCCTGATCTCGGGGTTATCACCCGCATGAATATTAGCTTCTCAAAGGCATCAAACGATCGCCCATCAAGGGCATCATAACCCCTATCCTATATCAGGGATGAAACCCTGATCTCCTGGCACATAACCCATACAGGCATCGAATCCTGATCTCGGGGTTATCACCCGCGTGAATATTAGCCTCTCAAAGGCATCAAAACAACAACCCGCTTTATGTTTCCACTTTGAATTATTAGTATATTATTCAAACTCAGCTCACAACTCTCAAGTCAAACAAACCCAAGTTTATCAAAACCAATAATAAAACCACTAATAAAAGACCATCCAATTTCTTAACTTAATAAAATCAAAGCATAAATAATTACAAACAGTTATCCAAAACAGATGGTCACATTTCCACAAAAGTCCCCTTTCGGGATGCAATTCTCAAAACAGATTAGAAAACATTAAAATACATTTAAAGAGCATCCCGGTGGGGATTAGAGCATAGACATTACCTGATATACTTCACAGCACAGCAAAAAGAAGAACACACTTGAGCTCACTAACGTCTCGCACTAACTCGACCTAGAATAAGAATAATTATCTAATCAAAACGCGTTCTAACGAAGTTAGTATTAACTATCAACTACCTGACCCATCCCCTAGGAACACTTAGGTTCCTATCATTTATGGTTTACACTTAATACATTCAAGGAACAAGTTCACACATAACATTTACTCAACAATTTTTCATAAATAAAAGCAAACAGAGGACAGATTATAACGTTCACATAAAACGGGTCACAACTCGACTTCCTGACATCCTATGGGTCTGGTTCAGGACTTTTCGGAAACCTCGGGATGTCTACTAAAACTCTTAAGTTGACGACTAAGCTCATATCAGCCTCAAAAGACTCTAAAAGTACCAAAACTTCCAACTGGTCCAGTTCCGACAAGTTCTGGTAAAACGACTATAACTCAAGCTATACAACTCAAAAGTCTGTTCCGCAAAATTCCTATGAAAGCTAACATCTAGGGGAATCTCTAGCCCAAAGGGTTCAATTAAAGGACAACTATACTAATCGTGGTGACCCGATCTTTAGGCACTAACAAAACTGTCCCGATCCCGGTTCTTATTTAATTTATAATTTCGGTTCTAACTTTCACCATTCGGTCCCGGGATTCTAATTTGGGCTTAAAACAGTAACTAAGGTCCAAGGTAATTAGTTTAAACCATCTAAAGTCCAAACATCAAATCTCCTATCATCAAAACTAAAATGTAAAACATAAAATCAACTTTAATATTTCCACTAACCCTAAAAGCATACACGAAATAATAATAACATTACCCTAAACATGAACTCTACAATATACTATTTCAAGATCCAAAAATTACAACATGGATGATTATAAAACATGAATTTCTTAATCAAGATTCAAGAAAGAACTTAAAGAACAAATAAAGTACATATAATATTTAAACTACTAATCTCTTCTACAAGATTCAATCAAGAATTATGAATTAATAAACAAGAATCGAACTTTAATAATTCAAACAACCTAACTTATTTATCAAGATTAAACATAAAATTAAACGTGATTGAACCCTAAAAGAATTTAAAGAACATGTGAATATTTAACTAACGATTCAAGAATTTATCTAGGTAATTAAACTCTTTAATTCGTGCATACAATAATAATGTCATCTAAAACCCTAACATGATTCTCATGAAAACAAAGCATCTCATATAGTCGAATATTAATAATTTCACTACCACTATTACAACCCTAATACACCAAAATTAGAACATAAAATTACACATAATAATTGATACATAAATTACAAATAAATAATACAACACAAGAACAATTAATTACAACAATAACTTAGCAAAATTTACACCCTAATTACCCAAAATAAAAGATTTAAATAAACAAATAATAATAATAATAATAATTAATACAACATAATTAAAGAAGAGGGTTTAAAAACAAGAAAATTAGGGTTTACTTAGGGTTGAGGGTCAGTTTTCCGGCGACTGGACAGCGACGCGGTCAAGAGGTCACGGCGGTGGTGACGAGGGCACAGTGACGGCGGTGGGGTGGTCGAACGGCCGGAGGAAAGCCGATGGTCACAAAATGGGTTGCGCAGCTAGTGACAGAGGCGGTTTGGAGTCTCCTCACGTCCGAGCACGTCGTAATCGCCGTTGGGTGGTCCGAGGGTGTCACGGCGGCGTCTGGGCGGCAGTGCGATGGCGAGGTGGAGGTACAACGGCGGTCTGGGCACGGCGTCGCGATTAGGGAGAATGAGAGAAGAGAGAGAGAGGGAGAGAGAGAAAACGATAGAGAGAGGGGGAATGAAGGTGATGGTGGTGGTCCCCGGCGATGTAGGCGGCGGCCCGACGGCGGCAGAGCGACGGTGATGGGGGACGGTTGCAGAGGGAGAGAGAGAGAGAGGAGAGGGAAGAGGGAGGCTAGGGTTTTAGGTTATTATTAGGGTTTTGAAAGAGAAAGGGAGTTTTTATACTAACCAATAAAAAGCCCAACTAAACTAATCCACTCCTAATCCAACCTAATAAGAAAAATCTGATTTTTCTTTTCTAAAAATAACTAATAATAATATTAATAGTAATAATAATATTAATACTAATAATCATATAATCACATAGCAAATAATATTCACGTAATTAATCAAATAATAATATTAACCAGCGGAAATTACTATTCTATCCTTGTTAGCCCCTCAACGGTCATACGAGCTCAAGTGTTAGCAAAAAAAAAAATAAACGCAAACGAATAATAATAAATAACGGAGTCAAACCTAATTTGCTAACGACGTCACGGTCAACATCATTGGATTTTTCGGGGTTTTACAGTTACAGTCACCCCCACTTAAGCGCACAACGTCCTCGTTGTGCCACAAATCACTCCAGAATCTTTGCCCCGCTAGGTGACTACCCATGGCTCCCCCGTCCACTAGCGCAGTTCACGGTCGCGGGTCGGCTCTGATACCATTTGCAACGCCCCGGCCCCCTCTCGGATCGCGGACGTTACCGATAATTGCTTCAAGGATCGCTGACTGGCCCCACAAATCACCACAAGTCTTTCCAGCGTGTTTCGTCCTCGCTCACACGCTACCTGGGAAAACTTCCCAGGAGGTCACCCATCCTTTGACTACTTCCAGCCAAGCACGCTTAACTAAGGAGTTCCCAACGGATGAGCTACCATAAAAGAAGATGCACCTTGGTGATATAAGTAGTCATTTCAATCCTTTTAAGCCTCACTTTAACCGCATATCCGGGGTGTTACAGTCACCCCCACTTAAGCGCACAACGTCCTCGTTGTGCCACAATCCAATCCAGAATCTTTGCCCCGCTAGGTGACTGTCCATGGCTCTCCTGTCCACTGGCACAGCTCACGGTCGCGGGTCGGCTCTGATACCATATGTAATGCCCCGACCCCTCCCGGGTCGCGGACATTACCGATAACTACTTCAAGGATTGTTGACTGGCCCCTCAAATTACCACGAGTCTTTCCATCGTGCTTCGTCCTCGCTCACACGCTGCCTAGGAAAACTTCCCAGGAGGTCACCCATCCTTTGACTACTCCCAGCCAAGCACGCTTAACTGAGGAGTTCCCAACGGATGAGCTATCATAAAAGAAGGTGTACCTTGGTGATATAAGTAGTCATTTCGATCCTCTTAAGCCACACTTAACCATATACCAGGGGTGTTACAGTGTGAATTCCTTCTTTAACAGTCATTGTTTTCTTTTTACTTCTTACAATTTGAAAATGAATTTCTTCAATGGTTGTTCCACAAAACCGTGCCATACCTGACTTCTCCAGAATTGAGGTGCTTGGCGGCACCAACTATAGGTGTTGGTCACAAAAAATACTAATCATTCTAGAGCAAATCGACCTCAACTATGTCATCACCATTGAATTTCCAGATGACTCAAGAACGGTAGAAGCGACTGCTAGGCCCGTTGTCACTGGTTCTGATGATGCTGCGCTGCTGCTGCCGCCGCCGCTGTTGCAAAAAAGGATGCTCAAAATGACCCTAATAATGCTGAAGCGACGAAAAGAAAATTCTAGAAATACAAAAAAACTGTCAAGGGATATTTGCTGAATCTTATGTCTATCACTCTGTTTGATTTATTTGCCAAATATAAATCTGCCAAACTTATTTGGGATACTCTTGAGAAAAAATATGGTGCAGATGACGCACGGAAAAGAAAGTATGTCATTGGGGAATGGTTGTAATTCCAAATTGTCGATGACAAACCAGTAATGAAGCAGGTTCATATTTATGAGAACCTATGTGCTGAAGTCTTGAACGATGACATGAAGATGTGCGAGATTCTGCAGGCCAATGTGCTGATTGAAAAATTTTCTCCCTCCTGGAGTGAATACCGGAACCAGCTGAAACACAAGAAGAAGGATCTGAGCTTCTAGGACCTGATCAGTCACATAAGGATCGAAGAGGCCAACCGTCTCAAAGATAAGATGAGCTCCTTGTCTTTACATTCTTCTAATGCTAACCTAGTTGTACCTGTTATGCCTTCGAACAAAGACATGTTTAAGACGAAGAATAAAAACCAGAAGCAAGGGTTTTCCAAGAACAAGCCCCCGGTGAATAAGACAGGCAACAAAATCCAAAAGTCCAAGGAGCTCTGTTATGTCTGCAGCAAGACAGACCATAAGGCTTATCAATGCAACCAGTGGAAAGGTTCCTCACAATCAAGTCAAAGACAACTTTCTAGCCAACCTGCTGCACAAGCTAACCTGGCCGAAGACAGTAAGATCATCTGTGTTGTAACCACCCTGGAGGTCAACCTAGTCACTAATCCTACAAAATGAATTCTGGATGGTTGTGCTTCAAGGCATTTCTGCGCCAATAAATAGCTGATGTATGACTTTGAAGTTGTCCCTGATGGCCAACATGTTTACATGACCAATTCTGCCACAACTGGAGTCTTGGGTAAAGGAAAGGTTCTACTTAAATTTACTTCTTGAAAATCTCTATGTTTAACCAATGTGTTGTATGTACATTCCTTACATAGGAACTTAATTAGTTTCTAGCACCTTGCTTGATGTTGTTGGCCTTGAAGTAAACCAAAAGGCTGGAAAAATTGTTATCATGCGAAATGGGGAATTTGTTGGGAAAGGTGTACTGTAGCCGGGGTTTATTTATTTTGAATGTTCCTTCTGAAGCTGCTAATTATGGAAATGCATCTACTTCTACCTATATTGTTGAGTATGTGGATTTGTGGCATGGTAGGCTAGAACACGTTAATTTTTCTTCTCTAAAGAGACTTCGAACAATGCGGTTAATTCCCTCATTAGACATAGATAATGTTTCGAAGTGTAACGTGTGTGTTGAAGCAAAATTTGCAAAAAATCCTTTCAAATTTGTGACATTTGTAGATGACTTTTCTAGATAAGACTGAATTACTAGAATTAATTCACACTGACTTAGCAAACTTCAAGAACACCACTAGTAAAGGTGGAAAGAGTTATTACATGACATTTGTAGATGAATTTTCTAGATACACCAAAATGTACCTTCTTAAGTCTAAAGATGAGACTGAAGAAACGTTCTTGAAATATAAAGCCGAAGTAGAAAACCAACTAGATCGTAAGATCAAGAGGCTTAGATCTGACCGGGGAGGGGAATATGGGACCATTTCTTTGGTTGTCTTTTGTGCAAAAAATGGCATAATGCATGAGACAGCGCTCCTTATACCCCTCAACAGAATGGGATAGCTGAACGCAAAAACAGAACCCTTAAAGAAATGATGAATGCTATGCTTTTGAGTTCTGGCCTAGTTGATAACATGTGGGGGGAAGCTGTGTTGACTGCATGCTTTATTTTAATAGAGTACCTCATAAGAAATTAGACCAGACACCATATGAATTGTGGAAGGGTTATTCCCTTAACTTGAGTTACCTTAAGGTGTGGGGATGTCTGGCTAAAGTTGCTTTGCCTGTTCGCAAACGAACTAATATTGGTGCTAAGACCTTTGATGTTGTTTTTATTGGTTATGCTCAAACTAGTGCTGCTTACAGATTTATGTCTTTGACTGATTATTCTATTTCTGAATATACAGATGTTGAATTATTTGAGCATGTTTTCCCTTTGAAAAAGAATGTGCTTGAAAATGTGCCTAAAATTGTGTCTAAGAATGTGGACGTGCTTGTTTCTAATTCTGACAGTGGAGACTTAGAAAATGAACCTAGAAGGAGCAAGAGATGTAAAATTGAGACTAGCTTTAGACCTTACTTTATCACCTCTTTTTTGGTGGAAGGCTTTGATAATTTGGATGACTTTAATGACGATGTTTTATCCGAGGAATTTGTGTCTATTTGCTTGATTGAAGAAGATCCTGAAATCTACCACGAAGCTATGAGGTCAACAGATGCTACCTTTTGGAAAGAGGTCATTAAAAGTGAAATAGATTTAATCGAATCTAACAAAACATGGGAATTGACTAACTTACTCAAGGGTTGTAGACCTATTAACAACAAATGAATCTTGAAAAAGAAACCGAGACCTAATGGATCCATAGACATGTACAAGGCCAGACTAGTCATAAGGGGTTTTGATAAGAAAAAGGGGATTGATTACTTTGACATATACTCGTCTGTGACCAAAATAGCCACCATTAGAACTCTAGTTGCCTCAGCTGCAATTTTTGACCTTGTGGTGCATCAGATGAATGCCAAGACAACTTTCACTACAACATAAAACGACCGAAACCTAGCGACCAATACCTATCGGTCGTTGCTACCGACACGAGCAACCAATAAGCAGCGACCGATACGGTATTGGTCGCTGATAAGCGACCGATATCGTATCCGTCGCTGCCTATTGGTCGCGACCCCTTTTTAATGACAGAACTAGAATGTTCGGCTTTATTCGTTCCGTTCACAAATTTCCTCTCATCTCTCTCCAGCGAAACCACCACGCACCAACTCTAATTTTGTCCGGCGGCCACCACCACGCACCAATTCCGGCGACATCCTTCTCTAGCGGTGACCCCAACTCCGACCACCTCCACCATCTCCTCTGTCTGGATTCCGGCCACCAATGTGAGTGACCCAGTGAAACCCCATCCCCCTCAAATTTATTTTTCTTAAATTTTTGTTGTAAATATTTAATATTGTAGTGTAATTGTTTAAATTGTTAATGTTTAATTGTAAAATTCATATATGTTGTTGTATTTTAGTAATTTATTTGAGTAATTTTAGTGTGGTTATGGTTTGAAATTCAAGTTTAGGGTACTGTATAGTATTAGCAAAGTAAGGGTTTGAAATTCAATTTAGAATGAGTGTTTTCTGATAAATTTTAGTTTGAATTATGGATGTTTAGGGTTTATTATAGTATGAGCAAAGTTAGGGCTTGAAATTCAAGTTAGAATAGTGTTGTTTGATATAGATTTAGGTTGAATTACGGATGTTAAGGCTTGAAATTCAAGTTAGTATAGTGTTTTTTGATAAAATAGTTGTTAACATGAATTAAATTAGTAGTGAATAACAAACGTGTTGGCATCCCAAGCGATGCAAGTATTTATACTCGTTATCCAAGTACGAGGCGAGATAGAAGCCAATAGTGGGCGACACTCATCATAAAGCCGAGGTCAACGATTGACGGCATTGATGATGGCGCATATCAAGAGGATACCACTGAAAATCCTCCCACACAATTTGAAATTGAAGAGGACCAAATGAAGATCGAGATGATTTAGTTGAAGACTTAAATGATGAGGAACCGATGAACAATGAGGATTTGGCGACCGATTCGTATCGGTCGCTAAGTTTGAAGGCGACCAATATGCAGCGATCGATAGCAGCGACCGATAGAGGCTTCTAGTGACCGATACCAACGGTCACCGGAAGCCGTTTCTGTTGTAGTGTTTTCTTAATGGTGACCTAGAGGAAGAAATTTATAAGAGTCAACCTGAGGGTTGTGTGGTCCCAGGACAAGAGGGAAAGGTTTGCAAACTGAAAAAAATCCCTTTATGGTATGAAACAGGCACCTAAATAGTGGTATGAAAAATTTGACAAATCATTGGTTCAAAGTGGGTTCATTGCAAATACTTCTGATTCCTGTGTGTATTCAAAAACTATTGGATCTGAATGTGGGATAATATGTTTATATGTTGATGACATGTTAAACTTTTGTATCGGCTTGCATGTTGTTAATGAGACTAAAAGCTTGCTGTCTTCTTTGTTTAAAATGAAAGACTTAGGAGAAGCTGATGTGATCCTAGAGATCAAAATTAGAAAGACAAGTACTGGCTTTTCATTGTGTCACTTCACTGAGTAGGTACACACATAAACCTAGCCAAGATCATTGGGATGCACTTCTTCGTTGACTTAAATACCTAAAAGGTACCATTGATTGGTGTTTACATTTTAACAAATTTTCTGTTGTGTTAGAAGGTTTTTGTGATGCAAATTGGATTGCTGATAACGATGAAGTAATTCTACTAGTGGTTATGCTTTTACCTTGGGTGGAGGGGCTATGTCGTGGAAGTCTTCTAAACAGACTTGTATAGCCCGCTCCATCATGGAATTTGAATTTATTGATTTTGAGTTGGCAGGTCAAGAAGTAGAATGGCTAAAAGGCTTGTTAGCATATATATATGCCATTGTGGGGAAAGTAAGCAACACCCATTTCCTTGCATTATGACTCGCAAGCAACTATCGGAGTGGCTCACAACAGTGTCTATAATGGAAAGAAGAGGTACATCCGCATCCGGCATGGTGTTGTGAGACAACTGCTGAAGCATGATGTCATCTCCCTCCAATATGTGAGGTCCGAGAAGAATCTGGCGGATCCTCTTACTAAGGGGTTGACAAGGCGAGTATCTTGGAAGCATCGATGGGGATAGAACTAAGGCCTATGACTTGAAGTGGTGTGGTGGATATCCATTTGTGGTCAAACGAAGCCATGCCAAACTTCAAGATGCACTACATTCCCTATCCCTATGGTGCGTGGTAGTGCTGATGAGGTTGGGCTTAGCTCTTAATGAATCTATACCCATTGTGTGGGTGCTATTGAGAAGCACTTGGCAGATTCATCGCATTGTGCCTATGTGAGGTTAAGCATTTTTACGCTCCTAATTAGCCATACTTTTGGTGCTCTATATTGAGATAGACTTGATGGAATTACCTATGTAAGTGTGAAGGTTTGGCCGCCTTCTATGAGAAACTTGGGTTGTTTCTCTAGAGCACTTCGTAGACCCGAGGTGTGTGCATGGCCATAAAGGCGCTATATAGTGTGTGTCGCGGATTATGCAGTATCTTGAGGGTTGATATGTGTTGTCTTGCAACCTTTGATCCATCTTCTTCTCCTCTTTCATACCTCTCTCACTGGACAATTGTTCTTCATAATCACTCTCTCAGCCTTGAATGCACGAGTTTGGGGATAATTCTGTTAACCTTGACGAAATGATAGGCGTTGTCGATTTACACCATGGTCGCGCCGAATTCGTTTTCAAAGCAACAATTTTGTCTATGATACGGTGTGAATTCTTTCTTTAACGACCATTGTTTTGTTCCTACTTACTACATATGATAATGAGATGATACACTGAGTGAGTGAGAAATTATGGGTTTTGTGGTGAGAGGAAAACCATGAATTTTGAAAGAGACATATTACATATGTACAGGTATTGTGGCCTTGTGGGGGAGAGTGTGTGGGCATAAGATGAACCCAAAATAGTAAGAGATGATCCCATAAAAGGTTAAAAGTGAAGTTCCATTGATGGATTTTCAGTGTGTCAGTAATCCACACTTATACAGACAGACATATTAAAGCCCTACCCTTTGCTTGTTTACTTTCCTAAGAAATCTCTCTCTCTCTCTCTCTCTCTCTCTCTCTCTCTCTCTCTCTCTGGTACTGACATTAGTACGTTAGAAAGAGGGGCATGGCTGAGTAATGAGTATGACACACAGCTAGCCTATCCCTGCAACTTACTCAATTGTTCTTTTGCATGCATGCATTACTTTTTTTACCTCCCTCTCTCTCTCTCTCTGTTTTGGTGGCTATAAATAGAGGGATTCATGCATGCAGCTTCATAGCTCGTTCTACACAGACACAGCAAAACCAGAGAGAGAGAGAGAGAGAGAGAGTGAGAGAGAGAGAGAGAGAGAGAGAGAGAGAGTGAGTGAGTTTGGGAGTGATGAAAAAACCTAACAATGGGGGAGTAACTCCTTGTTGGAGAAGCAGGGCACGTGCAATAGTAAACAAATTTTGCAGTTGCACGTGCTCCCCTTCTCCAACATGGGTTCCTCACCCTTGATTTCAACAAACAAGCCATGCATGCATGCATGGAAGCTTCTTCAATTCATACGAAGTTAACACAACTTAATTGGTAATATTAATGCAAAAGCTTCTAATTAGGTTCTTTAATGGAGGTTTAACTCTTATTCTTTCTACTTTTTGTCTATAATTAATTATCCTGCGTTTAATTGGTTTTGATGTGTTCTGTAGGCAATGTTACGTTGGATCCATGCATATGTCTCAAACTGGGGGGGGGGGGGGGGTTCAACTGATGGTCTTCCAATTTGATTTTGACTGATATATTTCGTAATTTAATGCTCCCTCCATTTCAAATATATTGTCCAAGTTTGACTAGTTAGGTTAAAAATTTTAAATTTTGGCTGTTAATTTATTAAATTATACATTGAGTTATTGTATAAGATTATCATTATTAAATTTGTGATAAAAATTATTTTTACCTTAATGTATTATTAGTTTTGTTAAGATAAAACGTAAAAAATTAACTATCAAGATATTGTATCAAAGACCGTGAAAAAGTAATTTGAAAAAATTAATTGGGACGGAGGGAATATGCAGGGGATAATTGTGGATATCGACTTTCAGAGTACGAGTTAAAGAAATATTTTTATTTAATATTAATAATATAAGCATTTTATTGATATACTGGCCATTGAAATTCTACGAAGTAAACTATGAATGCATGGTTTTCTGAATGTCAGACATTTATGTAGTACTGGATCGGATTACCTGTATATTTTACCCAGTGTGATACTATTTTAAAGTGTTCTTTTTGGTATGATGTAATAATACTTTGATATGATGGAGTCAAAACTTAACATTATAAAGGGATGGAAAAGGTACGATGGGAGTTAATTCCTCCAAAATTTTGGTTCACAACGCTGGCCTATATAATTGACCTAAATCACCTAATCTAGTCTTTACATGTACAGGCCGAATAGTAGTGAGTTTTGAGTTTTTATATATATCTAATGACCCAAAGTTGGGACAATGGTAATCCAATGAATGCAAAGTACGATTTACTATGATACATTTATAGTTTAGGGACTATTACCACCATTCAATTGTCTAAAGGAACTATTAGTCTTGCTAGTATTATAATCCAATTTTCCTTTTGAATATCAAATAATATATAAATGTTATGAAAATAAGAAAATTGGTTAAATTTTTCTCAAAAAAAACAGAAAAGAAAAATGGTTAAATGATAATTACCTGAATCAGAGGGGGTAGTAGTTACTGAATCAAAGACTACATCAATGATATAAAATCAAGTAGAATATAGAACCCTTCGTCCGATCATTCTATTTATGTCTCATAAAAATGTGAATCTTATTTTCACCAACTATAATTTCGGGTTAAAGTAAATAGTATTGTATAAAATTTATAGGCAGATTTTACCATAGTTGAAAATTTTTTCAACTATGATAGTTGAAATGTATAATTAACTTTAATTTTATCATTAAGAATTAAAATTAATATATATATATATATATATATATATATATATATATATATATATATATATATATATATATATATATATACTCACCATATGACTTGTTACAATAAGTAAATCTATATGTTAAAGTTATAATTTTTTACAAAATTGAATATTTTTAAGGAAATTCTACCATAATTAACTTTTTTTCAACTATCGTAGTTGAAAAGTAAAAATACCATTAATTTACCATAAGAATTAAAAATCAATGTAGGTTGATCAAAGTAACTTGTTACAATAATTAATCATGTTTAGGAGGATAAATCTTTTTAACAAATATGATTTATTTTCGATAAATGATTTATTTTCAACTATGGTAGAATTTTCAAAATTTATAATTATGACCTTATTAACATTTGAACTCAAGTTCCTACCGTTGGAACTTGGATTGTGTTATACTATATGACTTTAGAGCTATACTATATCGTTTAAAATTTGTAGAGCTTTTTGCCCAAAATCAAATGGTTCAAAGCTTCAAATAGATCAAGGCAAACTACAAGCATCGTCTCATTTTCAGGTACACCAAAAACCAGCCGAAAACTATGCAAATCTTGATACACTTCCTATTGTACATCAAGTTTCATCTCTAGTGATCCAATCCTATTGACTAAACCAAACTGCGCGTCTAGAAAACAGTAGTATAGGATTAATTACTCATACAGAACTGCTCACTCAAGAGTCGAGCCCTATTAAGTTTACAACCATTGTGCAACAAAGGCTGCTTGACAACAATCTAATTCCAGCATATGCAATAATGAGTGCTGTCTTGTCCCTTATTTCTTAGCATAAGTGATTACCATGGCATTTTGTCCAACAATCTTGAAGTTCTGGAGAGCATGCATTGCAACTGTCGATTGCATTTCATTTTCATATTCCACAAATGCAATCCCGGGCTTTGCATCCACCATACGGACCTCCTTGAAGCCCGGGTATTGCCTGAAAAGCACTTGCAGCATCAACGGGGTAGTCTCATGTGGTAGATTCTGGATGAAGAGAATGTTATTGGGAGCAGCAGGTGCCTCGGGCACCACAGGTGGAGCACCACCCATGTATGGTATTTGTGAAAGCTGAAAATTTAGAACGTCCGGGTCAGATATGGAGGAGAACTCCTATAATAATCCTAGTAGTTCTTCAAAATGACAGTAGAGAGGAGGGGTACGGAATTTTCCTTTTTTTTTTGGGGGGGGGGGGGGGGAGGTGAATTACGAAGTGTAGATTTCATCCTCATTCGGCTACCAAGATTAGCTGGCAATTCCCCCAATCACACGAGGGAATTGGCCCATGGTCTTTTAATGCTCGAATTCAGCTTCTAGTTTAACTGGCACCAGCGGAACTCTGTTCCGTTTTATATTCTTTCGACAAGAAAAACAAAGGCAGATTAAAGGGTTTTGACATTTGATCGATTAAAGTAAGGTTTTACATTCTAGTTTTGTGAATTAAAGAATATGCGATGAGATAGCAGCACCCATTAAGGACCAACTGTTGCTTAATTCCACATACACGGAGGGTCAAAGATCAAGAGGTATAGACAAGGGTTGTCGGAGCACAAGCCCCGAGACTTGAAGAGGGCTGGGATTACCAAACACAGACCGCGTGTGTGTGAGTGCTTGAGCTAAGACAGAAAGTAACAAACATAGTTACTGAACTTTGAACCACTAACTTCCCTTTCATAACCAAATTGTTCTGTATAGGGAAAGTTCTTTTCGCTTACCAATGACAAAATAGTATTGCAGTTCTTAGAAAGTATCAACAAATGAACACTAAAAAAACACATGTATGAATATGAAGGGGGCAGGTGAAAGCACAATAACATACCGGAGGAGCAACTCCATATGGCGCATAATTCAACCCTGCTGCTGCTTGATTGGGGTCTTGTTGCTCTTTCCGCTTCTTACCTGCTCAAATAAGAAGTTATCGGTGAAACAAAAACCATACTTCTGTACCAGACTTGCCTCCATCACAAGAAGAGTTCCACTTGATAATTACTCCCTCCATCTCAAAATAATTGTCACCTTGGAAATTCCGTGCGGTCAAACTTTAAATAGCTTCTCAACATACTCAAGGATTTACCGTGAAAGGTCAACTAAGGAGTGAGTAACTAAAAGCCCACTTTTTACTCATAGAAAGTAGATTCAAATATTCATTATGGTTAAGCCTCTCGATGATAAACCAGGAAATCCAGTCGGCATCATTAGCACTATAACCAAGGCAGAGAAAAGTGCATATCAAATTCCTAATTTCCCTTCCATTTTTTACCCTTATTTCAGTCCTTCAACTTGTGATTTCATTAAGTTGTCCATCCTACAATACCTAGTAGCACTAGTCTCAGCTACAGATTGTCTTCAAGATGCTAGTGAGGAGAAATTTCTTGACATCATGTTTTTTGCTTCTTTAACGCTTGACCATATCGAATATCGACGGCCAAGCACCAAAACATTGCATTTAGGGACAAGTAACAAGAATTTCAAATGGTTCAGTGATAAAGAAATTCACTCATATCCAAGCCCATCAATTCTGTCAGTTGATCAATTTGAAAGAACTGGGTGCTAGAACTTATATATCACGTAACAGGAAGTTATATGCTAAAAACTAAAAAGGTAGTTCAGAGTCCAGGACGCTGGCATGTTGATATACAAATTAATCATGCATGGATGAAGAGGATCACATTAGTCGAACCTAATAGACTGTAGAAGCATCTCCACTGCAGATATGCATGCAAGCGTTTCATTAAAAAAACAAAAGAAAAAAGGAAATTAAGATGCAAATGTCCAGCCTAAATTGAAGGATTCAGGATTTTTCAAGAAAGTTTGCAACAGAAAAGGGACAAATCCCAAATTTGAGTCCAATTTACCATAGAATTGGTGAATGCAAAAATTAAAGGTCAATGTTCTAGCCAGAGTGAGGAAGACAAAAGTAGGGACTAGGGACTATTGAAAATGCCTTGTTATGCTTTCCTAAATGTTCCCTTTTCATTATCAAACAAATATTTTGCTGCAGACCATAGCAACAAACAAAAATGAATGACAGATGACATGATAACCAAACTTCAACGACAGCTATTAAAGACTTGGTTTACTATAACTATAAGCATAAGGATTGGTAGGGGAGTGGAAACCCATACAAGAGAACCACTTTCAAAGTATCCCAGTACAAGTAGCAGTCAACTCTGCAAGTTCATCAGCTAAAAAATTCAAATCAAGGAGGCGTAACTTCTCTGCCTCTTTCAACAGGGAGATTTTTTTAGCAGATGAAAGATGTCGTTTCGTTTGCAATGCCATGTTTCAAGGGTATAACCTCGGTAGCGACCAAAGTCACATGCAACAATGAAATTACTGGAGTAGCTGTGGAAAGAGTAGAGCAGTTTACTTGAAAGTAACCCCAATACATTAGGAAACTAAATGTTACAGATATGCCAGATTACTTTAGGAATTAGAAAGTTTTTTTTAAAAAAAAAATCATACCTGTCTTGAGCTACCAGCCAAAATTCATACTACAAACAAGTCTCTAAGTATTATCATATACTTTTATTTTCTATATCTTCTCATCCATCCTATATTTTTATCATGTGCCGAAAAGACCTTAAACAGCTTTCCAATAAGATTAAGGGGGAAAAAAAGAAAGAAAGCCAAGTTCAATTTCAGAAAGCACAAGAGAACAGGATGATTCTAGAAACTAAGGAGATTCTCGCAATCAAAGCAGACATTCCAAAAAGTTCTTGCAAAATTTTAGAAAGAGAGATCTAGACTAACACAGGCTCGGCTCCAACCCCAAGTATTGGCCAATTTGCCTAGTCCAGTTGTCCTTAAGATGCTAAAGAACTATGTCATCATTGATATAGTAATAACTCTGAATTGTTTGATGACTAAAATCAAATTGCTACTCTTTCCTATGAAAACAAAGGTATTTATATTCCGAATGCCTTTGTTGAATTGTCAAAGAAGCTTCGTGGTTACATAGGTGAAGAAAATGGTATATTGTTCTGTTATCATATGAGACCCAAAATTTACCACTAACAAGTTGATGTGAAGAGATTCGGGAGAGTTGTAATGCCAAAAGATACCGTGTCGAGGTTTGATCTGCATCTCAATATCATGAGCTAACTTACACCATTCAAAACAGTGAGGAGCCCATTTTGTCACCAAAAAATAAACCCTTGTTAATGGTGGTCCATAGCTGAGGTCACTATCATCATGCTTATTACCACTATACTATTTTTACTGTCTCCCCATTCTACCATCCCTCACCTGTATTGCTTCTTAACTTAGTGTAAGTTTTGTCATTGCCAAGTTCAGATAACATTTTTGTTATCCCACGGTTTGAACTCAGTTAATCTTTCCCAATCTCAATATCTCAAGCCAATTGACTCGATCCAAATTGTTCTATATTGATACTAGAAACTAGTAGGAAAATAGAAAGAATTGAATCATCCATGCTTGCGAGCACAAGTGGCCAAAGCCTTCAGCTCAATTGTTCACGCTTGCAAGCTGAGCCTTTAGTTTACCAACCATTGTCACCCATAGGAGCAGGTCCTAACTGTGCCACTCCATCTATGAGGCTATGAGGCACTTTGCAATATGGATTTTGAATTTGAATTTGATTTTGGAAGCACAGAAGCATTTTAGATAATGTTCCTGGGGCACTATATCAGTGAGGAAGAAAAAGATAAGCACCAGATTACAAAATTTAGTCAAGTGGTTTTGAGGCCATTTATGTTTTTACTGTCTTGCCTTTTGTGACCTGCTTGGGGAAGACCGGAAGGGGGGCTGCAATACGGCTATGTGTTTCCTGTGGTACATGGTACCCATATTACTCAAGCAACCACCATAACTGAACATTCCAGCTATTATTTGTAATGATTCTTTTCAACTAGAAACAGGCAGTAGAATTTATTGAACACGGTGACTGCACCAAAAGACTCGATTACTACACAACTTCGGCCAAGTGCCACAACTTGCATGGAAATAATAGATAAACACCAATGCATCACGAAAGGTTGGATGATCTTACCTCTGTCATCTTGTCTCTTTCTTTTTTCTCTTGGAACAAAAGTGCCATCAGCCTTTGCTATTATATCTGACTTGGTCTTTGCATATTGTATTCTCTGCAGTGACCAAGTAATTAATACCTATGAATTCTACTGCTCAACAGAATAGTCAAATAAATAAGTAATCATCTATATCTCACTAACAAGTTTAACATTATATTGTATATAAACCTTCTCAGGTAAACTAGGCAAGAAAGTGAACAGTCATTGCAACCAGCAAATATGTTCATTGTTTGGAGTTTGAGAGAAAGAAAAAGAGGGGACAGGGGAGGGGCTTCACTAATCAAGTGGCTGTAGTTTAGTGGTTAGAATTCCACATTGTGGCCGTGGGAACCTGGGCTCGAATACCAGAAGCCACAGATTATCCGACCTTAGCGCTCAGTTGGTAGAGCGGAGGACTGTAGTGGGAATTTCACTGCCAATTCTTGGGTCACTGGTTCGAATCTGGCAGGTTGGATTTTCTCATTTCTTTTTGTCTTTACAGTAAATTAATCATCCACAAAACAGCTTGAATTTGTGCACCACTGATGTGGATTTTTTTGGGTGGGGTTGTATCTGTGGTGGTGTTTTATTTTGTGTGTGTTTTTTTTTGGGGGGGGGGGGTGTAGAGACAGAGACTACTGTTTCCATTGCAGAATTTTCCCTTTTTATATCATTCAGCCCTAAAGTTAGAAATGCTTCCCCCATTTGCTTGCTTTTCTTTGCACAAACAAAAATTTACAAATGTACCAAACTCACCGCTCTTGGCGTGTTCTCACACCAACAATGAACGATCTCTCACCCGTCTTCTAATACTACATCTTTTATAACTTATCAAATCTACAACAATGAAAACTTTCTGAAGGATGCAAAACTGTACACAGAATACAAGCCTGACTCCTATATCCTATTCGCAAAAGGGCAGAATGTTAAGAAATTCACTCATTCCCAAATGAAAATAGTTGCTGCTTCTAGCAATAAACAAGCTACTAAACTTATCATAATCAACCACATATTCTAACAGTACACAGGCCATAATGACAAAAGTATAATCCAGCTATACTATGCCTTCAGCTGACTTCAATTCACCACCTGCGGTGAATGAGTATTCAACATCATATGACCACATGACCCTTAACAATAAAAGAACCCTAATAAAAATAGCACCCCTTTGAAAATTGAAACCCTAATCACAACTCCAAACACCAGATAAATTCCAACAGAACTAAACCCAGCAAAGCTGAATCATGATTAACGAATGTGTACACTACTAGCCTGCGAAGTGCGAACTAAAACCTGAACAATTGAGGATAGAAATCATAGAACACAGACATTAACATACCATAGGCTTGTCATAGAAAGGGAAGCCTTGCATTTGACGAAGCGCATTGGTAGCAGAAGAAACATCCTCAAAAACAACCCAAGCTTGTCCTTTGTGTTTCAATGTCTTAAATGCTAACACCTCCAATATCTTCCCGAACTGAGAGAACACCGCCATGAGAGACTTCTTCAGCTCTGCAGACAGAGAAAGCTCGCTAATTAGGGCAAATTGAGAAGAACACAAACTAAGGAGGACAGAGAAAAGAGAGAATACCGTCGAGCTTAATCTTCTCGTTGAGATTGTTGATGTAGATGGTCTGATTCGCCGGAACATCGCCGCCTGGATTGGCTGCCTCCGCCATGGCTGCTCTTCTTTCTCGAGTAGAAATCACGCCGGAGAAACGCCGGAAAAACACGGACGACTTGAAGAAAAGGGATAGTAGGCGGATCGGTCTGGGATATTGGGCTTCATATTTAATAATATTGGTCTGGCTTTCGGTTGGGCTTTGGGTTTGGGCCATATTGTATATATAAGCGAGTTTCCTGGCCCAAACGTCTATGCAGATAGTTTTCCTTTTCTTTTTTGGGCCTTGTTGAATTTGTCTTTTGTTTTTAGGGTTAATGACCATGAAGGATGACCCATAAGCAAATTTGACCATTAAGTGCAAGAGAGACCCCCATTTATGATAAAATGTGGGGCCCACAGTATTGAGTTGTCAATTTTTTATTTTTTTTATTTTTTCCAGTGTTTGCCGGGCCGTCAAGATCTCTTTCTCTCTCCAAAATGTCCGCTATTAGAGCTCCCATCTACTTCCCCTTCTTCTTCCTCCTCCTGCTATTGACCCCACTTCTCTCTCTTTCTTCCTCCGACGAGCAACCGCCGTCCGATTCCGAATCCGATGAACTTGAAGAGTTGCTCGCCATTGACGAACTCGAAGAACTAAATATTTGATTGTATTCACAGACCCAAACAAAAATCACCAAGGAAATGAAAAATCGCCATTGACGAGCATCGAGTTGAGTTGTCAATTTATTTTATTTTTTTTTTTTTTTTTGCAGTGTTGTATGAAAGAGAGGGGACCAAGGGATTTTTGTTGCAACTCAAATCCCATAAATTGCTTCACAACAAACACAATTTACCCACAATTTATACAAAAAACTCAACAAGATTCAACTCATAAAGATGGCACCGCCCTCTTATTTCACGCAGAAACAGGGTAAGAGAGAGAAGATGAGTGAGTTGTGAGTTTTGGGACAAGGTGTTCGACGAGGTTGGGAGGTTGTCGACGGGCGATGGCTGGGCAAATCGGCGATAGACGGTGCTCGTGCCGGTGGTGGGAGGAGGTCACGCCTGAAGAGAGAAACCATCAAGGACCAAGGCGGTGATTGCGGTGGTCGAAATAGGGGAGGTAGAAAGGAGGTTCGGGACGGTTTTGGGCGGCGATAATTGTGTTTTCCAATGAGTTTTCAACTGAAATCGGTAATTGTAAACTCAGATTGATGAATTTGGCTTATGAGTTGAGTGCTTAATTTGATTTTGGGATGGGTTTGATATGGATGAGAAAGATAGATATAGATGAATTTGAGTTTTCTTGGTGTCGATTGGTGGCGGGAATTGTGGCTGTGTGGTGGTTCTGACTGGCAGTGGTGGTTCGGGTGTTGGTGGGAGATGATGGCGGTGATGACGGTGACGGTGATGGGCTAGTGTTGGTGGCGACCGAGGGTCTATTTCTATTCCCAGCTTCAATTCGAAAATTACAACCCCAAGGTGAGTTTGAAGATGATGATGGCGATGATGATGATGATGGTGGTGATAGAGGAGATCAGAGGATGGTGAGGAGGAGGTGGAATTAAAATGGCGAGGATGATTGGGTGTGGGCTGAGCACGACGAATTTTTTTTAAAAAAAATTAAAAAATTGACAACTCAATACTGTGGGCCCCACATTTTATCATAAATGGGACTCCATTGTCCATCTTGGACTTAATGGTCAAATTTGCTTATGGGTTATCCTTCATGGTCATTTACCCTTGTTTTTATTTTGGATTTTATTTTGGCCCAAACTAAGATTGTTGATGTATGGAGTTTGTTTTGTTAAATGTTTTCGGGTGAAGCATGAGGTCACACTAGTTATTAAATTGAGTTATTGTTTAGAATTACGTATATCAAATTTATTAAAAATATTTTATTTGTTTTCATATATGTGTGCGTGTACACATGTGAGGGAGTTCACGTGCTCGTACACATGCGCTATATATATGTGTGTGTGTGTGTGTTTAACAAGTCAAAGAGTAACTTTATTCAAAGGACAAAGAATTACACATGATGGTCTAGGCGCAGAGCCAATCTATACAAAATCTATATTTGTGCGAAACGTGAGCTATAAAATGAATTCTATCACAAATTTTGCTCTTGATAATACTATAGGTACTAAATTGGGGGGGGGGGGGTTTGCTGTGATTTGAACACCTTAAGATTGCGAGCAACCCAGATATTGTAGATGTAGATTGAAAGAAGCCACTGCAAAATCCTTTTGCCATTGGGGAGCTTTCCACCTCTTGATTGTGTTGCTCCAATGCTCGAAATTACTCCCTTGGGGGATTTTCAGCCATGTAGTTAGCATGAGGCGTATTTGCAAACCGTAGATAGAATGTCTTGGATTTCCGGGGCTTGATCACATAGCAGGTAATTAGTGTCTTGATTACCCAGTAACCTCTGCATTCTGACTTTGGTTTGTAGTTTTCCATAAAGAGCAATCTAGGTAATGATAGAATATCTTGGGTTGCTCTGTCTATTCCATGTCAATCTCGCCCAATTCCAAGGGTGTTGTAATTTTGATGCAACTGTGTAATGTAGATGTAGTTTTCCATAAAGAGCAATCTAGGTAATGACTGTGTAATTTTGATGCAACTGAGTAGCTAGTTAAGAGACATCTAGTACAATTAAGAGCTCATGGGTTATTCCATGTGGAGTAACGTTACTCTACATGGAATAACCCATGAGCTCTTAATTGGCATAATTAATATCAATTGTATTTGCGGTATCCTACAGGTCTTGAGACCGATTTTTTAGGAGCAACAATATGCCTACAAGTCCGGTTCTCGTCTTCCTAATGAATTGGTTGGCCTAGTTAACTCTCCCTGAGATAGAGCACTCAAAGGATAGTTAAAATTCTTTCATTTTTCATTTTTTACCTTTAAAGGGTTAAGGCCCTGTTCGGCAAAATTAGTGTTTTAGATAGCTAATAGCGGTTTATGTAGCGTGTAGCGGTTTAAGCAGTGAATAGCGTTTTAAGTAGCGGATAGCGAATGACTGTTCAAATAAGAATTGTGTTCGGTAAATTTAGCAGTTCAATTAACAGATTAATGTGAATTGACATAAAAGGGTATCAATAATTCCCAAAGATAAAATTTACAAAGGGTATTTTTTTACCGAGAAATATCAAACGTTACTCCAAACGCTAAACGTTAACTTTATTAACGTTTCACAAAACACTCCTTAAGACGCTAAACGCTCCTCAAAATGCTAGCTTACCGAACGTTAATATTTATGCAATTAGATTTTTGACTTGGTCAAGACGCTAAACGCTACCCCAAACGCTATTGCCGAACACAACCTAAGTAAAATGGAAGATTATGTGACATAGATGGATTCGAGTGAATAGAGATAAAGTATTCGACTTTCCCTTTCTCCTTTCCTCATCATTTATTTCTTTAGACGAGGGTAAAAGAAATTAATAACCCATCAACCCCTCCACTCATTTTTTTTCCCTTCAATGCAAACAAGCTCTTTGGAAGAAAGTATGACCCTGTTCTTTAGATTGATAATTCTTTCCAATCTAATCCAAACTTTATACAATTCCCAAAAAAATTCTCTCTAAAAACATAATTTCCCAAAAAAGTATCATAACTTATCCAGTCAAATCCATCCAAACCTCATTTTATCCGATTCAAATAATAGAGCCTAAGAAAATAATATTGGAAACGATATCAATTATCACCCACGTTGGAAGGAGAAATAATACAGAAGTATTATTTACTTTTGTGTTTTGTAGACTAATACCTAACATGTGCTGTGATATGGAGAAATTGTTTGAACGATTGTTGATAGAGGTAAAAAGATTCCATTCCAAACTATAGTACACTTGGCCAAATGCAAGTAGTAACAGTTCTTAAAAAAAATGTAGTGCAAGTGTTTAAATTTTATTGGTACACGCAAGTAGTTACATTTGATGCCTTGATGGTCATCAACTTTGACACAATCTCAATGGCACATCAGTAAATAATAATGCACTAGTTTAAAGATATCTAAAGCCTAACCATAACCCAAATTTAATCAACAACGTTATAAGTAGTTAAGTACAACTCCTTCCGTTCTATTATTAATTGTCGTATTTGAAAATTGTGCAGTTAAATTTTAAAAATTTTGACCATAAATTTATCAATATATACAATGAGTTGTTATATAAAACTATCATCATTAAATTCGATCGCAACGAAAAATATTATCATAAAAGCATAATATTACAATTGTTAATAATATATTATGTAAGAAATTTTCAGTCAAAAAATGATACTAAATACCGTGAAAGTCAAAATTATAACAATTAATATGGAATGGAGGAAGTAATAATAAACAATTGTTTTCTTTCAGCAGTTATGACTTATGATTACCATTTATTAAGTGACACCATTTGGAGTTTGGGACCCATATATATCAAAGTTGAGTGATTATTGACTAATAAAATACTAATAATTATTTACTGTAATAGATATTTTCAATTAAAGAACTAAAAATCAAGACCTTTAATAAGTACATTTAGTTCCCATATTTTTCTACTACATGTCTACCTCCGTTCCTTATTGATTGTCAAGATAACTAACTTTATAAGTCCAATGTCTTTAGAAAATTGAGTAAAAAAATTTGCACTTGGACAAGTATACCCCTTTCACTTAACAATGACTTTTCACATCTTAAGTAATATTTAGATTTCCAAAGCATCATTAATATGGGTAGCATAGGTATTTTAATTATTGAAATGGTAAAATTGACAAATAAAAAAGGACAGGGTAGTTAGAAAATTTGACACTGTTAGGAAAGTGTCTTAAAATCATCAAATCTCTTGATCTCACAATTATTTGTTTCCTAATTGTATTAAGATATTATTTAGGTTTCCTTATTATATTGGGTTTCCTAATTGTATTAGATTCTAAATCTAATTGGAGTGAGAGTCAAGTTAGGTTATAGGGAGTTTTCCCTATAAATAGGGTGCATGTTTCTCCATAAAAAATACATCGGTAAACACAGAGAGCTAGAGAGAGAGAAAATATTGAGAGAGAAAGGGGTCTCACCAATATTTTCCCCAGTGTATCCTGAGAGATTGTGAGTTGAGTGTTGAGAGATTGTTATTGTAATCTCCTTTGTGGATCGCATCACACCCTGTGATAGTGATCAGGTTGTACTCCTCCTTTCTCATAGTGGATTATTTTACATTGTCGTCGCGTTTTTTCTCCGAGTTATTCGGTTTCCCACGTAATTCGTGTTTGATTTTATCGCTTATTTTTCGTTCCTAAATTTTGTTGTAATATCCGTCATCTCGCTTTTCGATTCTATTATTCGCTCATTACCTTGCTACTCACTTTTCTCTAACAAGTGGTATCGAGCAAGGTGGAGATGGCTTCAATCATGAAGTGCGATATTCCAAAATTTGATGGAACGAGGAGTTTTACTATGTGGAAAGCTGAGATGAAGGCGGTCTGATTCAAAGACGGGTTATGGGATGTGATTGAGTATCCCGACACGAAGACCGATGCGACAATGGCGATGATGAATTCAAAACTCGGAAGGATATCAAGGAATCGACTCGAAGTGGAAGAAGCTTGAAGATAAGACTCGCGAGGATTCACCGTGTCTTGGGGAGCACATTCAGAGAGAGGTGATGCATATCGAGAAACCTTGGGAGCTCGGACCAAATGGAAGAGTCAGACATGTCGAAGAGTCGCAACAAGTACCGAATGAAGGAGAAATTCTACAGGTTGAAGATGCCCCACGGTACTTCTATTCAGGCACATCTTAGTGAATTTGATTCTATTATTACTGAATTGGAATCAATGGATATAAAACACACTGATGAGGATAAGGCTTTTCATTTAATTCTGTCCCTACCTGCATCACATAAATAATTTAAGGAAATCATGTTGTATGGGAATCGTGGTGACCTTAACCTTAGTGAAGTAAAGGCTAGTTTACTGTCTAAGGAGAAACTTGATACCGATGGTGATGACCTGGGTGGTGATGTTATGGTTGTAAGGGGTAGAAATACTGAACGTAAGGGAAACGGGTCTAGAGGGAGGTCTAAACACCGTTCAAAGTCTAGGAATCCTCACAAGAATAAGAAGTGTAACTACTGTAGTAAGATGGGGCATATAGAGAGAGACTGTTGGGCAAAACAGAGAGACTAGAAGCAGGAGAGTAAGGATAATCACACCAAACCTGGTACCTCAAACTGCGTAGAGTCTGAGTCAGATGGTGATGGGTTTGTAGTTACGGATGATGCTTTGGCTACCACATCGAGTAGGATAGCTAGAGATGTGTGGGTTCTTGACACAGGGTGCACCTATCATATGTGTCCTCATAAGGACTGGTTCGAATCTTATGAGAGTGTTGACACCAGGGTCGTAGTCATGGGTAACGACACAGCCTGCAAGGTTGCAGGAATCGGTAGCATCAAAATCAAGACTCATGATGGCAGTTAGAACTCTCAAGGAGGTTCGTCATATCCCTAACATGACTCGAAATTTTATTTCTTTGGGTACTCTTGAAACTAACGGTTGCAGGTACAAAGGAGAAGATGGTGTTTTGAAAGTGTGCAGGGGTTCCATGGTTCTTATGAAGGGAATCAGGAAGGGTAGTCTATATATCCTGCGAGGTCTACGATGTGAGATCTGCGTGGCGATCCTAAATCTTGATGAGTCAAAAGACACAAAGCGTGGCACATGAGACTAGGCCACATGGGCGAGAAGAGAATGTCAATGTTGAGCAAGAAGGGATATCTTGAAGACGCAAAGATCGACAAGTTGGAGTTTTGCGATCACTGTGTCTTCGGGAAACAGAAGAGGGTTAGCTTTTCAAGGGCTAAACATACAACAGCGGGGATCCTAGATTATATTCATTCAGATTTGTGGGGTCCTGCTAGAGTGCCATCACTGGGTGGCAAGTGCTACATGTTGACATTCATGGATGTCTTCTCGAGGAAGACTTGGGTTTATTTCCTGCGGCACAAGAATGAGACATTCTCATATTTCAAGAAGTTCAAAGCTTTGGTGGAGAACCAAACAGGCAGGAAAATCAAGAAACTCAGGACTGACAATGGGTTGGAGTTTATTGATTCTGAATTTACTGAATTCTGCGAGGAGCATGGGATTGCGAGGCATCGAACCTTGGTGGGTAAGCCTCAGCAAAACGGGGTAGCCAAGAGAATCAACAGGACACTCTTGGAGAAAGCCCGTTGCATGCTCTCGAATGCAAGGCTTTGGAAGAACAAATCGTTCTAGGCAGAGGTGATATCTACTGCATGCTACCTGCTGAATAGATCACGTCATGCCTCTATCGAATACCAGATTCCAGAGGAAGTATGGACAGGTAATCTAGTTAATTATTCTAATTTGAGAATTTTTGGATGTCATGTATATGTCCATGTGAATGATGGGAAGCTGTCTCCCAGGGCTGTTAAATGCATGTTTCTAGGTTACGGGTCTGAGTCTAAGGGATATAGAATGTAGTGTCCTGATTTGATGAAAGTTATTGATGTATATTTGATGGCCATATACATCAAGGACATCAAGAAAGACATCCAATATGCATCATAGGAGCCTAATACTCGGTTATATGGCAAAAGAGCATCATTCACTCAAGTATCCCTCTCGTTTGAATGATTTCAACAAGGGCAGTTTGGTAATTTACTCTATAACTCTAGATATATGCGTCTAATGAGGAAGTCATCCAAAGACATATTGAAGAGCATTGAAAGAGCTTTCCAATGGTTTTTGAATCTTGGAAAACGGACAAGTATTGAAGGAGTTATAGTCTTTTCTTTCTAGAGTTGTATTTTAGAGTTTTTATGATGTAATAAATGTGTAGGATGATGTAAGCCTTAAGGGGCCTAATTTCTTGAATAGTACACGTCCAAGGGGGCTTAGGATTACTATAAATACCCCCTTAGGCCTCTTGTAATCTCATTCATTCAATAAATCAAATACAAACACAAGGTGTTGTTTTCTCTCTAGCTTTTGCTAGTATTTCGTTTCTCTTGAGGGAGATTCGATTCTATCATCTTCTTCTAGCTTAGGGTGGCGTCCTAGGTGGTGATAGGAAGAGATTGAAGCATTCTTGAAGGTGGTGTGGCTGTATCCTCCAAGAATCTTCAAAGCCAATATCATTCATCATTCAAATCGTGAGTTTCTTTCTAGTTTTCATTTGATCTTGTTTTTGTTTCTACATTTTTTCAAATTCAAGATTCATTTGAATATCATTCAATCATTCAAGAAACTTACATTCTATCCATTTACACTATCATTTCATTCATCCATTTCGTCCATTCCATTCGTTTATCCATCCATTCATTCATTCATTCAATCTTAAAGAAACACTTCAAGATCCTAATCTCTTGTATAATTTGATCATCCTTGATCCTATTATACATCATTTCATTCAAATTGGTTGATCTTTAAGAACTTTGAGAAGCAAAATTCTTATCTTGGTTTTTAAAGATCCTGTTTCCAAGTATAATGAGATTCCAAGTATAATAAGGGATATAGAATGTAGTGTCCTGATTTGATGAAAGTTATTCAGTCTAGATATGTAACCTTTAATGAAATTGCTATGTTATCTGGAATGGAATCTACCGGTACTTCTGATGATGCAGGAAATCAGGAAAAGGATGCAGGAAGAATGGTGTTTGAGGTGGAGCAGGCTCAAAGCGGAGCTGCTGGAACTTGCAATTAGGAGAAAACTACTGATGCTCCTGAAGGTTGATGAGCCTGAGATTGAGACGGATGTTCCTCAGGTGGAGGAACAACCATGCATTGCTAGAGATCTTCCTAGGAGGGAGATCAGGAGACCAGCGCGATATACTGAAGAAGATGATGCTATGATTGCTTATGCGCTGAGTGTTGCAGAGGAGACTCCTGAAGGTGCTGAACCTTCTACCTATCAGGAGGCCATCTCCTGTCCGAGTGCCTCAAACTGGATAGAAGCTATGAAAGAGGAGATGGAGAGTCTGCAGAAAAATCATACATGGGAGCTATGTGAGTTGCCTAAAGGGCGACGAGCTCGTACTGCGAAGTGGGTGTACAAGAGAAAGGAAGGTATCCCTGGTGTAGAAAGTGCAAGGTGGAAGGCCAGATTAGTGGTAAGGGGTTGCAACTAGAAAGAAGGAATCGACTACAACGAAGTATTCTCGCCAGTCGTGAGGCATACGTCGATCCGCACCTTGTTTGCCTTTGTTGCTCTATTTGATCTGGAGTTGGAGCAACTTGATGTCAAGACAGCTTTCCTCCATGGCGAGTTGGAGGAGAAATATATATGAGCCAGCCAGAGGGTTTCATCGTTCCTGGTAAACAGGAACAGGTATGCAGATTGAGGAAGTCCTTATATGGACTTAAATAGGCACCCAGACAGTGGTACAAAAGGTTTGATACCTTTATGATAGGGCAAGGGTACACAAAAAGCCACTGTGACAATTGTGTGTACTACAGACAATTGGAAGAAAGGTCTTTTATTTATTTATTATTGTACGTTGATGACATGTTGATTGCCTCTAGGGACATGTCACTTATAAAGAAGCTGAAATCTCAACTCAACCAAGAGTTTGAGATGAAAGACCTCGGAGCGGCGAAGAAGATTTTGGGTATGGAGATCCAAAGAGATAGAAAGGCAGGGAAGTTGTTCTTGTCTCATAAGAAATATCTGGAGAAGGTGTTTGACAGGTTTAACATGAGGAACTGTAAAGCAGTTTCAACTCCCTTAGCTGCACACTTCAAGTTGTCTGGTGAGAATTGTCCTAAATCTGATTTGGAGGTAAGGAGGATGTCTAATATTCCCTATGCTAGTGCAGTTGGTAGTTTGATGTATGTTATGGTATGCACTAGACGTGACCTGTCCCATGCAGTTAGTGTGGTGAGTAGATATATGCAAAATCCAGGGAAGGAGCATTGGGAAGGAGTGAAGTGGATCCTTCGCTATGTGAAGGGTACTTTGGAGAAGGGCATCCTATATGATAGAGGTAGTGTTTCAACGTCTGATGTTGCAGGTTATGTTGATGCTGATTATGGTGGAGATCTGGATAGGAGACACTCAATTTCAGGGTATGTGTTCGTCATGTGTGGAGGAGCAATATCTTGAAAAGCTTCACTTCAATCTATAGCAGCCCTGTCTACTACAGAGGCTGAATATATTGCTGCAAGGGATGGAGTGAAGGAGGCCATCTGGTTGAGGGGATTGGTCATGGAGCTTGGAGTACCACAGGACAAGACTGTGGTTTATTCAGACAGTTAGAGTGTTATACATCTGACAAAGAATGACACTTATCATTCGAAGACCAAGCATATAAGCGTCAGGTATCACTTCATCAGAGATACAGTTGTTGCAGGAGAGATCGTGGTGAAGAAGGTTCATACTTCTGATAATCATGCAGACATGTTAACCAAGCCTCTATCTATAGCTAAGTTCGAACATTGTTTGGACTTGGTTGGTGTTCTAAGCATGTGAGAGCCCTGCGGGGCCACGCCCTGCGGAGGGGCGTGTTGATGGCGACAGTCAAGATGTTTATCTAGACCGATGATTCGTTGATTTTAGTCCAAGGTGGAGTTTGTTAGGAAAGTGTCCTAAAATCACCAAATCTCTTGATCTCACAATTATTTGTTTCCTAATTGTATTACGATATTATTTAGGTATCCTTATTATATTGGGTTTCCTAATTGTATTAGATTCTAAATCTAATTGGAGTGGGAGTCAAGTTAGGTGTTGTCGTACTTTTGGGAGTACGGTTGTCGATCTCAGGGAGTTGTGTTCTAAGTACTCAGAGCGAACTCAAGTGTTTCGAGCTAGGTATATTAATCAAGGATGATGGTGGTGACGATCAAAGCTACAAACTACGAAAGCAATAAAAGGATGCTTAGGCAACAAAATCGGTATTCAACAACTATTCAATTTGAACGACCTAATCTACCAATTCTATACAAGCAATTAAGAGTGATTGATTGCATCATTAAAGCTCACCAAAGCCCTCTCTCGAGGGTCAAGGGCTAGTCTAACTATTCTAACTACTTATTCTCATGGAGTTAGTCTAATTAAACTACAAGAATAGCAACCCTAGACCTAGTTAGAATTCGACTATTCTCATGTCAAAAATCCTAACTATTTTCTCTACCACACTAGCAAATTAACCTCACCTCTCGGTGTACATCAATTTCCTAAAGAAATACAAATGGAAACTCTCTCGAGCATTTCATCGAACATATGGTGGGCAAGAGAAAACCTTTATCTACAAGCATGAATTTAGATAGACTAGTCCTAAACAAGATTAATTCATTATCGAATACATCAATTACTACCCAAACAACACAAAACTAACAACAAAATAACATAATAATGCAATTAAAGAGAAGCAAAAGTAACTAACAAGCATATACACATAGAAGAAAATAGAGAGAAGGGGATAGAAAAACTTAGTCTTCAATTGAAAGCCAAATTCAATCTCCTTCTTGAATTCATAAATTCTTCAATGGAAATCTAAACCTAGAATCATAAAGGCTTAGGGAGAAACCTCCCTTCAAGCCTAGAGAGAAAACTGAGAATGAAAAACAACGTAGAATGAAAAACTACTGTCTTTTTTGGGATAATAAAACGAAAAACCGCAAGTCAGGGGTTTTGGCACGGGTGGGTGTGCCAATCGGCACGGGTGCCCGTGCCAAACCCAAAAAACTGCATTTTCGATCCTTGTAATGTGTGTTGGCTAGAAAACTTCAAAGATCTCCCCCTTAGGTTGTGCTAGCTTGCGTAGTTGCTCACGGACACTTCCTTTGGGTTCTCTCACATCCCGTCTTCATCCCGGCTTCCACACCTTGCATGCCAAAATCACGAAACTTTGCTATATCATTTCAAATTTTCCTACAATTCAACAAGATTCATTACTTTAGTTAAATGAGACAAAGTTATCTAAACCATGTCAAATATGCTGCAAAAAGGGGTAGAATAGCGCCGAAACAAACCAAGAAACCAAGGTTACAAGTGGTAAAAATGAGGTTTATCATTAGGTTATATGGAGTTTTCCCTATAAATAGGGTGCATGTTTCTCCACCAAAAATACATCGGTAAACACAGAGAGCTAGAGAGAGAGAAAATATTGAGAGAGAAAGGGGTCTCACCAATATTTTCCCTAGTGTATCCTGAGAGATTGTGAGTTGAGTGTTGAGAGATTGTTATTGTAATCTCCTTTGTGGATCGCATCACACCCTGTGATAATGATTAGGTTGTACTCCTCCTTTCTCATAGTGGATTATTTTCTGGCTGTCGCCGTCCGTGGGTTTTTCTCCGAGTTCTTCGGTTTCCCACGTAATTCTGGTGTTTGATTTTATCGCTTATTTTCCGTTCCTAAATTTTGTCGTAATATCCGTCATCTCGTTTTCGATTCTATTATTCGCTTCCGCTGTTACCTTGCTACTCACTTTTCTCTAACAAACACTCATTTAGGGACGGAGGTAGTATCTTTGTACACGAAATTCATGGAACCAAAACATTAAGTGATACGAAATAAACCTAGAGCTTGCAAAATCAAAATTAAACCGATCGAAACCTATTGATCCAAACACAACAAAATCCCAGCTTAATACAACTCAATGATTGAAATGTATTCGGTTCCAAGTTCCAACCTAGGGTTGGCAAAAATCTATCCAACTCAATAATTCGGATTTGTCCGACTTGGAAAAGATCGGGTACAGTCATAGAATTTGTAACCTCCCAGCCCATCCCTGCCTACAGACATTACCGATAACTGCTTTAAGGATCGCTGACTGACCCCACAAATCAGCATGAGCCTTTTTAGTGTGCTTCGTTCTCACTCACATGTTGTCTGGAGAAACTTCACAGGAGGTCACCCATCCTGAGACTATTCCCAACCAAACACGCTTAATTGAGGAGTTCTCAATGGATGAACTATCATAAAAGAAGGTGCACTTTGATGATATAAGTAGTTATTTCAATCCCTTTAAGCCACACTTAACCATATATTTGGGGTGCTACAGATCATTTTCTTTTAAATTTTGATATTGACCGATTTGACCGAAAATTCAAATACAATGTTTTTCAAATTTCAATTGCCTAAACCCAATGTAAACCGAATGTATGCTTGTTTCATTTGTCTAACCCAAAATTTCCACTGATGTCCAATTTATCCGACCCCGAAAAAACCCAATTGGAGGAAAAAAAAAAAAAACCGATTGTACTAGAGACTGGGGGAAAGAAGAAACAATATTCTCTAACCCATTAAAAGCAGGAAATTAAAATGTGAGTTAAAGGCCTTTGATTGTGACAAAGAAAGAAGTTAGACCAGTAAAATGAGGTGACATATATACATGGACACTGATTAGGACGGTTGAATTATGCAATGAACTTCAACTAAATGCCGCAAGTGGTGAAACATTTTGAGTTTTTGACCATTCAACCCAGACATGCATGCAGTCTACTGTCGATACTCGATGCCTAAAGGAAATCCAAAGGGAGAAAGAACAAGACCCAACTTTTGTTGTCACCCACTCATCTCGTAAGTGCTAGGAAATTGCACTTCTTTATCTATTTTACTAGTTGTCATTTTTGTAAAAAGAAATAAAACTAGTAGCTTTGACATTATTAATTCTTCATACATATGTTACAGAGTTGGTAGATAAATTATAAAGAAGTATGGGTTTGTGTTGAGGAGATTTAAAATGAAAGCTCACTTTAACCAAGGTCCATGCATGGAGTTAATTAAATAAGGTTTTCTCTTAAAGAGTAACCCATTTGATTTATATCATGCCCTTTCACTTTAATTTTTGATGTGAGACTTCAAATTTATGAGTGAATCCTAACAATTTGCAAGATCTAATCGTAACTCTAAGTATGATCGAGAGCAACCTCAGACATGAATGTGAGATATCTGCATGGCCTGAAATTGATTGTTTCACGGGCCAATGTAAAAGACAAATTGTATAATTAATTTGATTGTTTGTAAAAGAAAGGTTTGAAAATAAGTTCACTTATAAAAACTAGTTCATTGTTGTCTCTCAAACGAAAAGGTTTTATATAATGCTGAAAACTAATAAGTCTGCTAAGAAACCTGACTGAATTTAAGAGTGAGAATGACAACGGTAATAATTGAAGATAACTTTGACGTAACAGTTGAGTTTTTATTGCACGACATTACACTTTTGTGAGAGAATTCTTCTTCGGTCCCTAAAACTGGGGGAGAAGTGAAGAACAAAAGAATCATATTGAGTTTAAATTTTTAAGTATCATGTACATTTAACATTATAAGCAAAGATGTTTATCACGCAATTTTTAACGCAACATCATGAAATCAAAATAAATCCAAAATATAGCTTTACCTTCAAACCAAAGGGCAAAGGGTAGCTAAGCGCATTGACTTTAATTTGTGACTCAAAAGTAAATGCACGATAACGTGCCCACTTTATTTGATTCCTTGCAATCTGTCCGTTTATTTTATTTTTCACCAATTGCGCCCTACACAAAGCCGATGAGGTTTGGTAATTTATAAAGAAGAAAAAAGGTTGAGTATAGATCAAGAAATAGGATTATTTAATTAAAATATACCCCAGCAGGCTAAGCTTATCCGTATATAAAGAATCTTACCACAATAATGGACGTTAATCGCAAGCTGTGATTATGCTTTTGGATCGCCCCTCTTATAGCTAACTACTTACATTTCGGAATCAAGAATAATAGAATATTACAAAACCCACAGATATAAGAAAGAAGAATAATATCCTAGAGTATTATTAAATCATTTCTTTTAAACAGAAGAGAATCATTAAATCATTGTGGTGTCCTATTTCATTCTTAATTGATAATTAGGGATGATAACGGATTGAGTTTAGCATAAAAAGAGTCCTATCATATCTTTTATTCATGTTTAGTGGATATTAAATATGAGTATTGTTACTCTTACCCATCATGTATTGTAAGTGCAACACGTATAATATATTGGGGTTTAATTGGAAATTATAGTACGCCAGCCATTTTATACCCATATAAGCAAATTATTTAATTATTGTTTCGGTTAGGGTTGTTTGAGTAACAACACTCTTTTGCGCTGAGATCAATGGTAGCAAACAAACTATCAAACTCAACAAATGAGTAAACTTTAAGTATTGAAGCAACCACAATTGGTACTTCATTTTAACAAATACAAACTATATACAACTGTGTCAGTGTACTTCTTTATCTTAAATATACAAAGTTTAATACACAAAACTCGACAAATTTACCATAAACGCAAATATTAATGTGTAACTAGTGTGATTTTTTATTCGGGCCGAGTCAAGTAACCATTGAATACTGGCAGGTATCATACCTAACCCTTACATTTTGATTTTACCCAACACTTACCCACTTTTTTTTTAAAAAAAAATTGCATTCACGCCTGTTTTTTTAAAGAACCGATAAAGACAAATATATGTGAATTCAGGCTAATAATAGCTTTTTGGGCCAACTCTTTATCGTTGTCTGGATACAGACCAGTGATTAATGAATACGATCAATAATCAGTTATAGGTTAAAAAAAGAATAAATATTGTAGAGTATACCCCAAACTCTGCTCTTTGGATTTGTAATTCTTTCTAATCCAATTCAATCCAAACCTTACACAATTCTAAAAAAAAAAATCCTCTCTAAAAACACAATTCCCCAAAAAAAGAATCATAACTTGTCCAATCCAATCCAATATATCCAAACCTCATTTTATCCAATTGGTATCTTCTTTTGCAAAATTGTTATTTCTCTGTTTTTTTTTTTTTTTTTGTTAGTATTGTGCTGTGGAATCAAATTAGATGTCATTGCGGGTTTAGTTTATTATCTTCAATAGTTGAATACTTGAAGTTGCTTACTCCCTTCGTCCCAAATTAATTGACATTTTGACTAAATTTTGACCGTTAATTACTAACAAATTACAATGAATTACAATATGAAATTAGCGTCATTAGAAAGATATTTTACTAAAAATTACAATGAAGATAATTTCATATTGTAACTCATTATAATTTATGAATAATTAACGGTCAAAATTTAGCCAAAATGTCAATTAATTTGGGACGGAGGGAGTATTATTTTTACGGTGCATGTATGTTATGTAATAAATATTTGAAAATTAGATTCTAATAATTCCGATTTTTAAGAATTGGACAATAATAATTCATACTATTAATTTGGATTCTGATGGTCCCAAAAAAAATGTAGTGGGACATCATCGAGAATATACCCTAAATATCATAGATTTTGTGTTGCATTTGATTCAAAACTTAGTATAACACTTTAGCATGACTTTTAATGAATTTACGGTCTTTCTCCCAATTTTCTTTCAATTTTTTAACGATTTTTTAACGATTTTTTTCACTTTTATTCCTTTTAAAAAATCATAATAATTTCTCGGAGTCTCAAAAGAATCATTTAAAAATTGTTTTAGTAACTACAATTCATTAACTTTCTGGGCGCAAAAACGAAAAAACAAAAACAATGTGGGGTAGAAATGAAAAAAAATAAAAAGAATGTGGAGGTGGAGGTGGATTTGGTACCACTACAATCCAATTTTATTTTTTATAGACCACCAGAATCCAATTTAATAATAGGATTTATTATTGTCCAATTCGTAAAAGTTGGGATTATTAAAATTCAATTTTCCTTAAATATTTGGTTTTACATGACTTAATATTGATAGAATGCTACCTCCAATTATTTTTTGAGCTTCAAAAAGATAAAGGTAACCCAATCAAGTTAACTATAAGACAAGGTCAGCGACTTGACCCCCACTAAGCTAGAGTCATAGTCAATTGCGAGTTTGATATTGGTTGTGATCAGTCAATCTCAAAGTATTGGCCACCAGACATCTAAACAGTGTCTAGACTCTAGATTGTGCTCACTGTCCTAGAATTCATGAGGGTTTCTTCACCAATAATGCCGGGTATATCCTCTGTTAGGCATTGATCTGGGTCGGTTCCTTGGGAGCTAGTATAGTGACCAATCTAAGTCCATTGGCTAGGAATCCATGAGAGCTTTCTTTGGTATTCTTAGCTAGTAAACTCAATATGTATACCACACTACTTATAGATCATTTCTTGCCTTTTGAAAACTGATTATTAATTGAAAAAGAAGAAAATTATACATGAAATGAATTAAGACAAAGCCGCGACCATTTAGTTTTTCTTTATATTAATAAAAATTAAAAGTGAGCTTTATGATCTTGAACCAAAGGTTATGCTCAGGGGAAAAGGTACAAATGTAAGAGGAATGCATTTACATTGTCTACTGAAATTGCATCTACTGAACCGGTTTTGAAAAATAGAAGAAGGTGTCACATTTTTTATTAGCAAGACAAGCAAAAAAAGAACAAAATGTACGAGTAAAAATGAAAAGCTTACATAGGGCAGGATCGACAATGAATGACAACAATAACAATGAAATCGAAAACGTAATCAAAAGGCAACAATGTGCCTTTATCGAACTCTCAAGTAAGACTCCTCACATTGACCCAGCTAATACACTTCAGTATAAAACATGAAATAGTTGTATATTTTAGCATAAATTAGCAAGAGTTTTTGGTTATGATGTGAGCAGAAGTGTCAGTATGATAGGGAGGAGTAAAAATTATTGAGTGTCAACTTCACAATAATTTTTAAGGTTTTTTTTTTGTTGGGGGGGGGGGGGGGGAAGGGAGATTGTCAAAATGAGGGGTTAACAATTCATTTTATAGAGGGATGAAGTAGGGTTGAGGAATGAAGTTTGATGATGTTATTTGAATTTGGTGGCCAAGGGAAGTGGAGGGAAATGGGGGATGAAGTGGAGTGGAATGCATGAGGAATTGGCAGGTGGTTTTTGATTGAGTTTGAGCTGAGTTTAGTTGTAGTTAGTATTAACCATGCTAAAATCCATAAGAGTTGAGCTCGATAAGAAATCTGTAAGAGCTCAGCCTGGTACAAAATCCATGAAGAGTCAAGCTCGTCCAAATTCTGCGAGGGATTTACCCTGTCCAAAATTTACAAAGACTCTCGATAGTTTAAAAATCCAAGAAGAATCTGGCAGTCCAACACGTAGAGGAATTTTCCTAGTCCAAAATCTAAGAGAAGTTACCCAGTCAAAACCGGCAAGGAGTCAGGCCCTTCAAAAATATGCAAGGGCTTTACTACGTTCAAAATTCACTAGGGGTCTGTCCAGTTCAAAATCTAAGATGAGTCTGTCCAGTCAAAATTTGTGAGGAGTTTAAGAGGGCTATTTGAGCTAAAATCAACCATACTTTATTAAAGGAGAATTGGATTTTGGTAGTCTCTACTTTTAGTTTTCGCACGCCAATAGTTTTTTTTTTTTGGTATTCTAGTGGGACGCCCCGGGGCAGGGGCAGTGACTTGGTAAAAATTTGTGTGGACTATCAAAATTTCTCTTCTTTCTTATCTCCATGTAATGAAAAGAAACTATAATATATTCCCTATCTTAATTCTTCATCTTTTTGCAAGTCGTAACCTTAATCTCAGTCTACTAGTGCCACCTCGATGCCAGAACCAATGGTGGTCTGCAAAAATGGAGGGTCGAGTTGGTCCTTCAAGCAAAGATAAACATAGGTTATGGTGGTCAAGTTGGTTGGGAAGGAGTTTATTGTTGGCCAGTTCATTAGAGCTTTAAGTTCTAATAGAGGTCAGGCAAATACCTAACCATACTTTTTCACCTATCTGCGATGGGTACTCTAGCATAATTTAAACTTATATATATATAGTTCTATTGAAGAACAAGTTGAAAACTTATTTATTTTACTAAATTAATAAATTAACATCTAATTTACTTAAATTTAGACAAAACACTGCAGAAAATTTTTAAAAATTCCAAAAAAAAATGTTACTCACATCAATATAAAGGCAACATAATTGCAATCGAAAATGATAATTAAACATCTTGACACAAGATGACTCTTAACCATCTTACATTTCTTCTAAATCACTAATAGAGTGAAATGTAAGTGTATTTAAATCATTCTAAAGCTATGTTTCATCATTTTCAAGGTTACTACAACTTATAAACAATTTAAAAATAATTATTTATTTATATTTATTTCATAAATATAAAACTATGTATAAAATACGGATTTTCTACTATAAATGATAAAATTAGGCTATTATTATATTTTTCACCTACCTAATAAGTATTATATTATTATAATTGATAAATATATATAATTATTAAAAAAATATTAATAAAAGTTACAAAAATGTGAAATATGAATAACTCAAGATGGTTATCATGGTATTAGGTGCACCTGGAACATGTGCTCCAAATACTACGCTTATTCACCTATATATATTTAGGTTGATTACTCTGTTTATCATATTTGTTCACTTGCAAATATCTGGAGCACAATATAGCAACATTATAATTTATAAACCAAGCAATTCCTGTTTTTTATGTATAAACCAAGCAATTAATATGACGGTTTGTAATGAAAAATATTTAAGTTAAATTATAAAAAAAATGATTTCAAGTTTTAAACTAAATTAGTTGGGGGACAATCAGGAGCAGATCCCATCATGATTTGGCATGGTTCTCAACTAAAAAAAAGGTTTAATTTTGGTTAAAAATTATCAAATTGTATATTTATTTAATAAGTATAATACTCCCTCCGTCCCAAATTATTTGTCCCCTATTCCCCTTTTTTGGATGTCCCGAGATTATGTCCACTTTCCTAAAATAGAAAGTTTTATTTTATTGAAATTACTAAAATACCCTTAGTTTGAATTTTAAAAGTATTTAAATAAGAGGGAAAAGCATAAATAGTAGTTTTGAATTCAAAATTAAGGGTATTATTAGTTTTTTATTGCTAATTGAGATTAATTTGTTCATTTTCCTTAAAATGCGTGCTAAATCAAAGGGGACAAATATTTTGGGACGGAGGGAGTAATATATTAGTTATCCCAACACTAAAGCTTAGATTCACTATTGAACAATATAATTCTTTTACAGGGACACAAGACACAACAGACACAAAATTAAGAAACGTTTAGAAAGCCATCACGATCATGACCCTCTTGTAGATGAGTGTAGGATATTAACATAGCATAAAGAGGCGATTCTAAAACACACAAAAAAAGAAATGGAGGGTGGCGGAGAAAATGGTCCATTTACAACATTAAGTATACTCGTGGCAACAAGTGATGATAATCGTTTTTCTTTTTCTTGATCATCGTGGTTCACTCATGGTGGCATTTATGCAAGATTTTGCCCGTTGCACTTCATCAAAAGCCAACTTCTTAGCTTCTAATTGAGAGCATCAAAATTATTCCATTCAACTAAATTAAAAGTTCATGTGGTTTCTGTTATACTACATCGGTTCCAAAATATTTGTTCATTTTATTAAACTTTACGTTGATCGATTATTCACAAACTGTGATGAGTTATAATGTGAAACTACCGCCATTTAAAAAATATCTCAGTATATTATTAAAATTACAATGATATTAATTTTATATTATAACTTATTGTAATGTGAGTAATTAACAATAAAAACTTAGTCAAACAGACAAATATTTTGGACGAAGACCGTAATTAGAAACGGTCAAAGGTTTGTGAGGCATTGCGATTTGTACGGCAAGTTCTACAATTTCGTTCAAATTTTAAATAATCAAAAAACAAATTATGAATATTATAGTTTTGTTAAGGGATTATTTAGCTCAGCGAATTCTACATTTGGTGTGGGAATATGGTCATTTTGATTTTATGAGGGATTGTTTGGCTTGATATATTTTAGACATAAACTTTAGTTTTTGATTGACTTTATATAATTAAAAAAATATGGTTATTAATTTTATCATTACGTGTAAATTAATGTATTTGTTTAAGTGAAATCTTATTGTATATTGGGGAATTACTTAAGTGGGTGGTGATACGTGTCTTGTTCTAAGACATTCTTTAAGTCTCTTACCTTCATCAAATTAATACTTTTATATATTTTTTGCATTAATTCTTTTAATAGCAAGTATAATTTTGAATTATGAGAAGGTTGAGATCCATTGACTACGCCAGTGAGCACAATTGATACCTTAATCGAATTGGCCTCATTGGTAAGCATATTTTAGACACTTTACTAAAATCTAAAATAATCAATAAAAGTATAACTTTATGCAATTTATATGTAGTAGTGTAGTTATAAAATTCAATCTTATCATTTTATTTCAATTTAATATATAATAATATGATTTTAATAATAAGGTAAGACACTTAAAAGGTGTCTTGCTCTAAGACTTCTATCATTTATATGGGTTTTACTAATCTTTTCAAGTATCTTTTCTGTAGTCCCTTGAGGTCCCGTCCTTTTGTGTGTTACCATACCATACCTAACAAAATTTACCACACTAACCAGTAATCACAAAACATCACCTATTACCATGTCATACCACACTTTATCACATAACTTATTTTTTTTAAAAGTAAGACTTTATCACGTTACTTTCTCTCTCTTCACTTTTCTCTTTTCTCACCTATCACTCCTACCATTTTTATTACAAATTTTACCACAACTTACCATACTATATCACATCATATCACATTATTTACATTTTTACCATATCATACTATTACTATTATCTACTTATTTGCAGCCTAAGTTCGACTTAAGCTCTATTCTTAGGTGGATTATTATATATCCACTTATCTAACTGAACCAAATTTGTCTATTCTTATATTTTCTAAGAGCATTTAGAATGGGGGTCTTAAGAGAAGATTTAGTGATAATAATTTTGTTAAATTATCCTAAGATATTTTCTGATTTTGATAAGATGCGTATCTTAGTTAATATCTATTCCTAAAAAACAAAACACCTCTATTCATAAATAAGGGTTTTTTGCTCCAAATAATCCATACTGAGAGCCTTGTGACTGAAAATAATCTAAAGTGACTTTTTGGCTAATGACAATCTATACTTTAATCTTATTTTCTAATAGCATAATATTAGCATCTTCCAGTAACTGAAAAATGATGTGGCTAATGGAAAAAGTGACTTTTCGACCAATGATAAACTATACTTTTCAGCCAACAGCACGTAGTCCGGTGGCCACATCATTTTTCCGTCGCTGCAAAATGCTAATATTGTATTATGAGTAAGTAAGATAAAAGTATAGACTGTCATTAGCCGAAAAGTCACTTTGAATTAGTCTCAGACACAAGACCTTCAGTACCGATTATTTGGAGCCAAAAACCCAAAATTATTAGCAAATATAGAAAAGAGATAGTATATTGGTAAAGATAAATGACAAAACAATAGTAATATGAAATATGAAACTCTTTATAGATATGATTTTGTCTGTACTTAATTTTCAACTTTTAATTACACTTATCCTTAGCGTTGTTCATCGACCTGATACTTGACCAAATTAGACCGGACTGGACTGGATCGAAGACCGAACAAGAGACTGATTTGGATAAAACTTTTTGCAGTCCGGGACTGGACCGAATTAAGGGGTTGAATTATGTTATCTTTGTGTGAACTGAACTTGTGCAAATAGAGCAATGACATACAAAGGAGTAACCTCATGAACAATTCAAGAAAACCTCATGAACAATTTCATACCCGAATTTCATATGAGGCACGAGCAATGAGATCTCAGATCTGCGAAACATCGGCGATGACAAGAGAGATTGAGATATGGAGGGTAGGGTGAGACTTCGACGACGACAGTGGAGGCAAGTGAGACTTCGACAACAACGATGGAGCAGCGACCACCGACTTCGACGCTGCAACTTCAACGTTGGGTCGTTGGCAACTTCGACGTAGAAGAGTCAAAGAAGAGGGACTTCAACGCCGACGACTTTGACGGAGGGACCAATGAAGAAGAGGGGCTTGGTCGGCGTGAGTCAGAGAAGAGGTAGGGAAGATCAGAAGAGGAGGGAGCTTTGATTTTTAAAATTTAAAGAAGCAGACTGACAAACTGAAAATAAGAAGAAAATATTAAAAAATGATACGGAAAACCCCTAACAACTATTGTAATTCAGTCCTCGGTCTAATTATTGATCTTTTTAGTTCAATTCAGGGATTGGACCGAAGACCGAAATTTGATATTTCTTGGACCGAGGACTGGACCAAATTATATTCAAATCAGTCCAGCCCTCAATCTAATCTAATCCAGTCTGAACTGAATTGTGAACAACCCTGCTTATCCCACATAATTTTACCCTGGATGGAATGCCACGTCCATGACAATGTGCAAGTTGTGTGACCCAAAGTAACGAAATAGTACTATTAATAAAATAAATCAACTGATACGAGATTTGCTTAAATTATGATTCAACATGCAAGTTTCTACATCATTCTCTGAGGTCACAGACGAACACACACACACATGGAATGTATTGGAATCTATCCGAATCATACAAGCGCAGAAATGAATCGAATATAGACTGATTCTGATTTCTGGTGGCAATCAATTATTACTTGTATTATTTTATTAATGTGACAAATGAAACGACCCTGGGGGCTGGGGCAGCACTATAAGCCGAAGTGAACCACCCACCTTCGAAGCAATCGTCCTTTCGAATGGGCCGCCCAAATTTGACCCGGCTCCCTCTATCCTAAAACCCTAGTCTCATGTGGGACCCACTTTCTGTTTCTTCCTCTATATACTCCTCCTCCCCCTCTTCCCAGAACCCATCTTCACAACCCCTGCCTTCAGGAAAACAGAGTGAGAGTGAGAGAGAAAGAGACCTTCGAGTTTTCTTTCTCTTCACCTGCCGCTGAAAGTCGAGCTTCCCTCCTCCTTCTGCGGCAGCGTCGTCGGGATCGATTCTCTCGTTGTTCTCTTTCTTCAATCGTCATCAACAACAACAAATGGCTCGCTCAATCTCTAACGCCAAGGTTTTCGTCTCCCTCGCTGCTGACAACCTCTCCATCGCTCTCAACAGGTACGTACTCTTCTGGGTTTCACCTGATTTCAAACATGACAATCGATTTTTCATTCGGGTCGTTTTCCTCTGTTTTTTTGCTTGTTTGCGTTTTGATTGATGGAGTAATCTGGGAATGGAAACAGGAGGGGATTTGCGTCGTCGTCGTCGAAGGGAGTAGCGGAAATGGCGAAGATAAGCGGTAGGATGGGGAAGACAGCCCAGGATAACTTGGGAAGTGCACCGGAGAACTCATGGATCCCAGATCCAGTGACCGGATACTACCGCCCGGCGAATCGTCCCGATGAGGTTTGTGTTGCGGAACTTCGTGCGATCTTCCTCAAGCAGAAGGACAGATCATCCCAGTAATGGGTAATCTGATCTCGTCATCATGATGAACCAAGAAAGGACGATGGATCTGAATTTCGCAGAGTGAAATCCGGCGATGGTTGATGGGAGGATGATGATGATGCCGTTGCCTGAATCCATGGAGCTGTCGGTGAGGACTAGTCTTGTATGAGAAATGAGAGGAAGAAGATGTGGTAGTAATACTGGGTAACTGTATGTTTCTGTGTTTTAGGGTTATGAATGGAGTTTGTTGTATGTTTGTTGAGTTTGTTTGTTATTAATGGAAAATTTGGTTTATGGAATTTCTGTGGGATTGTGGTTATGTTTTGTGAATTATGGTTGACTCATTTGGTTGAAGTTTGAATATTCTTCAGGCGTGAATTTGATGGAGTAACAGCTGGCTGGGGCTTTTTAGAATCACAGCTGGGGGTCAGTATGAAGAGAATAAATTGCACCGTGATAATTTTGTGAGATATATTGGCAACAAAATGAAATTTAAGGGCGATTTATGAATTTTTGATAATCAAACCCAAATATGAAAAACAGAGTTTTTTGCGTCATTACGAAGAGAATTTCTGAAATTTAAGGGCAATAAAATGGAATTTGAGTGAAGATAAATTTGAGACTATTAGGTCAATTACAAGTGAATTTAAGAAAATGGAATTTGAGTGAAAATAAACAGAATTCGTTACGATTTATTAGGTCATGCTGTTTTGTGTCTTACAAGCTTAAGCCTTTTTTTTTTTACCATTAATGTTGATCAAAATTTAGATCAAACTATAAAAGTTCATAATTAAATTACAAAGCACCATAATACAATAGCTGGATAACATAGATATATCAAAACAAAATAGTTAATCATGGTTAATCTTGCTTTTTGCCTTCCTCTTTTTATTCAGGCCCTGTACTTTTTTACGGTTAACAAACTGTGGTATTTTTTTTGCGGTTGGCAAACTGCGGTGCCACAGCTTACCGCAGTTTGTCGCAACCTACCACAAAATACCATTTTACTACAATTCAGCACAACCCACCACAAATTACTTTTTTCAATTTATTATATATACAAAAAAACTCACCACGACATACTAATAACCCGCCACAATTACACCACAACCCATCACAATTTCATCACATTATACTGCACCATATCGCATACCGCAAAATAATGCATATATTGAGAAAGTAAGGGTCACATATCTTGATGCTAATCCTTCTTTACCATTTTACCTTCCTTTTTCCATTCTGTAATGTTTTTGAGGCTAGTTTTAACTTTTTTTTGTCCCTTTTAATTTTTCATTATGTTTTATTTTTATTTTCTTACTCCTCCGTCTCTGCTTAAATTAATAGTAATTTATTGTAAAAACCTTTTCGATCAATATCAAAGAATTATAGAGATTCCACAATAAAACTGTGTTGTTTATAAGAAAGGAAAACAAAATATTTAAAAGAAAAAGGCATATATTAAATAATATAATTTTATTTCTTCTCACTATATTGTGAATATAAATAAAAAATAATGAAAAGACGAATATAAATATTTATCAAAGATAAATGAACAAAGTATTACTATATTTATCACTTAATAATAGTTGATTCTTTTCTTTATAAAAACTTATAAGAATAATTATTAACTTAACTATATTTAATATTAAAAATTCTTCTCTTGTTTCTATCTACACAAACTTGTACATATTTAATTGTATTATTGAACCAAAAAATTTAACTATTTTTGAGACCAACCAAAAAATTTAATTAAAATAAAAAAGGTTAATTTTAACTATCCATTTGTTATGTACTACAAAATCAAAACTCCTAGAACTCGTCATTATGTTCTGAAATGCATATTTTTGGGTGGCACATTTGAGAGAGAATGAGACATAAAATGGTAAAATAAGAGGCTGAAGATATTCTTTGTAAATTCATCATGTGCCTTTTTGAATAGTCATAGCCATTGGTCATAGCTCCTACGCAGCATATCATATAATGTGGTCCACACAGCTAGAAATTGACAAGCAAATGCATTACACATGTCACATTGCGTAACGCCTGCCCCGTCTATTTTTTACGCGCATGCAATACACGTAACCTATGCAATCCATTATATATTTTCCCGACTTTCCTATTATTTGTTACTCTTGTTCTTTACCCGTTATGTCGAACGTGTATTTATTTGGATAAGTGAATCGAAAAAAATATATTAAAAGATGTAATGTCTAAAAAATTAAGCAATATAAAGAAAATAGATATTAAATATGCATTCTAACATTGTAATAAATCCTATTTTTTTCCGATACGAGAATGATACAAATAAAAATATAACATTATCATAATTAATACTTCCTCCTTCTCATATTATTTGTCGTATGAGATATAATTTCAAAAACAAAAAAAAACCATCATTCTACATTAATTTAGCTCATTATAAATGTAAAAATTTTGAATAAAATGGTGAAAAAAAGAAAGAAAAAGGTGAATAAAAAGGAAAATAGAAGAAAATGATTTAATTAATTAGGTTAATTTGATAAATTTGTAATTAATATATTATTGAAATTATAAAGTGATAGATCATATTATGGGAAAGAAGAAAGTTAGTTAAAGTGACAGATAATATGGAAAGGTAGGAGTACTTGACAAAAATAAAATGTTAATAAAACAGTAATCCTATCCGATGTTTTTTATACACCTCATCTTTTAGAAATAAAATTTACCCTACATTACAAGAGATGTTTATTTTTGGGGTTTTTGCATTTTGGACCTCGAATTTTAGGGGTATTTACATTCTGAACCCTTAGTTTTTAACTTTAACATTTTGGACCCTAAAGTTTGTAGGTTGAATAAAAAAGGACCTTAAAGTTTGTGGACTGAAGAAAAAGGTCTCTGTCTCATTTTTTATTTTCCTCCCATGTTTGAATTTATCTCCCGATTGACGTCAAACTTTAGGACTATGGTTAAAACTAATATTGAAGCTATAATACATCTCTCTTATTCGTGTCGAGGCTACTTAGGCCCCTGAGTACATGGTTTTAAATAACTCCAACATGAATAAAAAGAGGTTTATTATAACTTTAATATCGGTTTTAACCTTAGTCTTGAAATTTGATGCCAATCAGGAGATAAATTCAAACATGGAAAGAAAAAGAAAAATGGGAAACGAGCTTTTTTTTCACCTCACAAACTTTAGGGTCCTTTTTTTTTCAGCCTACATACTTTAGGTCCAAAAAGTTAAAGTTGAAAACTAAGGGTTCAGAATGTAAATACCCCTAAAATTCGCGGTCCAAAATGCAAAAAAACCCGTTTATTTTTGCCTTACATTGTGTTGTAAGGGACCCAAAATAATTTTTCAAGTGTCCTATCCGATGTTAAGTGAGTTGTAAGGGGCGTCTTAGTTTTTTAGGGGTTTTAATTGAATTTAATCTTTTATTTCATTAAAATGTCCGTATGAAGAACTTGTATTTTATCTTGAAATTTGTAGAATGCACCCTGTTAGAAACAATGAAACGAGGAAAATGAAAAAGGGAAAGCGAATGGCTCAAAAGATGACCCGAGAAAGGTTATGAACCATCTGACTAGAGAGCTTTCCTAAAGGTATTTTGGCTGGTCAGAGGTTCCAGGTTCTATACTAAGAGCATATGCAATGCAAAATTTCATCCATGGAATTTTGATCCCCTTTCTCCTAGTTGGTACATCTTCTCTCATCTTTTTCTTCATTCCTTTGAGTTTTAGAACTCTACAACATTCCAGAACTTTAAGGAATGGAAGAAAAGGAGGAGAGAGAGTGTGTCAAGTAGGAGAGAGTGTGTCAGAATTCCATGGATTTCATTCCGCATTGCTAGTGCTCTAAGAGCATATACAATGCAGAATTCTTTCAATGGAACTTTCATCTTCTCTCTCGCAGTTGTCACACTCTCTCTCTTACTTTTTTCTCATTCTTTTAAGTTCTGGAACTCTGCATTGATGGAATTTTGCATTGCATATACTCTAATGTGCCTCCCAAGCTGGGCCGGGGCTGTTGGGCTAGTATTTATGCCGCCAGGTTGTTTGCAATGGAACCATAATTTTACAATAAATTATTAAAATGTATCCTATATTTTGCGGTATCTATGTTTAGGGGATCATATTATTGAAAATAATTTCTAAGTACTCTGTGTTTTTTAATCAAAAATTTGCTGGGAGGTGCCACACATTCTTAACAACTGACCACCGGGGGACCACATTTTTTTTAATGCACTCAAAGGGGACGAAGTTGTCAAACAAATGGCTAGTAGGGGACTTTCCGGCCACTTTTTACCGGAAAATGGTGACAATTGACAATAGTTAATAAAATTTTGAATTTTTTGTGTTAAATACCGAGAATACCCTTCGTTTTATTAACTAGCCCTTATGACTGCCATCTTCCTCCTTAATTATCTAAAAAACAAAGAATCAAAATTGATGAAATTCTTCTCCACCTCAACAACCCAATTACTCTTGTGTTTGAATCTGAATCATTCCCAACAACATTTGTATTCTCAATCTGCCTCTCCAATTTACCAACGAATTCTTCATTTTGGAATTTTCTTAGTAAGTTGAAGCATCCCCAAATCAAGATTGACCAATACTGTAATAACCCGCCCTAAACCATAGCTATTATAGTATCTTAAACTTGTTTAATTAGTTTTAATTGATTATTTAATTAATTTGTACCTTGCAGTTAGCTAACGGTGACAGGTTTCGGCGGAATGGCGAAGCGGTCAGTTTACCGGTCAAAATTTTTACCGAGCTCGTTATATTTTATTTCGGACCTTAAATTACAATTATTTTAGGTTCTACAATTTTATTTTAAAGTCAGTTTATTTATAGATGAATTTTCCGTATCGAAACGATTTTATTTACGGGTTACCGATTTACCGTCTTTTTAAAACCGATTAAATTTATTATAGTTCCAAAGTATATATGTAATACCCATGTTATGTTTTATTAGTAATATTAGTATTTTTATAAGAGGAGTATTAGTGTTATAATTGCAACATTTATTAATGTTTTAATTAAGCTAATTAAAGGGAGTGATATATATGCAAGTGGGGGAGCTTAGGGGTCATTTTGTATTCAAAATTAGACAACTCTCACCTCTCTCTCTCTCTCTCTCTTGCTGAGCCACGCCCAGCCCCCTCTGCCGCCATTCCCGCCGGCGCCGACCAAAATCCGGCGAGATTCCGGCCACTTTTCCGGCACCATTTTGAAGCTCTCACTCCCCTCTTGATCCTAGTCCATTTTATTCATCTTTTCAAGTGGTATTTTTCTAGTGTTCTCTTCCTCCATTGTTATGGGTTTTGAAGCTTTTGATATTATAGTTTTACCATGATGTTTTTGTGTTAATTTACTACCTTCTTTCATGAATTTAGAGTACAAATTTGTTGTAGTTGATTTTAGTGAGTAAAGCTATGTTTTTGGTTCAAGTTCATGTGAAATGTGTTGAGATTTATGTGAATTATTGAAGGGGATGATGTTCTATAGTCATGCATGTTGGATTGGAAGAGATATTTGAGTTAAACTTTCTGTTTTGTAGAGATAATAAACTATTCTTGAGTTGTTTGGATGAATTACATGAAGTTGTGAAGAAAAACCATGTTATTTGTGGTGTAGTTTAAGTACAAATGTATGTGAGTTGTTGCATGTGAATTATACAAGTATGAATGCTAATTTTAGAGGTAAAAATTCTGAAGATCTGTGAGGAAATGGGTTAATTGCAATAGGGGTATTGTTAGCGTAGAGTTGAGCTAAAGAAAACCAAACTTGAAGGCTAAATTCTGACCCGGAACCTACTGCCCATTTTGTGATTTTTATAAAGGAGGCTAAAATTAGTTTCGAGCCCAGAATTTAGTGAAAAAGGGTAGCCTAAGATGTTAGTAAACACCGGGCTTTGGATTTTCGGGTTTTCGATTTGTATAACTCAAGTTAGAGCCAAAACCGTAAAACCGCGCAATTACACACGAATTTTGGGGTCAGTGTATTGTTGTGTGTTTTTCACCAAATGGAGTTTGATTCTGGAAAAGTGTTCAACATAAGAGTTTTAGAGGACTTGACGAGCTTTCCGAAAACGTATGGTATGTCTTAAACCGATGTCGGGAGAGTAAGTTATAGGACCCGGAAACAGAGCTGAAAAACTGGAAATTCTGGGTAATTGCATAAGTACATTAAGGGGTTAAATGTGGTTATAAAGGTCTTATAAGTGGGTTTAAGAGTGGCTAATCTAAGGACTATAGTATTTGTGATATACTTGTTAAGTGGGAACCTTAGAGCTCGATGTTGAAGGACCCCGAGACCTTGAAACTATTTTACCGTTTTACCATTTTAATTTACCGAAACTTCCTAAATTTATTGGGAAGTTTTTATCGTACTTTGAAGTTTTTAAAGTCTTTTTAGTAAATTGAGAGTTTATATTGTACAAGTGTTCCTTGGTTCATAAAGTTCTTATAAGTTTAAAGCGTGTATCAAAGTCTTCTCAATTTTATTTTCAAACACTCGAAAACTTCGTATATGGCTATTTCGGTAATTCACTGCTACTGTCCGGAGCTCTTTTCGAGCCTTTCTCATTCTTTTTAGCCTCTGGCCCGGCCATCAAACTTGTAGAGCATATTTTTTCCCTTTCCGAAAAGTACTCGCATAGCGAAATCCGAGTTCTATAGCCCGAGCTACGATCAAAATATCATTGTCTTTAAAACCTGAAATTTCTATACGTTTTATTGCCGAAACTTTATTGCGAGGTTCTACGCCCTCACCTTTTCATAGCTCCTATTTTAATACCGAACTCTATTATTATAGCTCAAAGTCCTGCTTCGACCCAAGCCATTCCCCAGCCGAGATCGCGACCGGACGGCTCACTCGCTTCAGGTACGTAAATTGTCCAACTCTTATTTCTATTTAGAGTCAAGTACGGCTTTATTGCATAGTTAAATTCTAATGATTCTATTGTTTTGTAAGTAGTCACGACACCTATTCTACAGTAGCTAGAGTGAAGTCTAGCCTTTTACAGGCTCCTACCGGAGTAATCTTGACCTGGCCAGCGTCTGACTGCCTAGCAGTCACCCATCCAAACTCGAGGTCGGTTTGGGCGTACGTGCGCGAGATGCTTCGGCATCGATCTCAAAAGGGACACCATAGTTTTACTTTATGAAATCATTTTATTGTTAAACATAGCATATGCATAGAACGTTTATAGCTAAAATATTCAATGGTTTAGCATGTTTTATGTTCCCCTTCCGTTTTCAAAATGAATTTAAATGCCGGCACTAAAGACCGTTTTCGAACGGTTTGACGTGTTGGAGGTTTACGTACTGAGTGTTTCCCCACTCACTTTGCGAATGTTTTTAATGTTTTGTTTTAGGCGGTCCGAGCTCCCAGGATAAAGGCGAGGTTAAGCACGAGTAAGTCGTCTGTACAGAATAGTTCTCTAAAGGCGATCGAAGATCGGTGTTCAAGGTTGCTCAAGGGCGTTAAAGGCCACTTGGTTGGGGAAACCTATGATATGTATGATAACAGGTTGTACAATGTGTGTGTACTTTAAGTTTAGCAGTTGGATTGTATGGAGTTTAGTACAGTTTTATGGTGTATTGTTATATTGTGGTTTTGTGTTTTGCCTTGTCCCGAGTAGGGACGGCGGTAATGCCTCGACCTAAGGTGTTCCGCTGCGCTAATCATGAGTTTAGGTTCCTAAAGTATAGTCTTGATCTTGTGATTAAGGTTGGGGCGTCTGATTTGTGGTATCAGAGCGGAGTTATAAGGAGGATTTAAGGGTATAGAAATTTTCAAGCAAGTGTGATATGCATTTGTGAAGTATGGACGCTAAGTATGGTGACATATGTGTCCCTTATAGGTGTATGAGTCCTTTGTGGATTGAGTTGGAATTATGTGAAATTGTTGGGATGGATGTTGAGCTTGAAGCTCTAGATGAGTATATGAAATGTAAGAGTTTCCCTTGCAGGTTTGAAGATTATGTAGAATTTGGGATAGTCCAATTTACAGGGGGAGTGCTGCCAAAATTTCTTCGGAAATTTGGAAGTTTATTAGCAAGTTTAAGAAAGCTTATCTACGAGTTGTTTTAATTTAAAGGTTTGTTATGAGCAAAGCATGTTATGTGTATAAGTGCCATTGTGGACGAAGCATGTTAAAGTAGTCCTTAAAGGAGATTTTAGTCATCCAAATAGGAATTTATAAGTCCAATTTCAAGAGGAAATGATGTAAAGCTCAAATGAGGGGCTAAAAGCCTTGCCAAGGTGTAGAGTGAAAGGATTAAAGATGTTTATATGATACGAATGTTTGGCATGATCCAAAGATAGTATGTAAGATCACAGTAATCATGAGATGGAACAAGAGTACCTTCTGATGGTAAGTAAGGTTCAAGTTAGTTGAGTCTCGGACCTCGCCTTAATTTTCATTCGTTTAATTCTCTCAACACAGTTTTCCAATGTCAAAGTTATTAAAACTTGTTATCGATGTCACATAGAACATAGGGCATAGATGGATCACAATCGTGACCCCTTTTTCTAACCTCTTCACGATGTTACGGGAGCCCAAGACCAATGTCCAAGTCCGTCTCAAGGAGCTGCAAAACGCCTTTGATATCCTTGGCGCGGCTAATCCGCAATTTGAGCGCCGCAATGATGAGTGCCAAGTTTGGTGCTTATCGCCACCTTTCCCCACAAGAGTCTGTGGGATGCTGCAAGAAGCTACCCCGTCAGGAAGAATCGACCGATGCCCCTGGTGCTTCGACTACAGCTACATTGAGCGCAGAATCACACCGCATTGGAAGATGTTATCATTCGCCGCTTCGCTTAAGCGATCACGTGTGTGTGAGCTAGGGCTTTTCCTACACGAGACGTTATCGTTGCCCACTCCTCTAAACGCGAGTCTAACCCCTCCGTATGTTTCCCTCCCCACGACGTGGGTCATCACCGCTAGAGCACGAACCCGCGGAGGAAGAAAAATTCTGATATGGATCCCGACGAGCATAAAGTTAACCAAGAGCCTAAGAGCACTAATGATTAGAATTAAGAGGCCTCTCATCATGAGAATCTTCTTTGATTAACTCACGTACAGGGTTAACTAGAAGCTAACCGCCGCTAAGTTACATGACCGAGGTGACCTTCGTGGTTAACCGACTCTTCTGCCCCAGAGTCATCTCTCGTAACTAGTTAATCTATGCTAAGTTTGTGGGACCTCCCCATGCCTTTGAGTAAAGGGACGCATTGGAAATAGATTGGGGACTTTAGAATTTGTTTAGTGTTAAAATGTAAGCCGGATATGGTTGTAAAAGAGGTACCCTAAAGACAAATGGAAGGGACATTCTCATATTCTAGGATGTTTACATTAGTATCGTATGTCGAAGGTTTCTAACTAGCAAGTGCTTGCGATAGCCATTAAGGGCGATAAGTTTTACGTTGTTATTGGGTCGAGGGAAATTAATTGGAGTTTCCCCTGCTATACAGACATGCTTATGGATTTTATAGCTAGGAGAGGCGAGGAAGGCCTTATGAGAATGCAATTGGCTACGAACTAAGGATACGTACAGAATAAGTTATAAAGTGATGATGACAAAAAAATTACGTTGAAAAGGATATGCTCCGTAGTGGTGTTGGAATATGTTTCAAGGATCGGGAAAACCAATTTAAAATACAAGGTCCTCAGTATAACCTGGGAATAGCTACGCGCCCAGGCACGTATTCACCCCGCCACTAGGATAAGAGAAGTTGTTTTGGAGGATAGTTATTAACGAACAACCATTGCGGGGAATCAAATTTCTTCTGTATAATTTTTATACTTCCAGTTCATCGCTCAAGTTTAACTTTTATACCCTGTTTTCATTGTGCATCCTCCTAATAAAGTTTACCCCCTCATTGCAATTTTAAAATCCAAGCTTCTCGTTTCCTATCCTTGTTTATTCTCCAGAGTCTTTATCATAATCCTTGTTTATTCTCACGAATCTTTATCAGATCCTATCATTGTTACCAGTCCCGTGTGTTAAAACATTCAATGACCTACTCTTGATGGCATGTTGCCAATCCATGAACAAATTCGTCAGGACCATTACCTACTTTCGTCTATTGCTGACTCGTTATGTTTCCAAAGACAAAACTTTATTAGACTCATATGACCCTTCTTATTCGTTAAGATTCATTTGTTCCCAGGTGATGGTCACGTCTTATCATGAATTTGAACATTCTTTTCAAAGCTTAGTTGCCACAAACGTTGTACTTTGTTTAAGATCAATAGCTTATGCTCTATTATTCCAGAGAGTTATCACAAAGTATTCATATATTCCAAACTTTAATTGTTTAATTTGGTAATCAGAAGATCGATCCCGATAGCTCTCTTCTCCAATTCAAGCTCATCTCGATGTACTTATGAATTTCCTCATTCACGAAATCATTGTAATCATCATCTTTGGCAAATATGCTATTACTTGTTGATCCCAATTTTCTTAATCGATATACATGCGTCGTTGAACTAAAGAATACCTTTGTTCATCCACGTCGTTTTAAGGCTTTAAGTCTACCAATGTAAACCTTTGCCTTGTTGCTATTCATTTTCAAAATTCATGTTCTTACCTCTTAATTGATGGCACCTCCCTATTATCATGTTTCCTCCATGCTTGTTGGTGCCTTTCATAAGAAATAGATGCTTTGAAAGAAGTTAACAAAGGGAGAAAAGCAGAGTGGAGAAATGTTAGTTTGTATGGAATCGGATGATACCTGAGGTAAGATAGGAAAGGTAGAGAAATCGTCGTTTAAGAAAATATTAGGGACCTTTGGGGTCAAGGCTTCCTACGATTAGATGTTCATGAGTTCAAGAGTATAGAACGCTTGAAGAAAGTTTGGCTCTTCTTCCAAAGGACATAAAAGCCATATAGATATATTTGAGAAAGAAAAGGTTCTTGCCATATTTTATGATGGGAAGAGAGTGCTCAGCTAATTAACAGGGATAAAAACCCAGTGTTTTGGGCCTTGTCTTAGGAAGTGATACCAAGAGAAATGAGTTCAAAGTTGTATGAATAACCAGTGTAAGGTGCTTGTCATGATGATGACTGTAACCTTCGGATGAGATACGATATCATGGAAACATATGGAAAGAATGAACAGACGGCATACCTATGTCAGACGAATGTAATGACAAAGTCTTATACGAGCATGGTAAAGAAGATTATACGTTGACTACCGAAAGTTGAGAACGAACGAGGATAAGTACCCCTCCCAAGAATCAATGGACTGTGCGACTAACCCAAGGGCCAAGAGTGTCACTGAGATTGGTTAAGGATAAGATACCAGCCACTCAGAGTTAGGACTGAGAATACTCCTAAAACTACCTTTAGAACAAAATGTGGGCGCTATGAGTTACGAAAACGCCTTTTGGACTTACGAATGTCCAACAGTATTTATGGATCGGATGAACTGAATGTTCAAACCTTATGTGGTTAAGTTGTAGTGGTATTTAACGATGATGTTTTGATATACTCGAGAGGCCGATAAGAATATGTGAATCAATTGAAAGTGGCGTTTCAATCATTAAGGGAGCAAGGACTGTATGTGAAAATTTTTCAAAATGTGAACTTTGGTTCAGAAAAATAGGATTTTGGGAACATATAGTGACCCATGAAGAGATCTGATTGGACTTTGACAAAGTATGCGCCATTAAAAGTTTGGCAAAACCCACTGTGGTCACCAAGGTTCGAAGTTTCTTAGTTAAGGCCGAATACTATAGGAGATTGTTCCGAATTTTTTTCTAAAATAGCTCTTCCATAGACCAACCTCCTCAAGCGGTCAACACGGTTTAAATGGACCGGCGAATGCAAGGAAACCTTTCAAGTATTCAAGGACAAAACTAACAACCGCCCAATGTTATCCCTTCCCGAGGAAGGAAAGGAGTATGTAATATATACTAATGCGATTCGTTAAGGGAGAGAATATGTGCTAATATAGAACGATAAGGTAGCAGTCTATATGTCACCGCAATTAAGTCAGGTACAAGGCTTACCCAATGCATGACCTAAAGCTCGCAACAATGGTATTGCGCTAAAATATGACGGCCTTACCTTTATGGGGTCTCTAATGCCATCGCTATGGATCACAGGAGTCACAAATATATGAACACCCAGGGAGAGTTGAATCTAAGGCAACAAAGGTGGTTGAACGCATTTAAGGATTATGGCTTGGATCCCAACAGCACTCCAACAAGACAGTTTTGATAGCAACTGCTTCAAGCAAAAAGGCTTAGCATAGAGAACCGTTTTGTTTTGTAATTCGTCCATGAATGCGACAAGATCTGAACAGGGAAAGAACATTGTCCCTACAACCGTCCATCTTGGAGGAAACCAAGATAGAATGAACAAATGCCCCAGGACCCAAGAAGACTATGATAATCTAGCCACGAAAGGAATACTTGGATTTTAGGCCATGAAAGCAAAACCCTAAGGTTTCAAAATAGTCTATGTATACTGGTAAGGGAAGCTTAAGGTTTAAGCTTTTGAAAGGAGGCCACAATTCGTTGTACTCGGTATACCCTGGAGGTACAAAAATATAGAGAGGTCTAAAAGAGCACCTTTGGTGACCTAACGTGAAGAGACGTATAGCCGGCTATGAGAATCAATGGTTGTCATGTCAAAGAGGGTCAAAGTAGAAAGTTAAAGAGCATCGAGTAAATCTAGACCCTTAGAAAGTCCCACGTGGGAGTGAGAATCAAATTCTAAGGATGCTATCATGGGAATACCCCTCACAACTTCTAGAAGAAAGAACATTTGAGTAAATTACGGATCGCCTTACCAAGTTGGCACAGTTCACTTCTATCCAAGAAGGATGGAAAACAGATAAGATAACGGATATCCACACACACAAGATTGTTAAATTATATGGAACTCCAAAAGGCAAAGTCCCCGATGGGGATACATGTTGTCATTCGTGATTCGAAGCAACTTCATTTCTACCCAGGAAGGATGGAGCGCCCTACAAAGTTAGCAGGGTATTTATGAATCGCCTGACAAAGTTGGCGCACATTATTTCCATCTATGAAGGAGGAAAAGTAGATAAACTGGCTGATAATTGCATACAAAAGTCATAAGGTTGTATAGAATTCCAATAGGACACAGTATCCGAGTGAAATACGCGGTTTCAATCACGATTTCCATCACGATTTTAGTACTAAGACTAATGGTAATAGCCTCTACCAGCTGGAAAGCAATGGCTAGACAGAAAGAGTAAACCAAATTCTAGAAGACATGCTACGCGCCTGTGTACTAGACTTTCAAGGCAACTGGGATAAGTATCCTCCTCTCGTAGAAATCTCTTACAATACTAGTTACCAAGCCACAATTCAGATGGCGCCTTTTGAAGCTTTGTACGGCAGGAAGTGTAGAACACCCCTATGTTGGGGTGAGTTAGAAGAAGCATTAATCATAGGGCCAGACTTAATTCAAGAGACGACTGATAAGGTCAAAGTGATCCAACCGCATATTTGGACAACCCAAAGCAGACAGAAGAGCTATGCTGACAAGAGGCGGAGACCGCTTGAGTTCCAAATAGAAGAGGGGGTATTCCTCAAAGTTTCTCCTACAAAGGGAGTTAGACGATTTAATGTTAGGGGTAAGTTAAGCCCTCGGTACATCGGACCTTATCCCATTGTGGGAAAGGTTAACCCATCAGCTTATCGTCTAGAGTTACCCTCCGATTTAGGACATATCCACGATGTCTTCCATATCTCCCAACTTCGGAAGTATGTACCTGATCCAACGCACGTTTTAGAGGTAGAACCTCCTCTTCTAGCCAAGGACCTCACCTTCGAACAGCAACCGATCCAGATTTTGGACCGTAGGATCAAGCGTCTATGTACGAAAGAAGTTCCGCTAGTCAAGGTCCTATGGGCGAACCAAGAAACCTCCGAGGCCACGTGGGAGACTGAAGATGAAATGATGAAAAACTACCCCCATCTCTTTTAAGATGCTTCTCACCGCAAAGGTTTTATCGAACAGCAAGTTTCGGGGACGAAACTTCTTTTAAGGGGGGGAGGATGTAATAACCCGCCCTAAACCATAGCTATTATAGTATCTTAAACTTGTTTAATTAGTTTTAATTGATTATTTAATTAATTTGTACCTTGCAGTTAGCTAACGGTGACAGGTTTCGGCGGAATGGCGAAGCGGTCAGTTTACCGGTCAAACTTTTTACCGAGCTCGTTATATTTTATTTCGTACCTTAAATTAGAATTATTTTAGGTTCTACAATTTTATTTTAAAGTCAGTTTATTTATAGATGAATTTTCCGTATCGAAACGATTTTATTTACGGATTACCGATTTACCGTCTTTTTAAAACCGATTAAATTTATTATAGTTCCAAAGTATATATGTAATACCCATGTTATGTTTTATTAGTAATATTAGTATTTTTATAAGTGGAGTATTAGTGTTATAATTGCAACATTTATTAATGTTTTAATTAAGCTAATTAAAGGGAGTGATATATATGCAAGTGGGGGAGCTTAGGGGTCATTTTGTATTCAAAATTAGACAACTCTCTCACCTCTCTCTCTCTCTCTCTTGCTGAGCCACGCCCAGCCCCCTCTGCCGCCATTCCCGCCGGCGCCGGCCAAAATCCGGCGAGATTCCGGCCACTTTTCCGGCACCATTTTGAAGCTCTCACTCCCCTCTTCATCCTAGTCCATTTTATTCATCTTTTCAAGTGGTATTTTTCTAGTGTTCTCTTCCTCCATTGTTATGGGTTTTGAAGCTTTTGATATTATAGTTTTACCATGATGTTTTTGTGTTAATTTACTACCTTCTTTCATGAATTTAGAGTACAAATTTGTTGTAGTTGATTTTAGTGAGTAAAGCTATGTTTTTTGTTCAAGTTCATGTGAAATGTGTTGAGGTTTATGTGAATTATTGAAGGGGATGATGTTCTATAGTCATGCATGTTGGATTGGAAGAGATATTTGAGTTAAACTTTCTGTTTTGTAGAGATAATAAACTATTCTTGAGTTGTTTGGATGAATTACATGAAGTTGTGAAGAAAAACCATGTTATTTGTGGTGTAGTTTAAGTACAAATGTATGTGAGTTGTTGCATGTGAATTATACAAGTATGAATGCTAATTTTAGAGGTAAAAATTCTGAAGATCTGTGAGGAAATGGGTTAATTGCAATAGGGGTATTGTTAGCGTAGAGTTGAGCTAAAGAAAACCAAACTTGAAGGCTAAATTCTGACCCGGAACCTACTGCCCATTTTGTGATTTTTATAAAGGAGGCTAAAATTAGTTTCGAGCCCAGAATTTAGTGAAAAGGGTAGCCTAAGATGTTAGTAAACACTGGCTTTGGATTTTCGGGTTTTCGATTTGTATAACTCAAGTTAGAGCCAAAACCGTAAAACCGCGCAATTACACACGAATTTTGGGGTCAGTGTATTGTTGTGTGTTTTTCACCAAATGGAGTTTGATTCTGGAAAAGTGTTCAACATAAGAGTTTTAGAGGACTTGACGAGCTTTCCGAAAACGTATGGTATGTCTTAAACCGATGTCGGGAGAGTAAGTTATAGGACCCGGAAACAGAGCTGAAAAACTGGAAATTCTGGGTAATTGCATAAGTACATTAAGGGGTTAAATGTGGTTATAAAGGTCTTATAAGTGGGTTTAAGAGTGGCTAATCTAAGGACTATAGTATTTGTGATATACTTGTTAAGTGGGAACCTTAGAGCTCGATGTTGAAGGACCCGAGACCTTGAAACTATTTTACCGTTTTACCATTTTAATTTACCGAAACTTCCTAAATTTATTGGGAAGTTTTTATCGTACTTTGAAGTTTTTAAAGTCTTTTTAGTAAATTGAGAGTTTATATTGTACAAGTGTTCCTTGGTTCATAAAGTTCTTATAAGTTTAAAGCGTGTATCAAAGTCTTCTCAATTTTATTTTCAAACACTCGAAAACTTCGTATATGGCTATTTCGGTAATTCACTGCTACTGTCCGGAGCTCTTTTCGAGCCTTTCTCATTCTTTTTAGCCTCTGGCCCGGCCATCAAACTTGTAGAGCATATTTTTCCCTTTCCGAAAAGTACTCGCATAGCGAAATCCGAGTTCTATAGCCCGAGCTACGATCAAAATATCATTGTCTTTAAAACCTGAAATTCCTATACGTTTTATTGCCGAAACTTTATTGCGAGGTTCTACGCCCTCACCTTTTCATAGCTCCTCTTTTAATACCGAACTCTATTATTATAGCTCAAAGTTCTGCTTCGACCCAAGCCATTCCCCAGCCGAGATCGCGACCGGACGGCTCACTCGCTTCAGGTACGTAAATTGTCCAACTCTTATTTCCATTTAGAGTCAAGTACGGCTTTATTGCATAGTTAAATTCTAATGATTCTATTGTTTTATAAGTAGTCCCGACACCTATTCTACAGTAGCTAGAGTGAAGTCTAGCCTTTTACAGGCTCCTACCGGAGTAATCTTGACCTGGCCAGCGTCTGACTGCCTAGCAGTCACCCATCCAAACTCGAGGTCGGTTTGGGCGTACGTGCGCGAGATGCTTCGGCATCGATCTCAAAAGGGACACCACAGTTTTATGTTATGAAATCATTTTATTGTTAAACATAGCATATGCATAGAACGTTTATAGCTAAAATATTCAATGGTTTAGCATGTTTTAGGTTCCCCTTCCGTTTTCAAAATGAATTTAAATGCCGGCACTAAAGACCGTTTTCGAACGGTTTGACGTGTTGGAGGTTTACGTACTGAGTGTTTCCCCACTCACTTTGCGAATGTTTTTAATGTTTTGTTTTAGGCGGTCCGAGCTCCCAGGATAAAGGCGAGGTTAAGCACGAGTAAGTCGTCTGTACAGAATAGTTCTCTAAAGGCGATCGAAGATCGGTGTTCAAGGTTGCTCAAGGGCGTTAAAGGCCACTTGGTTGGGGAAACCTATGATATGTATGATAACAGGTTGTACAATGTGTGTGTACTTTAAGTTTAGCAGTTGGATTGTATGGAGTTTAGTACAGTTTTATGGTGTATTGTTATATTGTGGTTTTGTGTTTTGCCTTGTCCCGAGTAGGGACGGCGGTAATGCCTCGACCTAAGGTGTTCCGCTGCGCTAATCATGAGTTTAGGTTCCTAAAGTATAGTCTTGATCTTGTGATTAAGGTTGGGGCGTTACAAATACCCATTCCGAGATAGATATCGTTTTATCAAGAACATTCCTGCTTCAATGATCTCAAAATGAGTCGATCTTTTTCTCTTCTTTTTCCTGTTTCTGAAGTCGATATGAAATGGTTAGGCGTTTCATATGATGTTTCGCCCTTTCAATCACTTCAGATACATCAGCCTGCTCCCAAATTTGGGTTGTCAAGGCAGTTTTCATTTCTGTTAGCTTCACCTCGAACATTTTCTTCTCATTATACTGGACCAACTGCACAAGACCTTCCTTGCTGCAACAACCAAGATAACCAAATGAGTTTCACTTTAGGATGTTCAATTATATCCAAAACAATCACAACCAAAACAGTTTACTTAATCAAATTAATGAGGCAACTTCTTCTAAGTTATAGTTCCACACTATATAAAGGCATGACTGTTGATTTCTTAGCAACTACACCAACCCTTTTCTCATCAAACCTCTCTAATGATTTTCATTCAGATTACCCCTTTTTGCTGCAAATTGATCAGAAAACCAAAAATAAAACCCTATTATCACCACTGTTACTCTGAAAATATACAAACCCCAATTCAACCAAACAAAGAAAGAAAATAAAGAACTTATGCAAAATCCATAAATGAATAACCTTCTTCGGTGTCGTAGGTTTCTCAGCAACAAAGACATTGGAGTAATCAATCGAAGTTGAAGCCTTGACTGTAAATCTTTTGAAAGACAAAGCGTTAGGGTTAAGCGAAGAACGAGCTGGATTACAAGGAATTGCTGAAATTGTATGGGTAATTTAGTAGGGGATAATCTAATTGTTGCTGGGAACGCCATGATTGAACGATGGATGTGAGAAATGGATGAAATTTTAGGGTTTAGGGTTTGGATTAGAAGAGGAGCAGAGGAAGACGATGCATTTCGCAAATGGGTATTCTCATTTGAAGCAAAAGAACTAATATTTACATCAAAAAGTAAATAATAAAGAGAAGGAAAAAAAAGAAAAATACCTTGAAGAATTGCTCCACATCCTCCACATTGATATATGGAGTAATTTGGGTGTTCTTGAAGCAGATTGAGGAAAGAACAAATTTTAGAGACCGACTAGGTGAACAAGAAATTGATAGAGAAAAACACAAGGGTTGTCTCGTCTTTTCACATACAACCTCAAGGGCTTTAAAGTCTTTTTATGTTTTCCGGCAAAAAGTGGCCGGAAAGTCCCTTGCTAGTCATTTGTTTGACAACTTCGTCCCCTTTGAGTGCATTAAAAAATGTGGTCCCCCCAGTGGTCAGTTGTTAAGAATGTATGACACCTCCCAGCAAATTTTTGGTTTTTTAATACCTATTTTTTGGTAACAAATTATCTTTTAGATTGTATGGCACCTCCCAAGACTATGTAAAATTGTAAAAATATCCCTACCTTGATAAAAACTTATCAATTTATATTTCCATCTGCATTACTATTTATATTTCCAAACTATTTAGGGAAAAAAGTGAGCAATCCTTTGCAAGTGAGAATTGCAGATAATAGTGTTATGACCCATAGTGGAGCTATTGAAGGTTTAACTATAGAAATGGGAGGAGTTATCAATGAAAAAGATGGAGATGCTAATTCTTTAAAACAAATAGTAATGCATGTGAAAATATAAATTGACAAGCTTTTATCATGATGAGGATATTTTTACAATTTTACATAGTCTTGGGGCTCCTGTAATAAATTTTGAAAAGATAATTCGTCACCAAAAAATAGATATTACAAAACATAGGGTATCTAAAAATTATTTTCAATAATATGGTCCCCTAAAAATAGATACCGCAAAACATATGATACCCTATAGTTATTTTTTGATAATTTTATGACATTTCGGTATACTAACATGATTTTTAGTTAGCTTTTATTTTGAGTGGGGGACAATAATTAGGATGTTCAAAAAAAAAAAACTATATAAGTCGAATTACATAACGGTCCAGGATATTAGTTAAGTAATTGCCAATTATGTGATGAGTATTATGACATATATCTCCATCATTTAGGGACATTATAATACATGACATGAATCAGAGTATACATTATGCTATCAAACAGCTATGTGCGAACCAAATACCTAATTAGATTCTTCTTATCCACATATTTAAACCTTTTTCTTTAAGATAAATATATTTAAATAGGTTAGAGTTATTGGAAATTAATAATTCTTTATAATTGTATCCTTTAGCTTGTAGTGAACTACCACCGAATTATGAAAATGAAGTTGATGATTTATTAACGTGGCATTCTGTAATATTAACTTGACTTTTTTCACTTGTTGACCTACACTTGATATCCATGTCCATACAAATGATTGAAATATGTAATTGTGTGAGGTTAAATTAAATTGCAAATTTCTTGGCTTTTGAATTTCCTTTTGATATCTAATTTTGGAGAAAGACGAATTGGGGTGAAAGTGGATAGATTGATAGTATAGAGTATAGACAGAAAGAATGAATGGGGCGAGAGAGATGGGAACCAAACAAATATATGCACATTGCTGATGCGAATGTCAAGCATGGGTTAACTAAGTAGAAGAGTCCAACCAATTTTATTTAGTACCATGTAATGAAATTACTGAGACGATTTTCATCAATCAAATGGTGATTTCCTAAAATCTAAGAAATACAAAGTATGGACCAATCTCATACATTTCTATTATTTTATATATGTCAATATATTAGGCCGGTCCATTAATTCCTTTATCTGGAAATTCGAGGTCTGGGGGCCATTCCCTTGACTCGTACTGATGAGAATTTGACTCCACGAGAAATTGAACAAAAAGCTGCTGAATTGGCCTATTTCCTGAAAGGTGGTCTAATCTTATGGATTGCATTCTTCCAATTATTGGTCCGATACAAAAAAAAAAAAAAAAAGGTGTTACAACTAATTAAGTTTGCTTAAATATATTTTAACTCCATTAATCATTAAAATTCATATTTAGGATCTTAAAAAAAAATACCCACATGGTAGACGTATGTAGGCCTCACCAAAGACACAAGGGTTGGGCATATCCAAAGCACCTTGTCGGCTTTAATCATATCAGTCTACTGACGAAAGATACCACAATAATCAATAATTTTGTAATAGATTAAGTTCTACACAAAGTTGATAAGCACCTAATTAATTAAGTAGGTTAAGTAGCCCAACACCGTCCATGTGTAAAACACTCTCAGGGATATAGACTTTGTGTGGGTTTAAAACAAATCAAATCCCTGTTGTCATAATTTTAGATAGGGGTATATTTAAAAGGGAAATTGGATTCTAATAATCCCTAGTTTTACGAATTATATAGCAATAATCCCTATTTTCATTTTGTATTCTAGTGGTCGAAAAAAAATAAAAATTGTATTTTGGTGGGACGCCACCGAGTCAAGTGGTGGTGACTCGGTGGTTTGCTGACGTGTACCGGCGAGAGTGTGTTTAACTAAGAAATTATTATTTTGGTTGTATTATAGTGGTCCCATTTAAATTGATATTGTATTCTAGTAGTCTCATTGACATATCATATATCATATATATATATATATATATATATATATATATATATATATATATATATATATATATAAAACTGGGTACAAAGGACGAGGATCGTAATATGTATGTTTTAAAGAGAGCATTATTGGAAAACTATAATTGCTTATTTTTATTTTTTTTAAAAAAAAATTGTAGATAGAATTGAAGTAAATGTGTTTTAAAGAGGACATTTATAATGATATAAGTAGTCTTTCTTATTTTTCAAATGAAAATAATATATATGTAATATTTATGATATGATGAGCTACTATTAATAATTAATAAAAGAAATTAACTAATCACAAAAAAATAATATAAATATAAGTGGAATGACAATAGAAACTATAATCGTGAGTATATTAGCAATATGACAGCAAAAGATACTCCCTAACTCCGTTTTTATTTACACGTGGTTTAGGAAATTGTATTAAAAATTTTAATTGTTAATATCTTAATATGTATAATGATTCATCATATAAAGTTGATGTCATTAGATTCATAATAAAAAATATTATTAAAAAAGTATATATTATATTTTTTATAAAAAATTATATTAAAAATTATTAATTAAAGATTGATACTGAAAATCATAAATGAAGATAAAAAAGAAAGAAGGGAGTAAATTTAAATGACAAAATGAAAATAATATTAAGCAGTACATTTATAGTGGTGGGTTATACACCATTCATAGTATTCTTTTTAAATTTATTTTATTTTGAGATATTTGAAACTTCATTGTGTTTTGTAACGTATAAGTTATGTTATGCTCCATTCATTATCATTATTATTATAATTATTATTATTATTATTATTATTATTATTATTATTATTGATTAATGGTCAATATTCTTCACCCTATAAATTAGACAAAATTATTAGCTTGGTAACTTTTTGAAGAAGAGATTTGTAACTTTTGAATAAAAGTTTTGTCATACACATGCATAATCCAACATATTCTAAAGTCTCATTTCTCAAACTATTTAGTCTATTAGAAGATAGCATATATAGTGTTTGTTAATCCTTCATTTGTTTGTACATATTTGGTGATATCTTTTATATTCGTCATATATCGTGCTTGAGTTTGATTTGTTTAAATAATTGATTCGTTGATCTCTTGCAGGGTTGTATCTATAGCAGACACATTTTGAATAGATTTTAATTTACAAATAAATCGTCCAAGCAATGAAGGTATTTTCTTCTTCTATTAAATTTTAGCATATTTCCATCCAATTGTAATCTACATTGTTTTTGAAATAAAAATAAAATCAATATACAATCAATATACATACAAGTGAAGTTGTACTTTTTTCTATGTCCCTTTGTTATAAGGTGGCAATTTCATATTTTTTTTTAGTACAAAGGGTGATGAGTGAAATATATGTGTTTCAAAGAGGGCTTTTTGGAAAGATATAAATAATTATTCTATCTAATGGTTTGTTCTTGATCTTATAAATTAGACAAGAAAATTTAGCTTCATAATGTTTAAAGAATGATTTCAAACATACAATACATAACATTTTAAAACCTCATTTAAATTAGTCACTTCATTAAAAAAAAAGGAGTATAACATGACGTATTTTTTGCTAATCATTTTTTATCATATGATAATAATTTTTATATTCTTTAGTAATGTGTTTGACTTTAATTTGCTTAAATAATTAATTTGTAAATTTTTGTTGCAGTGTTATATCCAAAATGATTCAATAGATAAGCTTATTTGAGGTGCTTCTTCTCCTAAAGAAATTTCAATATATTATAATTCAACTACACTTTTTTTTGAACTATTTTCAAAAGAAATCAATATATGTATAAATGAATTCTTATAAAAATATTTTATTTTTTAAAAATTATTAGAAAACTAGAATAGATATATAATTATTTTATATAAATCTGTATACAGGGTATGCTTTAATTTCAACACTGTATGAGCTAGATAATTTGTACAATTTTATCTATGTTCACATTTTTTTAAAAAAAATAAAATAATTTTTAGACATGAAAAAGAAAATGACCAATACGAGCATTTATATGCACTTACATGAATTGAATGACCGGTAAATTGGGTACACAAATTGTTTAGGGTGTATCTATTCAAATACATAACCAATATATTTTTGATGATTTAATTTATATATATTATTACTTTTTCTTTAGTTAAAAAAGATATCTATTATTTATTTAGTTAATTTGACATAATACTATATTTATGTT